>CM033272.1:24539470-25739470 GCA_019343175.1 Oedothorax gibbosus | reverse complement strand
TTTATTAAATATTTATTATTTTTATTAAATATTTATTATTTTTATTAAATATTTATTATTTTTATTAAATATTTATTATTTTTATTCGAAAAGTTTATTTTCGCATGGCGCATTTTCTCTCCAAATGTCATTAATGAGTTAGACCAAGAATGAGTTTAAAGTAACCGGATAAATAGTAATGCTAAATGTAAAATGATGCCTCTATTAGTTATCCTTCTCCATAAATAAACTATTTTCTCAGTAATAGTTCTCACTGGTATTACTTTCTGTCCGCTATCTATCTTCATTACACCACTTATTATGTATCTATAAGATTAAGAAAGAAGCAAGAGTAAGACAGATCGTATATCGCGACATATATGACAGTTTTCCCAGAAACTAGTTATTATGAGTTATATTGGTTTTACGAAAGCCAGCGTGAAGTGATGAAAGTATGTTTTTCTCAAGGAAGTCTTGCCTTTTCGGTTTGCGTATTTATCTTATCCTATAATGGGAATGTGAGCAAGAAATAATTACTTATGTATAACGAAATGTATATTAGACTGGTGTGCGTTAAAGAACGTATTTAAATTGCAAGGTGCACATCACCACTAGTCCGTGTTTACCTCAACTACAGTGATAGTTAAACCAAATCTATTAAGTTATACATATTATAACAATTTATGTGTTTAATGGTATAATAACAGAGTAACAGGGAGTGACACACTATAAAACAGCTTATAAGGTTGCGTTGACATCTAATACTAAATGAATATAGTTGATATTATTTAATACATAAGATTCGAGATAGTTATCTTTACTTCCAATAAGTTAACATGAAATATAAGGTAATAAAAGTATTGCGATGGGGTCGATTCTGAAATGGAGATGTTTTTGTTTTCTACACTTTTTTGGAGGGTGCTGATAGCGAAAAAGTATTTTTTCAACATTGGCATGTCTGTCTGTCAGAATATACTCAACAGATTGAACTAAAAGAGCTATATACTTCAAATGCAGTACACCTGTTTCTAGTGCATGTAAGACGTCATAAGAAGGATTTCGAGAAAATAACGAATGGGCCAATGATAACTGTCGTAGAAATGGTTATGTTTTAAAGTTATTAAAATCACAATATACATAAGTTACATAATTACCTTAAAATGTGTATTGCCTTATTACGTGCTAATTAATAGTCGTGTAGCTTTACACACCCCTAGTTTGATATGAAGTGAATAGGAAAAATTAAAAATTATACAAAAAAATCCTCTACGCCAATTTATATTTCGTATGTTTTCAAAATTAATGTCATATATGTAATCTAATTTGCGTATCATCCATTAAATCATCTATAAAATCTATTTTACGTATTATTAGTTATATCATTTATAAATAAAACTAAAACTGTGAAGATTCTTAGTCTTATAATGCCAGTGGCCCATTGCCTTTTTACATTACATTTATTTTTAGCACAAATTGAGCATCATTTCTAAGTTACGACTACTGCATTTTAAAGAAATCGTACATTTTGATCAATCATTTGATAGAATTAACTTTCCAATACAAAAAAACCCGTAAAATTTCTCAAACCTTAACATAACGCAGTAAGCCTGTATTTTTTTATCTTTTGTTTAAATAAATACTATTGGAAACCTATAATGTTTTTATTTTTCTCCATTAGGACCAGTACAAAGACAATTTACAATTTTATCTCACTGTATGGTATAAATTTCTTTTAAAGGCTGAATCGTGAATTATTGAAATAATTATATTGCACTGCCTAAAAAAGTCCTTGTTTAATAGCAAGAACATAATATCTTGAAACTGTATGAGCCAGAACTAGAAAAGGATATATATATAGTATTTATTTTTTAAATGAACTATAATGAAGTTTTTTTAGATTTGTTACTTTTTTACACTTTTGTGAGGGAAATCTAAAAAAATATTTTGTAGAACACATTTTTATTTACTCCCATTTAATGTTTAACACTAAACATCTTTTATCTCCAAATTTCATTTAATTTTTATTGTCACTATAATATGAATATGTAAAATAAATTCGAATTTTCGACTGAAAGGATTAATTAAAACATTGTACGTTTAATCATACATTTTATTTCTGGCAACTAACAAGAGACATGGTGCATGAAATGAAAAGATATACACGACAAAGTAATTAAAGGAAGAATAGTGGCAATAAGAACAGGAATTCGTTACTACTAGGTCAAAGACAAAATATCTAGGCTGAGCTTAAGGAAGAAATTGTTTTGTTTCATGGAACAAGTCGTGTATTTAACTGCCATTGAAACCTGACCCTTTCCTTTATAAGGATTACTATCAATTATGACTGCTACAAAATGTGCTTTTCATAGAAAATAAAATTTATTATATTTGACATCCGAAAAGTTAGGGGTTTTTTTCTTCTTAACATATTAAAAAGTTACATCGATGAGTTTCACACATTATAAAAAATTACCTAACGAATTTTTTTGTAATAAAAAGACGAACATTTTCCACTTTTGAAAACAATATGACAGTTTTTAAAATGTTCAGTTTAGAAATTTTACAAACCATTACTCTAAATTTTATAAATTAAAGAAAAACCACCACATCGTATATTATATATGTATAAACAACCTGATTTGATATCACATATATTTTTTAATCAAGTGCTTTTCTTCCTTTAATTTGTTTATAGGAAAAATTGAGTCGTTCGTGTCATTGAGTGTTTATTGAAATACAAATATGCAAAATAGACTTGTTTTTACATTGGAAGATTTCAATTATCAGATTTAAAGTTTTTTAAATGGCTTGATAGGTGACGCTTGTTTTACTCAATTGTGTTAAACAGAAAATATTTTAAAGGTGGATAATATATTTTGGAGTTCTGATCTTAGAAGCTTCTTTTAATGCATTTTATAAACATACTAGCTTTATAAACCAGGCGTTGCACGGATGTACCTTTAATAATGGTGATTTGTTTTTTATGTAAATTTTATTTTCTGTCAATCAATTCCCCTAGTAAAAAAAAAGATGATGTCAGGGCCCTACCAGGAGTTGGAAGGCTTTCTCATGGTTCCCGTTAAAATTTCCAGCTTCTCGAAACAGCTATAATAAATGCAAATTTTCTAATTGAATTTGCATCACATTGCTAAGCAATGAAAATGCCTAAATGTGGTTACATTACACTTCATATTTCATTCAACTTGTTAGGTATAGCAACACCGCGTTAAGTTTTCAAGATCGTATATTTGGAGAATTGGAGTTTTTTTTACTCGATATCCGCGGAATTATTAACAGAAATATTTTTCCCACTAACAAATGCGAAACTTTTGAAAGGGATTGCAAAGTTTTCCTTTTTCTTTTCACAGAAATTTACTATAATTTTCAAAACAAAAAATAACGTGGTATACATAATTAGTAAAATAGTGCAATTCACTTATAAGCATTCGTATAAGTAAAAAAAAAATTTGTCCCTAATTAAGAAACTCCCGAGTATTAAAAAAAATGTGCATGGTCAATCAATATGAAATATTTCTTGCGTGATAAATGGAAGTATTTAAAATAATTTTACTTTGCTTTCTTCCTGAGAAAAAAAATCTAAAATGTTAACAAATTGTGCAAAAAAATACTTAAAATTTACAAACAAAGTAAAAGTCACATTTTACTTTTAGTGCTTTAATTTGGGAAATATCGCCGAATACTTGATAAACCTTATTTATGTCTGATTGATCTTCACAGAACTTTCCTTTGATCTAAACATCTCAATTAAAATACGTTACTTTTTTTAATGTTAGTGTTTGTGTTTGAAACTCCCAAAAGAATTTAAAAGTGGAAAAATTAATGTCTTGCATTCCGGTTACTTTTAAGAATTAATTAAATCAAGGGTTTTATTTATATTTATATCAATTAAAATGTAAATTACTTTTTGAATTTATATTTGTAAATGACTGTTTTGAATCTTCACACATTTAATCTCTGAATGCAATGGTGGTAGTTTAGATTTATATTTTGTATTTTATAAGACACAGTGTTTCTTTTTTTCGAGTTTTGTAGTATTTATACATTACAAAAAAAATATTTTTATGAGGTTGAGCTTGGTGAAAATTCCGGTGTTGGCCTAGCAGTTCGAAATTACGACGCCTACAAAAATAGCCTTTTTATGTCTCTAGTGCAATGTTATTGCAACCAAATAAAAAAGTACTATCTATACATTTCAAAAAATCAGCTTCTTAAACTATTTCCTTGAAATTAAGCAGTTACATTAAAATAATATGAAAGACTCAACTTAGAAGTATTCATGTCGGGTAATTTTAACTTAAATTATGGCGGAGATATCAAACTTAAAGTTGCTTTGCGGGCCCGCTCAAGGGATCGACATCGTCGCTTGACCAGGTTTCCAAATTACGTTCCGTATGTGGTTTTGCTATTGCGCCTTGAAATAGGCGTCAGAAAAACGTTCAATTAAAATTATGATTAACATTATGATGACAGTGACAAGTCGATAAACGACGAGCCTCTCACAGGGAAGGTTCTTGGTTCTCTCTTAGCTATCATACCATGAACGTATTCGTGCTGGACAAAATTGTATCAAAACATCTGACCCGCTAACAGCGTACTACGTGCGTACTACTGCGTTTTCAGCAACACGCATAAATGTTTAAAAATATATTGTTTTATTAAATTTTAAAATTTTAAGTTAGATGAGTTTTTGAAACTATTTGCTAGAGAAATAAAATTTTTAAAAGGTAATAAAGTTTAATTAATAAATAAACTAATTTTGTAATTCACAGAGTGAAAACAACCTTACACTTTAGCCAAATTGTTTATCCCTCAAGAGGGTTAAAGAAAACGTAAGTGAAACAAACATTAACTTTGCGAATACTCCAAAATACCTTAACTCCTTCTAATAAGAGAACATTGTTTTAATTTTATGCAAATATATAAAATAAAATAAAAACATTCAAACAAAAAACACATTCCAAGTGAGTTATACTATTTCATTTTTACTCTCGATACATTCCATATCGTAATGACCATTTAGCCCCTTCTCCCTTCCAATCCCGAACCTTGGGTTCCTTATCTAAAGCTGGCTACAGTGAACGACGTTCAAACCTGATTCCCGCAACAACCCGTGGCAGTTCCGATGAATCACGAGGGATTTACGATATTGAAGGAAGAAAACTCGGCAAAGAGATATGTACACACTGGAAAATTTACAGCCCCGCTGTAACGCATCGATTTTCTGTTCCGCTTGAAATATGATTGTTTTCCTCAAAGATGCCTTTACAACAAACAGGATTTCGTTTTCTCAAGGAATCTGACTACAGTTCCGAGATCCTCTGGGAGTTAAAGGGGTATCAGTTTCATTGCGCAGGTAGTGTTCCATTGTGTATTTCTGGAGGAATTAAATACATAAGACTTCAGTGTAATTGTATATATAATTCCAATGAAAAAAGTTTTATTCTGAACTATATTCGGTTACTTCATATTAGTTTCAGGTTTATTTTTCTTTGATATCTAGTGGGGGAATTTACGTTGTTTGTAAGACATTATTTGATTAAATAACTTCCGCTTAGTTTAGTTTGAATTATCGTCGCACTAGAGCTACACGAGAGCTATTGGCGACGGGCGTCGTAATTTAGAACCACAATCAGGTGACGAGCCGACACTTGGGTAGGCACCCAACGCTACCATTAAGGGCAACATCGTACGCAGCGTCGGGACTTTGGAGGGTATTTAACGTGCACTCCCTCTATACGGGGTATTATTTGTCGGACATTTTTTGGCTGCACGGGCCGTTTATAGGTCGGCAGTTATTTTGGCGATGCCCGGACATTAAAATTTAAAATTTTCTTTTTAAAATGCGATTGTAAAGAAGCATATTGCTCATTAATTATTAAAAAAAGAACTTTTCAAACTATTTAGAAATATAAAAGAACCTGCGAAAAGTTTTTAATGCAATTGGGGGAAAAAAGGTTTTCGATGCAAATACTTTTTACGTGAAAATAAAAACAAATTTTATGCGAAAACAAATAGAAAGATAGACGGAAATCTCCATCATGTCAATAAACTACTTTTCATTTTTTTATTGGTTCGATTTAAAAGTATTTTAAAGAAACTAAGTAAAAAAATCGGGATTTTTTTTAATAATTTTGTTGAAAAAGTAACTAGTCGTTACACACAATACAGTGGGTGATAATATATGGCGACTACAGATCCGATTATTTTTTATTATGTAAATAAAATAAACGCATTTTCATTCCACTAATCATTTGCCTGTTGTTAATCTATATTATTAACCAATCAAAGGTTTATTATGTGAAACATTATTATGAAAGCAATTGATATCGCATCGTATTGGAAATCTATGTGTTGTTATTTTTTTAATGTGTGTAATTTCTCCCTATTTGAACTTACCTTCCGAACGGCTTGGAAATTGGCAAAAATGTATGATTGTTTTATCTGCTTAAATTTGTCCATAATTTTTTGAAAATCCCATGTTTATTAAGGAAATCGAAATTACGTTTATTTTTGAAGAGATTACCTCAGTCATTTCAAGAGGTATATTATTTATGCGAAATATACTATAACATTATTGCGAAATATACTATACACACCATTTTACATAACCAGTCAGATTGGCATTGAATTTTCTTCATGCTTGAATAGTCTAATCAACCATGCTGTGGAAATTAAAAATGTAATATACAAATCCTTAATGAATCATTTCATCTACATAATAATTCAAGGTGAAAATCCAACTTTTAAGCATTTAACTAGCATAAAAGTAGGAACATCTTAATTTACTAAACGCATTACATAACACTAAAAAAATTACAACTTTAATTAAAAATTAATTTTCGGCAAAAAAGAAGCAAAACACTTTACTGTGCTTAATTGCGATATTATCTAGTTTTTAAATCACGGTCAGACTACCAATTTTAAACTTTTTCAGCATGATAATTTTAAAAGAAAGGGCTAATCTGTGATGTAAAAAATAGCAACCTGCTTCATAAAAGAGTTAACCCGAAACTTCGTAAGTTGCCAAACATCCAATTGAAAAAAATAAGCCAAGCGTAAGATTAATCACAAACTTTTTGGAAGTATTTTTTCATCTCATTGTTTGACCCGCAAACTTTTATGGCAGATCGACTTTTTAGACAGTTTTTTCATGGCTGCTTTTCCTATAGATGATGGATCTTTTTGTCAACAGCGGCCCTGTCCGCTTGGTGAAGCACTCAAAATATTTTTTAGGTTTATAAAAAATAGCAACGTGATATGCTTATTTTATTAGCTATTTTCAATTGAAATTACTTTTTAAAAAATGACTTTTTAAAAATAAGTTGCTCGAATTTTTCAGTAGTTTTTTTATGGTTTTATATAGGTTTTTAATTGTAATATAGATTTATTAGTGATTTTAGTGAGTAATTTTTTGTATTTCTATTTCACAAAATAAAAAAAAAACTATCCCTGCTTTTTTTAATAATTTTTGCCATATATGGGCGATAGTAAAATACAATTATATTCAAGACTTTCTCGACATGTTAATATAAATTCTGAGTCTTTCAAGTAGTTTTTATTAATATAATTAGTTATTGTTTTTATATACAATTTATTATCTTTATCCGCAATATCAAATTTAGTATTTATAGAACCATAATATAGAATATTATACGAAATTTACAAATCTTCAAAAATTTTACGGGGAGTAATATAAATGATATACAATTATTTATTTTTCAAAATTATTATATTATAAGTTTTTTATTTACTTCATTTTAAAAAATCCCCAGTTCTTTTTCCCATTTTACCTTTAGAATTTGCTCCGATTAGTCACTGTTATTCAACTGCACTTTATAGTGAGAAGTCGATTAAACCCATCCAAGCAAGCTGGCGTAAAATGAAGGCCTAGCCTCATCCAACCTATTCCCACAATACCTTACCAAAACCCATTTCATTCTACCTTACAGCACGGCTCATCCAGCACCAGTAACTTTCCATTCCCGCACAAACCACTTTAATCATGGACGCTCAAGTTTCAGTCCCACTAAGAATTCTAGTAATAAGCATGTGATTTAAGCGTGATTCTGTAAAATGCATGTGATAATTTGAGTACAAAAGTTTTCATAGTTTCTAGAATATGAAATGAAGCACTTTGAACTCATAAACAGTAATAGTATATTAAGAGTATTTTTTTACGTTTAATTAGTTT
Source organism: Oedothorax gibbosus (assembly GCA_019343175.1). Classification (NCBI taxonomy): domain Eukaryota; kingdom Metazoa; phylum Arthropoda; class Arachnida; order Araneae; family Linyphiidae; genus Oedothorax; species Oedothorax gibbosus. The sequence continues at coordinate 25,731,279 of CM033272.1, read as the reverse complement.
ATTAGACAAATGATTTGTCAAAGAAAGTGAAAAAGATTAATTGGAAAATAGGTTTATTGAACATTGTACCACTGCAAAAGTAATAAATGTTACCACAAAATATGATTTATTTTATCATAGTCTAATAAATGCAGATATAAATAGTTTATTAACGTACAAATATTGTTTTACAAAGTTTAAGACCATTTCTCGTGTACTTATAATATGTTTCTTCATCAGCCACAAACGTTTGAAGCATGACTTCGTTTATTCAACTTAACTAGCTATAACTTTTTATTATTCTGAATAGTGGTTAACACCTACGTAGTTCTTTTCTCTTGTTACTAACTATATTGTTATATTTCAAATCTCTACAGCCTTGACTTTTATTATTCAAAATAATCACCCAAACTCAAACTCCTTCATCAGATCCTCCTTTTTTGTTTTATTGGCCAATTAGGACCGTTGATGATTTTTGATTTGATGTCATACTATATACACGAGGACAAATGAATAAATGAAAGAAAAGCGAAGACATTTTTGCATTGAATCTTCTAGTGGGATCACTCCTCAAGCCTTACCACCTTCTCCCCATGCCCCTACCCCCCCCCCCCCCATTAATCAACGCAGACAACATTTGAAACAAACCCCGATCCGTGATCCCGGAATATAACAAGGACAATGTCCACCAGAGCTTTGTTCTGCTGCCCTGAATGCAGATAAGAAAGACAAGGACGAACTGTACAGTTTTATCTATTTTTTAGTATAAAGCTGTTGTTGTTTTCATATTAGATATGAACTCATGCTTATTATTTTTTCAATTTCCGAAATTCAAAGAATATGATTTCTTTTAAATCTATTGCAATGTTCATTTGACCTGTATCCTAACAAATATCGAAGGCAGCACAAATACTCAGGAATTAATAGAGAATAATTTAAAACTTTTTTAGACGTCTTTGATCTAATTCTATAAATAGCCTTGATTGAAATACGAATAAAGGTCATTATAAAACACTGAACATAAGTATATAAGATACTTGTCAGAAAAACTGGATTTACCGCCTTTAAGAAATGTACGATTTTCTGAAATTAAGGATGACCTGAAGTAACTTTTTTCGCAATTTCAGCAATTTACAAACTAATTATTAAATTATATATTGTCCTAATTACCACACAATAATAGTTTCAGTTTTTGTTTTAGAAATAAGAGGCTTTTAACATGCAGAATCGAAAAATGTTACAATAGTTTATAATTGAAAAACAATGTTTATACATTATATAGTGTTTTCCATTAACATTTTAAGAAGCTGAATGTTGTTGCTTTTGTGCTAATTTCTGTTTTGTACCAGTGGATTAATTCTTTAAAAAAATTCTAAATATATTTTAAACCTACAAACATAGAGAATTTGAATTTTTATCGAACTTTATCATGGTATGTATCTTACGTAACAAAAAACTGTTGTTTTTTATATTCAAAACAGGAAAAATGAATTAAGACACAACTTTTAAAACAGCAAAGACATCTGGAATTTATTACGCAAGCAACTTATATACACTTAAAAACAGTTTAAACTCAACCCATTGACACCTTTTATTTTAAAACTGGCTAAAGTAAGAGCTTGTAATAAACATTTCAAACCTTGATACAGGACACAGTTTATGTGTTTCAGCTTTCTTACACAAACTTTTTTCTATTATGTATGAAAGGAAATTCCCAGAATTAAACTCCCTTTAAATATTATAAAACTTTAATACTTTGTTAAAATGCCCCTTAAATGTAGCCTCAAATAAAACCGCACAAGTATTACGGAATTCATACAGGCAATTCAAAAGCGAAGAGTTTAAATACTTCTTATACGGTTTGATAGCCCCTTGATCACTGGTGCTCCCGAACGAAGCCTCAACATTCTTAGACACTTCTTGAAATGATCCCATAGTAACCAGTCACTAATCTGTGGGGCTTTCGGTCCACTTGAATAAAAACATGAAAAGTCCACCCCCTGCCTATGACTCATTAAGTTGTAATACAATTTATTACATATATGATAATAAATGAAACCATATAACACTAAACATAAAATAACAGTTTACTAAAACGAGCATTTAGTTTCACAATGGCAACCGCCACACTATAATCCCCCTCCTACAGCAGCAGTGACAACGGACTGATGATTGTTGTGGACCGTGGAATTGAGATATCGTTTAATGGATGGCGGGTTTTGTTCTCGCACTAATCGGTATAACCATGCCAAAATGAAAACTTTAAAGGCAATATTGCAGGTAGGTATGTTTTGAGGTCTGAATGCATCTATAGTTAAGTATCTATCCATTCATACTGCTGATTAATATTATTGTGGAAGTATTTAGTAATATCAACTATAAATGAAGAGGCTTAGTAACTTTCTTTATGAGATAATAATACTATGAGAACACGAGATTATACGGTTTCCGGTTTTGACTGACTCATATGAATAACTCGATAATAAGCAGCATTTGAAAAATAATTTATATTAGTCGAGTAACGAAAAAATATATCTAATGTTTTTTAACACGTTGGATTAAACCTCATTAATTTCGTTCTATCACATGAAACAATGAGAACAATACAATATTCATAAAGTTATTGAAAATGTTCAAAGGGCATTATACTGTGAAACTCTGTGGTGAGTGGATAATAATTAATATGTATTTCATTTCATAGAATATGATATTCCAAATATTTCATAATATGAGACATTTTAAGAAAATAACAATAGTTAAACTCATTCTTATTGTTTCGTTCAATGCGTACGTGTTTGATTTTTTTTACCGTATTGCTGTTAAGTTATGCAAAGTTATTCATCATATTTTGTTTTAATAACTGAGATGCAAAAACAAGTAATTGAACTTAAACATTGTTTCATATAAATCTCGTATAAATGCTGAAATCAACAAGTTTCTACCAAAAACTTCAATAATTTTTTTTATGCACTAATTACAAAAGGAATATATATATATATAAACAAATAATGCTCCGTGGAAAAAATACAAATCTTACTTTATAAATTTTTTACTTGCTGTTTTTTTCTCTTCTGCCGCTCGAATAATTGATTAAAAATATTCAAGCAATCTAAGCAAAAAAAACTCATAATCTTTACAACTTTTGAAAAAAAAAATAGCATAGCAAATACTCCATAAAATATCATCATCCGAAAATAATTAATGCAAAAGCATTTTGAAAAATTCATTTTTATGTGAAACAATTCAAAGCTGTAAAAAATAAATTAAAATGTCTAGCAACGGGGATTAAAAAGCAAACGAAACATCATGTTTTCCTTTTGTAGACATTTAAAGTCAATTTTATTACTTTAGAAGACTAAATTCGAAAGCCTACATTCTTTCGAATATTTCTTTTTAAATATCCTACGAATCACAAACTCACTTGAACATTATATTTTAAAAGGATTACAGATCATTTAAAAAGTATAAGAGCACTTACACCTGTACCCCTTTTAAATCTGACATGAGAAATGAACTTTTACGCATTTATCCAACATTAGGAGCCATTATCATCAAAATCGTATTACTCAAACACACAGAATAATACTATTCATCTTCTGAAGCACATTCGAAAACCTAATGCCAGTTCATTTTTTACTTGGTGTTACTTAGATTTAATGGAACAGCCCTACCCAAGAGTCTTCAAGATTTCGCTATCCGCTTTCGGCAACGATAAAAGTGATCACAGTTACAGTTAAAAGAACAGGTTTTCAGTTCATAAAACACAAGGTTGCATTTATTATGATCCCACTGTTGGATTGAGTGTGAAATTACCATTTTTGGAACAGTGTGATATAAAATATAATTATATGCATAAAAAAAACTTTTTAGACAGCCATTTAACCACTTCATACTTTAAATAATTTAATTTGAGTTATAAAATCTTTGTTTCTACTATAATATATTTCATTTTATTATTCTATAAGTTAGTTAATTCTTTCATTTGAAAAATTAATTATGCACCTGAAATAGGATTTATTCAGCGTGCTTCATTTGTAAAAAATTATGAATTCAATTTTTCAGTAAATAACTTATTTAACGATAATTTTGGTGACTATTCAACAAATTAGTGACTCTCCCTTCGAGTTCGAGTATCTTTATTCGGACAACTGCCTTCAGATTGGTGAGGCTGTGCGGAACGCGCGCGGCCTTATATGACTTTCAAAATCTCTAAATATAAACAAGACACCAAAAACGATAATTTTCTTTTTAGATACATGAGTGAATTTTTTAAGTCATGTCAAGTCTACATTCTGCAAAAATATTATATCAATGGGTCATTTCTGACTGCCCTTTTCAAGTATCCAAAAGGCGTTTCAGGGATTTGAAGGACCACGAGTGTATTTCTGAGCCCAGTCCCAACTTGTACAAGGGGCTCATTTGAACTGGATTTATTTTCCCTTCCTAAACATTATGTTTATAAATTATAAGACTGGCCTTGATTCGGATACTTCCGATCGCATCTTATGTACAAAACAGACCGGCCATCTAGTTGTCAAAACACGAGTGAATCAAGAGCTAAGTTGAACCTTGAGTTTGGGAGAAAGATTGCCACGTTTTTAGACTTGTCCTACCTTTTACGCAATAATAAAAAATTATTATTTTTGAAAGCTATTTTTGTTGTAGATCCCTTATGTATATGCTACGTACATAAATTGCCTCGTTACAAAAGAATACAGTTATTTTTAGCCCACTTTCTTTTTTTAAAATTCGGAAGAATTAATAAAAATAGAAATAAGGAATTCACATCTTGGAGATTTTCGTCTGTTTCCGTCCATACCTCCCTCCTAAATCTATTATAACTACCCGATTTATAAAAATATATATAAAAGTATGACATCAGAGACTGATATTTTACACATATTGTCCCTCTGTATGTATGCTATTCCGTCCGTCTGTCCAAACAACTATTACTATACCCATTGTCCTTTTAAGACGGTCTGTCATATTTTCCTTTCTCACCAAACCTTCTTCCTTCTGTTTGTCCTATTTAAAAAATCATTTTTGTAAAAAAGTATAATATTAGAAACTTAAATTTCATGCTTTTTGCTTAGCAGTCGGTGCTTCTTTTCCGTCTGTCTTACCTATGACTGTCTGGTTTATAATTTTAGTTCTTACAGTCCGATTGAATTTTTTTGTTAGAAAGTAAGAGCATCAGATACTTATATTTTATACTTTTTTATGTTTTTATTTCTTTTCCTACTTAAACAGCTTCAGTGAGTATAAAAATAACAGGAAAAATGGCTGTTCTAGTTTTTTCAAAACTTCTAGTTCATAATACATTAAAAGCAACGACCTTATTTAAAATTGTGACAGTTTTCTCCGCTATTCAAATTGTTGTGCCAATCGCACGTAATTTGGCGACTTGTTCAGGATTTTCTTATTTATAATACTTTAACAGTAAAATCCTCATTTAAAGTTACACTATAAAAAACCTGTTTTTTTACAGTTAAAAACTGTCAACTTTGACGCCAGTTAATAACTGTTTTTTTACAGTTTAAAACTGTAATTTTTTTACTCGAAAACTGTAATTTAACAGGGAGAAACTGTTAATTTAGCAGGGGAAAACTGTTAATTTTTAGCAGGAAAAAACTCTTAATTTAACAGTTTTTCCCTGTTGAAATTCCAGATTTTCCCTGTTAATTTAACAGTTTCTCCCTGCTAAAATAAAATACCCAATACTAGCCCTCGCGACCGAGTAATTACTTTGTCGCAGACGGTTCAGTATTGGGATCGTACGCAAAAGGTTCCTGGAAGAGGTATGGACCGTGCCCGGTTTTGATCCAGGAACCTCTTTGCGTGCGAGCCCAATACTGAACCGTCTGAGACAAAGTAATTACTCTGTCTCGAGGGCTAGTATTGGGTATTTGTGCTGACCTCCACACGGTTACAAATACAGTTAATACAACTGAATCAAAGTTACAGTTAATAAACATTAATGCTACAGAAACCCAATGCGCGGGAACGAAACAGAACGATGATCTTAATCACGTGACTCTTTGCACGTCTTCAAATTTTCCCAAGGGGCAGGTGCATTCTATGGGTTGTGAGTGTGACGTCATGCTAACGAAGATAAAAACAGTTATAATCTGTTTTTCTTAAAAACAGTTTTAAATGTAAAATATATGTGATTTAACTGTGAAAACAACATGTTTTTTACAGTGTATGAAAGTTTTCTCTGCTATTCAAAACACGCCAAATCATTCTAACAATCTCAAGTGATTTTGACGTCTGTTTAGGTTTACAAATAGGCAATCTATTTTTCAATCTCAATTTGAATAATCTGATAATGGATTTACAAAGGTCGACAGCGTTGTTAAAACCTTGACAGCACCTTCTTTTATTAAGGCATTTGGTTTGGTGAACACACAGGGGATTGCTATTGATATAAAGATACTTAACTGACACCAAATCGTCAAAGGGTTAAAGGGTGAAAGAACCGTTCTCCAACTCGCTAATACTATAAGATATTTTTATCCGAGTGTAGAACAAGTCGATGTTGACTTCTTCTAGTTTCAGCACGGAACCACTAGTAGAATTTACACTTAAACAATCAGAAAACTTAGAACGGAGCAATGTAGCAATGACGTTTCTTGTTCCTTCTAGGCTACTTAGCGATTTGATTAATTGTAAAGACAGTTCGCCAGGCGCTTTCTTTCAGCCAATGTTTCCACTTAGCGACGTGAGCAAATTAATAAAGATGCTAACTGCTTTGTAAAAGGGGAGGGTAAAATACTTTTAGAGAGCGGGGTGGAGGTGATAGAATTTTAAAAATCACTTAATGGATTTTGGAAGCTAATTATGCAGAGAAACGTTGTGTTGAAGTTTTAGGGCAGAAATAGTAATTTTCCTGTCGATACGGAACTTCTGTGGTATTACTCATTGATAAATAAATAATGAATTATTTTTCATCAAAATACATGCATTAATATTTATGATGAGTAATAACTGTTACAAGGACAGGAAAAGTTGGTATCTTAAGTGTTACTAAAACATTAAGGGTTTAAAAAATATTTAATTATTTTAGTATCTTTTTTTACACATATATGTTCCAAACTTTTCCATATTCAATTTTGTAACTCTCATTACGTACATTAAAATAGTTTTTAAAAGTAGTATTTTACTATTTTATGAATTAAAAAGTAATATTTAAGATTCTATTGACTTTTAACTATATAAACTACTTTTATTGTAGGAGATACCGGCGGTAGCTTTCCAATGGTGAAAGTTTTCCATCTAGCTTTAATTTAAAAATGAGCCATAAAGGGAAGCAACTGGTTAGTTGTTTTAATAAGCAACATGGCATATATCCCCCTTCAAAAATATTTATTCAGTTGACTTTGTCAGATTGTTAGAAAATGTACTCCATGCATTTTTGGCAGGTAGGGAGAATGTGCCGCATAAACAGGGCACGTTTTCCAGATTAACGTGCTAGGATTTAACCATTTATTGTCAAAAAGTATATTAACTTTTTGGGAAAATATTAACTACTAATTTTTAGGTAAAAGCGCAAAAAGAACGATTATATATATCCAACTTTTCATAAAATATATTAAACTAAAATATGTACAAACAAAAAAAAACATAAAATCTGAGAAACTAGCCTCTTTTCCTCTATTGTTAATATGATCCGTGGGATAAAAACACTAGATTTATAAACCACTGCATTTAAAGAACAGTATAAAATATTTATAATGAGCTAAATTATACTAACAAAAAATAGCAGTGAAATTTCAAAGAAAACATTACAGCAGTTTTTTTTTATTTTAAAATAATAATTTAGATGCTATTATTTATAGTTTGTACATGATATTTAAAAAAGTTATCATATTGTCTCACATTTAATATTTTGTAAGTAAATGCTCTAAAAATTTTTTTCACGCAATTAAAGACTTGATTACAATATCTTCGCTCCAGCGGTACACATACGTGGACCTTTGTAGAATTAACTTCATAACTTCAGTTTACAATATTCCTTAATGCTGATGACTTTTTTTTATTATACACTAGAATGTTCAAGCTTTCCAAAAATACCAATACCGAAACAGCTGATTTATAAATTGTTTTAAAAATGGCGTATCAAGAGATTCAAATGGAGCGGTTAATATTTCAGCCCGTTGATGTATAAGTCAATTTGTTTTGTTACAAATGTTATAATGGACAATTAATCACAAAAATCTGACATAACTTGTTTGTTCTGTTATAGAATACACAAAATAAATATTTTTACGGCTGTGGCGGTTCACCACACGCGCAACCTCAATATGTCATCGACAACTACGTGACGTTGATTTACCATTGCGTTCCTACCACTATTCTTGATTACAACGTTTCTAGTAGTATATAAGCCGAAGTCACCCACTCCAACGATGCTCCTGCTACGATGCGCTCAACCACGGTTTTTCACTCGCCGCTAATGCACTCAACGCTGCACGCAACTCAACTCAACGGCCAACGCTGTCACACAACTCAACCGCAGCCCGACGCACAGCGAAGCAGCCTGCGCACGGTTCCCTACCTCGTTGTTTCTAGGAGGGGAGTGGTGTGGCGGTTCACCACACGCGCAACCTCAATATGCCATCAACAAATAGGTGGCGATGATTTACCATCGCGTTCCTACCACTATTCTTGATTACAACGTTTATAGTATTATATAAGCTGAAGTAACTCATCTCCACTTTGAGGATCCTTTTGGTAGACTATGGGTTACTGAGGCTGCTACACCGCAAAATTTCTGATTCCACTAAATTGACTCTCCCCTTGGCAAATGTTAAACGAAATTTTTCAAAATTACTTGCATAAAAAATACTTCTAAATACATAATTGTTTCTAAATGTGTTTATATACAGAATATATGCATAGGATGTTTTTCGCGACTGAAGAGAAAAAATGCGTTTTTGAAAAATCTAAGAAGTCGAAAAATTTACTGGGAACAAACACTTGTGCAAAATTCACTAATGGTGGATGGTTTACTGCTTTGTGGAGGAAGTGGACAATTGCCCATAGTTTCATATACATTTATTAAAGATGTTAAGCCCTATAAAAGTTATTTGGAACGGTTTTATTATTTGATACCCTTTTTAAAAATATTTTCCAGGAAATCTTTTGCTGTAGTTCCTAAAATATATTTTTATTTATTTAAACTGTTCATCTTATCTGCTGAAGTACTTTATCTTCCACAGCAAACTATTTTGAACAAAGCTTCTTTACACGCGAAAACCGCTATCTAATCCTTAAAAAAACATCAAATATGTGTGACACCACTTCTATTTTTATTTCTGCAATGTCCAATTTGAAAAGAAAATCACATAAAAACGAATATAAAAAATAACAGTATGAATAATACATCCGTTTCAGAATATACCCTCTCCATAACTGTTACCAAAGGCTTAGAAATTCCACTGCGCCGCATAAACGATGAATTGCAAATACAGGTAGACGGTTCACACAGGGTTCTAGAAGAAAATACCTGAGAGCACTCTTATTTCCCATTAAATTCTTGAAAATAAAAGATACGATGTGTCATGAGAAGAAAAGAAGGTACATTTGATGCGTTAAAAGTTTTTAGCATATATTTCTTCCGGTGCAAGGATCTGTGTCAACTAAGAAATATAAAACTGATTTCAACAATTCTTTGGGCGGTAATACCCCAGTTAGAAACGTAGGTTTCAATCCTACTATAGGGTCCCATATAAGAATTGAAGAATTGTTTGCATGCTATAAAAATAATGATTTTGTGTACTTACTTATGTAAAAAACAATATTGGTATTTAAACTGCATTTTAATTGTTGTACATTTTAACATTTGTAATTGATTTTAAAAATAGTTTTCGATTTAATTTCATAATTATGGTATCTTTTTTTTTTAATTAGCCTTAATATTCGTGTAGTTGTACTTACAAATGATGCATAGATTGCATAACCATACATTGAAAATCCCAAACAAATGCCGAAACAAAACTAAAACTAAATTCGAACCAGTTCTTAAAATATAAACTTATGTGTTTCATGAGCCAATGTCTTTTTTTCCCAAACAGTTTCTTAGACTGTGATCTATTGATTAAATATCATTCTAAATTACCATAATAAATAATGGAAGCAGAGGTAATCGAACCCATAGACTTGGGTATCGCACAATAAAATAATAAAATAAGCTTGACAGCCAATTGGTTAAATATGAATGAGTGACAGAAGTTCTTTTAGTCATCAGCATCCGTACAAGTGTACATCACCCTTGCGTCACAAGATTGTGTTCTAAATTGCATGCTTAAGAAGATAATCAGTCACTTGTTAAAATATGTAATTTATAGCAAGTACTTTCGACGAAAGGCCCCTAACATACCCTACAGTAGGACAGAAATTTAGCCCAACTGAAAAAAAAGACAGAACGGAGTACTGAAGAATGAATTCCATTATTCTTATTTCTATCTTTGCACAAAGGAATCGAATGTTAGGTGGAAGGGATTCCACCGTCTACTACGAATCTCCGTGGAAACGCCGGCATCAAGTCTCTTTTCTTTAGGGCTGTGATCTCCATCATATTTTATATTCACTCCAAGAATTTCTTTATGTTAGTTCTGTATTAAAGGGATGATAAGGTATATAATAACTGGTTCTGCTTTACGTTATTTTTGCGATAATTGTTTAGGTTAACTCGTTTTTTGTTACTCTAGATTCGTATTTATGTTTTTGTCCTCAGAATTGAATGATTGAATGTTATATAATGACAATGTACTTGCAGTAGTATATCTTTCTAATGAAGTTTCAAACAAAAAAGTGCTTTACACAGGAAATACTATTCGTAATCTTGAGATTTTATCATGTAATACACATAATTCCAAGTAAATAATGTAATTTCATCTTAATCGCTTAATCATCTTAATCAAGTTTGCCCAATTACTTATATTAAACTTTTTAAAATTGCAATTTATTCGAATCACTTATACATCTCCACAATAAAAAATACCGATATGTTCTCGAATATTCAAAATTGATAACATTACTTTAAGGAGTATCATGAATTTTTAATACAAGGGATGAGTAACAACTAAGAAAGACAAGACAAATATTTGATATTTTAAATATCTGTAACAGAACAAAAAATGCTGTCGGAAAGTTTACTAATGCACACGAAAATTAGTTCTAACTGTTCTTTGAAAAGCCGCCAACTGGCTGATAACTTCTTATTTCTTCTCGGAATAAGAGTTTGGTGATTCGGAACGATACCTACACCCAAGAGCGCCTTCTACAAGACGAAACTGCTTCCAAAGGGATAAAGGAATAGCGATTTGATATTGATAAATTATTCGAAAGCTCGTATATTGTGCGCGACGTAACGAAATTTTATCCATAAAGCATCGTTATTGTCAAAAAAAAAGATATCACTTCAGAGCCAAAAGAGTGTAAGTTTATATTACCTACTTTTTATTGAGAAACGTACAATTAACAGAAAATATCTTTATTCGTCCGTAAAAATCTCCCTGTAAACTTATATTATGGATTTATCACCTATAAACGTAAAATTTCGGTTAAGTTACCCTTCAAGCTTCTTTTTAGTGTGTTAAAACTGCCTTTATGTCTCTCTTAATTTCTCATCATATGACAATACGTCAAAAACTATCACTCAATGCAACCGGGATATAAGTTGATTTTGGTAAATTAAACCACCATCAATAAACCACCACTAATAAATACGGAAGTATCTACACAACTGGAAACTGGAAAACTTACATTCTCCAAAGCGTAACTAAGATGTAGTGTCAATCTGTAGCGTTCTTTGGCGACTTCGTCCAATTGAATTCACCATTATCAAAAGACGCCAATGTAGGAGCCGGGACCTATATCTTAGTTACTCTTTAGAACATGTAAGTTTTGCAACTCAATCCTTCAACTCTTAGTTTTTGGCAAGTGAGCAAAAGTATTATTTTGCTGCCCGATGCAATTAAGCCTCAATTTAGCGACATCATTCCAAGAATCTGACGAACTTTCATCAAGCTAATTATCTTGTTGACCGATGGTTACCTCTTAGGCCAGGTGGTCGGGACTCTGCCTACTTAAGTCGAGCCATTGTCTAGTTAGAATAGTTAATAGCAAATAGAACCGTTCTCTAGTCAGGTTATGTTTACTACCTGATATTGGACTATTGAAAGAATCACCCGCATAAGTCATACGCGTGATGCAAGTTTCATTATTTGGTGGTCATTAGAATGTTGTTGAATGCAAAATAAAATACCTCACCAATATGGGTTAAAAACTGAAGGTTTTTTTTGACTTACGCCTGTTTGGCCGTGAAATTCTGAATTCTGCCTCGAGAAGAATGGGAGGAATGAAAATTGTTATCGAAGAATTGGAATATTCGGTAGACAACAATCGTTTCAAACTTGGGCGGGAAGATGAAATTTTGAAGTGATTTGCATTCGTGTTTGCAGTGCTATTCTACAAAGAATCGGTAATCTATAATTTGTAGAGTGTTGTATTTTTCTATTGTAGTAGATTTTATTTTTAAAATTGAAACCAAAATGGTTGGTATAAAACCGAGACTTCTATTGAAATCTACATATATTAAGGAAACATTACTTTTTCCACCTAGAAAACTTTTTAAAATAAAGTAAATTTTAATGGCAACTTTATATGTTCGAATTAAATCTTGATAATTTTATACTCAGAAGATTTTTCAAGCATATATTCATCACACTAAAAATTTAATCGTTACCTTAAACTCAATATTTCTTACACGAGAAATTTTAAGCACACAATCCCGTCTTGTCAATAAATTACATGTATACATAATATTAGTTTAACTTCCATTAATATTAAGCAATAGTTAATTTATTAATATTTGTTCACATATTTATATGTCAAATTACGTAATCCAATTTACAAACATTAAACTGTTTTAAACTTTAAGACATATTTTGTACTAATAACTTCCTTTTGTATAAGTAGAACAAAATCTATGGAGAACATTTAATGATAACCTGGAGGTGCTTTAAAAAAAGTCCTTGAATTCGGATATCCTACATTAGCAAACATTATTCATTCAATTAACGGTGATTTGCTGTATGGGTATTTCCTTTAATTGATGCCATTTTTGTTACATTTTTCTCTATTATCTATTTATAATTATTCTTCAATAATCCACGCAAGCGTTTTGGTAAATATCAATAAAAAATTGATAGATAACTGAAAAAAAAACTATGTCACACGAACAACGGAAAGCAAATTGAAAAAATTAAGAATCGCAGTGAAAAGATTCTTACAAAACCCCAAACGATTAGTAAATTAACGGAAAATAATGTCTACAATCAAAACGGAAGTAATTTGTGGAAAATGGCGAATTTATTGTAAACTACTCATTTTTCTGACATAGTAAAAATTGTTAGAGTTTTAACAACCCCTGCAAATCATAAGTCAATAAGTTAATCATAAGTCAATAATCCACGCGTACTCTTAGGTAAATATCAATTATGAATCTGTTTAATGCTACAGAAAAATATATACTTACTTTGTGGAATTTCTGGTTTGTTCATAAACGGTCTATCTGTAAGGAAAAATAATAAAGATTAAGATACAGTAAATTCAACATACAAAATAAAATACGAAGTAATGAGGCATTTTATTTTTAATAATTTTTCTATGACAATAATTCGGTAATGACAATTTTCTTATTCTAAAAATCCTACCTGCTTTAATATTTAAAAACGTTTGAAACCCAACACTAGATAAACATATTTTTTTTTAAATATTTTTCCTATTTTGGAAAAATATTTTAAAAAATATGAAAAACAACATTTAATTACTACATTACCTATATTATAAGAAAAAAAATTATGATCATCGAGAACAGACCCCATACTAAATAAGTTCAAGTTATAAAACAAAAACAGTAAGAAAATAAACGTTTACAATATACTATTAAAAATACTCCAATTAATTTATAAATGTGATTTTCGTATAAAAATGGATTTCAAATATACACACATTTTTCAAACTAAAAGAAGTTTTTGTTTACCTGATGATAAAAGAAAAGTCCTTCTTCCTATTTCAAAATGCAAAAATTTTGCTGCAAATTTAGTAATTAAATTGCCCTTAATTAAGCATAACGGCATCAATTTATTTATTTGTCGGAACTTCGTCCATGTCAGAATTATGGCCTGCCTATATTTTGACTGTTGGGATCATTGCTTGACACAGATGATGTTCCTATATACAAAACGGGTTTTTAGGGACAACATTGTTCAAAAAAATAGTTAGCCTCAATAATATATTTTTACCAATTTGCTCCAAATAAATACAGAATCAGTTGTTGCAATGTACACCAATTTTTTTTCCTACAATATGCACATAAACAATATGCAAAAAAACTTAATATAAGTATTTTTAAACATAAATAATTCTTTTAATTCTCCTTGGAATGGGAATTTTCGAAATACCCCCTAAAAGAAACTGAAAAGAACATTTAGAACTTATATGACATTAAGTGCTCCTAGCGTTTAGATCCCCTACCAATTCCAAATAATAAAATCTCCTGATACTTGCCAATGTCGACATCGTATTACCTTAGGGACATGACAAATCGTTAGAATCGAGTTTTCTAATAACACTCCGAAGAAATCTACCCCCTTTCCGTCCCCAGTTAGTGAGGTGGCTGAAAAATATTGAAAATAAATGATATATTTTCTTCAAGGGATCCCGACGTTATTGTAACGTCGAGCACGATTTATCGATTTGAACACTGTCTCAAGAAAAAAAAGCTATCTCTGGACGATTTGTTCAATCATCACTTTTCAAGAGGTGATAGAATGGTACAAAATACAGAAGGAAAATAACAAGTTTCCATTTTATTTGAAAAATAAATAAATTTATGGTAAGAAACGGGAGAAATACATAACAATCTATCTAACCTAAAACTGTTTTGATTTTTTTTTATCTTGCTCTAAGTTTACCCCAGAATTTGGAATAGTAATACGTTATTCCGAATTCTATTCGACTAATAAAACCGCAGAAATTTTAAAAGTTTGAAATTGATATCATTATATTTTACTGGAATAAACGCTTTTCATAGTTAAAAAAATTTTAGAAAGATAGTTTAGGTAATTCAGTTTTTGATATATTGTAGTAGAGCAATGTTATTACGGAAAACACGCCCTGGAGATAAATAAAAGTAATACTTATATAAGGATTAATAGCATTATCCACTACGAGTTTTAATATAATCTGCTAACTTCATGACACAAATTTTATCATAGACGTATTTTGGTTTTGTAATTGTTTTCTAATGGTATACTAAAATCACTGCACTAACGGAAAATATTACGGGTCTATCTTAGAAAGATGTCATTTTATATTCGATTACTGAACACTGACTACAGGAAGCAAAATCAATTTAAAGCATATAACTTATACACTTTTTTTTTTAAATAATGGCTTGGTATTTAATTTTACTGTTAGTACAGATGATTTAATTAACCAGAATTATATAAATAAATTAAGCTAGGAATGAAGTTTCAGTTATCGCTGGTCCTTAAAAACTCAATCTGCTCATCACCTTTAACAAATCAGTTCTGCAAGTAGTTTCTTCGTGAATTTAAAAACACTTTATTTGTTATTTTGCAGACACAGACATGCTTAAGCCAACCTTACGTCACAAAAATTATCCCAATATACTTTAATAACTCGAATATTGCTCCTTTCCACTGTTATTTCTTGGATTCAACATAAAAATAAACTTCTAGGGAAAAGGAAACCCTATGAGCCCCCATCAATGGAGGTATTTCTGTCGTCTAATGGGGATGAAGACCTATGAAGTAAAGTGTAATGAAGCGATTGCAGCCGTCGACATCTGCTAGAGGAATCAAACGTTAATTCTACAAGATATCCCACACGTTTCGTATTATCAACATCTTCTGTTATAAGTCTTCCTTACCGAGATGACATTCTACGAATATGTCATTTGTGTAGGCGGCCTGCCAATAAGGGATAAATATGTGTTAGGGCTTTGCACTTAAGATTGGTCAAGTTGACCTTAGCGTTGTCATTTTTTAGATATATATGTCTTCCTTAAAAGAGATGTAGAAAGAATGCAGAGCCGAAAATTCTTCTGTAATAACTTATTGCCGTTCATTTTTCTAACACCTAATCCACTTATTTAATGTAAAAGGTAATGAAATTACCAGATAATCTAATAAGTATATGTAAACTCTCTGTGTAAAGGGACTGTTGCACAGAAAAATTCCTCATAGTCATTTTAAAGAAACCAAGTCAAATTATGGTTTTAGGGTTCTATATTAGTTATAAACCATATTGATAAAAAAATCAGAAAGCGGTACTTATTTTATTTCAATTAAAAATATCTTAGTGAATATTTTTATTGAACGATAAACCTAATAAAAATTTGATAGTACCTAGATTCCCAGTCAGCTACTGTTGCGTAGAGCAGAAAAAATAATTATAATATAATTTTAAGTTAATAATGTAACTTAGCCATTTGGTAATTTTGGGCCTTTGGCAATCAGGCATTACTCTATTGTATCGTGCAGTGGGATTCAAAAGCAAGCCCTCTGGCGGCTGTTTTCGACATTTGTCGAATCAAAACCAACTCTGTGGCAGAACCGAAGTACTTTACGTCCACTAAAAGTCGGGGGACAGATGTATTTCGAATCCGTCGGACAAACTTTCATTTTTTTTTTTGTATTATTTTTATTCGGGAAAAAGAAACATTTTGGCAGTAGGTTAGACTCACGATGTACTAATAGCATTGGCACCATAATTGATTTTCGTTGAACCGTATAAGAAGAGAGACGGCTATTTTTTTCACGATACTTTTTTTTTGTTTGTTTAAACTTTCTAGAAAGATATAACACTGGACTTCATGAAAAACAAAATTTTATCAGTCACCGAAAATTTATATTTTTAGCATTTATAATCTGACATCTTTATGACATAAAATTAAAAAAAAACATAATGATAATAAAAATTTGTAAACTTAAACCTTTAAAACTGAAGCTGATCAAATAACTGTTCGCATTAACTTAAAAAGTTTGGTGCAACTTTTAGCTAGACTTAAGTGCATGCGAAATTAAAAAAAAAATACTTCCACGCACAATTTAGCCAACTTACATCTACATGCGCCAAATCATGACTAAAGGTTGAACTTGAGTTATCACATGCTTTAGAGAGATTGCGAATCATTAATCTAACCAAACTTGCCTTCAAATGTGGAGTAACAAGGCTATCTTTATATTTTTTCAGTATATTTTATATTTAAAATGTTATTTTATTTCCATAAGCAAAATCAATTCCTTATTATAACAATTAATTACGTTTGTATTATCTTATATAATTGTAATTTTAGTTACTTTTTGCAAGAATATATATCTATAATAATAAAAGAAAGAGTCTGTCTGTTTAACTGTCTTCGGATCGTAAAAGATCTACTTATACTGCCCACAGGAATTCGAAATTTTAAAAATAGATTACCTTTAATACTAACGTGTGCACTTGAGGCTTAGTTTTTTCATATTTGTTTCATTTTTAGAGAAAATTCGAATTTTCTGAAAAAAATACACCACTTTCGCTCAAATCCGGTCATTTTTTTCTCTTTCCTGATGCCATCGGCTGAAAGAATTAAATAAAACTTTTAACAAAAACATTTAAAATTCAAAATGTTTATTTTATTCTTTTGCCATTACTTTCAGAAACTAAATTCATTATTTGAAAAATAATTGACACGTTTCAAGTGACGTAATTCCGCCAGTCTTCATTCCCGGATTTTATTGTGGGTTTATTTGATGATTTTTTCATTGATTTTTCTGTTGACTGCATGTATGCATATTTAAGCAATAAATGTATAGTAAAGCTATTACTGAACTATGATGGTTAATAAAGGCCATCGCACTAGAGCTATTAGTGTGTTATGTCTTTATTTTTTTGCCAAATACGTTGCCAAACTCGCCAAATTATTAACTAAAATTCGCCAAATAGGCAATTTCTTTTATAAATAATTTATAGGCTGGTCGGTTGTTCGAAGGTCATTGTGTTTGAGCTGTATAATGGGTGTGGGTAGCTATATCTATTTTCTCACCAAATTATTTCCCAAAATGCGCCAATTGAGCTAAAAGGTTTTATGTATTTATGAGGGAATTGTGATGGCATTTATGAGTGCATTTTACAGCGTATTTTTCATTTTGGAATTTTAAGGCAATGAAACGAGATTTTATAATTTATAACGAGCGGAAACAATAATAAGTTTATGATCCTATAACAGGTTATATGGTAAACATATTTGGAACGATCTGATATTTTTTTAATCCGTGCGAAGAACGGGTATAAATTTGCTAGTAATTACATAAGTAAAAAGAGCGAAATATCTAAAGTTATAAATCAACATACAAGATACCAATATGTATCGCAATGGAACTCAGAAATCAGCTAATGTAGTTGCCGCTCTACATTCACTGAAATATGAATTTTAGGCTTTACAACACATTATGCTGTAGTATTACGTATCAGTATCAAATTATCACCGTTTTGATGGTCATCGCTACGAAGTTCTTATGCCTTTTTGACAAATAACATTATTGAAAGAGATTATGTATGAAGTATTTGACAAAGATGATAGAGGCCTGTGATGAAAGTCTCTTCTATAACTAAATACTGGTGAATTGCTTCACCGGATATAATAATTGGTGTTTTATTTTAAGATAACTATGTTTGTATATGTAAAGAACCCATTTAATACAGAATTCATGTTGATGATGCAAATTTAGAAATATTTATGTTATAATTTTGTTTTTACATTATATAAATTAAAATAAAATACATTGTTTTGAACTTCAGAATTTGAAAGTACCCAATTTTATTGATGAAGACATAAAACTTATTTCGTAAATGGAAAATATTGTTTGTCACTTAAGTACAAATGTACCACATAACCAATCCGGAACATTTTACCCGATTTCACTTTCCTGAAATATCACAAAAAGCGTGTTTCCTACATTTACTTAAACGGAAGAATCCAACCACGATTTTGGTTATTGTCACCAACGAAAACCACTCCGGTTCTTTTTCCCCTTCAACCCGCTTTTCGAATTGGGATATTACCATAGCTCAGAAAACTCACTCTCGAAGAAAAAGCAATCTTACATCGAAAAAAGTGGATTATCTTTTCGATTTGTTATATATGGTGAGTCGAGCCTAAAATATGAGTCCCAAAAGCATAGTTGTCAGATTTATCTCATCCTAAAAAAGCCATTGAAAGGTTTTATTCAAAGGGGGATGTTTTGCACAATTTATTTTAGGGGTGCTATTTTCGGGTGACGGAAGGAGTAACATCATTTTTCCAGACCATATATTCTTCGATACCTTAAGCATCTTACCTACCAAGAGGTTCTCTTTTGTAAAAAAGAGATTAATCGTTACGTATTTTGCAAGCCTGTATGAGGGTGTTGTATATGTTTTCAATATTTTTATAGTTCTTAACTGTGAAGCCTAAAATATAATATATTACCAATGTCTTTTAATATAATATTTATAAGGACATTCAATTTATCGAATTCAGCAGTTTTATATGTAAGGCAAACTGCGCTTTTTGCATTATTCAGGAAAACAATTGGGAAAAAATAAGTATTATGTAAAAAACAAAAAAAAATAATGCATATGTTCTTGGTTTTAATGTTTATAAGTTTTCTATTTGCGCAACAGAGTGCAGCTTGTAAAATTTTAAGAAATACGGAAGTCTTCTGCAAGTGCAATTCCATAGTGCACATATGATGTATTTTTTAAGCAACATGCAACTATAATTTTTAAGTAAAAAGGAGAATATAAAATAAAATACCAATAGAAAAACTCAGGATAGCTGTCTAATATCTATAAACAATATAAAAAAATATGTATGGGTATGGATTTTTTTTAAATTATATATTTATGTAATTAAAATTCGGTCAAAAAATTTAATTAAAGTACTAAGTACTTAGTTAAAGTTTAACTAAAGTACTAAGTACTTAGTTAAAGTTTAACTAAAGTACTAAAATGTTTTAAAAACAGATTTAGATTTATTTTAAGGATTTTGATCTTTTAGTTAAATAAGTCTTGCCGTAGGCAAAATTAAAGGTAAATTTCTATAATGGTAACAACATTACAGATTCAGCTGCCACGTTAGGCTAAACGAAAATTCCTGGTATCCAAAAAGCAAATTTAATCCGTTTCTAGCATATATCATTGTTTATAATATCTGTGTTAACTAAATTAAAACGGATTTTCTAAAATTCTTCAAAATGGGAATTGTGCGGTAATTCCTATGAGGGCAGCATCTGGCGCATTAACTTAAGTTGGAGCAGGGGGCTTATTCCCATTGTGTATACATGTTTTATTAAAATCCTCATTGAATTTTTAAAATCTCTGGAAAACAAATTAGACTTTTACAAAAACAACAATGTCAAAGGCAGTTTGAGTTAATAATCTCTTTCAAAGGAAGTAATTCCTAAAACTCATAAAAATTTTATTCACTATAAAATGAAAGTATTCAACGCAAACATTTTCCAATTGGGTATCATAAGAAATGTTATTTTTATGCTAGTAACTTATCCAGTCATACACCATAATTAATCTACCGTATATAAAAAAAATAATTTTACGAGAGAATAAAATAAAGATCGCAGTAGGGATCTGAAATAAAATAATTAACAGTTCGTTCTAACCCTTTTATGTCTAGAAGTTAAAATAAATGACAGTTGTCCTAATTTTTTAGTTCTAAGTTTGTCTAAATAAAAAAAATTAAGACAAATTAGGACTATAATCCTGGATAATTTATGTAATACAAATTTAGTTGCACGAAAAATGAAATAAAAAATTTTAATGAATTTTTTGTTTAATAATGAAGGTGTTATTGGTATTCAGTAATGGGGTACAAAGAGTTAAGTTATTATGAGTTATTAGTCTGTTTAGTTACATGTTTTCAAATATACCAAATAAAAGTTGTAGGTAGTTGTTTGGGTGGTTATAATGACATTTGTCTTTGTAAAATTTTTAATTTTGTAAATTAGCGTTGAATAAAGCATAAATGTACACTTCAATGATTTTATAGCATGTTTCTTTTTCATTTGAAGCGGGTTTTTTTTTGTTATGGCATGATAAGTGTCTAATCAACAATGGCTTGTTCTTGCAAGTTTAAAATGTCCTAACGTACAAATAAATAATCTATACTAGGAGCCTTAATCTATACAAGGAGCTGGAATTTTATTTTTTGCATTGCATAACTAAAAATTACAAGTTTCTAATAATAAAACTATTTGCCTTTCGTAGAATATGTAAATAGTATAAAAATAGCACAAAATAATAGCTATTGTTAACCTATTGCTACTCTGATTTTCTACTGCCAATTTAAACTAACATGGTAAGGATCGTGTAACGGTTCACACATTTTTTACAATGCTGTAATATTTGGATATTTTCGATTAAGACATCAATTGTGTTAAATAAATACCATAGACGTCTGAAACGTAGCCGTTCCCGGCGTCACTGAAAAGGCCACAAGTGTTTATTTTTTAGACGAGATTTCGCGTCTGAATCTTGTGGAGTTCATTTAATGCACCTTTTTTTTCTGAAATTCATTAATTTAGTTTTGTTGTGTGTGTTTTTTCCTAGTCCTCCAAAGTATTATCTTTTGCATTTATTTGTTGTTCACCAACTATAACTTCAATCGAAGCATTTGTTGACATTCACTAACTAGGCCACTACAACCTTTGCATTACTTTTATCTATGCATGTTTATCTAATTGACTCCAAAAACAATTGTTACTCCCATGTACTTATTTTCAAGCAAAATCGTGAATGAAATAAAAAAATGTCTATTTTTTTATAATTTATATTTTCTAAGAAATTATCAAGAAGAAAGAAAACCATTCCAAAAAAAATAACATATGTTCGCCGTTTGCGGCTAATCCCAAAACCCAACATTCCTCTATCCGGGGCACTAAAATCAATGCTTTTTAAGGACCAAGAACAGGGCTTTTCTTTCGTCAAAACATCGGAAACTCATCTGAGGACGTCTTTATTGTCAATTTCATTTGTTGTTCTTCTTGTTTCCTGTAGGAGAATCACTTTCTTAAGAGGATTATAGCCAATGAACAAATACCAGAATATCATCTGAAGCAGTATTACTTCTTACAATCCAGAAGAGTTTTTTTAGCTTATCCTAAATCCCAAGTCAATGTTATGACTGTGGTTGACTTCTCTTTGACTTTTATTTGTTGCTTTTATTTTAAGCCCTTAGATGAGCATTTTTGGAGTAAGTAATTGATTGTTTTATGGTTTTTATCTATACTCAAACAAGATTCAAATGAATTTGGTAAACAAGTATATTGTTAAAGTATTAGAAATATGATTAAAATAGGTTGACTTATTGACTAAATAAAATTGCAATAAAACTCAGTAGCGCAACTAGAGTAAAACTAATTCTGTTGAAAAATATGTATTAAGGTAGTTTAACTATGGTTATAAATATGAGTATGTGATAATCAAGTTATAGATGTTACTTAAATTTAACTTAATTTTTAAGATGTAACTTTGTATATAAAAACAACAAATACTACGAAATGTTAGTTAAAGTTTTGTAAATATGCTTAAAAAACCTTATTGAAGGTAAATATAAATTTCCAAACGACAAATAGGTACGTAGCGTTTGAAATCTATTTATTCTTTTACCCAGAGTGAAATCCAAAATTTTTTTACTTAATTAAAAATCAGTTGATTTATAAACTAAGTTTAACTGGCACAGAGTAACTGGTTGAAATTGATAGACACTTGGTCCTTTGAGTAATAAATATGAACTTTTTTTATTTTTACTAAAATACTTTTATAAAATCAAACCACTCTTACATCTCTAGTTGGTACAATAATTATACCATGCTAAAATTTGAAAGGCTGAAAAAATGAAAAAAAATAATAAGAGTTGATACTTTTTAAAAAATAAGGAAAAAATGTCTATGGCAATCATTAAACTTTCTACTTTTACTTAATACAAAAAAAATGAGTTTTTAAAACATCTAAGATATTTGTAGAGACTCTATCATCATGTAACCCAAATTTTGTCAGTTTATTGAGAAATAAAAACTTATTTAGACAAATAATTTTTTCCGCAAAATGAGTTTAGATTGGAAGAAGGGGTAATTAGTATTTGGAGTAATGCGTAGACAATTTTCTTGGGATAAACTTTAGAGAGTTGTTCTTAGAGTAATTTTGATGCAATAGTTTATGAGGTAATTTCGGGGCACCAGCGATACAACAACTATGTATTTTTTAGAACATAATTTTTAATAAAAGTGTAAAAACTTTTAATTTTATAACTGTTATTGTAATCGCAAAAAGTTACCATTCACTTCTTGTCTAATATTATAAGTACTGAGATATAATGATAAAGTGATATTTTAACTTAAACGCTTCCCTTACGTTTTTTTAAATAACGTTAAAACTCCAAAGACCACGTATAGCCATTACAGCAAATTTGAGTAATCTTATATTTTTTCCTGGTTTTTGTATATAAAAAGGAACAAGCAGTAACTGGTTTGTTTATTCAAAAAAACTAGTTCTAGAACTTAATCGAAACATAAAAATCAGTTAAATTTTAGTTGATGACATGCCAAAGGCATGGACTCCCATTTTGGAATAAGTTTCTCCTAACCTGAAGTCATAATAGTCATTAACCTGAAGTCCCTTGTGTAATTCTAATTCGACTATATCAATCCTAACACTAACCCTAACAGAAGTTATGATAAAGATCTGACGAAGTTGAGCATAAATCATTCTCTAAATGATTTACATACCACAAAGAGTCCAAAAAAAATTCTTAAAACGAAAATATTACCGTTTGTTCAAAATTATGTTGCGTTTTATGACGTTTGGTTTTTGCTTGATCGTAGAAATATTACTCTTGACATTAACGGAAAATGTAGTTCATGAATGACATTGAGTGAAGCCATCATTTTGATGGTGAGGAACACTCCAAAAACATATTAAAGATAAGACTGGATTGATTAGAATAGCTTGCGGGCATTAAAAAAATGATACAGTATAGTAATAATGAGAGAAAGAGAAAAAAAGTAACTTTATTTAGTCAATTATTTTGGTTTCGAAAGGGCTTAAGTCTGTTCAGGCAACTTAAAACACTGTTGCATATTGGTCGAAACACAAAAACACTATGACGAAAAAGACATGGCATAAACAACGATTCATAGCAATTCATAATTCCCAATAAGGGGCAGTTCGGATATTCACTGATGGAAGTAAACACGACAATCGTAACACAAGCAGTGGCGTTGTAACTGTTAAACCTGATGGCATTATAAAAATGAAAAAGCGAAACCCAAACTTTTGTTGAGTCTTTAAATCTGAATAAATTGCCATCGACGAAGCTCTATATAACATGATTTCCAATAAGCGCTTTATATAATTTTTAAGCAAATGGTGAAACATTAACGATAAACTCCGCATGGACCTTGTAAACAAATTAAAGATTCACTCTGTACATAATGACATTCATCTGCAGTGGATACGCTTCCATGTAGACCTCTTCTAAAACGACTTGGCTGATGAATTGACTAAGGAAAGGCTTTGCTGAAACATCTGAAAATAGTGGTCTTCTTATGCATAGAAATATATTCTCGAAGGTCAGAGACGAAAACAGAAAGCGCACACTTACATTCGTTTAGGGACAAACGGTGTAGGGTCAGGAGTTGCAAAATAGGGCAAAAAACAGCACATTTTGCATTCGCATCTCCAAAGCAATAAAAATATCAATACAACCAGTGTAAAAAATATTTAGGATATGCAAATGAATATTTCTTATAACATTTAAAGTGAAATTTCTCTGGAAAAAAAGTTTTTTATACCGATAAATGTGTTTTAAAAGTGATGTAAATGACTTATTTTACCCCTTGGGGTGGGATAAAATAGGTCAGTAATGGGGCAAAATAAGTCATGCTTTCTTGCTGCATAAATTTTCTCTTTTTGCATTCTACATGACTTATTTGCAAGCAATTGCTAGCTTGGAGAAATGTCTCTATGATTGCAGATTTGATGTGTTTAAAAGGAGAACCTATACTTGAATCATCTTGAAGGGTTGCTCAAACAGTCTGACTTGTTGTGGTTACCGACGTAGATGACGATGCTGCAACAGCTTGACTCTTAAATTGGTGATGTGATCGCCATTGATTCAACAATTGTCTTTTATTCTATTAAAACTGTGCCTTTAATATGGTTTTTAAGCATTTGTTTGCATACAATATCTTTCGAGGTAACCCACTTATTTATCCCACTTCTTTTGAATCCACCAACACTGTTTTCGGATTGAAATTCTGGAAAGCGGTTTTCAATAATGAAGGGGACAATGAATTTCAAATTTGCAGTCATTTATGAGTAAAAGTGTGCCAATCCAATATTAAAAGCAGTTTATAAGAATAGTAGTTATCAGAAAGAGATTTAAAAAGCAAAAAAAATGATGTTAGTTGTATAATGTGTGCTTAGCCCAAGCTATTTTGAAACATGACCTATTTTACCCCACTCGTTTTAAGCTACAAAAAGTAAGTTTTCCTTTTTTACTTTGAAACTTTCTGAATTTATTCTTAAAATGTATCTCTACACAATAAGATAAAAATTTAATATACACGTACTCCTAACTTTTCTTAAAACAAAAGTTTTCTACAGCCATAATTTAAAGTTTCACAAATGACAACATGGAATGGCAAAAAAAAACTGTAACTGCACAGTAAAAATTACAGTTAGTTTTGCATATAAAATGATGAACAGTATCAATAAAATATAAAACTGTTATCAGGAGAATAAAAAAATTATATCGTTTGTTTTTAAGGAATTTTGTTTTAAAACTGACCTATTTTATCCGTGACTTATTTTACCCCACCTGACACTACCCTGTGTCGCTCAAGTGTAATACATACCAAGCTTCTCCAGACATTCTGTTCTAATGTTTGGATTTGAAAAAAGAGTGACATTTTTAAAAACCCACCGCTGGTTCGAGATTTTGTGGGGGCAAAGGGGTCTTTTGGACTTAGTCTTCGACTTGATTGAGATCACATGGAATAAGAAACAACAACAACAAAACAAACTGTATATGCATAACTTAAAGAGTAAAGTTCGTTCACTTATAAATATATTAACAAACACGACATTTTATACTAAGAAGTAATTAAATATAATAACAATTTTAAATTTAATCGGCACACGGGTAAGTAAAAAAGGGTGTGACATTTTAAATAAATTCTTAAGGTAATAAATTAGCTGGTTCTTCTATACTTCCACTTTTTTATATAAAAAAAATAATAATGCATTTTTTACTTCACTTATAATCAAAAAATAGCTTAAACTTTGATACATGAGAAGATTCATGAAGTAAACAAAGTCGACTTCATGAATCCACGGTCTTAATATTGTTATAAAAATTGTATGTAGTCGGATGTAGCCCAGTCAATAAGACGATTGCCTAGCATGCGAAATGACCCAAGCTCAAGCCCGGGTGTTGCTAAAATAACTGCTGGCCTGTAAACGATATTTGTAGGCATACCCTGTGTAGAGGGACTGAACGTTAAATATGCTTCAAGGTTCCTACGCTTCGTACGATGTCTCCCTTAAAAGCGTTGGGAGACAAATCAGTTGCCGGCACGTCGCTTGACTAAGGTTTCAAAATACGACGTTCTCCGCCAGCAGCTCTCGTATAGCTCCAGTGTGACGTTAATTCATCTCAACTCTTTTATATATTCACGAAATCACTTTTCTCAACCGCTATGTTGAACTTAACTATTATTTGTTTAATTTTAATTTTATTCATAGTAGTAATAGTTGGTTAAATTGAAGTTGACTTTTAAGTGTATTTCATTGATATTGATAAATTTGTCCATAATAGAAATTACGTCTTCATTGTCTGTATCCTTCATTTTCTACTTTAAGATTTTTTTTATTTCACTAGATCTTACATAGTTCTTGAAATGCAACTCAATACATTTCTATAGCGCTTCAAGTTCTTTAAGTATTTCTTGTTGAAAATTGACATCTAGAAACTGAAGAATTACATTTTATACAGACTCACACTTTTTTTATCACTTTTTGACATATTATCAAGGCTTGCAACACAAAAATCACAGCAAAAAAATTAAGTTATATATATTTTAACACTTTTTTGCAGACAATGTTGTCACTCAGATCATAAGACATATCACCACAATAAAGAAAACTGACATTTTCTTTACAGGAGTTTAAGTTACAAATCAAAGTCATGCTTTGATCAGATAATGGAACGTGTCTTTCGTAATTACATGTTAAAAACATATTAGATAATAATTTCACTTGCAGAAAGCACTATAAATGTTACCTTTTATAAAATTTTATTCAAAAATAAAGAGAGCATAAGAGCATAAACAAACGTACACCGACAGTTGCCACTAAAAATGGGTGTATAATAATTACTCCGATTACCTGATCATCAATGAGATACTTTTTTGAAATTTTCAAGATATATAATTAATTAAAATAAAAAATTATTGCTGTTTAATTCTTTCAATTGTATGGTCACCTGAAATAGAAATTCAATCAATTCCAACCATTCGTTAGATTTGGGAAGAATTTTATTTTGGTCTACACAGCAAGTCGTTTTGTCTTTAATAAAGACAAAAGTGTCTGAAACATAATTTCAGTCACATTTAGTATCGTAAGTGCCAACTGTCTTCATTGTTTTAGACATCAAACGAGTAGTTTGGGGGAAAACTTTTGATTTGTGAAGTCAGCTTACTTATTTTGGTTAGTAGCATAACTCGTTCATTTTTCTCTGTGTAAATCTAAAATTATATCGATTTAGTGTTTGAACTCAGCTAGAAATAGACAATCAGAAACGCACAAGCTATTTACATATTTACCGATATTTTTTGCTAAACACTTTGAAGACGAGTCTACGTGTATTTACTGTTGCAATGCCTTCTTATTTTTTAATATTTTATTAATTCTCCTTGTTCTTTTTATATAAATAAATAATTTTAATATGGAAGAAAAAAAAACTTGTATTGGAAAACAATTCTTATAAAAACATTTTAGTCTTTAATTTTATCAAGATTGTCAGTAACTATCTAATTCTATACTATTATTTTTAAGTGCTTTATTGGTTTTGTAAACAATAGAATTCATTTAATTATCTATTAGTCTATTTGAAGAAAAAAAATCATTTGTGATTGACTTAAACATATAATTATGTTTTATATAAATATTTTAAGGTATTCATGAAGTAAAACTTAAAAGTAACATTACAAAACAGATTTATATTGACAATAAGCATTTATAGCATAAATACTATAATATTCTTGAACAAAAGCCATAAAGGATTATAAAGGTATTAAATTGAGTGCAGTTAAACTAATTATACGTTCATAGCATAAACATTAAATAAGCTTCAAACAAAAGGCTAATGGGAAATAAAAATATTTGGGATTTAAATTATTTGAGTTCCATGCACAGTTTATTCTTAGGAAGTTAATTAATTGTCATTACTTCCTATTTTGTTTTAGTTATTTTCATTGTGGTGTTGACAAATGATAGATAATCCCAATTCGTCCTTCCTTTGTTTACAACTAAAGTATGACTAAGAAAATATTTATGACAAATTATTTCTGATGTAGCAAATAAATAATGGTTTGTCAAAGAAAAAAAATTGTGTAACAAAATCCTTTTGAACACTTTAAACAATGTCCCAAAAATAAATGTGTTGTGTTAAGTTAGGTTGGTATTTTTTTAGATCTAAGACAAAAGAGTTTTTAAGAAATCTTTAATCAAGATTTTTAGAGATAAAAATATAATTGCATCAATAAGTTTGGTTTAATATGGTTGGAATTATTTTTGGAATGAAGAGATGGAAGTCACTTTAAAGAGTTAGAGGTAATTTATAATTAAAGTTCGTAATAGTATAGAAATGAAAAAATGAAAATTAAGAAGAAATTATTAGTGAAAATAGAATTTTCATGTACGTATTTTATGATAAATGACTCATAATATAAAACCTATTATTTTTAAAACTAACTACATTATTCCAATCCTTCTTCATTCATGTTCAATAAGTTTTTGCTAAAAAAAATTTATTCGATATCTATTATACTGAAGCGTTACTCAAATATGTCGAACTAAAATTAGTTTTTTTATAACTAGTGACACGGTGGAATATCTTAGACACCATTTGAAATCGATCGATAATCTATTGAGTAACTAGGCGAGTCATAAATGTTCACAGTGTAGTGTTATTTTTACTCGATTGCTGCATAACTATACTACTCGATTATTATATTATTAAATCGATACGTCCTACATTAAAACATTGATCCGTTTGTCAAATATTTTTTCCACGACTGTTGCCCTAAAAACAAATTGCATTTCTATGTATGTATGGAAATTTCCATAAGTATTGATATATTTCTATTTTAGGTAAAATATCAAATACAGCCATGTTATAAGATTTTTTTATGTACCGCATTTTTTAAAACGACCTTAAAATAAATTATATGAAGTCAATAAAAAGGTTATAATGACATGAAAGCGATAACCGAATCACCTGTAATAATAACGTTACAATTTACTTACAATAATTTGAATTTACTAGAACCGCATAAATTTAAATGTATAAGTTTAACAGAGAAAAATATAGATCATTTAAATAAGTCAGCGTTCAAAAACTGACTTATTAGATGAGTCAAATGAAACGCGAATGCAAACCTCATTCCATATAAATTAGTTTTGGCACGCTGGCAAATATTCTAACTTTTTTGCAGACAGTAGCAAGTCGGTATTGAGTTTCGAGTAGAGCAATGGTTCACGTAATCAAAAGATAACATGTACGAATATTGCCTCAGGAAGAAGTTTTACTTGGTTATACAACTACACAATTTCTTCTAACGAGTAACTTACTCGTTACCAATTTGCCTCCAAGTATTATGTCATTATGGACACGCAACCTTGAAGAAAAAGCCATTTTTTTACCGTCATGCAAATCGACTCATCTAACAAATAGCTTAAATAGCTTGGTTGGCCCGTTTTGACTGATGTAAGTTGGTCAGTGGTATGCAGTCAACTTACTTTTGGTTAGTAACATGAACGCGTTTATTTTTCTGTGTGTTATTATGAACTTTCAAATGTAAAGATGCTTTTCCGGAATTAACATTTTGTGGATTCAAATTAATTTATACTGTGTCATTGCTTTACTGAATCCTATTTTTTTACCTTTGTAATTTTTTACCCCTATAAACTTTCAGCAAAAGCGCGCAACATTTAGTGTATTTCATACTGGAAACTAAAATATGTATTTATACTTTTTGGTGTTTATTTTTATTTAACAAAACTATTTTACATTTAAAAAAACAACTTGCCAATATTCATTGCTTATTATAAGTCACGCTGTAGTAGGATTTTTTTTTACAAAAACAAGACAAAAATTATTGTAAAAATACATATGTGCTTAACCTACTGTATTGTTTGTGTAACTGTTTTTTAATATTCTATGTTTATGAAAAGTATTGTAATACTGTTTTTTAGGCTAAAAGTCAAATTATTTATTTTCAATAAGTATTGTCGTAAATATTATATTTCCATAAGTTTTTAAAAATATATTTTTACAATAATATTTTGTGTTTTTTCTCCATTTACCGGCAAAATGGTATTTATGAATATATTCTGTGAATAATATATGAACCGAATGCATTACATTACCAAATTGCATTTCATTTCTCGAACTTCTACAGAATCAAATATATTTAAAATCATACATATATCTTAAATTTG
Source organism: Oedothorax gibbosus (assembly GCA_019343175.1). Taxonomy (NCBI): domain Eukaryota; kingdom Metazoa; phylum Arthropoda; class Arachnida; order Araneae; family Linyphiidae; genus Oedothorax; species Oedothorax gibbosus. The sequence continues at coordinate 25,700,445 of CM033272.1, read as the reverse complement.
TAGTAAAAAAGTTATTCTACAATCATTTAATTTTAAAATCTCAAATCTTCAGAACGCATTTTCCAAATTTCAGGTCTAGCTTAAAAATCTTTTGATTATAAAAGGTAAATTGATTCTTAATGCAGTAACTGCATTTTACTTTTTTTCACCTCCTTGAAATAAGAAATAAATGATTAATTTTATGTCACAAAGTGCCTACTTTACATTTTAACAGTTCGAATAGCTTTTTTCTCAAAGCAAAATCTTTTGAATTAATCATTTAAGTAAATTGATTGCACTCTCTGTGAGTTCTCTGTCAGACAGGGAGAATAAAAAGAGGAGAAAATGGGATAAAAAGAGAAAAGTCTTTTTATATCGCCTCCACTTTTTTTCTTACGCCTCCTAAAAGCCTTTAAACAATTATCTGCTAAAAGAAACACCGAGTGACAATTGTACTCCTCATACCTTCCGATGTCTTTACGTAACAAATTAGAAATTTTGATTTTGTTACGAGTAAGTTCTAGGTTTACGAGTTAAGAAAATGTGAGAAAAATCAATACTTTATATGAAAGTAGATTGCAGAAAGCAGCTGAAATCTTAGTTAATAATGGATGTCACCATTAAAGCATGTAATGTTTAATAATGTTATATCCTAAAACTGCTACTTAAATAGGCCATAAATTTACTAAAATTGTTTACAGCCTGGTTTATTAAACTTAAAGATGTTTAAAAGGGTAAATCATTTTTGCTTTTTGTACTGTATTTAAACTACTAGGTACAGTTCCTCACGTCACATGGATCCAAATTATAAAATTTAAGAAAAAAATTAATGAAACAATTTTTAAAGAAATTTTAACCTGAACAATTATTTATAATAACAAGTTGCTAATCAGCTAACGACATTGCCTACAATAATATTACGTAAGAAAATTAAATCCACAATCCCTATTATTTAAAAGTATTTCGTTAAGGAAAAGAAATTGATATCTTTATTCCCAAAATATCTAACACAATTCATCAAATAAATTTTAGTTAATAAATCACAAGCAGACGATAAATTATTATGTCTTTGTTTTAATCTTATGAGCATCATCAACATTATCAATCACACGGACGTTTCAATTATCCTTGTAATCTTTGTCATTCGCTGCAATTTTCAATAATAAACAAGATATATAAAAATAACATTCACTCTTTTTGTTTCATATTATGTTAGAAAAAGAGAGAAAAATAAATATCGGACATATACGGTGCTAGCATCTCATCGTTCTTGTAAAAATAAAATTAATATTTAATAGCAGGTTTTCGTGCTTTAGAAGCACCCCCCCCCCCCCAAATAATTTTCAACAACTAAAACCGAAATAAAATTGTTTAACGCATCAATCATTGAGGTTTCAACTATGGACAGAATTTTCCTCAAATTTCTCGTATGAATCATTCATTATTCAAATATGATAGAAGAAGCGCTATTTTAAAGGTTTAAAAATTGGTTTTATTCTTTAGTTTTTTGGGAAAATTTATGCACACATAAATTCTTTTATGACCCAGATTATTCTTACTGCGTATCATGAGTGCATATTTATTCATAAATATATAACTTTAAATGTTATTTCTTTTCGAGTAGTTATAAAATTCAAAGAACCAAGCAACAATATTGTTGTTTAGAAGATGTACAGAATATACAGAATATTTGTTATGATTTCGGTTCTTTAAGCAATCTTCCTTTAAACTGATCGTGTAGACAGAATAAACACAAAACAAGTATTTTCCATTAACAACAATTGGGAAGAAAATGTGCCACGTGAAAATTAGCTTTCTGCTTAACTTTATGAAAATAAGCAAAATATAAGACAAATGAAAACAATAGTCCTAAACAATTTAAGTAGAATAAATGAAGTTACATGAAAAACGAAATTTTAAAACTTTTAAAATTATAAAGTTTTTATTCAAAAATGAAGTGTTAGCGGTATTCACAAAGTCGCCGTTAATGGGTTAAACCCCATTACCTCCATGTCCAAACTATATAAAATATGCTCATATTCCAATAACCATTAGTTCCAGGTAAAGATCTGTGTATTTTGATAGTGTTTAAAAGAGAAAACAATTATATTAATAATACAACAGTTGTTTAACTGGTTGGGTGCGGATGAAACATTACCTTAACAAGCTATCATGATTTGATAATGATAATTTTAAACTGTAATACGAGGAAACATAATAGTTTGGCGATTGGAAATTAACAGAGAAAATATTGATTAGTTGTCTTTGAGACACTTTATACGCGACGCCAGGATAATGGACAAGTATAAAATTATCATACAATCTCTACACGATTGTAGTTTCGTATATTTTTTTAATAGTCTTTACAATATTCTGGTGTCGAAGACTGCATTCTCTTCGAAAACTTGAAGTCTGGGGCCCTAGGTCGTACACATTTGTCTTTTGCACATCTTTCTAAAATACTATCCAATAAATCTACTGACGATAACACCCAGGGTAAATTTGTGTTAATAAAAAAATTGTAGGTTAAGAAAAAAGCTCAACTTGTATTGTACAATCAATAAAAACATATTCAGAAAATATCTTCAACTTTGAGCATGAAACATGAGAGTATTCACGATAATGCGAAGGGATGATACGAAAAAGAAGGCGAGCTGAGCTTCAGACTCGCAGAAACATGTAAAATTTGTACCAACAAATAAACTTTTGCGCCAATAATATACGTTGTTTTCTTTGTGAAAAATCTCAATAAAGACATAGTTTGTTATTTATTGCAAATTGTCAGATATTACGATATTTAAAGTATTGAAAATATAGACAAATACAAATTTGTAAGCATAATTCTAAAAAAATTTGGTAAAAAAATTTAGTTGTAGAATCAACTTTTTCCCTGTAATTTATTTATAAACACCACCGTTTTTGTGTGCAGAATTCACACATTGCATTGATTTTACATAATCTCAGTCGACCATGCTGCGTGAAGCTACGAGTTAAGAAGTTATGTGTACAACCAGCAAAAGTCACTTTTAACGGTTTTTGGCCATGTTCCTCCACCACCACTTTATGCTAAGTTAGAAAAATATATATTCTTATAAAGTCACTAACCAGACTTATAACTACATTAAGATAACTTCCATTCAAGCAGAACAAGCAGGATACAAGTATAGTGTAAAATAGGCCACACCACATTCATGGATTGTGTTGATGACGTACGAACACAAGCTTGTTTTGTTGCAACACAACTGTCGATTGCGAGAGGACAAGATTATTATATCCATGCGCAATTGAGTGTCCTTGACAATTCATTTTGCCAAAAAATTATTTTTTATTATTTTCGAAATGTATCAACATTGTTTTGTCCTACACACTTGTATAATAGTGTAAAAAACAAATTAGTCTTGAATCTATAAAATTAAAGGAGAAGTAGGGCTTTAAATATTTGAAAAAATTGGGGTAAAATGTCAACTTTTTTTGTCCATAAACTAAAAAATAGTAATAATAATAATAAAAAAAAATTGAACTTAGTTGTTCTAATATTCATATTTTACAACTATGATGAAAAAAGTGAAAATATTAAGAAGTAAAAAATTAACCCCTTCAAAGTACGGGTCTACTTTAAGATTCAGTATAGCTATTTATCTGAGTCATTAAGAGTTGATGCCGAACTACATTTCGGAAGAATACATACTCTGCGTCCTTAGCACAATTTTTATACTAACCATGCACTATTATTTGGTGGCAACACAATTTTTTATTGTTTTAACACAACTTGTAATAACTGGGAAAACAAAAATTTTTGTTGTGAAAGCCAACAAAAGCTTTTTCTAAGTGTTCACTAAAATCTTGGAATGAACTAACCAACCAACGGTTAAAACCCGAAACCAAAAATATGTTTCAGACGTGTTTCAGCAATTTTCGTTTAAAAAAAGCAACATAGATAAAAGTTTCCACTCTCTCACTAACAACACATGTAACGATGACACAGCGCCCAATTGGACGAAATAATTGGCGCAATTTCAGAGAAAATTAGACGCTTCGGAAATCTTCGTATCATTTTAGCTCTCTTGGTTGCTGCAATTAAGTGCAAAAATACCGTGAATTCTCAGTATCTTTGGCTGACTAGAGGAAAAGGTTGTAACTTGTTAAAAAAAAATTTAACTTGTTCACTAGTTGATTAAATTAATCAGCAGAGATTTTTCTTGGAAAATTGTGTATACATTTTTTTCGGACACAAATTTAAAGAATTTGAATATTTCATTGAAAAGAAGTACATTAAGTACTTTGACAGCATTATTAGGAGTTATATTAATCAATAAAAGTGAATTAAAAGTATAGAAGACAACCTGATACAGGAGTAAGAGGGAGTTGGTATAACGAAACACAAAACTTTCGATATAATTACCTCATTAAGCTAGCATCTATATTATCAGACTGCATGCATGGGTTTATAAAACCCTTTTATCAAATAGTGAACCTATTTATACTTAATTCACACTGTAAGGTTACGAAATAACAGGATTATTAAATTAAAACTGGTTCAAAAGGTGTAAAATGTGACATAAAAAGGCCTGATAACTATGTCATTCATTAACAATTAATGTATAAAAATTCTGTACATCAGAAGCAAATAGCACAGAAAATAACTTTGTTCTGTACATATTTTACTTTCTTCAAATTGGTAAGGTTTGGATGTGTTAGTATTCTCTAAAAATACACATATTATGATTAATTTTGAGGTGCTGTTTTGTCGTTCATAGCCTATTTGTTTTAATTAAAACAAGTTTCAATGTTATATATACTATACAAAGGAATGCCCGTTTTTCTTACTGACTAAAAAAAATCGATCCAACTATACGTACCATTTACACTGCTATAAGGTATATAATAAGCTTAAGTTATTGTTCTTTTTCATTAAAAATTAAAATGTCCAATAAGAAACCAGTTTTGTTCATTTAGCGTGCCTGACCACACATTTGGTAAGAAAATAAAGATTTCATCAAACGGCTCTTTATACAGCTTTAGAACGTGATGACTTACGAACAATTGGAAAAGTCATTAATACATTTTGCTTATGTGCGAGCTGTTTTTGCAATATTTTTGGCGAGAAAATAGAGATAGCCGCAAACAGACCCACTATACAGCTCTAGCTCAATGATCTTCGAGCAACGAACCGCCTTATAAGTCATTAAAACAAATAAAAAAATTGCTCATTTGGCGCGATTTTAAGTATAATTTAGCGAGCTTGGCAAGGTATTTGGCGAAAAATTGGGAAAAGTCATAAAACCCTAAAACGCAGTTCAAGTGCAGTGACTTTTAAACAACCATCACAGTTGCAAGTCATAGTTATTGGCTTAAATACGTGCATGCGCCGTCATAGAAACAAACTAGACCATCATTATAATCTGTGACTGAAAGCAGTACGGATCTACGCCACGTGAAACAAGCCAATTAGTATTTCTGAATGTAATGAAAGCATAATAAATTAAAAATAATTAATTTAAATTATTTACGTAAGTGTTTCATTTATTTTCTTCATGTTGGAGGTAAGAGCTACTATGCAACTAATATCAGAAGAAAAACGACTACAACACATCTTAGGAACAAACAGAAGAAGAAGCATTTATTAATAGCACAGTCAGGGTTTATATACAGAGTTATATACTTAAATTTGCATAAAATCAGTATATATAATGCGGTTAAAGTTAAACCGCTCTTGACCGACACAAAACAGGGAAAATTACTTGGTAGGAATTTTGGCTCCAACATGCGGCCCCATCGGTCAAGGAATAATCACTAATTAAATAAATATACCAAATTTACAAACATCAATTAATACAGATTGAAATTTTGTTTTCATTAAAGGCTTAGTAAGAAAATCTGCAAAGTTCTTTGAAGTATTAACATATTTCAAGTCAAACACTTTATCTTTTAACAATTGTCTTACAAATTGGAATTTGACATCGATATGTTTGGTTTTATTACTTTCTTGTCCATTTTTGGTAAAATAAATCGATGATTGATTATCACAATATTGAATTGGAAGTATATCTGTAAAATAAATCTGATCAGAAACACGTTTAAACCAAACCAATTCTTTGACACTCTCGGTCAAAGCAATAAACTCGCTTTCCATTGAACTAAGTGCTATGCACTTTTGCTTGCTCGACTTCCAAGTTACTGGAACACCACAAAAATAAACAATATATCCACTAATCGAATGTCTATCATTTGTCTTACATGCAAAATTGGCATCTGAATATGCACAAAACAAAGAATTATCAATACAAGACAAATTAATTTTATAATCCTTAGTGGAAAAAACGTAATTTAGAATATCTACAATAACTAGCCAATGTTGAAAATTATAACCATTGCAAAGTTGTGCCATGGTATTAACTGAAAAAGCAATGTCTGGTCTAGAAGGAATAGCTAGAAATGATAGACAACCTATTAGAGTACGATAAGGAAAAGTTTTCATAACATCATTTTCTTCAATTACACATACTCTAGCAGGCAAACTATAACCAACCTTAAAAGGTAAGCTTGGATTACTTTTCGGCAAGTCTTTAAATTTAACTATTAGTTTATCTATATAAGTTCCCTGATGCAAGTAAGTATTCCCATTAATTTCTTAAAAATTTACACCCAAAAGATATTTAACTTTTCCTAACTCTACAATATCTAATTTACTTTTGATTAAATTAATAGCATTATATAAAATATTTGATCTTTACCAAAACAAACCATATCATCTACATGGACAGTTAAGACAACATTTTTGTTTAACATATAGGTACAATGACACCAGTCCAGTTTCACAAATCCTAGGTCTTTCAGGATTTCGTCCAAAGTATTGTGCCACTGTCGACCGCTTTGGTGTAAGCCATATATGGCTTTCTTGAGTAGACAAACCTTATGTTCTTCACCTCTTGCTACGTGTCCTTCAGGTTGGCTCATGAAAACCTCTTGGTCTAGGTTCCCATATAAGTAAGCAGCTCTCGCGTCTAACTGGACATGCAACCAACCTAGCATAGACACTAATAATACAAAGAGAAATTTGATTAGTGAAAAATTTACAATTGGTGAATACACATCGAAATAGTCTTTATTCTTGGTTTGTGTAAATCCTCTCGCTACCAATCTACTTTTAAATCTTTTGACATTGTTTTTGTCGTCTTTCTTGATTGAAAAAATCCACCTACTACCAATGATTTTTGCATTTGGTGGTGGGTTAACCAATTCCCATACTTGTCTTTCACGCATAACGTCTAACTCTGCTTTCATGGCCGCGTCCCAACTATTTTTATCAGGAGACGTTTGCGTTTCATAAAAGTTTCGCGGGATTTCGGTTAAGTACGTTCCGTTAAATATTTCATGCATAGATTCGTCCAAATCACTAAAACACGAATTTTCATCACTTTTAGGTTCTTTCTTTTCCTTTACTACATTTGCTTTAAAGTTAAACTTTTTAGGGTCAAAGGGTATTTTATTTTTGTTACAATGTTTTTTCACATCGTTAAGTGATCTAAGTCTAATCTCACTATTTGGGGGATAATAATAAACGTAAATCCTGTTACTTCGATTTCTAGGACTCTCAACTCTACGCCACTGATCAATATTGAGAGGCGTTAGTTTATCAAACTCCGGTTCACTGTCATCAGAAATTTGACAGTTATCCACTTGAAAAGTTATATTTTTTTGCACTTTTGAATTCCCAAATAATGATTTCACCCCATTTTTATTTTCATCTACACGAACGTGTATAGTTTCAATTACAGTTCGTTCATTAGGGAGATATACTCGATATCCTTTACGTTTAACTGCATAACCAATCAAAATCCCCAATTTTGCTTTAGGTTGAAGTTTATTTCTGTTAACTTTAGGTACATGGACATACGCCAACGATCCAAACACTTTTAGGTGTGTAATGGATGGTTTAAATCCTTTCCAAATTTCTATTGGAGTTTTACCTTCAGTTAGTTTATGTGTGCAACGGTTTCTAACATAAACAAAAGTGTTTAACGCTTCAGCCCAAAAACTAGGTTTTAGTCCACTGTCCTGCAATAACGATCTTATCCCGTTTAAAGCAGCGTAATTAAAGTTTTCGGCTAATCCGTTCATTTCCGGTGAATAAACGGATGTGCGTTCGGCCTTGATTCTCAAATCATCCAGGAATTGCTCGAATTCTTTGTGCACGAATTCCATGCCATTATCACTTACAACAGTCTTTATCTTTTTGTTAAGTTCACGCTCAGAACGTGCCAAATACAGTTTGAAACAACCAAATACTTCACTTTTCTTTTTGATTACAAAAACATCGACTTTACGCGAAAAATCGTCAACGATTGTTAAGAAATATTTATGACCGCCTATAGAGTTAACGGGAGAGGGTCCCCAAACATCACAATGTACTTTTTCGAGGCATTCGGTAGTTTTACGCTCATAAACATGGTTTCTTTTAAATGAGGTTCGATTTGATTTTGATACTATACAAGTTTCACAATTTTTATTTGCTTTAGTTAACTTTAAATTTTCTAACCCTTTTACGCTTTCCTCAGCACTCATTTGTTTTAATAGAGGATAGTTAACATGACAAAACCTACGATGTATTAATTCGCTATCTAATTTAGCATACATCGCAGAATTTACATTAGGTTTTTGATCTCTAGGAAATGCATAAATTACATACAGTTTATTTTTAACGTGAACAGTAAGGAAATATTTACCATTCGGATTATAAATAACCATTTTTGAACGTCCCCACTCTACTCTAAACCCAGCAAGATCCATATTTGCTCCTCCTATTAGATTACGTCTCATATTGGGGGCGTACAGCACATTAACAAGATTCATATTTACATTACCCGAGACATCTTTTACGATCAGCGGAATGTCCCCCATTCCAGTCACTAAAGAGGTAGAATTCTTATCTCCGATAAGAGCTTTTGTCGGCGGAAGCTGCTTGAAGTTCTGGAACAGATTTCGATCGTTGCAGAAATGCGTAGTTGCAGCAGAGTCCACCAGAAACTCAACCAATCCACCGTCAGTGTTGAATGCTCCTGGACTTGCACTATCTTCTGTTTCACTGTAGAATGTATTCTGTCTTTCTTCTTTTTTCTTCTTGAAGCACCGGTCTTCTGTATGGTTCTTCGGAAGTTCTGGAACAGATTTCGATCGTTGCAGAAATGCGTAGTTGCAGCAGAGTCCACCAGAAACTCAACCAATCCACCGTCAGTGTTGAATGCTCCTGGACTTGCACTATCTTCTGTTTCACTGTAGAATGTATTCTGTCTTTCTTCTTTTTTCTTCTTGAAGCACCGGTCTTCTGTATGGTTCTTCATTTTGCAGTACGAGCACGGCCCCATTCTCCGACGTCGGTAATTGTCGTAACCACCTTTTTCTTCTCTTGACGTCTTGGAGGGTTCCAGTACGCGACCACTGGCATCTTGGTTGTTTGATCTTGGGATATTCTTCCTGTAAGGTCTTGACTGCTTACTGGAGTTTGAAAGATAGGCGTCTGCAATGATAGAATCGGATAGTTCATCTTTTTGTTTCAGCTTTATTCTTCCAGATTCTGTCACCAGCTCTCTTTGCACTTCATCAAACTTGAATTTTTCATCTTCTAATCGATACAGAGTCTGGACTACACTGTCGTATTCGGTGGGTAGCCTACGTATCATCTGGAAACACACCAAGAGATCGGGTATTTTAAATCCAGCTTCGTCGATCTGTACCTTCTTCTCGTATACTCTTTTACAGAAAATCCCAATAGTTTCCCCCTCCGAGTCGAATCGTAGCTCGTTGAACTCGTCCAGTAGTGTTGCTAGTCTGGCTTTACTCTTCGGCTCGAAATTTGATTCTAACGTTTCCCAGGCTTCTTTTCCATCTGTGGTTTGGGATATTAACGTTTGAAATTTCGATTCCATGCCCTGGTAAATCGTAGTATACGCTCTTGTTTTCCGAAGATTGTAGTCCCGCTTCTCACGAGCAGTAGCGTCTAGGGCAAGCTCCTCTTCTTTACCAGTCACGAATTCCCAACATCCTCGATCCATCAGGAGGACTTTCATGTCTTGTTTCCATCTTACGTAATTGGTGCCGTCTAGTCGAGGGAAAGATACGGTTGATCCGGAGTCAGCCATAGTCCAAGACAATTTATGTTTTACAAAGGATTCCTTGATATCAGTTACGTTTAGTTTAATATTTAAATTTTAGAATTTTACTTAAATACCTAATTAACTCCTCAAACACGCAAAGAGGCCCATAACCTTGTTGGAGGTAAGAGCTACTATGCAACTAATATCAGAAGAAAAACGACTACAACACATCTTAGGAACAAACAGAAGAAGAAGCATTTATTAATAGCACAGTCAGGGTTTATATACAGAGTTATATACTTAAATTTGCATAAAATCAGTATATATAATGCGGTTAAAGTTAAACCGCTCTTGACCGACACAAAACAGGGAAAATTACTTGGTAGGAATTTTGGCTCCAACACTTCAGCTGATGAAAACACACGAAAGTAAAAAAAAGCAAAACATTATTGGATTTGAGAGTAAAGTAGTGGTGTTTTTTCAAATTATTAGAATTTTTTCTCCATAAATAGAACATTTTGAAGTTGGAAAGTTCAAAAATCATAACTTGAGTATAAAATACAGATTTATGGCAAGTTGCGATGCAAATGGATGTCCAGTTTAAGAGTCTATAAGATATTCACAAACACACACGACTACGTTTAATTTTTATTATTTTAGGTATAAATCTTGGAGGGGAAATAAATAAACCCTAACCTTTCTTTAGTTACAGATTTACAATTAAATTAGTATTGTATTAAAAAAGAAAAGATTTTTTTAAAAATTTGCTAGTTAAAAATCAAAAATTTCATAGCAACTCTCAAACGGAAGAATTAAACATTTTCTACAAACCATGTTTATCATTTATTAAATTAGTTATCTTTCCTAAAATTATTCATATGTATATAAATTATTAAGGTGTTTTTTACTGTAAAAAATATTCTGAAAAAATAACAAAATTGATTCATTTAATTTACTAATCCAAATTAAATGAAATTTAATAAAATATTTTTCTAAAGTTCATTTATAAAAAGTAACTTAATTTAATAATAACCATTGATATAATTTTTTTTGTATTCATTATTGGTTGAGTTTTAATGCGAATTGTCAGATTCAAATAATTATATTACCCAATTCAGACTTAGATTATAAATTTAAAAATCCTTTTGATTGTTAATTGTTCAAAATATTTTAATTAATACCCACGGTCGTATAACTCAATAATATATTGCAATTATAATAAAGTTTCGATTACCATGGCTGTGAAATAAAAAAAATTCAGAATTATATGAAAATTGAAAGAACTTATAAATATACTATGAAAATTATTGGTGGTAATTACTAGAATAATGGAGCAAAGAAAAAATTATTGACTTATTCCATGACTCCATCGTTCCATTACTCCAGTTTTCTATTGATCCAATGTATTTTTCAAACAAAATTTTAGCGTCTTCAAAAGTCTTCCAATTTAAATTTCCATATTCTTACTAGCTCTTAATTTACAGAATAAATTGCTCGAAACTTTAATTATAGTTACTCTTGAATGAATTTTACTAATATAAAACTAAATTTTTAATTTCCTTAGTTTTAAGTTCTAGATATATTTTCAAGGAAATATTCGTTATAATGAGGTTCAATTTGTTTTTCATATGCTTACAAGGACGTTAAGTGTATGTAGCTGTACTTTATTCGTTAAATTAACTGTTATCAAAATGCCCCGAGCATAATCGCCCAATTTAGGTACAAAAGTATTCTTTAAAAAAATAACTTTTTTAAAAAATCCATTTCAGCCATTAAAAGTGAACAACCCATCAGACAGAACATTTTCAGCAGCATACTAATTTTATTTTGGTAAGCTAATTACATGTAGATGGGCTATATTCTCTGAAAGAATAAACTTACTGGACTAGAATGTTCATAGCATCACCCACAGAATATAGACATTTAACGCTTCGATTCTCCAGTACAAAATACATGTTTTGGTAATTAATGTGTCATTAGGACTACGTTTAGAAATTTCACTTCATTAAGTGTTAAAGGGTAAAGTTTTGTCTGCGACGCAATTAAGCGACTTTTGGGTTATGGCAATGTCTTCGCTGAAAAACATTTTCTTAATTGCAAACGAAAGTTACGTGTGCATTTAGCCCACATTCCCAATACTAGCCCTTAAGATACTTTCCTTAACACTTACTTTAATTCTTAAATTTTTTTCACCGTAAACAGATTTAAGGGGCACCTTCCACTTGATTATTATTCCTTTCCTTTTCTACGGACGTCTCTCCATATTAGCGAGATATGGTAACGCGCCGTTTGTATTAATATGTGACTTAAGGTTAAAAAATGCAGCATATGTGAAAACTTAAACTCATATACCGTGGGCCAAAAATCCACGGACGTGATGTCCACAGACGTGACAAATTACATGTTATATTGATATTTAAAACAGGAGTTTAAAAAATTAAGCTCTTTGTATCTAATGCTACACATGTTTAAGTAAGAATATACATTTGATTAGCTTACCTAAGTTCTTTCTTAGCCACAGAAGGCCAGATGCACCCATCTTGCCCTTTCACTAAATCTTAAGTTTTATGAACCAAAAAATGACTTAAAGCTAAAACCAAACTGATTTTTTGATTTCGCTATATAATACGGCTGTAAATGAAGCTAAACTGACGTAGGCACTGTCTTGTACTGCCACCTATTGAATTCAATACAAGTTTTTGTTCATGCCAAATGACGTGAACGAGGAATATTACATTACGGACGTGACTGCAGTCATTGGGGACAAGTATTAAATAGTCAGTAAAATAAATACAAATTAAAAAATAAACATAAAAATTGCATTAATATATTCCCAAAATGTTCTTTTCTTCAATTATCTAATTTAAAAAGTGAATTCATATCTTATAAGTTAGATACAATCTGCCAAACTCCACGGACGTGCCGCTGGGACACACCACGGACATGACATATCACGCTTTGTGGACAAAAAAAACTATAATAGAATAGGAAATCTTGTATAATTCTTTCTGTTCCATACTCTATAAAATGTATTCTCATTTTTCCCTAAGTTACTTTGCTTTTAAAAGCCTATATTATTTTTAAAACTGGCAGGGACAAGAATGGTTTGTTTTCAGAGTATTCACCCAAACCCGTTTTGCGTAACATTCTTTGGTAAAATAGGCGGAATCCTAGTTCCTTTCGGATTCACGGAATAACATTACACCAAATTTACTTATGTAACTTTACACATATATCGTGTGGTTTTATGGCGTCATTTGGTGGTGACATGGGCCAATTGACGTGAACTCTGGTTAGTAGTCCCTACGTAACATCAAAAAATGCTCTATCAATTCTACAGACTCTCAGTCTATATTTAAAACAGCAAATAGCTTTTGTTGTTTGCTCTCCGGCTGGGGCATTTGGCTCTCGATCCGGTAATAATTTCTATCTACTTTAATGGTGTAAGTTCAATTTAATTATTTATAACTCAACCTTCATGTACTGCCTTCCCTTTACTTTTAATTAAATTGGTTTGTTCTCTTATTTGTGTCTTGCAATGCCTGTTTAGCTTCTACTTCTAACACTTTATATTACGCAACGCTCCTCATTATGTACTTAACATTTAGCTTAAATATTTAGATTAAATTTTGGGTTTAACGAACATTTGATATTGCAATTGTATCGCCATAGTTGGCGCCGTGATTTTGCGGTGTAACGAATGCTCCATAAGTCATCTCTATATTTTAGAGTAATGTTACTCCATGAAACAGGAGGCAGAACTTGCTTCCACCAATTTCCCAAAGAAAACTCCTAATTTGTGTAACGTTACTTTATAAATTCGGTGTAACGTCACTCTATGAAGCTGGAGTAAGGTTACTTCAAGGTTTTACAGTGCATCTGGTAAAAAAATTTATTTTCATTTCATACGAAAGCAGTATCACAGTAGCACTGCTTGAGCTGCAGCCATCGCAAATAAACAACGAATTTTGTCACAATTTTAACGAACGGTTTTACTTCCATCATCCACCTGTTGAAACCTTATTTTATAATCATAGTTTAGGGATGCGTAAAGCCAGAAGTCCACACACTAGGTTATTGCCTCTACTAAATTAATTACACGAACTCCCATTATATTCTTCGCCAGCACACATCTAGTGACCGAGAAACTCACGGGTCTTTCAGCAGAATCTCGACATTTAACGCTTCGATTTCTCCTCACTAACAAGGTATATGTGGGTAATTAATGTTTCATTAGGATTTTGTAAGGTAAGGAGATTCAAAGAGAAATTTACGAGGTTATAATGAGTTTAGCTAGCAGAACGGCAGGTCTAGTATGACGTTCCCAGTTAGCGACGAAAAGTAATTGCTCAGGTCAAAAATGAGTTGCATTTACACTATTATCACCATTTTAAAAAACTCAGTTCAGTATACGTAACTTTGCATTGAGTATTTGCGTTTTAGTATTTGTAACCAAAACATTTTCCGTGTTTATAGGACTTTTTTAAACCACTAAAAGTCATCATACATTCATATAAATTTTATTTTTTAACACGGTTATTAAAAATACATACCAAAGAGAAACTAAAAACCCAAAAAGAATTTCCATTGCTCCGATTAGTCTTTTTAATGAATTTTCTTCATTTTTTTTTCTTTTTTATAAAGACTCACCCGGGCAATTCCAAAATTAATTTACTTTATATAAATATGACGTTTATTTGAACATGTTTTCAAAATAAAAGCTTAAAAGAAATTAAGTAAGTTTGTAGATTATTACCCTTAAAATTCCCTTTTGACTTACAAATTTTATTATGTCTTTTTATAGTGTATTTCTTATGAATGTATGTAAATATGGATATTTATTTTTGCATTAAAAAAATGTTTTTTCATTTGTTTTGTAATGCCGGGAAATTTTTATCGGTATATAAAAATCTTTTTTTTATTCTGAAATTGCAAACACATATTATTTTACAGATTATTTCAACGTTTGCAATATTTTAAGCAAAATATTAACATTTTGTTTAAATCTCAGTATTCCTATACAGCTAGTATATCTTTGTAGTCCCAATAGGACCTTAAGGTCAAGCTTGGATCACAATTAACTTTCAAAAATAGTTTTAAGTTTAATACTTGCATAAATTGGTTCATTCGTATTAAAAAATAGTTTTAAGTAAAAAAAACTTAATAAAATTTAACTCCATTACCAATCTCAATAATCTAATATTCAGTAAGATGATATATTATAACCAAATAAATCTTTCTTAGCGGATAATATGAGTATATCGACATCTTTTACAATTTTATGAGAATATTTTTTTATTAAAAATACCAAATCAAATTGTAAGGTAGAGGGGCTAGTTTTATATGTTTTTATTAATGCTTGTATATTTTTCACTTTTATTTATTTTGATTAAAACAACAACATATCTCTGCTTTTCTTACACTTTTATCTACAAAAAGTAAATAAATATAGTTTTTGGCAACAAGTGGTTAATTGCAAGAATATTGAGCTGAAAATGTACCCTAACAATTGTCAATAAAGCCTTATCAATTGCCTGAACAATTGTTAATAAAGGTAATTATTGTCTTAATTACTATTAACTTAAACACATTATGTAACTCACACTTTTGTAGAGCCATAGTTTGGTACACATTGCTAAAGGCTGTCCAAAGGATGGCTAAAAGTAGCGAATTTATTCATATTATCGCATGCACCATAGTTTGGTGAGATTGCTTCCCATTTTAGCTTCCACACTACGTTTATAACGTAAAAAGTGGAAGGTATTATAATCGTTCAGTCCGTATGTCTGTCTGTCTATCTATCTGTCGGTCTGTCTGTGTGTCCGTCTGTCTGCCACCCACTTTCATATCCCAAACTACAAATGCTACGGACAAGTGCGATAGGTAAAAAAAAAAAATTCAGCGCATCGAAATTAGAATACATTGAAAATTTCAGAAAAGAATTCGAATTCGAAGTACTTCAATTATTTAAAAATCTGCACAATTTAATGCTCATTTAAAAAACATATAAAGCCATTTTTATTAGAATTAAATCACCATTTCCATAAGCAACAATCGCTCAAGAAACTTTAATTCATTTAGACAATAAATTAATAGTTATTTAAGCAACTAGTGCCGAAAATAATACTTTATTAAGCGAGTGGCTTTGAAATAATGACAAGAGCTTAATAAAGTATTATTTGGCACGTGCTTGCTTACAGTATTTTTTATAATAACGTGCAAAAAAGTATTTCTTTCAATGAGTGATTTTCATGACATCATTTAGTTTCCATGGCGATATTCGAAAATCCAAAGTAGTAAAAGAAAAGTTGTAAAATAATTTTCTATTTTGTATCAAAATAGTGAAAATTGTGTTCTTACTTTCGTCGTATTTAATTTCCTTTAATAAGTTTTGTAGTACTTGTAGTTTCCATGGAGATATTAGAAAATGCAAAAGTAATGAACCAATATAAATAAGTGAGTTTCATGACATCATTTAGTTTCCATGGAGATATTCATGACATCATTTTGTTTTTCTTCCAATCAGATACTTTTATTTACTTTACCACACTAGTGCCGAAAGTACTACTTTCGGCACTGTCTGTGACGTAAGCACATAAAGTGTCATTTTCGCAATGATTTATGAATGAATATGATATAAAAAAGTGAACTTTTTTGCACGTTGTTATAAAAAATAAATTTATTTTTGCGACATCGATCGGTTTGAAATGACGTCAAATATATTTCACTACGAGATTCTTTGTATGTTGATATGAAATATTTTCATTCTATTTAAACGCGAGGAATATTACATATTTATTCTTTTAAATATAAATTAATTTAAATATAAATTAATTTTTGCAAACGATAAGTAATAATTGTTGAATTTTCAAATAAAATAAATAAAACTAGCCAAATTTAGCATGTAAATGTTTAATATAGAATTAATGCTGTGTTTGGCGCCTTTTTACCTGTTAAACACAACTGTTGTGTGGAAACGGGTTAGGTGACAGATTCTGTTACAAACCAACTTGTTTTTGTAAACGCCAGCTAATTTACTCCAAATTTTGATGCAAGACGACGCTTTTTTCACAGTCCATGCAGTGTGTTCCCCATACATCATTCACATGGTATGGTTAATATTCATGGATGGTATGGATTTATGGATGGAAGAAAAATAATAGATGCTTTTTTTGCTAATACAACCTCTCCTGATAGCTACTAGAGCTGTTATATTGCTTCAGAAATGTACGAGTTCTGTCAGCTTTCTTTTTATTACTACGTTGACAATTTTTAATATCGAACAAACTTTTTTTATATTTATAACTATATACATAATTTAATATATAAATATTGCTTGTTCATGTATTTCAAATATTCATACATTTCCGTCGTATTAACCTTAGATTGTAAAGGTCGCAGTACGTTTTTCTACGAGGTAAATTTTAATTCTTGCCCTTTAAAGTTTTAGAAACCCTACCCCGTTGCCCTATTTTGTATTTAATGGTACGTAACTAGTTGAGATTCAAGTTGTTTTGAAACCAAATACAAAGTAACTTTTAGAAAGTTTTCACCTCTTAGAACACGCAACGATAAAACATCAGTTTAACAACAGTACGGTTAATTTAAATTTGCTTTTGGTGTTTACCAATTAAGCTTTCAGTATTAATAATTAATATTTTAATGTTATTAATTATAATTGAACTTTAGTGTGTAATTAAGCTGTTAGTGTTACTTTTCATTTGGATTAATGTCCAATTCTTCAAAATTAGTAATTGTTTTGTAAGTTTCCCAGAGAGAGGGTTTTTATCTATGTAATACTTTTTTGCATTAAAATGTATCATTCTTTTCTAAGATGAAATTTAAAGTTGCCTTTGAAATTTTTCTCTGATTTAGTAAAACGTTTCATTTGAAAGCTAACTCTTGCACGCAATTTTTTATCAATTTTTATACGCACAATTTTTACATTTTTTTACAATCAATCTCAATCAATTTTTACTACAATAATGAATTGAATTTTTGGTGTTTTCACTTCTCTTTACAATTTTCATGTGATAAATATTGCTCCAAATTGCCATGCGCTGTTCCCCATCTTTATTTTGCTTTACTATAGATGAATGTCAAATTACTAGAGCACTGGTGGTCCTCTTCACTAAAGTATGTAGATTTGAATCTCAGTTTCGGCAGGGATGTTCAAGTAGTTTTAGTCTTAAATTCCTTGTCTTTTAATTCCTTACCCCTTGTATAAAAAAAGCAGACTGCAGACCAAATAAACCCTTATTTTGCCCTTCACCAAAGGTAAACCACTCTAACATCATAAATCGCACACTAATAACAACCCAACTGCAACACACAATATTTGTCCCCACTATTACGCCAATAAACATCACAAAAACCTAAGAAACCAATCCGAAATCCTCGATATCCCGAGTGTCATTTTTCATGAGTGCGCGGAACTGCTCCGTACATAATAGTCCCAAGGCGGAGCCCGGGAAAAGATGGGTCATCAGTTTTGTTAAAGGCGCTCACGTAATGCTCAAAGGCGGCAATCAAGGACAGCTGTTTACTACAAGGCGGAACGGCCACGGGAAACCATTTACTAAAGACGGAATTCCTCTTATAGTCGAAATGATACAAGTCACTCGATAAATAGAATATTTCCCAAGCCATAAATAACCAATTGTTGGTGGGATTAACGCTCTCCCAACAGATCCTAATGTGTGAATAAATAAGGAAGGAAAATGGCAACAATAAATTGTATTAAAACTCTTCGTTTAATCTTATAATTTGATAAATGAAGGGTCGATATGCAAAACTCACATCCTCCGAAGTATAACTCGGATATAGGTCCGGCCCCTAATCGGCGATTTCATCTACAATAATTTACTTATATTAAAATTCGCCAGTGTAAGTACTAAATTCTATACCTTAAATTTACTTTGGAGAATGTGAGTTTCGTAACTAGACTTTTTAAATTTAATTTGACTTTTCCTACAAAATCTTAATTGAAATTTTGATTTAAATTACGTCTCACGTAGCATTGGAACTGAAATAATGAAGCTTTTACTATAAGTTAAAGCATTGTCTCTATTAAATCTGCGCTATAATAAGTGATCAATAACGTTAGAAATAAAAATATATATATACCAGTTGTTTATTGTTATTTTCGCAAGCAAAATTCAAAGCGGTAAAAATTATTATAACATTTAATTGTCCTCATTTTCGTTAACAATAATTTACGTATTTATATAGAATTACTCTGCCTACCTAACCTGAATCATGCTCTTGGGGTAAAATTGGTAAGGCGGAATGATGTACCCCATTCCACCCCATTAGGGTAGAACAGAGCAAATTATAAGATTTTTTTTTTGCAAAACAAAAATGTTTTTTTTATTTTCTTATAATATCATTGTATTTTTGTAAGTATTAAATTGTAAAGTGTTCAACTAAAAAAATGCAGTTCTCTTAATTTATACTTTCGTATTTTTCAAAGCATACTTTCACCTTTCTCATGTTTTGCCCCAGGTTCCTCTAAGATGATATAATACATAATTAAGAGCAAATTTATTTCGTAACCAGGAGTCTTAATAAAAACGCAAAGAAAGTACAAATAAGTTAATTACATGACATCAAATTGACTAATTGGGTTCTCAAAAACTGAAATTTAATAAATTTCCCTTTTATACAGTAGTAAATTCAATTACTTAAATTAGCAACACTACGCTTCAAAACAAAGTGTGAGGTACTTAGTGTCAGAAACTTAAGGAGAAGAAAATTAATACATAAAATGTATCCAATTTAGAATGCGATTAAGTCCTCATGGTCAAGTAAAGATAGTATTTCACCTGATTATAATATTAATAAGCTTACGCGCAGTTCCGAAAGTGCTATCTTATTATCTTATAATAATGTGACATTTCTGGCAGGTCTTACAAGTAGGATCAAATTATACAATGACTTTAATCTCTAATTCCATTTGATTAGAGATTCAAGTAAATAATTAAGGAGCTTCTGCTGTTCATGTGTTGATATAACGGTGAGCACAATGTTGGTAATCCTACTTCTTATAATCATATCACATATAGAAATGTTGCATTATTTATGTAAACGATTTAACTTTTTTTTAAGTTAATTAGATTACTAGAAAAAATGTGGCTTGTACGGATTATTTTTATTAACTTATCCTAACGTAATTGAAAAACTTATGATGTTAAGAAAAGAGGAAGACGTCTTTTTTGTGTTTTTTATTAATATTTTTTCTTGCAAAAGAAGATTATATGTCAGTTTTTTTACCATAAATAATTTATTTTAATGCTTATATCTTTGAGAAATGATAAATATTCAGTTCAGTGGTCCCTAATTATTAATTTCTTCTATATTCTCTCTCACTATCTTTACTAAATTAAAAACTACAGTAACCCCTCGTCATATCACGCTTCAAGATTTTAATTTATCGTTTTTAGGGCAAATGTAAATAATGGTTTTGAAATTTAATAATAGGGAATATATTAAACAAAAAATAGTTATTGACAGACCTACATTTAAGAGTATTATCTAGCATTTTGTAACTCTCAGATTTTTTTCAACTGCAAACAATTTTTTTTTATTGCAAGTTTTATTGACTTCAGAAATAAGTTACCTTGGGTTTTTTTTTACTTTGTCGTTTTATTTGTAGGAAAAAAATTGCTTTGAAAACAATCATTAGCTATATCAGGCAATAATCACGCGGTAAAAAAGTGCATCTTCATGCATTATCAGCTTATCGTTCTCTGCCAATCACACTGATGGTTTTTCATTTATTTGAATCAATAATTTTTAATTAGAATTTCTGCTTTAAATGGTTTTAATCATCTTATAACAGTAACTCCCAAATAAAAATTCGTAAGTAGGTTAAGTTTCCCTGATAGACTAACATTCTTAGGAAAAGGCATCCTTCTTTCACTTCCCATGCTAAGTCTATGGGACAGTTCTTGGAACACACTGTCTTTGTTTTTAGGTTTATTAACTAGCAATTTTTTGCATTAGGAAGTCCAGGAAGTTTTCTGAGGATCCTCGAGCTCTTTTTTTCATTTTATTTAGCCAGATTTTTTTTTAAATTTGAAATAAAACAAATCCTGCTATTTTTCCAACAAATTAAAACTTTTAACTGAAAAATAAGTGCTACAACATAAAATTCAAACCTTTTTATATTTTGCTGCAAATTCCATCGTAAAACTCTAAAAGAGAAGTTGAATTTTATGTTGTAGCACTTATTTTTCAGTAAAAAGTCTTAATTTGTTGGAAAAATAGCAGGAATTTTTTTATTTCAAATTTTAAAAACAAATCTGGCTAATAAAATGAAAAAGTGAGCTCGAGGATCCTCAGAAAACTTCCTGGACTTCCTAATGCAAAAAATTGCTAGTTAATAAACCTAAAAACAAAGGCAGTGTGTTCCAAGAACTGTCCCATAGACTTAGCATGGGAAGTGAAAGAAGGATGCTGGGTCTTTAGCTTCTCCTTAAGAAAATATTTAATGAATTAAATCAATTTCCCGTAAAGTGAAATATTGAGGAGAAAAATGGGAGACATGATATTATGCGCGATGTTTCCGAATGCGTGATATGCCGTGCATCCAAAATTGTCCAACGAATAATACCCCGGGTAGAGGGAGTGAACGTTAAATATGCTCCAAAGTCCCGACGTTGCATACGATGTCGCCCTTAATTGTTGCGTTAGGTGCCTACTCAGGTGTTAGCTCGTCACCTCACGGTGGTTCTAAATTATGACGCCCGTCGCCAATAGCCCTTATGTAGCTCTAGTGCGTCGATATTTCAAACTAAACTAAACCGAATGCGTGATACAACGAGGCGTGATTAGTGAGGTGGCACTGTATTTGACATCTTTGCTGTTCAATATAATAATTGATGGGCCGTGGGGAGCCTAGTGGTTAAGATCTCGGTCTCGGGATCGGAAGGTCCCGCGATCGAGTCTCGACACCTCTGAAGACCCACCGAGTATATGCGGAGTACTTGCTCGTTAAATCTGTTCTGTGTTCGGTCATTGCGCAGTTTACCACGGGTACAGGTCCCTGGAGACTATTTCTCTCCCCTTCAGAGACATGTCTAAATTGTGGAGGTGGCGATAGAGGGCAGCATCTGTCTTGTATGTGTGTGTGTATGTCGTGTCCGTCCTTCTTGACGAAGGTTTATAAGCGGGTCTTTGTGACCAAGCAAGCAAGCCTGAAAATATATGTCTACCAACCAACCAACCAATAATTGATTTTTTCTTAAATAAAAATACTGAAAGTATAAATCAAGATTTAAATTAATGTGCATTTGCGGTAAAAAACGCACCAACCACTAGGATGATATTCGCTACGATACTAGAAAAGAATACAGGGTAGTCCAAAAGTATGACGAAGGTTTATAAGCGGGTCGCTGACCAAGCACACAAACCCGAATATATATGTCTACCAACCAACCAAAAGTAGGCTAACAGTTAACGTCGCCCCAAATGTACCATTGATTGGTGGTGAGAACTTTGGGTTATTTAGAACAGGAATTTAACGTCTCGTGCTTAGTTTTGTTGGTTGGTTACAATTAAGCCGTACTACAGCGTATCGGATCCAAAGAGTAGCGATTAGTGGACTGCGTTTGGTGTAGTTTCGAGATAGCTTCAGTTTATTTATTTGATGCTCGATAAATAAGCAAATAATGTATCCAGAGTACGTAACTTCGAATCCCGCCATCTGCCAGTTATCCTATAAAAGAATAGGGTACTTGACTGCATCGCCAAAATACATTCCAATATTATTTAAATTATAGTTGAAAGTCAAAAATAACAAATGCATATAATTTTTTTGCGAAATAAATCTTTAAATCATTAAAAAAACCATTTTAAAAAGGCATTTTTTTTCACGTGATCACAAACACAACGGTTTGGCTGACGTCACTAGTAACTATAAACAAACCGGCGTGATGATTTTTGTTTTCTGATTAAACTTGATTTAATCTAATTTACTCTTGAAATAATAAATATTGAGATAATGTAAGGCTTTTTACAGAAGCGGATATTTCAAATTTGCCTAAAATCGATTCCAATGTGGTGTTTAAAAGTTTGTTTATAGTCACTGGTGACATCACAGATACCACGTGACAGCCAGGAAGCGTTTTCGGGAGTGATTTTTCATCCTAATTTTAATATTCATTTTTCTGCCTTTTTATGGGGTATTTGAAAAAAATAAAAAATACGGGTCTAATATTTTTGGCATAAGAATATTTTAAGCCAATAAAAAAAATTTAGTCAAGTACCCTATTTATGCTGGTGGAAAAAAATTTCGAGGTGACAGGCGTCACGGGAACTGGTTATCCCGAGGGCATCATTACAACGTCTGTGTGATGCAACAGCTGAACCTTAACCCTTTTACTTCTAAAATGGCCCAGGCGGCCGTACAACTAAGGATTCGATAATGATATTCCTATCACATATTACGAGGAATCAAAAATCCCGCGTAGCGAAGGTGTTAAGTCGTACTGCCCAAGACCATGTAACAGCATGGTTTTCTTGAGGACGATCCTGACCGCAGATTACAGTTCTGTGAGATAATGCGCAACAACTGACTGAACAACCAGACATGCTTTCAAAAAATAACTGTTATTGTATAAATAACTGTATGCATAACTAACTGTATACCTACTTTTGAGCCACCATGTGTATTGTTTCAATAAAATATGCATTCTTAATCAATTCAACAAGCGCAGTCGTAAACTTTTCAAATATTTGACAGCAGTACTTATTTTTTATGACATAGAGCCACCATCAACTTTAAAAATATCCAAACAGAAATTTTGTAGGGTTTCATGTGCAATGTTTTTCCTTAGGTATTTACTTATTAATTTTGAACATGTACTTTACGGGGTTATCTCAAAGAAGGAAAATATATTATTCAGGTGTCTTTAAAAATTGAAAAGAAAACGTACAAGGCAATCAATGGATGTAGTATATTCTACCACAACGGTTGCTAACGGACAACGGATGCTAAATTTTACTTTCTTCACTGAAGTTGAAATTTTGTGTGTGCATTAACAAATTTTAAATATTCTACTTTTTTTATTTTAAATTTTTCAAATGATTCATATGGTTTTTAAACCTAAATCACTTTCACTACCTAAAAAGTATGTTTTCACAGAAATTTTACAAATTACTTTTAAAAATAATTTGATTTTATTAAGGTTTGGCAATATGAATGTATCTATAACAATTGTTTTAAACTTTTTAGAAGTAATCTCGCTTTCAACTTTCATAGCTCATATCTCAACACAAAGCCACGTGAAACTCTTTTTCAATTTGGATATTCATATATTATTGGAGTATTTCAAAGACAATTATTATTTGAATTACCTGCAGCTTTTAGAATTTCCATTACCAATGTTCATTTTGTAAATGTAGACAAAAAGATTCAGACATCAGTCAACAGTGTTGGATTATGTTAAATTTATTTTGTAAAGATATAATGGAATAAATTATAGAGCTATCGGATTGAATTTTAAATAATTTTCATTTATTAGGACGTAAAATATACATAAATGTCAAGTAGCAATTTATACTCATATCGAACTCTGTAAATTCTTCCGACATCCATAAAACCGATTCCGTTTTCCCTTTAAAATTACCCTTTTCAAAAATTATACCAAGGAATCCCTTCCTTTACAAAATAAAGATAACATATTTTAGCACACGAACCTTGAGCATTAATAACTCAATTCTAAAAAAATTCAGATTTGTGCCACCAATTCAAAATGTATTTCAATTTTTCTCTCAAAAATCATATACGTGTATTAGAGTAACAATGGTCTATGTCTTCTTTTGGAATTTTACAATTTTCCTCTCAATATTTTTGTCTCCAACACTTACTTCTGTATTTTAATCTTTTAGAATACCAAAAGAGAAGTGACGCAAGTCCGCATCAGACTTGAACCCCCTAGTTCTGGCGCACTTATAACTTTCGAAGAATTGACGATTAACATTCGAAATGGCTTCAATTTAAACAGAAAAGAGGGCTATAAACGAATTGGTAGGTGTCATTTCAAATGAAATTTAATTTCCGAAGTAATTATTTCGCATCAATTTCGCAGCTGAAAGTTTAGCTCGAATGAACCTAGGCAGATTCCTTTGCTGCGATTCTATTCGGCACTGTGACTCAATTACTGATTTCAACTTGAAAGAGCTTGCTGAAAATAACGACTCAGTTTTCAGTCAGAGGAACTTCTACTTATTGTCAATTGAAGAGCTTAGAGCAAGAACGTTCTAAGTGACAAAAAGGTAAAAGCGAGAAAATGAACATTAAAATTTTTCTTTTGTACTTAGATATGTTAAAAACGCACTTAAAAGGTAAAAATATACTTAACTTAAAGCTTATGAAAAGGACCAATCTTGTTATCTTTAAAGGTGGGAATATAACATATTCATTGACACAAAAATCTAAATTTTCTTGAAAATGACACTAGGCACGTTCTTCCACTAAGCTCTTGTCAAGATCAAATTATTGTGGCTGTTCAGAAAAATTTGAAATTGAGTATATGGAATTTATGTGTATCAGCGATTCTATATTTTACTACTTTTATTAAGAACGGCAATATAGAGTCCAATAAATTTCCCTTTCAGGAAAGATATTATAAATTTAAAGAGTAGTATTACTCTTTTAAATTAAATTCAAGACAGTTTTTATTTCAGAAACAATATCCGATTACAATTTATGATTATTTTTATGTTAACACAAGCTTATTTTAAATGGTGAATTTTTAAGGAGACATTCGTAAAAACATTTCAGAAGTACACAAGTAAGCAAGTTTAGAATACAAAAGTACATTTAAAGAGCTTGAAATAAACTATTTTTTTTATTGTCATCACTCTACTTTATACAGAAATAAATATCCATCCACTTAATTTTTAACCTTTTTAGCCTCAAAAGTTCATACTTTTTCAGAAAATCCGGAACTCTCCAGATAATTTCAATCTTAGGGCAAATCTCGAAAAGATTTTTTTTTAATCTTTAAAAGGAAATTTTTTAATGAAAATGAATTTTAAAAACGCAGCTTAATTCTTACTTTTTGATTAAATGTTTTATTTGACAAATATTTAATTAAAAAGAAAACTTTACACACAAATTATCATTTGATAATCAATATGCTTTTTCCGCAATTAAAAACAAAATATTGTCTTCCTGCTTTTCAACTTGTTTAAAGAAAAATTATATTCAATGTCATAAACTCAAGAAATTTGTTGAAATTAAATTATTAAAAATTAATTTCATGATACATTACTAAGGGATTTTACTCTACTCACCTCTACTAAAAGATTTTATTTCAAAATGCAACATGATAATTTAATTCTATGTCATACTAAAACAAAAATTTTTAATTTTTTAAATGGGTACTTTGGTTCGCAAACAGTTGTTAAGTTGCTATGTTTCTTAATCCGTCACGTCGTTCGTTTTCATTACCCTTTATCCTCAATGTTTGAATGGTGATCCCGATTCTACTTTATCTTAGTTCTATGGAGTAGACCTGACTTAAACCGCGTTCGAAATAAGAGTTTCTCGATATCCGTAACCACTTTATTCGATCCAATCCTTTTCCAAATGAATCACTGCCCATTTCAATCACCCGTCGACACATTAGGAAACCTCCCCCTAAAAAGTTGCATACTTTATTCTTTTTCTCAACCTTAACACAACCAAACAACGTTTTTTTTTTCCTCGATGGAACATTACCATTCGAAATTCCGGCTCCGGCCGCCATCTCGCGCGCCAAGAAATTCATTTGAATATTGTTCAGCGGGAACTTACGACGCGGTCCATTTGAATAAATGAAACGCTACTGGAAAATAAAACACAACGCCTAAGGACACTAAAAAAGAAACACAACGCCAAAACATTCAAAAGGACTTTTGATTAAAGAGTTATATGCATACTTCCGGAAAAAGACGCGGATCGATTTAGAACTTTCCTTTTCGGAACGAAAAATGAAAAGAAAATGGCGCCAAAACGATGAAACAGGAAACAAACACAACTGAAACTGATAATAATTTGGTGTTCATTTAAATTTGATTGTTTGAACTGGGGCTAATGAGTTTCTTTTTTTATGCGACGTGTTTTCAAAAGGATAGTTAAAACAATCAGGAATTGTTTCGTGCACGAAATTAATTTTCGTCATTCGATCAAAATGAATTAAAACTACTGCTAATTGCATTTCCATGGAAAAGAGTCATGTTTAATTAGGGTGATATTTAAGAGCATATAATGTTTTGGATAATAAATTAACGGTCTCGAATGATTAACTGAAAAAAATACTAAAAGTGGATTCCAAATATAATTGGAGTTGTCACGGTTTGAAATAAAAACTGAAAAACTTTTTGAAAACTGAAAGTTTATTGCAATTTAAATTAATAAACTTAAAGAATTCAAATATCGATGATAATTTACAGTATAGAACAGCTGAACAAATAAAATAAATATTTTACATCAAGAAAATTCCAAAAATAAGAAAACTTAAAAGCAGATATTCAAAATAAGCATGAATTTAAAGAAATAAGATTATTTTATGGAATTGCCTGTCTACTAATTAAAAGTGAATTACTTAAAAATATATACAATGAGACTGTAAAATTCTCTTCCTCCTTCTCTTGACACAGTTTTAGTTATAAGGAGAACTGACCTGCACTACTACTGCTTATTAAAACTACAATTATCTATAAGAGCCAGTCAAAAAATTAAAAACTCCAATTTAAATGTGTACATTCTAACCTTTCTTAATTATATTTATGTGACTTAACGAGAGGAAATCTGATATTATTTAAGTTAAAGACAAAGAAGACACAAAGAAGTTAAGTTAAAGACAAGAAAATTCCAAAAATAAGAAAACTTAAAAGCAGATATTCAAAATAAGCATGAATTTAAAGAAATACGATTATTTTATGGAATTGCCTGTCTACTAATTAAAAGTGAATTACTTAAAAATATATACAATGAGACTGTAAAATTCTTTTCTTCCTTCTCTTGACACAGTTTTAGTTATAAGGAGAACTGGACCTGCACTACTACTGTTTATTAAAACTACAATTATCTATAAGAGCCAGTCAAAAAATTAAAAACTCCAATTTAAATGTGTACATTCTAACCTTTCTTAATTATATTTATGTGACTTAACGAGAGGAAATCTGATATTATTTAAGTTAAAGACACTTATTTATTCATACCATTAATGAGCATTTTTATGTCAATTGATGTATGCTATATATTGGTGTATTGTAAGTAAAGTTATGGTACCTATACCTAAGCTGTCAAACTTATGATTTGACTGCGGTTTTAGTCATTTCGCCAAACCCCGATTTTTGGCCGAACCCTGCACTAAGAGGTTAAGTTTTTTTTTATTGAATTTACTACTAAATTCTTTTAAGAGCCCTACTCTTATAAAATGCTTCCTCTTTTCAAACAAGATTACTCTTACACTCCAAAACACAAGATTGCGTAAGCTTGTATCCCCTCAATATTAGAGCCCTCAATTGTTAGGGATGGAGGGCTCTACTCAATACCCCTCACCCCCACATCTTGTGGGTAAGGAATTTTTCTCCTTTGCCCATAAATCGAAGTAATGGCTTTGGACTTGCTGAGATATCATGGAGCGGTACAATTCCTAGAATATGGGATCAAAGGTTAATAAACATTCAGAAAACTCTGCAAGAAATACTGTATTCAACCATAAGATGTTGTAATAACCTATTTATTAGAAAACTGGAGGGTGGGACTTAAATAAGAGTGAAAGAAATACGTCACATACTTTTTCTTAAATGCTTATGATCGTCACATTATCTAGCAATGTCGGTGGTACAATCGTGGCACAAACTTATATTAAACAATTTCAGGGTTGTGATATTAAGTTCGATAGACACGATACAATTTCAAGAATACAAAAAGAAGAAATGTCTAAAGCCCTACCTTACTACCTAAAGATCGTTCATGTAATCTTGAAAATAAACCGCATAGGGTCTTGAATGTTCTTTAAAAACAGAGTTACCGCTTAGACTGTTATGTGATGGAAAAGTTTCGCTTTACAATGCTATAGAGATAAAGATTTCAAATTCTTCAAAGATATTCTCTTTAAAGAACGCTACCCGGAGTTTAATAAATACTAATGGGTTAAAGTGGCCTATACAAATTATGTATAGTGTGTTTGCAGGAATCCAACAGATGCAGAAAGGGAAGAAGTTTCCAAAACCTCAGGACTTTAATAATGTTTGCAAAATAAGTCATGCGAGGTTTATTTGAGGACTCTCAGCCAAACTGCAGCGGAGATCTTCGGTCACTTTTAAAAATAAAGGGTGCGAATCGCAAGACTAGTAGAGTACCGGTGAACTGTTTATTGAAACAAGTTTTACTCAAGATGTTACATGTGGGAGCCGGACGAGAAGGAAATAGGTCCTTTCATATTGAAGTTGTTCGCCAAATTCTACCCTATTTCTTTGCATCAGGTCAAAACTATGCACGATATAGATTATTTTATTTAAGATAAATGGAAAAATGCCCGAAAATGTGTTAAAAAACTTTTTAAAAATCAGATCACGTTATACGACACATGCCGGGGTTTGGAATCTAATTTATAGTGACATGTGGAATGAAACTACATAAAAACTTCGGCCATGGTCAAAAAGGGACTGTCAGAATAACTTTAAAGCCAGCAACTCTAAAGATTTGGGCCTTGAGTTAACAGATTTGTACTCAGTTAGAAGAAGACATAGCGATGATTCTGTAGAAAAATATACCTAACTTAGAAAGAATTTTTAATTTCGAGCTAATAGATCGCCTAATACTAACGGTAAAAAAATCTAATAATGAGAAAGACTCCATCTTGAATGGAAACAAATTCAGATATGTTGCAATTGTGTTCCCCATTTATGTAGTTTAAACTATTCTTTATTAAAAAAAATACAACTAAAGTAGAAAGAATTTTTAATTTTTGACCAATGGGTCACCTTATATTTGAAGGTGAAAAATCCAAGATGGCGGAAGCCGCCATCTTGATTATTTATGTTTTGAATGTTTAGGTAATTATTTACGACAAAATGCACCTAGAAAAGAAAAAACTATTTATTTTGGCCTAAAGGAACTCGAAAAATTTAATTAAAAAGAAAAATCCAATATGGCGGAAGACGCCATCTTAAATATAAAAAAATACTCAAAGTTAGCGAAAAAATATTTTCTGAATTCATAATCTACATATTAAAACTAAAATTAAGATAGAACTAAAATAAAAAGAATTATCAATTTAGGTCCTATGGATCCCTTTATATAAACGGTGAAAAAATCCAATATGGCGAAAGCCGCCATCTTGATTTTTTATAGATTTTTTATATTCTAGATCTAGTTTATATTCTAGAGTAATAATATTAAAAACATACTTATTAATATATAAATTATATAATATTTGTAATAAAATATTATTAATATATATATTTATAATATAAATATTTATAATAAAATATTATAATATAAATATTTATAATATAAATATTTATAATATAAATATTTATATAAATATTTTTTGGGTTAAATATAAAACAAAAATATTAGAAGTGAAAAATCCAATATGCGGATTCCGCCATTTTGAATTTTTTATTTTTTAAATTTTCTTGATAATTGTGATTCTTTATTACTAAATGCATCTATAAAAACAAAAACTATTCACTTTTGTCGAATAGATCGTCAAATATTAAGATTACAAAATTCAAGATGGCGGAGACGCCATCTTGAATAACTAAAAATGCTCAAGGGTACCAAAAAAGTACCTTCCATATTCGTAATCTACACTCTCGAATCTATAAGAATCATCAATTAAAAAAACTTAGTCTCTCAGTGCAGGGTTTTCCCCCCTTGGGGGCCTGACTATTTTGTAAGTTGGTCATTAGCTAATTTAGCAATCCATCCTACCTGGTAGAAAAAAGACTAGTTTTCTTGGTATTTTAAGAGGGGGTTTATCGTCAAAATAGCTTCTCGGCATAAACAATTGCTTTAACTACAGGTCCAAGGCTTTAGAAACGAAAATGATTACCACCTGATAGAACGCCTGAGCAAACTTTTTTAATCGGTAAAATTTTAATTACAATTATTTTTCTTAATTGTAAAATGATATTCATTATAGATTTGTTACAGCTTAAACTATTTCTGTATTTTTTTTATTTCGAAAACTTTAAAGAGCTTTTTTAAAGTAAAATAAAAACATTATTTCAATAACTATTAAACGATGCATGTTTTCTCTACAACTCCATATATATATTCCTTCTTTAACATTTCTTTTTGTTCATTTTAAAAACTGTCACTGAAGATTAATCCCAAAACTTACTGTCCTGGCACTGACAGGTCCTGATTTTATCCCAGGTCCGAACAATCTTGTCTCTTCGAACTAAATATTACATACCTTTTAAAACAGAATTCATCAAAAGAATACAAGCTCAAGAATTCAGAAATGGAAAGAGGTTTCTTTTTCAAAACAAAACAAAGGACCTGTTACGCCGTCGGCATCCCCTGTCTACTCTAGACATCGTTTAAAAAGGGTAAAAGATTCTATTCGGGAAAAGAATGCGACAATACTTTTCATGCGGTGGAATATTATGTTTTTCTCCCCCCCCCCCAAAAAAAAAAGCATTTGTTAAAACTTCTTTAACAATGTCTCTCTTGAAGGTAGGAAAAATAAAACGGTTCAATGTGATACTTCTTCTTGTTTCCATTTGAAGGAAATTCCGAGTTTTCATGGCTTGTTAAAATGTGTCATCAACATAAGTTTTTATATAAAAAACAGGAAGAATTATTTTGGTGTTTCTTGTAATAAAAATAAGAAATATTGTAATGATGTATTTTTTAATTTTTAGAGTTATTTTGGCATAACCTTTTTGAGACTAATTAAACGATTAACCTAATTACGTTTCATTTATTTCAACACTTAGAAGAAAAAAATTATATATTTAAAGCTCTAACTTTCACAAGATTTAAATGTACACCATGGAACAAAATATGTGCAATGCTATCATGATTTATTGACGTTACACTAATTTTGGAATTAGTTATAAATTCAAATTATACGAGAAACTGTTCACAAAATGCTTTGTTGCCTTACGCAGACTACGAGTGCATGACCATTAATTAAAGTTGTAAAAAGTAACGATTATGCATTAAGAATAAATTTTATCAAGCCGTCGAGTGCAGACTAGTGAGTGTAGCGACGATTTTACAACCGAAGGATTGCAAGATTGAATCTTGCCTTAGGGCAAATTTTGAAGTTGGCATAAAACGAAAATATATCCCACAATTTCACACCCATTTCTGTGGAAAGATATAAATTCTTTCAAAAATTTTACTAACTACTTTCTGGCTACCAAGCACAACAAACACCAAATAGCCACAGTCAACTCAATAGCAGAAACACGTTTATGGTAGTAATTCTACATATTCAATCCAAAGATTATTGATTGAAATACATAGCTACCATTCTAACCATTTCAGCCATTTAATTAAACCGTTCATCAATTTAGCAATTCAGCGCTTTCACTACCGATCAGTGTTCCAAGGCATTGGTTTTGAATTTGTAGCCAAACCCGCAATTAAGAGTACAACTCACGAGGTCAATAGTTGGTGGTATTTGAAGATTACAGTTCGACCCGATAACGGTTTATGGATCTTCAAAGCATATTCTATACTTTTTAGATGGGAGAGAAATAATAAATTTTACAAACCATATACCGCTAATCTTCTCATTCAATCAGAAACTAGACAATGCATCTGTCTGACAAATCAGACAATTAGAATATATGCGCCAGTTCACGACTGACATCCGGTACGTTCCAGAATATCTAAATGTCATCGCAAATTCATTATCTAGGAATAGTATTAACTTCTCAATCTTCATTAACTACGAAGATTTGGATAAAGATCAACGAACTGATCTCGAGTAGCAGAAGTTCTCAGATAATAATGTCAAAACTGACCTTAATTTGAATAATTTGAAACTTATTCTTTTTCTGCTCTTGAATTTGAAATTGCTTGTGATGCAAAGCATAAATATTTTAGACCCTTTATTACACTAGCATTCAGGAAACCTATCTTCAACTTAATGCCAGAAACATCTCGTATCCTTAGTCTAATGCAACGTTGAGGATGCTGAAGGAACGCTTTGCATGGACATCCACGCAGAAAGAGTTCAGCATTAGTTCAGCTGTATCAGTGTCAAAACAACAAAGTAACATGACACGAAAAGTCTTGCCAAAGGTCAGTTACAGTCCTGTGATCTGTTCTTGCACGCCCATATTGATGTGCTTACACTTTACCCAAGTCTAAAGGTTGAGGAATCAAGTAAATAATTGCAGACAATTAATAAGGAGCTTGCTGCTGTTGTGATCTTAGACCTTGACCTTGGGGAACTGTGGATCTTGTCAGACAGACGTAGATCCCTACATCAATTAAGCAACTGGCCTTCGGTGTATGATGATACTGGTATTTTACAACAAACGCTATCATAATTCCACAACAGAATAGCTTCAAGTGAACAGTATCTTTATACAGGGTGGTTATAAAATAACGCTCGCTATTCGGAGTGGTCTGTAGCTTGAATGAATAATCCGAATGCAACAAGCATTGAGACACTTACTAATCAAGAAGGGGGAAAAAGAATGGAATCATAAAAAAGAAACTCGTCTTTTGACCAGGGTTCTAAATTTCGAGGCGCAGCCAATTTTGGCCGATAACGGCCAACACAGCCAATTACGCCTCGTAATTTAGAACCCTGGTCAAGAGACGAGGGTGGGTTTTTTTATGATTCCATTCCTTTCCCCCTTCTTGATTAGTAAGTGTCTCGAAGTTTGTTGCATTCGGATTATTCATTCAAGCTACAGACCTCTCCAAATAGCGAGCGTTATTTTATAACCACCCGGTATTTCAGTTCCTTACTTTCGATTACAATTTATTGGCCCACATATGTTACTTATCATAATCTGTTTTGCTTCTCCCTGACATATGTCTAAAACAAAAAAAATTCTGTATGCAGAAAACCAGTGACGGAGACTTTCGTTGCCACCACGATGGGACCTTTCTCTGCAAAATAATATTGTTTTTGCTTTTCATGAATTTTAACAATTAACGATTGGCAAATACAGTTTTTCAGAATAATCCACCCATGAGTTGAAATGGATACACTATGATTGATAAAACAGCCTTTAAAATATTCTTATCAATTTTCCACTGTACCACTACCTCCAGACTCGACTAATAACTATATTCCTGCAACCTCAGCTAAAGTGTAAAGTTCATTTTGATATTGTATTTTTTGTTGTAACTCATGCTTTGCATAATGTTATTAATATCAATGTGTGCCATGAAAACATGAAAGATTTTCCGAGTTTTTTCCCTCTCGGATGCTTTATAATTTATAATATTTTGTTTACAAATTATATGGGAATAATTCTGCATCGTTTTCTGAAATACATTTAAATAATGCTTTTTTGCAATTTTTTAAATTTTTATTTAAACGATTAAAAATATGCAATCGTACAAAACTAATTTTCATAACATAGGATTTTTAAATAAGTATTGAATTTGAATGTTTTCATATTTTCACTAGGAGTACATTTTGAAACAAAATATGTTACAATATTTTAAATCCTACTCAAAAATTCCTAAAACTCAATAAAAGGTTTTTTACACATATTTTTAATATCAAATTAACAAACAATCTAACTTAATCTACTTTAACTACGCATACTTTTTAAATTTAACAAAATAAAAATATTTATAAAACACAAAAATTGCACACACAAAAATTATTATTTGTATACTATTATTTACTAGACTATAGAATATTTTTTCTATCATTCCGAAAAGCTTCAACACATGAGTTAAGCCCAAGGGCCAAACCAACAATTAAGGCCTAACTCAGCAGATCAATAGACCGGCTGTGCTACGTTTTGAGTGATGGCTTTATTCTTGCAACCTCAGCTACCGACTCTGGCCCGCAGTGGGAGCAGAAGGCCTTTTTATGTTATTATTAATTATTATTGACTTCCTTTTGGCAGTTTTTTTTTAATGCTCTGACATCAGGAAATGATGGACGGCCTTTGCTGGTTTTGTTGCTTGAATGCATTGCAGATAATATTTTTTGTTAAAAGATGGCGATTTAGAGAATTTTGTATGATTTAATCATGTATCGGTGCGAAGGAGTTAACGGGTCATGAGTAATTGAAAAGATATTTTATAGTAAGTAAGGGAAGTATTAAAAAATATTTTAATATATAATGTGTAACATTTCAATCATTTCATTAAATGTTGAATAGTTTTGCAAATTGCTCATAGAAAAATATTTGATAAAAAAAAATTTGTAATAAAAAAATAGTTTCACAGTTATTAATATTTAAGGCCCAGTGGCTTAGTGGTAGTGGTTTGCATTCCCACGCCACAGGTCAGGAGATCGAATCCCGGATTAGGAGAGGTTGACCCATCCTTTCATCCCTTAAGTGTGTCGATAAAATGGGGACCAAGCATTTTGGGAACTAAAAACTGGGAGTTCCGCGTAAGGCTGACCACCTTACCGGGACATATATTTAGCACCCCAGAGCCCTAGGTCACAAAAGCTGAAATGGGCACGGCAGGCCTTGGCCTACTAATGGGCTGTTGCGCCGAGGAGTTTAGTTTAATATTTATTTTTAATATACTTTCAGTAAAATTTATTTTCTTTTCATAAAAAGGATATTAATTATGAATATTTATTTTTAACGAAATTACGCTATTTTTTAATACCTTCTTGATTGCGAATAATAAATTCACATTAACTTCAAGAAACCAAGTATACTAAGAAATGAATAAATAAAATAATAATTTCATTAAGATATTTTGAATAAAAAATTTACTTTTTTTACATTATTTGAAAAATTCCTTTTACTTGAAAAAATTCATTTTGTCCTGCATCCTTGCCCTTGGTTTTTTTATTTCAACTAATTATGGTTCTAATGGAACAACAAATTTCTTAACGCGACAGGCGCATTGAAAAAAAGCTTCTAAATATAACGAAATGTGCTTTTTGCTATTTTTTTTATGTAACCTACTTTTTTTCAATTTTAAATGAAATGTGAATCGCTTAAAGCTAAAAGAAGGGATTTTTAGAGAACTGGTACACCACATATTTTCTTTCAAAATGTTTGGAATAAAAAAAGCATGTACGGAAATATTCCAATAGAAGTTACCCTTTTTTGCATTTAAACATATTTATCGATTAATTAAACTTGAGTTTTTAGTTACAATTTGTACATGAAAGTTGAATGGGATATATCAGCTGCGTTTTCGAATACCAGACACATATCCGGACAAAAACAATTGAAATTGTTGTGATAAAATTTTCATTTTTGTTTCAGTACGAAATCAAAAATACTTTACAAAATGAGATACTTTACGATGTTCAGAGTAAATCTTTCAATCAACTGAGTTCCGAAAATTCTATATCACGTCCAATACAGATTTGTCTACAAAAAAAAGTTTATATAAAAAGAACATGTATATTTTATTACAGTAATCAGACAACCTTCATTCAAAATCACATCGTATAAAAGAGTAAACTTCACTCTTGATTATTATTCTTGAACAACATTCTTTAAAAAAAAATAATAACGGTAAGACAATCTTCAACTCTACTATGAATCCCAAGAATAATAATCATAGAACCGTAGGAAAATTCGCCTACTTTTCGAAAAATTGCGCAAAAGAAACGTTAGGAAATCTTATGCATTTCTTCTAAGGTTTATGAAGATAGATTTATGCCTCGGGTTTGACAAAATTGTAGTTAACTCGGGCAGACTTCAGGAAAACGACTTTAATTTATTAATGACAGGGTTGTAGTGGTAAAACTTATATTCTCCAAATCCATCTCCAATCTCATAACTAAGATATAGGTTCCAGCCGTTCATTGGAAATTTCGTCCAACTGAATTTAGCACTATTATAAGTCACCAATGAACGGTCCGAACCCTATTTTTTTAATTATACTTTGGAAATTTTAGTTTTGCAACTTCATCTTCTTCCAGTGATAAAAAAATATATATAATTCTTTACATCTGGTCAATACGAATATCTACCAAAAATTTTTAGATGTCTCCCTCGTCACTTAACCGAAGCTCAAAATTGAGATGCCCATCTACAGTAGATTTAGTGCAGCTTTGGTGCAAAGTTATTCTACCAAAATCAAACTATCATATTTTATTTGTTTGAAATAATATTTTTCATTTATTTAATTCTGATAAAACACTTTTTTTAAAAAAAAACTTTTTTTGTGGAGCAGTTTTAGTCAAACACTGATAAAGTACACGGAACGAAGTTGGTCATTCTTCAAAAGGCTTGATTCCAAGCCCCTTGTTTGCAAGAACACAGGCAGATATTACGGAAAGTGTTTTTTTATATAGTTTTTAGATTTACCTGCAAACTAACCAATCAGTTGTCGTAGAAGCTGTCGGTGTCCTTGCGGGCCGTGACAGTGAAATTAAGCCTCAAAGTTATAAATCGGCGGAAAGCCTCATCATGTGGCATACCGTTTTCTCAACTGGACTTTAGACTTCTCTTGTCTTCCAGCAGCCACTAATTCGATTATAACTACATAAAAATAACTATTGAATTATTTGCCGTAGAACGGGGTAAATTTGGTCCAAGCATAAAACCCTAGTACTAACTTTCTTATTGAATACTTTTTACTCATAAGTCAACGCAGAGTTGCTACAAATTAAAAAATGTGCTTGCTTTTTTTGATAATGTATTTAATTTAAAGTTATTGGCTTAAAAAGCTTGGGCCAAAGTTACTCCAATCAAGGGTATTCATTTTGGATGTAATATCAGTTACAACTTTCACAAATTGATACTCTAAGATCTAACCTAAAAATAGCAGTGGTAAGGTTATTTCCCTCAGGATCTCGGATCGTGTACTCATCAGGCTGCTAGATACTTCTTTACTAATCGGGTAGGGTAGGTTAATAACGTCTTCCTCACTACAGGTTTTTTCCCAACATGTAAGCAAACTAGATGATATTGTATATTGAATAAATACAGAATGCGTGATACTTTTTCTTGAAAAATGTATATGAAATGTATTGAAATAAACCTAGTAAATTGATTAGCTAAGATGAAAATGGCTTAGTTGAGAAAGTTGCAGTAAATACCTTGTTGTTTGTTTTGGTTTACATCGCTAATAACTTTTAGCATCGTAAGTATGAATATATGTATTATATAAGAAGTTATATGGTAATGCATGCGTAGGCTTGGAAGTCATTTATTGGCTTATGAATTAGTTAAATAATATTTCATAAATTTTTAGTTGATTTTATAGATAGCTAATTTATTGAAATGAACTTAGTTGAATCTCATTAAATAACTTGTGTATGTTTAGTTTGGAAAACAAATAATATTTTATATTTATTAATTTTTACATTATAAAATGCTATAAGTTATTTTGTCTACTATTTGTTCAGAAACATTTTATTAGTTTTTCGATTTCTCATACATTTGATTACTTTATTAAAATTTAAACGTTTGAGGTTAATTTACTCGATTAGGCAGATTTTTTAAGTAAACATTTTTATATTAAAATCTTAATTGATAAAATTATGCTTTAGCATTTTTAAGCATTAACAATTATGCAATTTACATTATGCTACAAAACCCTAGTACATACTATAACCCTCAAATATACTAAACCTAATAATAAAAAGTTCTTAAAATTGCATACTTTTAATTCTAAAATTCCGAGATAAATCGAATCCAATACAGAACAATGCAGTGCAGTGCTATTTGTAGTCCAGAAAAGAATTATGCTCCAGTTTTATAATTTTACTTATTATATGCAACTGAAATATGTAAATTTATAAAACAATATATATTACACCAACTTTACTAGTATAAAGTATTTGCCCCTAAATTCATCAACATAAGTCATAGAATTACATTTAAAACTATTTGCGATTTTGTTGGAATAGTTTGCATTCAAAAACCATTATCAATTTGCACAATTGTACTATTTCCTGTATATTTTAGATTCGTGTTTACAATAAATATATGAATAAATACCTATCCCTTATAAATAATTTGACAACTAAACTTTCTTCCATAATTTTTTAAGAAACCTTCTGGAAACTACTATTCCTGTATACTATTTTTTCCAAATATGTTATTGAATAATTTTGTCTGTTCCAGAATGTACGCAAAAATTTTATGTAACATATTTAGCAAAGAAATGCAAATAAGACGTGCATATTAAACTCTGTTTAAAAATTACTTAATAATTAATGAAAAATTTATTTTATATCGTATGTTGAAAAGATTAAAAGAATTAAGACTTCAAGTGAATTACCAAACATAAAAATGATACCACTGATAAAATATCCTTCAAATTTATTTATTGTGTCTGGTATTTTTAAAGCTATTGTATTCTATTCTACAGTAGCCTTTTCAATAAATTTAAAATATACAAAATATATATTTAAATAGGAGTAAACTTAATTTTTTTCTAATTTACTCTACTCCTACTTACTCAAATTAATAAGCTACGAACACTGATTTAAATCTTCTAGAACAATTAAGAACAATTTTCTCGGCTACAAATGTAGCAATACCTTTTTGAATACCATTTACACTCGTTAAATGGAAATTTCATTTAAACTCTATGCTTTTAAAGTAAAGCTCACGATAATAAATAGTTTAATTGGATTTCATAGCTCTAAATGAGTCTAGAGAAAATAAAGTCTCTAGGCACCAATGGTTAGCTTTATGTATAACAATTAACTAAAACTTATTTAAAGCCAATACATGTGTTCCTAAGTAATAAATGGCATAGTAAGGCGTTTATTTTTGTTCATAAAAATGAGAATTAAATACAAAAGTAAGCAATTTTTAAATAGAATAGCAATGATTTAATGTTATATAAAATACAGCTGATTTAATGTGCATAAAGTATAATGTAAATGTTGATTAAACATGATCGTAGGGTACAGATTTTATACATTAAAAAACCAATTAAAATATAAATGTCTTGAAAAAGTGTTAAAAGTTTAAACATAGTCTAACTCACAGATAAAAAAAGAAGTTGTGAGAAGAATGAAGTTAACACTTCGCCAATTCACGAATCCCACAGAGTGATAAACTGATTTTTATGGTTAAAAGTTTATTCATACGAGTCAAATCATTTATTACATGCAAGAATATCAGTTATAGTAAACTGAATCAAATTCAAGATTTAAAATTAAATGTATACAAATTCTGTATTTTGTAATCCTATAAAATACTAATATTTATTCTGTGGCATTTAAATAAAAGCAAACAATAGTGTCGCTTTGAATTATTTATAGTACCTCCCCCCCCCGCCCCTTAAAAAATTGATATATACAAATGAATGTCAAAAACATAAAAAGCAGACTGCCGTGCTTTAGTATTAAAATGAAAATTATTTATCAATATTTTATTTCACATTTTGTAAGTATTAAGATTTATAAAAACTGAGCCAGTTTTATTTTGTATCCTCAAGGGAAAAAAATATTTTTAAAAATGAGTTTATCCCCTAGATTTGTTGTTATATCTCCTTAGAAGCGGGGTGTTTTGAGTCAAAAAAAATAATTGCATTGAAATTAAAACTGCATTTATTTTTATTCAATCAAAAGCTTATGCTCTTCAATAAAAATAATATTAAATTGTCATATTGAAAATTTTATTTTATGAATTTTGTTGTCCAAATTTGAGCATCATAAAACGTAGTAGATTATTAAGTAAACTACTTCTTTAAAAAAAATATCAACTAAAATATAAAACAGCTACTGAAATAAAAAATTTCACACAAATACGATTAGATTACTTTCAATCGATACTATTGAGAGGGTAGTGTAACAAAGTCATTATTAAATAAAAAATAATTAATAGAAAAGTTATGTAATTTGTTAAATTTCAACTCTCTCAAAATCCTATGCCAATTATTTAAAGCTATATAATTTGAAATGTGAATTTTTAATAAAAAGTATTAATGGTTAATAAAACTGTGTAGGAAACTTTAATGCTTCAAAAAATGTTTACGTACAACGAATTTTAGCTAATTAGAAAAAATAAAGAAAATTTTAAAATCACTTACAATTGCGGCTTTTCAATTATTTCCCTTTAACCAAACAAAAGTAAATGCTTAAGAATTCTCTGGTAAGATTAGACTCTCCTTAAATATAATCAATTTTATCTCTTCTATTACATAAAATCCCCATCCCCCCGTAAGTGATTAAAGAGATAGGTAACATATTTATTTAACAAAAACAAATTTCCTTTTTTTTTAAAGTCCACCTGCTTATGAGGAGCGTTAGAAGCTCCTATCTACACCCGATTCCCCAAAGCGCTCTGCACTTTGAAGTGTTTTTTTATTCTCGTCATTTTTTTTTTGCTAGATGTTTGCTCTAGTTTAAAAATGTGCGATTGTATCAACCCATGTGGATTAAATTGATGTTTTCCCCTTCTGCGTAATTGTTCGCTAGAGGCAGTACGGGCATTACTCTTAATTTAATGCCCTAGTTAACTCAAATGGCTTGATAAACAGCGCCTTAAAGTCCCTAGACGTAATTTAACCAAAGTGGCTTTGAAATGCGATTTTCAGGTTGCTTTTTAGTTTGAGGTACTTTAACGTAGTTATTGCCCTAAGTTCCCTCTGGAAAAAATGAAATAAGGACCGCTAAGCAATTTTCCATTGCCTCACATCAAATTGTAGCGCACTAAAAAAGTATGGAGGTTCTTACGATAGAATTACAAATTTAAACTGAAATTTGTTTGTTTAAAATTGAAATAATCGAAGAATTTTTGCGCACGTTTTGTTTCATTAATAAATTTAAATTTGAAATATGGAACATTTTTAATGTGCGATTTTGATGGTAAAATATTATTTTCAATTAATGTCGTTGACTTTTTAAAAAATGAATCACTCAAACAGTAACTATAGTTATTTTTTCATTAATATTGCAGCTATATATTTTTTTAGCAGCTGAAATAATTATATATTTTCCAACACTGTAGAGCATTTTAGATTCCACACTACGTTTATAACGTAAAAAGTGGAAGGTATTATTATCGTTCAGTCTGTCTGTCTGTCTGTCTGTCTGTCTGTCTGTCCGTCTGTCTGTCCCTCACCCACTTTCATAGCCCAAACTACTACGGACAAGTGTGATACGTCAAAAAATTCAGCGCATCGAAATTAGAAAACATTGAACATTTCAGAAAAGAATTCGAAGTACTTCAATTATTTAAAAAAAACTGCAAAATTGAATGCTCATTTAAAAAGAAAATGAAGCCATTTTTATTAGAATTAATTCACCATTGCCATTCGCAACAATCGCTCGAGAAACTTTAATTCTTTTAGACAATAAATTAAAATCTATTTATTTTTGCGACATCGATCAGTTTGAAATGACGTCAAATATATTTCACTACGAGATTCTTTGTATTGATATGAAATATTTTCATTCTATTTAATTGCGAGGAATATTACATATTTATTCTTTTATATATAAATTAATTTTTGAAAACGATAAGTAATAATTATTGAATTTTCGAAATAAAAATAAATGAAACTAGCCAAATTTCGCATGTAAATGTTTAATATAGAATTAATGCTGTGTTTGGCACCTTTTTACCTGTAAACACAACTGTTGTGTGGAAGCGGGTTAAGTGACAGATTATGTTACAAACCTACTTGTTTAATTATTATCTATTTCATAAAGCACGAACACAAGTGCACGAAGAAAATTCAAAACACTTGTTTAATTTTCTCTTAATTATAATCTGTTAAAATTTAATACAGCTATTTTAACAATCCAAATAAAAATTTGCAGACATACCCAAATAGCATAATACATTTAAAAAATTTATTTATATGGTTTATTCCTTGTTTCTATTGGTCTCAATAAATATTGATGTAAAAAATTCTGGATTAAACCATATGCGTGTTCCTTTGAAACAAAATAAATTTCAACTGTGGTATAAAAAACTTTTAAGCATTATTTTTTAATTTTAAAAGTTCTTAGATTCGCAATACGCCGATTTTTTTTTAAATTGGACATTACATGAGTTCTAGATTTCAAGTAAAAACTTTTTATCAAAAAAAATTATTATCAAAATGAATAAATAGTATTAAAAGTCATTATTCATTAATAAATGCTTAAATGCAAATGAAAAACAAAATTAAATACAATTGCAGTGTCCAAGAAGAGGAACTTTATATATAAATTTCCTTATTGACATAACAGCCGGCCAACCACCCTTAGAAAGACATCTCTAGCTGCGATTTATAGGTTATCTTGATTTGATATTTTACTTTGAGGCATGAATAACTTTTAACTTCAGTTTTAATCTGTTTTTTGATTTATAGAAAGAACTAGGCACAATTTTTAAAATCTTGAATTTTGTGTAGAAGCAGTTTTAAGTGACAGTTTCTGTTACAAGCCCACTCATTTAGTACTAATATTATGTAAAAAAATATTTTCTAATACCATTAAATTTGTGTCTGATTAATTTATTAATATTTTTCTATTCATCTTAATTTTTAGATTTTGAAGATAACAAGAACAATGTCTACTTTAAAAAAAGAAACTAGAAAAAAAATCTCATTTTCAAATATTTGCTTTGTTAATTCCTTTATTAATACTTTAATTTATGTTGTTTAAGTTCCTTAAAAGCCTATTTTTTATAAACTTTATTTGTCGTAAAAATTTGCAGAACCTTTTGATTATTTCTTTTATTTATCAAACTCAAAGAATGTAAGTAAGTATAAAAAGTAATTTAATTTAGTAGTTGTCACTGTCGATACAAATTAGCATACATTAATTGAGATTTTTAAGCTTATGTATACAACGATTTTCTCAAAATTATTTTAATTTAATTGAAAATGCCATTTTATTTATTTTTATTTTTCTCCCTTTTCACAATTCTATCAATTTGTAGTCTTTGCTTTAACTAACAATGCTTTTATTTAAAGTTTTGGATATTTATATTAATTAAACAATCACATGGTAGTTAAGACTCGAGCTAGTTTTCCAATGATGCAGGTTTTTCACCCACCTTTATTTTAAAAAAATTGGCTTCTCAAAAGACACCAGAGGTTTAACTGACCTAGCACATATCATCTGACACAATAATCAATTCAATAGAAATTGTCATGTTTTTGATAGATC
This sequence comes from Oedothorax gibbosus, assembly GCA_019343175.1. Classification (NCBI taxonomy): domain Eukaryota; kingdom Metazoa; phylum Arthropoda; class Arachnida; order Araneae; family Linyphiidae; genus Oedothorax; species Oedothorax gibbosus. The sequence goes on along the minus strand of CM033272.1, from coordinate 25,656,158 downwards.
GTTTTTTTTCAACTATGGGTCATGGGTCATTTCGTCTTAAAGTTTACTTACTTGCATTGAATTTACGGTTGCAATAGTGTTTTTACTACAGTTGATATTATTTTTTGTAACGTAGCAATATGTATTTATATTTCAAGTAACTTTCACAGCTACTCGTTGAGGTATTTAGTGTCAAAGCTTCAATATGATGAACTTGAAATTTTCCAAAATGCATTTGGGACACATATTCCAACACTGTTCTCAGTGAAAATTTTACCTTAGCCTGAATTTGCTATTCTTATATAAGTAAATATAAATATACCCAGATATAGCTTAAAGTAGGAAAGACTCATTAACAATTTGTATCTAAACACTTATATATTTTTTTTTAAATGCTCTTACATTCCGTCTAGAGTCCTAAAAACTCCATCAATTTGTTTTGTTTTCATATCAATATACTGTTTTTTTTTCAAAGATGCTATTTGGACAACCAAATGGAGGAGTCGAATATGTTTCCTCCTTATTTACCTAAATTTTTCTTCCACCATTTTTAGACGTCTTGTCTCCACAAGGATTTGGATAAAACATAAGAATATATGTGGGTGTTTCTTTAATTTTTTTTTATTTCATTTACTTTATTAACTATCGTATTATTGTCCCGCTATACCTTTTTTTATGTACAATATTTACTTCAACAAAATAGTTGCTTTTTATATTGTAACTTATAGGTCTAGTTATAAATGACTTTGACTTTAAAGTGATTATAATATAATAAAAAATGCAACTGCTTCATTAGACCTTTTTCATTTTACAGCAGTTGGAAATAACGGGGCACAGTTTCTAAGCTTTTACTTCAAAAAAATTTTCATCCATAACATAAATTACATCTGGTTGGCTAAATAACAAATTTAAACCTTTCACAAAATGAAATCCCTTGCCATTGCTTTTTCTAATAAAAGTGCATCCAAATATTTATTTTTTGAAAAGGCTATAAAAAGAGCCCACACACATAAAAAAAACTGAATTCATTTTCTTCTATAAATAATAAATATCAAGAAGAGAAATTCGCACGAAACATTTCCAGAAAACCAAAAACCTGTAGAAGAAAACCAGAAGCCCCATCTGTTTCAGATTTAATGCTGAAAAAACCTAAAACTTCAGTTTATTTACTTTAAACTTCTTCTCACGTATCTTTCAAGAAATGAGATTTCACTGCTAAACACTGAACTTTGCGATTTTGGCCGATACTTTAAAATGAATATGATGCATGAGAAGAGAGTTAAATGGGGTTTTTGCCCTTTCGCTCAAGGCTTGATAGTGCTCGTATGCAGAAAATTCATTACTACGTCTTAACAATTTTCAAACTTGAAGTAAGGAATACGAGTTATATTTTTTTTATTGAATGCTTGTGTAGCATCAGATTTAGAAACGTTAGCAAAATAATTTTTTATACGCAAAGTAGCAAAAGAATTTTTTAATTTTTTTACTAAGGAGGTCGCTTTGAAGTTGAATAAATATGCATGGTGCTTGTTCAATTATGCAATATGTGAATCATTACTTTGTAAAAGAGTAAACATAGTGTAGTTTTTCAGATTTTTTCTTCAATTCTTTTATTAAATAATCATTTAAATCATGCATTTGTCTAGTTATTATTATATCAGATCTAATCTAAGGTCAGAATTGTAGAACCTGAATCTCAAAACATATCGAAAGGTTAAGGCACTTATCTAATAAACGGAATATTTCATCAACATATTTTTAGTACTATTAGATTTTGCAAAAGATCTGTAATTGCTTAGAAGGCACTAAAATGGCTCGTGCGGCGAAAAAAAAAGCGTTTACTAACTTGCCAAATTTATATTTGCCGAAATTTTGTAGTACATAGTAGCACAAGTCGATATTGAGAGCCATTTAAAATTAATTAAATAAATTTTGCCAATTTAAATTTTGCAAAATCTTTTCAGAAAGCGGACAGTGCAAATTTAACCTTTCCATACCCTAAATTAAAATATCGTATGTTGTTAACTGCTTCGGCCTTATAACTTTGCTACAAGTTTTCTTTGCAAAATCAAAGATAAATTTCAAATAACAACATTTTCAAAGAGTTTACAACAAACTATAATTAAAAAATTAGTACTAAAACCAAACAGTGACCAATTCGTCTGTTCTTAATGAACTACTTTTAGAAAAAGTTGCCTACTTGTAGAAAAAAAGTTGTTGATGTTAACTACTATAAAAATACACTATAAGACCTTTCTTATAATGTGGACTTCAACCCGTTTCTAATCTCACTTGAAATCTTTTCCAACACATATGCCCGGAGTTGAAATCCCAGTCCATTGAAAGACTGTCACAAGAAAGTTCCTAATGCCATCCCAATTGTTTAATTTTATCACCCTCTCGTGTTCATTAAAAGACTTAAAAGGATCGCTCAAAAACACAAATTTGCATATTTGATGTGCTTGGAATTTACCATGCCCATAATCATTAGTACAAATGAGTAATACCTTTCAGAGAGCGTTCTTCATCTTGCATTCTTCTCCATTGTAATAACTTTTTTTTCTTCAGTGTACCTTTCATAAAATGCTTATATTGATGCATGTAGCTGTCTAATTAAAAGAGCATTTTACATTAGATTTTTTTTGCGGTCATTTTTTTATTTCACGAAAGAAATGTTTTTTAATGAATGTTTCATTGATTTATGTTTGCTTTGTTGTGGCTAATTGAAATTATAATGATTTAAAAAACAACCATTGATCCTTTAAAGATGTAAGTTGAGGTTACTGATCCACACTTCCTGGAGAATATTTTATTTGATTTTATTTTATTTATTTTATTCGAATTTAATCTAAAAAATAGTTTATGGAGAACGCTGGTTTCTTTTGTTTGATTCCTAATTAGATGTATTCCGCATATAAAGGAGATAAAGGAGTATAAAAGAAAATGATGCAGAAAGTAAAATTTTGACAGAATTTTAACCGTCAATTCTGATAGTCTTGAAAGTTTAGTCAGGTATGGACCTCTTAACTTGACATGGGTTCTAATTTACACGGAGTATCAATTTATACAAAGATATGTACACATAATTTTTCATTTTTTATAATTATTATTAAATTTTGCGGATTTTTTTAATAAGGAAATACTTTGGATTAAATTTTTTTTCTGAGGTTGTCTCTGGCTTCTATTGAAATATCACACTTCTTGTTTTGCGTATCACATGTGTCTATAGCATATGTAGTTTGGGTTATGAAAGTGGGTGATGGACATACGAATCGAACTTTTACAAAAGTTTATCCATCATGAGTACATTGGGATATTATTTTATTTTTAATTGCTTATTTATTTTTAATCTCATTCTCTGCCTACCTGTAAAATACTTTACACACGGAATAAAAAACAGACCGTAGCACTCTCAAACAAAACCGCAGTGGAAAGGTTGAAAAATGTTATAGTAGTATGTGGTCAAAGCTTCATCCTTGACATATTCAAGTCTATAATTGCCTAAGCTACTACCAAGCATATCATTAAATACTTTTTATCGCTAATTCACTTCAGATTTTGCGCGCTAAGCCAACGATATATGCTATAAATCTTTCCATTAAATCGGAAAACTATAAACGTTGTACCCACTATTACGTGACATTCTTTTTAAACTCAAAAACAATTAATAAAACCGAAATTTAAAATCACAGTACGCACTAACTAGTTAAGCAGGTTTCTAACCCAAATGCTAGAAAACTACCGTATACCCCAACTTAGCATTAATCCTAAATGTGCATATTATTCAGACCAGACAAGACTTCATTTCCAACTATTACTCGTGAGCTTATTTTTCTGTTCAATTCTGAAATCGCAAGTTCAATTCTGAAAGATCTTTCTTTTTTTTCCTATATGAATTTTTGAAGGATAAAGTACAGTTCCGTCGGAATTTAATACCATATTCTTAATCTGATTAAATCCATTTAAATAAAAAATCTAAGTTTTGGTTTACTTTTCTAAAAAGTCCTAGAGACTAGTGATGATGTCTGCAACACCCGCATTTTAAAATTAGGTTTTTTTCTCTGCGGAAGGATTATTGTAACACTTTCTAAAAATGTAAATGTAGATTCTTAAAAATAAACTAATTCCCAAACCAACAAAAGATTAACTTTCAGATTAAAATTCATTATTCATTTTTGAAATTGAATTTCAAATTCCTTCAATCAAAAAATACACACACAAAACAAACTTTACACTACACAATGGGCTAGTAGTGGCAATCCAGTTTAGTTTCGTTTGAATTTTTGTAGGACTAGAGCTACACGAGTGGCAATCCAGTTTAGTTTAGTTTGAATTATCGTCGCACTAGAGCTACACGAATGAGTGGCAATCCAGTACGCACGCGTTTGGGGCTCCGGGCAATTATTTTTTCCCTAAAAAAACATCAGTATCCAACATGGGGCAGTGTTGTAGGGCCCATTTAAGGCCTAAATACTCGTTTGGGGCCCCGGGAAATTTTGTTTTCTCTAAAAAACATCAGTATCCAACATGGGGCAGTATTGTAGGGCCCATTGAAAGCCTAAATACTCGTTTGGGGCCCCGGGCAATTTGTTTTCTCTAAAAAACATCAGTATCCAACATGGGGCAGTATTGTAGGGCCCCTTGAAAGCCTAAATACTCGTTTGGGGCCCCGGGCAATTTTGTTTTCTCTAAAAAACATCAGTATCCAACATGGGGCAGTATTGTAGGGCCCCTTGAAAGCCTAAATACTCGTTTGGGGCCCCGGGCAATTTTGTTTTCTCTAAAAAACATCAGTATTCAACATGGGGCAGTATTGTAGGGCCCATTGAAAGCCTAAATACTCGTTTGGGACCCCGGGCAATTTTGTTTTCTCTAAAAAACATCAGTATCCAACATGGGGCAGTATTGTAGGGCCCATTTAAAGCCTAAAGTTTGTTTTACGAAGCAAAACAAAAAAAAAATTAAACTAAAAAAATTTAGTTTTCTTTGTTAACAAAACCAAAAAAAAGTTTTATTACCTCCGTTTATTATCACCCCCGTATTTTAAAATAAGGTTTTTTTTCTCTGCGGAAGGATTATTGTAACACTTTCTAAAAATGTAAATGTAGATTCTTAAAAATAAACTAATTCCCAAACCAACAAAAGATTAACTTTCAGATTAAAATTTAATATTCATTTTTGAAATTGAATTTCAAATTCCTCCAATCAAAAAATAAAAACTTAAATTGAAATACCATTTCCAATTGGAATATAAAAATGCTTGAGATAAACAGATTTAACAAAAAAAAAATTAATCTCTATAAGTAGAAAACCAAATCTCAGCTTTCAAACAAATTTAAAACTTTTCATAACCTAAAACCGAGTATAAAATGATATTATCATTTTTATTCTTATAATAAATCAAAAATATTTGCAATCATCTTTTGGTCAAGCTAAAATTAAGTATGGAAAAAATTTCACTAATGATGTCAAAATTAAGTTATGTGTTGGTAAAACATTCTCAAAAATTAATTTTTGGAAATTGTGAATTTATTTGTTATATCTATAGATCTATGTGTATATCTATCAATCTAAATGTCTATGTGTGATCTATATAAATTTTCTCAGTCTGAGTTCGGTGGTATAGAAGGTCTTTGTATTTAACTTTTAAAAATGCATAATTTAGCACCATTGTGAATTTTCCAAGTTCATTATAACAGAAACTACACTAAGACACAAGAAAAAACTACGTTAATTCTTGGCACAAATATTTTTATTATGAAAATAATAATTGACAAATTTTTGGCGACCAAAAACAGCTGAGCAATAATATAGGCGAAATGTGGGTTGGGTCATTAGAATGCGTAAGTGGGAAGAGAGGAAAGGGATAGAAATAAATTATTCTGTTGCTAAGATTTTTTCCAAATTGGCGAGAATTCATTAATAAAAAAAGTAATTAAGTTTTTGCAATTTTTAAGAATATAATAGGCTTCGTAAAAATTCGTAAAAGTTCCCCAATGCTTGTAGATTTAACTAAAATTGAGGTGTTGAGAAATGGAAAAACGGTGATTAAACTCACAGGAAAGTGCACTAAATATGTTCAACATTCAAGTTTCTTAATATAAGTTTTATGTTTTTTTTTTTAATTCTGATTTTAGGCGCTTTCTTCGGATGTCCTTTGTATAAGAAGCCGCATTGGCAAGAAATTTTGTAAATTTCCCCAGTAATTCGTCCCCTATCAATAGGGTCTTTAAATTGGAAAACTTATTCTCTCTCTTGAACTCTTCTCTTAAACTCTTCTCTTGAACTCTTTGAACTCTTATTGGAAAAGAAATTAACTTTAAACTGAAGCTTTTTTTAAATGCTTCGTATCATATAACTGATGAGAAGGATAATAGGAAATAACAAGTAATTGAGTTTCTTTTTCGTCAACAGTGAAAGTGGGATTACTTTTATGTTTTAAGTCATCGTGACAATGATGTTAGGATTATTGCCTCTGTCTTTAGCAATGGCTTTGATGTATAAGAGTTAATTCTTCTCGTATTCTAAAGATTCATTAGTAAAACAAATATTAAATACACGGTGGTAAAAGAGTAAAATGCTGCCAATTTTTCGTTTATGAGGAAGGCAAGATCGGGAATGGGGTGAATAGATACTTCAAACGGCTTACGAAAAACGCTAGTAGAGAGCATTATTTTCCCGTTTAATTAGAACATCTAAGAACAGTAAAGAATTGTTACCTTCAATAATATTTATCTTAAAATTATAAAGCCTTCATTTGTAAAGTATTATTATCTTTCAATTATACTTTCCCACCCACGTAGTCTTCTCCAACCCAACAATCCTTTACTGGATATAATATTTCGCTTACTATTGCTTGGATGGTTTAATTATAGTCAGATTTGTGTGTTGTTCTTACATTCCTTGCGAAACATATCGATTTTTACATAAAAAACTATTTGTGCCAAAAATTAACGTAGTTTCCATCATGTATCTTTATGTGTCATGTGGATATTTAAGAGTATTCTCTAAATATAAACTACAATGTTAAAAAAAACATTCTCATCTTGCATTTATCACGACAAAAGAAAGATTGCTTCCTTTTTATACAGAGCTCTTCTTTTCCTAGACAAATATATTATTGAACACGTATGTTTATTTTTGTATCCTCATACTTTTACGAAAACAAAACATTTTCTACCGAAATTTTTTTGATCAATACCTATTTATTTTTACTGAATTATTGTTTTCTTTATTTATTTCTGACAACAGAAACTTCTTTTAAATGGAAATCGATTTACAGAATGAAAAACAACTTTTTACATATGCACTTAAAACTACAAAACGATCAAACACTTCCCTTTGCTTTTTCTGACATTAAACTTCTAGCAAAGGCAAAACAACTTGTACAGCTGAATTTTAAATTAAATACTATACAATCAAACACTTCACTTTTCTTTTTCTGCCAATACACTTCAACCAAGGAAGAACAACTTATACAGATGCACTTTAGATAAACTGCTATTCTTATTCAATAAAGCACTAGATTCAATTATTTTTAAACTGTCAATGTTATATTTTAAAATGTCAATATTACATACATCAATAAGAAAACTCTTATTAGCTTTCACACTACGTTTATAACGTAAAAAGTGGAAGGTATTGTAATCGTTCAGTCCGTCTGTCGCCCACTTTCACAGAACGAACCGTAAGTCTCACAAACAAGTGGGATACGTCATTTTGAAGCAAAAACTCGGATTAGGCTACATTCCAAATTTAATTAAAAAATTTAAATTAGAAGTTTATTTAAAATTTAAATAACGAAAAATTTAATCTACATTGAAATAACATGCAAATTCCATTTTTATTCAATATTTTCACTGTTGCCATTTCGTTAAACGTACGAGATGCTTTATTTAAAATAAAAATAAAAACTTTTGAAAGAATATTTATTTATGTGTTACATAATTTAGTTTGGATTGTATCACAATAGAGTTCTTTTGATGGTTCATTATATATGTATGAAGAAAGGTGCATAGAGGATTCTAACTTGGCATAAAAAATATGCAAAGTTTCGCTTTAATTTTTAAAGCATCAATTGTACTAATTAAATATTTTTCGAACTGTAAATTAATTTAACAAACTATAAATAAGTGAATTTTCGAAAGAAATGTAAATGGTAAATTGTGGTGACACAAAGATATTTATTAAAAAAGATTACATCATTATTCTTCGAACTTCAAACAAATTTAGCAAACGATATAGTCTAATTATTAAATCTGAGAAAGAAGATTAATGAAAATAGTTAATTTTGGCGTTTAAAAATTTGAATTACAACTAGCTAAGGGCCCTGTTTGGCGAATTTCTTTCTGAGGTGAATAAATAGTTTGTTTCCTGTTGAGCACAAATGTTGTGCGGAAGCGGTTTAAGTAACAGATTCTGTAACAAACCTACTTGTTTTTTATTTGTGCCTATTAGTCAAGTGTGAGGAAATTTAAATTTATATCAAATCAATATCAAAATGTGCAAAAAAAACATAAATTAAACATTTTTTATATGTGAGAGACTTTTTTAATTTTCTACTATTTCTTAATTTTGATTTCAAAATATAAACCCGACATTAACTGAAGTGCCAATTTTAATTTAGTGATCTTAAATATGTCGATTGTTTTTTCCAATCACATTCAACTAAATTGGCATTCAAAAGATTTTTAAAAGAAATAAAAGAATTTATTTTTAATTAGATTTAAATGTTGAATCATTTTTCAATCTAGCAGAATAAAACAAAACTTTGATTAAAAATTAACTAGTTCTTACCCAGTTATAACTATTTAAAAAGTAACCCAATTAGCATGTAATATATTCTTTCTATTTTTTAGCGTAAAAAAAATTCTGCTTAAGATCCTAATTGCTTAGACCAAACCTTAAAATATTAAAATTTTTGTGCCAACATTCTGTTAATTTTGTTTGATATGTCTTCTTTCTAATAAAAAAACAACAACTTCTACAAGTGTACTTTAAATAAGTTCCATAAATAAAGGTTGTTGTTTTCTGTAACTACGTGACAATTGGACACTTAAGATTACTTGTTCTGCCATTAAGCTCCCAGTAAAGAAAATCATTTCCTAAAAAGCCATTTTAAATCCTTTTCGATGCACTCTCAATAAGCAAAAATTTTTGAGTTTTTTACTTTCCAAAGTAATTTAAAGTTTTTTTTTTGTCTGCCATCAGTCGTCCACCATAGAGGAAGAAAATTAATAATTTATTTACTTATCGATTTTTAAATGAAGTTTTCTTTTAATTTATAAATAAAAGTTGAAGCTTTGGGGGTAATAAGCAAAGCGAAAAAGTAAAGAACTGGCCCCGATTGAAGTTCGTTTGTCAAAATAAAACATTCAGACACGATATTTTTTCGTCCGCAAATTCCACTTTAACTGAGTAATTTATAATTCGAGTGTGGGCGAAATTGACGTTTTCTTCCAACAAAAAAATTGCGTATGTTTTGTAGAATTTTCAAGAAGTGCATTTTCAGGTTATTCAAATAATTATATGCCTCCGTCATTTCCCCTCAACAGCTATATTTCTATTTTAAAAAATGAAACAATAAATCCAGTGACCTATACCCTTTATGTTTAGTGTTAGTTTTGTCGACCCACTTAAGTAATTTTAACTAACAATATTTAACGTACCAATCCACTTAAATGTAATGCAATATACAGGGCGCCGAAAATTGTTACCAATACAAATTTCCATTTACAGTTACTCCTTCTGTTTTAAATCGCAAATCATCATTTATAACCCTTGCCTTTCCTTCATCAAATAAATAAACACCATGTTTACACTTTACTCTGTGAATTTTAGAAATTCCGGATTATATGTTTTAAACAATGTAATACATTTGTTTTGTGCATTAGTTCGTTAAATTAACAATTTTCGTTTAATGATTTACACTTTGAGCTCTTAAAATGACATGTAATACGCATGTCAATTGTTTCGCCTTTGTTTGTATTATAGTTACTGTTAATGGAGCCCAATGTAGTATTTAACTATGTTTTAACTGTGTTAATACTTAAGTGCTAAAGTTAAAGTTAAAGTTAAGTGCTAAAGTTAAAGTTAAAGTTAAGTGCTAAAGTTAAAGTTAAAGTTAAGTGCTAAAGTTAAAGTTAAAGTTAAGTGCTAAAGTTAAAGTTAAAGTTAAGTGCTAAAGTTAAAGTTAAAGTTAAGTGCTAAAGTTAAGTTAAAGTTAAGTGCTAAAGTTAAAGTTAAAGTTAAGTGCTAAAGTCAAAGTTGAAGATATTGGGTTTTGAATGTTTGCTCTTCAATTCACGACAAAAACTTACACGATACTCAGACTACAACCATACTTTTCTTTTGCGATAATCATACTTTTACACTTTCTAAAAAAAATTGCAAAAACACCAACTACCAAATTCTAATTTTGAAAAAAATCAACCCATAGATTGATAGAATGATCATTTGTATATAAAAACGTAAAATCAAACTCAGTCCAACCCATTTTCGGATATCATGCCACTGGCAACTTTGGAACGAGTTTCATCGACACAAACCGATACTCAAACATCGATCAAACAGAGAATAGTCTGGGTATAATTACACCTACGATTAATCGATGTCATTTCATTCCTTTTTCTTTTTTTTTCCTTTTCTGTGATAGGATATAATCATCCTATTTCTCGCAGGGAAACCGGATTACGGGAAAAGTTACAGAACGAGCGTTCTTTTATGCTGAGCAGTTTCTGTTACATTCTAACCTGTTCAGATAATCATTTACGTTATTACAGACATGTTGCAATCATATGCAAATATTATAATTTTTCTAAGAGAAGGGACTATACATATATAAATCTCTACTGGTGAGAAATTCCTTTAGTTCCTCATAGTTCTTACTAAGTAACAAGGTTAAAATATTCAGAAGTACTAAATTTTCATAAAGAATGATGGAATTTTTTCTAAGTAAATTACCCATTTTATCTATAAAAATATCGAGGAAAACAAAGCTGTTACTTATAACGAAAAAACTGTTTCCAAGTTTTTTATCCGCTATATTATACAAAGAAGTTTATAACCAAATTAAAAGAGAAAATAGCAATTGACACAACTTTAAGAACTCTACTAGGTCTCAAGTTATAGCAAAAAAATATGAAAGGAATAAATTCCCATACAAAATAGAAGGGTAAAAAAACCTTTTTTATCAGTAGGGTAGCTTAGAGTAATTGATATACAAAAAGTACAAAAGAAAAACTTCCCTTGATCCCCAATGAATAGTTATAATTCATTGAATTTTTTCCAGGAAACCTCACTATATTGCTTGAGTTAAGTAGCAGTGGTTTTATCATTTTAATTAATTAAATTTACTACTAATTTGAAAATAAGGTTTATCATTTATTAAAAGGAGTCGGGTTATTAATAGACACTTATTCTAACTAAAGTTTATCCTTTTTCAAATCCCTCCATATTCCATCTAAGCAATACAATAAGGTATGGTAGTGTTCGAGTCCCAACTAAAAATATAAGAGTCGTTTTAATTTTAAAAAATCATTTAATTGTAATGAAACTAGCGTCTATTTATTGAACCAAGCTACCCTATGTTATATAAAACATATTTCCCTACACAATGTTAAAATTTAATTCCTATAAAACTTTAACCATGAAGTACTAATTGTTTTTAATACACACAAATGAACACAGTTCCTATTTCAAAGATATTCATTTTTCCAAGACTTTTATTTATGCAAAATTCGCTGGATAATATTGGATTATTTCAAATGTAACTAAATAAAATAAGCCATAAAGGGAAACAACTTGAATATATTCACATTTTGGCAAAATAAATTTCTGTCATATTTCTATTTACAAGTGTGTTTCTATAACTTATATATTATAGATATAGCTTCTTCTGTTAAAGACTATGGCTTTTTATGTGTTCTTTTTTAAAATGCAAGCCATTTTCTCGATTCTAAGTTGTTTAAGTGTCACGTTCACAAACCTGTTACAAATAGTTCAAACTATTTTTATCCATAGTAAAAAAAATAGTGTGACTAGAGTTAAGCCTGTTCTCAATTTTTATTTACTTAAAATGTGGCATGGATTTTTTAGACATTACGTACGTTGTAGAACAGGTAAACGCGCACAATGCGTTCTTTGGTTTCAAGGTATCCAGAATCCCCTGGTCTAGTGTTCTCCATGTTCGATTAGGCCCTTTCCAATGTGTGGGTCCTATCATAATTTATCCCAGTTAATTAGCCCCTGGGCCTTTTCTTGAATCAGCGTCGAATTTATTTCTAATTACTGGATGGGGGAAATTAATTACTAGTAAATGAGAAGGAGTGAAAGAAAAATAATGGACTCATTAAAGAGGGTTGAAATGCATTTAAGAAAAATATTTCGCTTTTTTGTTTAGGTTTTTGCTACAGTTTTCAGTAGTTGGTGGTTTTTAATCTTAATCTTTTGTAAAGTTTAACTTTCTTTTGGGCCACTCAAGTTATACCTAACAAAGATCAAGGTCTTCTCCTTGTATTTAAATATAAAATCCAAACGATACTAAAACATTTACCTATTGAACTTATACTTAACTTACTGTATTTCTATGTAAAGAAATGGATGATTATAATCAGATAATTACAGGACAATTATAGGATATATAATCAGATAATTACAGGATATTTATAGGATATATAATCAGATAATTATAGGGTTATAATCAGATTATGTCCAATTTTAAACACAATAAATGGATGCAACAGTGTAATGAATGCATCTGTGATCAATGAGTACATTAAAACAATCTATAGTCACTGGAATTTGACTCTACTAAAGAATAGTCGTGATATTCTTGGTAAAATGGGTGCCCGCGTTCTCCAAGATCATCATTCTGGTGAAAACACAAAGAATCACTATCAACCTAGAGGGTATGTTATTGACACTAAACTAACTGAAGCGGTGGAAAAAGCGCTAGCCATTCCGTCATAAATATTAGTTGTGGTGATTTTTCTGTAGAAATTAGTATAATTATGTATTGATAGCCCTCGTCTAGATCTAGTGTTAATTACCCCAAACCAAACATAATGAAAAGTAATTCTAGATGCGCACTTAAACGCATACATGTCAATTTCGCTATTCTCTACTCTTATTTTTTTCAATAGCTTCCCTTCATACTATCACTTATTATACACTGCGATGCAAAAGTTTAGAAAATGACGTTTTTTAGCTGTAAAATTTAGAATTGTAATAGTAGAATTACAAAACACCCCTAAACATATTAAATAAATATTTTGAAATGCTATAATTGAAACCTAATTATTTGATTTGCTATAACAATTTTTTTTTCATAAAATAAAAATTTGTACGATGCAAAAGTTTAGATACAAATACGAGTTTATGCTAATTTAAAGTAAATAATGGCCTAATTTCGCATAATCATTGATGAATTGAATTTGATAAATTGAAAAAACACGATATCCGGTAACTAAACATATTTAATAACGATATTGGTTCAATTTTACACCAAAAAGACAATATAGCCACTTTAAATATTTATTCAAATCATATTTGCTTCAAATGTACAATTTAACATCTCTAAATACGAACCGAATGCCTACCAGTCCATCACCTTAAAGTTTTGGCACGAATTCGTGGATTTAGAGACATGCATTGACCGATTTTCTTGATGAAAAGTGCAGTCTTTCCCGTATAAAATCACAAAATAGCGGCATATTATTCTTTTTGCACTTTAGTACAATGCAGAGATAGTCACCTCTTCAAAAACGACAAAAAAAGTCGTTCATTTTAACGTAAATTCACTTCACACCATTACGAAAGTTCCTTCTTTATGCTAGAGTTTTTGATGGGGAAAAAAGGTTATTTTTCAATATTCGGTTAAACTGAACGTGTTTAAATGGCACTAAAGAGACCGGTTAAATTGTAACCGGTTCAAAGAAACCGGTTTTTCTGAAGAAATTTCAAACTTCAGTATAAAAAAGAAACTTTCGTAATGGTGTGGCGTGAATTTACGTTAAAATGAACGACTTTTTTTGTTGTTTTTGAAGAGGTGACTATCTCTGCATTGTACTAAAGTGCAAAAAAGAATATGCCGCTATTTTGTGATTTTATATGGGAAAGACTGCACTTTTCATCAAGAAAATCGGTCAATGCATGTCTCTAAATCCACGAATTCGTGCCAAAACTTTAAGGTGATGGACTGGTAGGTATTCGGTTCGTATTTAGAGATGTTAAATTGTACATTTGAAGCAAATATGATTTGAATAAATATTTAAGTGGCTATATTGTCTTTTTGGTGTAAAATTGAACCAATATCGTTAATAAATCTGTTTAGTTCACCGGATATCGTGGTTTTTCAATTTATCAAATTCAATTCATCAATAAATATGTGAAATTAGGCCATTATCTACTTTAAATTAGCATAATCTCGTATTTGTGTCTAAACTTTTGCATCGTACAAATTTTTATTTTATGAAAAGAAAATTGTTATAGCAAATCAAACAATTATGTTTCATTTATAGCATTTCAAAATATTTATTTAATATGTTTAGGAGTGTTTTGTAATTGTACTATCACAATTCTAAATTTTACAGCTAAAAAAACGTCATTGTCTAAACTTTTGCATCGCATTGTACACAAGAAGAAGTTCTACACGATAACAACATTTTTTTTGTATTTTTTCCCTTCTCATTATATTCTACCCTTAGTTATGTGTTTCCCAAAATAACTATTACTGCGATGAGATCTTGTATATTCCATTACTGAAAGAAGTTATTGAATTAAATATAAGGTAGGAAAATAAAGTATAACAATATAATCATGGTGATAGTTTTTCTTAGGAGCGTATGGTGTAACAATGGCAAATGGGTGTGGTAACAACGTAGAACTTCGTGCAGATTGATAAGTAAAGCATTTGTTGCAGATACGAAAATAATAGAATTAATTTCGCTTATAATTAAATCTTTGTGTTTTACCTTTTCTACGAATGGCAACATTGTTCAAAATCAGAAATGTTCATTTACAGAAATAAAAAAAATAGAATTTTAGTTTATGAAAGATAATTCGAGATACCTAAGTAGCTTGTATTTTAAAGAAATTAGCACTGCTTTAGTCATATATTTGTAGTCACCATTAAGATTTCTAAAGATTGATTTATAAAAATAGAGTAAGCAACGTTTTTTTCTTTTATTTGCAGCATTTATGAATAGCGGCTTACTTTTCCTTGTGTGTGTCTTTGCTTTAACAGTAATCAGAAAATATAAATGCTAACGCGGAAGTTTTCCCAAGCGTAAAATATATTCACTTATTAACATATATTTGTTTTTAATAAACTACAATATTTTTTTTTAATTTGCTAATTACATTTGGATGCGTGAAACCAACTAAATATTTCAAACAAATAAAGTTATTGAGAATAAAAAAAATTAAAAACGTGTATTTACATAATTTATTGTATTTATTACAGTGTACAGTACTCTTAAATTTACGGAAACAGTGGATATCCTTTCTAAATTAACTCTTGCCATTTCATTATTAATTAGCTAATCTACATCCTTATAAAAAATTTCATATATGAAGACACCACAAACAGTAGACTAAAAATACTCAACCACTATTTTTTCCATCATCATCATGAATAATTCATTTATTTCCCCGCTACTAAATATCCTGCTCAATTTCATTGAGAGACTATAAAAAGCTTCATTTTAGCCCTTTGTTTTCTGAAAAACCAATTATTTGCCTCATTTCGTATAAAGATTTCATAGCAAAATCCCATATGGCCGGCAATTCACTTTAATGATCGTAGTTGGCGAGTATGGAACTAAAAATCCTTATCTAATGCGAAAACCTATTTTATAAGTGCATTTTTCATCCCTATTTTGGATCAGATAAGATTTGCTCGTCCGTTGATGAACTTTTTTACGCGTTAGAATGTGTGATTGTATCTGACAAAAAAAATATCACATAGAAAATCCTGAAATCCTAAGTTTAAAAAAATATTAATAAATATAATTGAGTTTTATACTAGTAAAAGAACACACAAAATCATAAATATCGCTAAGTGTGGGGGAAAATGATAAAACGTTTTTTTTTAATTGATTTTATGAGTTGAAATTACAAAAAAAGAATAAAATTTTCAAATTTATATATTACCGCAAGTCTAAATTCAACTGATATCGTGTACATTAAGCAAATTTGCATTTTTTTCAACACATGAATTGCAATCGAAAAGCATTATTTAAGATATTTCTAATAAAAAAAGTGTTTATATAGTATGAATTTTCCGAGTTCTTTCTGAAATGAATGCTATACTATGATATAATAAAAAATCTGTTCTTATTTTTGAAAATGGATTTCTATTTTTGAAATGAAAATACTTGAAGAAATTCCAATATTATTTGTAAAACGAAACCCTTATCAATATCAAAATAAATTTATATTTTACAATTCATTTATCTTATAAAAGTGGATGCCTGTCGTTAAAATAAGACCTAGCAGTATGTATATAATTTTTTTTAAAAATGAGAATCCATATTGATTTTGGCTCAAAATTCTTAATAATTAAAATTAATGTATTTTCTTAAGAGAGTAAAACTATAGCTATTCAAACAGTTCTATATTGTAACGTAATAAAAAATTGATTTATTTAAAAACTTTTTATCAAAATTTTTCGGTCATATTACGAATTAATTTAGCTATGATACATATAAATATCATAACATCGGAATTTTTCAATTCCATTTAACTCATTCCATTTAACTCATCATCCATTTCCATCATTGCATTTAGACCCATTTCCTTCAAACTCATAATACTCATACTAAAACTTATTTAGTCTTTTAAAATGGTATCTTCTATGTAATCCTCTAGTAAGTTTAAGAGTTTAGATATATTTACTGTATTCCGAATATCGCGCTACTGGCAACATATAAAAGAGTCTTTTACATTTTTGATGAGCTAGCAAAAGATAAACATCTTTTATCTTTCGTTTAGACTGCACTAACATCCTTGTTTGTTAGGTGCATCGTTACAGTAATTATAATTATGAAGTTCTTGAAGTGTGACTTTGCTCCTTATTAATAATTATGTTGCTATGCATAACGATAATAGTTAGGAGTTACGGAAAATTAACCCATAATCATATCTTTTCTTGGATGGCTTTCCTAAAAAGTGATAAGGATAAGGACGACTTTGACGAATTTATTTAGGATGTAATTTTGTTATGGAATCCAATTCCGATGTGAATATTTATATTACTTATTTCTTCAAATTTCATATATATTTCTTTTGTATTTTATGTGGATCAAGGTGATATAACTGTGAACAGAGCTAAAATAAAATATTATGGGTCGCTAGACTTGGCAAATATCATCCTATTGGCGAAACCCAAGCTTAGGATAATCATTTTATGTTCATTTAAAATATACCCAAGTAACAATTTCATTTAAGGTAGAAGGAAACATACAGAACTGTTTCCACGTGTCCCTGTCCTTGTCCGTTAGCTGTTAAAAAGCTTTTTTTTTTCTGTGAGTGGTTTTCCATCGAACTAGTGGGTGAGTGGTTTACTTTAATGCCTTTAATTTACCCACGACAAAATTAACCATGAAAAGATTTTTTTTAATAATTTTTAAGCTATCAATTAATAAAGGTTAAAGAACCTAAATTTATTATATCTATGTACATTATAATATTTTTAAAAAATTTAATTTTTTAATTTTAAAAAAATAGGGTCTAGGGACTTTATTATCCCTGAAAAGTAGAAGAACAAGAAAATATTTAATACAGCTATTCAAATTCATCAATCAGAGAGACATGGTGTAGGTTATAAGTTTGAATTCAAATAGTCAAACCAGGGGACATGGTCATTAAATTAAAAAATATATTCTGCTTTAAAAGAGATTTTAGAAAACAATTTTTACAATAGATTTATCAATGAGTAAAATTCTTTACCAGATTATGTTGTGTAGGGTCGGGTGGGGTAAAATAGGTCAGTTTTAAAACAAAATTCCTTAAAAACAAACAAGATAATTTTTTCTTCTCCTGATGCCAGTTTTATATTTTATTGATACTGTTCATCATTTTATATGCAAAGCTGACTGTAAATTCTACTGTGCAGTTACAGTTTTTTGCTATTCCATGTTTTCATTTGTGAAACTTTAAATTATGGCTGTAGAAAACTTTTGTTTTTAAAAAAAGTTAGAAGTTCGTGTATATTAAATTTTTATCTTATTGTGTACAGATACTTTTCAAGAATAAATTCGAAAAGTAAAAAAAAAGGAAAAACTTATTTTTTGTAGCAAAAAAACTGCATGGGGTAAAATAGGTCATATTTAAAAATATGTTGGGCTAAGCACACATTATACAACTAACATGGTTTTTTGCTTTTTAAATGCCTTTCTGAAACTACTATTATTATACACTGTTACACTGTTTTTAATATTGGTTTGTCACTCTTTTACTCATAAATAACTGCAAATTTGAAATTCATTGTCCCATTCATTATTGAAAACCCGCTTTCAAGAATTTTAATCTTAAAACAGTGTTGGTGGATTCAAAAGAAGCGGGATATTTCCTCAAAAGATATTGTATGCAAACAAATGCTTAAAAATCATGTTACAGGCACAATTCCAACAGTTGGATAAATGGCAATCACATCACCAATTCAAAAAGTCAAGCTTTTGCAGCAGCGTCATCTACGCCGGTAACCACAGTAAGTCAGACTGTTTGAGCCCTTCAAGATGAGTCTAGTATAGGTTCTCCTTTAAAGCACATCAAATCTGCAATCATAGAGACAAGCTAGTGCAATTGCTTGCAAGGAGGCCATGTAGAATGCAAAAAAATAGAATACTTTGCATCAAGAAATGGGAGAAATTTGAACTACTTCAACTTCTTTAAATAGACTACATATCCAAAATGTAAGAATGGAATCGAAATCTGAAAAAATGTCTGTAAGGAAACAGAGAAGAAATGAAACCATTACATGTGAAAAAACTACCATTGAGCTAAGATAGTTTGGACAATTTCAATTCATTGCAAGTAAGAAAGTGGGTCCAGGTCGAGTTTTTGGGGATTAAACCAAAAAGTTCTTTCTTGGTATTCTTTCACAAAATAAAGAAGACTTATACACAGCGATATTTTCAAGAGAAAAAGATAGTTTCTATTTCATTTTCTCTTAAAGAGATGATGTTTGGGATGCAAATGCTTCTCAAATTGTAAAAGTCCTTCCTAACCCAGGATTGATCCTCAGGGAAGTGTATTAGTTTTTGTGAAGATTTATATCCTCTTACCTGATTGCTTTCTAAACAATTTTAAAAAGAAATTTAAAAAACTGAGTAAGTGAAGCTGTTTTTAAAACATGACTTATTTTACCCCACTACTGACCTATTTTACACCACCCCAAGGGGTAAAATAAGTCATTGACAGCACTTTTTCTAACACATTTATCAATATCAATATTTTTTTATTTAGGGAAATTTCCCTTTAAATGTTATAAGAAATTTTCATTTTCATATCCTAAATATTTTTTACACTGGTAAAATTGATATTTTTATTGCTCTAAAGGTGTAAATGCAAAATGTGCTGTCTTTTGTTTCACTTATTCTACCCCACCTGAACATATTCAATGATATTAGAATTCCAGAGGAATCTTGATAGATATTGTTGACTGGTAAAAAGTTAGTTAACTTTTGTCTCAACCTTGCTGGGCCTGCTGTTGGTCGTCAATTTTTATATTTGCGTTTGAAATAGTTTTAAAAATTGCTAAATTTGTGTTTTAAAAACAAAAAAAATCATATACGGGTCGTTCCTCATTAAACGTACAATTTGAGGCGGAAAATTTCGAAAAAAATATTGATGAAGGTTTTTGAAACTTTGGATTTGACTTACACTTACATACTACATTAGAAATATAGCATCGGTGCATATCATTTAATTAATAGGAATTATTCTGATACACTGAGAAAAAAATACTGTAAACATACAAAAAATGTTTGTGTAACGTTACAGAAATAACCAATTTTACAAAAAAAGTTTTTGTAATTCTGAACAGAAATCTTCATTTCTACAGTTACAGGAAATGTTCTAGTATTCGCAATTTTTTTCAACCAATCATCTTCGACTTGAATTTGCGCGCGCATCGCTTCTAAAGTTTCGTTTGTGATCTGGATTAATTCATCGCCATTTAAAAATGATATAACGTTTTAAATTTGATACAGGTATAAAATATAGGCGAGTAACTTTTATTTCTTTCTATTATACTATTTATAATTCTTATTTTTGTATTCGGCATTGTTCCGATTGTTTAATGTTTTATGTTCATGAACATTTCGTTAACATGTAATGAAGCCGACCCGGTGGCGCAACGGTTAGGGAGCTAGTCTTTGGAGCTTCTGGGTTCGGGCTCGAATCCCGGTAAGGCATGGATGTTTGTGTTTGTCAATAAATGTTTTTATTTGTCTATGTGTTTGTGTCGTCTCTTTCTTTGTGTGTCTCTTGTGCCTGTGTCATCTGGGTTGAATTAAAATAGACTTGAGTGAAGTGCTTTCGGCGAACTTGCCACCACACCAAGAAAAGCATACGTCATACATATAATGGAAAATTCTGTTCTGTAGAAATATAATAATAATAATATTCATTAAAAAGTTTGTAAAATTACAAAAATACATATTATGATACATAAACAAGTCTTGTAAATTACAAGATAACTTATTAATGTTAACACAAATATACTAAGTGTTTTTACAGTACTATTTTAGTAGTTATTTACTAGAAATTTTCTGAAAAGTTTTTTACAAAAAAATTTTTGTTATGGTTACAGATTTTTTTTCACAGTGTAGAATGTCTTAATTAAATATAGTTTCAATTAGAAAAGTTTTAACCTCCTAAATTAACATAAAAATATTTTATTGATGTGTTACACTTTAATAAAATTTCAGCTTTACTTCATTATATTAGCTCACGGCAAAATACGTTTACTATAATCATTTTCCTTATATTTAATCAATTTATTCTATTTAATTAAAACGTCATGTCCGTGGATATAAAATCATGTCCCTGGGCCAAAAACCATGGACATGATGGTACACGGATATGATGAAATCGTAAATAAGGGCTTCACAGACAGAAAAGTTTTAGGCTTAAGAGAACGAAACAGGCAAACTAAGCTTATATAACTTTTTTTTTGTACAAATAACAAATTATAAGTTCAAATCATTGGTTTATCTTTTTATACCTTGACAACAGAAATTACACTTACTTGTTAGAAGCTTTTTTAACTTACTTCAATACTTACTATTGGTATTCAAACATTATTGATACATGTTCGTTTGTTGATACTATAGTACTGTAAAGGTACTGTTGTCATTTAATTTAACCTAAATACTGTCCTTGACATGACAAATCTGAAATTATTTCAGATTTATTATTCTTTTTCTATATGATTTTGTGTTGTAATTAGTGTGCGTTATTAAAAACATTTTGATAAATTGAGTTAATTGATATAACAACGTCCGAATGATTGTCTAGTGACCAAGTTAACAAATATTATTTATTTATCAAGTATGTAGATAAAATATTTTTAATAATTCAATTGGAAGCATAACATTTCTTCATGTGAAAGATATATTGCGGGGACATGGTTTTGTACGTTTTGTGAGGAAGGACCCATACGCAACGTTGTGCTACAAGACCAATTCCACTTCTGATTTTGTTTATTTCTGTTTAGAAAACCTTATTTGTCTTAGTTTTGAGTGTTTAAAAATCAAGCGACACTAAAGTTGAAAGAGTTGCACACGAGCCCTTATTTTTCTAAAAGTTTTTTCTGTGTTTAATCACCACACTAGATTGTATTAATAATCAAGCATAAATTAATTCCATTCTGATTGGTCTTAATAGAATCCCAACCATATTAAGTCTACTAATTAAAAAAGTGTCTTGCGACTCCTTAGATCTACAACTATTTAGCTAATCACCCAAATTTAGGAATGTAAATTACATTCCTTAATAGCATTTATTTGCAAGATCATATTACAATTAAATTAAAATTCCAAAGTTTGTGATAAGACATTTTTCCGATTACCATTCAAACTCTACAGAATTATTTAACAAACTTAACCTCTTGCGACCTGGCGTCCCCATTTGGGGACATTTTTTAAAACCTCCCCACAAACAATTAACACGTTAATTAATTCCGAAATTGACCTGGTCCTATAGAAGAAGATCCAAATATCAGTTTTCAGCCTTTGATTACAGGTATCAGTCATTTATTTCTATAAAAAAATGAAGGTGAACGAGGGTCAATACGATATTAGAGTTCTTAAAAAAATTATTTTAAGTTTTTTTTGTTGCATTTATAGCACAAAAAATTTGTATTTTTAGAGTTTAAGGTGTCCCTAAGTAACTATTAAACATAATTTTTTTTAAATTCTTTGAAAAACATGCTTTTTAGCATATATTTGTATGAAAAGTATGTTTAGATTAAGAATATACGTGTAGGATTTTGCTCGGGTCTTAAGAGGTTATAGCCTTTCGGCAACGCCGTTACACGTCAGTTAAATACACGTGCGAAAAATAAACGTTACCGTGTCTCAATCCTATAACACAGCACAAGTTAAGGCTTTTACGCAAGCTCGAGTGGACTTTTAAATAATCTCTTTTGGACTGGATATAGTAGTTTTGCCAGCAATTTTATACTCGAGGTTCGTTACAAATCTTAACTCATGCAGAAGTTTAATAGGGTACATTCTGCTGGCGAAATAAAAAAAAGCATTAGTTGACGCATATTTATTTCCTACAGGACAGTTATGTTTTCGACGTTATAAACTAGTTTCTGCATCATGGACTTAGGGAAACAATCTATTTCCATTTAAAATATAAATAATATTCGAAGTCATTTATATTGCTTGAAAATAACAATTTTAACTTTGTATTATCTTTAAACATTTTTAGACCGTTAGCTTTTAAATATTTTGATTGAAAGTTATTTTAAAAGTTTTTGTAGTTCATTTGTCGTACACCTTTCAGCCCAACTCATAAAATAATTATAATAAAATCACACGCATATTTATATTTTAGACTACGGTTTATTACATATATTCCTATACTAATAGAATAAATTTGAACGTTTCGCTAAAACTATGCTTCAGATTTCCTATATTTAACTCAAATTTGCGTACAAGTATACTTAAAGACTATTTATAAGAATTTGGCACTTCCTTAAATATTTGATGTCCTCTTCTCTTCCCTGATATTAACTCGTGCTAAAATTTAATATTAGATACAGAAAGTGTTTAAGTAATTTGGTATATTAGGTTAGGTTAGTTTGAATTATCGTCGCACTAGAGCTACACGAGGGATATTGGTGACGGTCGTAGTAATTTAGAACCACAGTCAAGTGACGAGTCGACGCCTGAGTAGGCACCCAACGCAAACGTTAAGGGCGACATCGTACGCAGCGTTGAAAATTTGAAGCATATTTAACGTGCCCTAACTCTACTCGGTGAATTATTCGTCGGACATTTTTGGGGGCCGTTTATAGGTCGGCATGTATTTTGGCGATGCCCGGACCCTGGGACCTTCATCATGCAAGCGAACCCCTTAACCGACTGGGCTCCCCAGCCCGGTTTTAGTATGTTCATTAAACTTGAAAGTTACTCTGTTTTCAGTGTTTGTTTTGAGTTATGTAATTGCTGATACAGCAATCAAAAGTTACCTCGTTCTTGTCAATTCTACGGAGTCGGATATAAAGGTTTGCTCTAAATTTCCAGATGAAAACTAAACTTTAACAAAGTTTAAAAAATTAAAGTTGTCTAAATAATTTTTAAAACTTCCTCACACACAGAAAAGTAAACGTATCATATCACTAACCAAAATAAGTCAGTTGACTACATACCGTTGACTAACTTACAAGAGTCGAAACTGACTAACCGGGAAAATGAGACTACTCGTTATATAATTCAATGAAACAATTTAACAGAAATCAAGTAATTTCTACGGACGTGTTCGTTATGATGTATTACCTTATAGAAGGAAATCGAAATGCATCAACTTACTCATTAGATGAGACAATTTGCTAAAATACCAGAAACTCCGAGGAAGCGTCCGTAATACCGTAATTACTTTAAGAAGGAAAATCAGTAACGCTTAAAATTACTCGACAAGTAAAATTGTGCTTGCAAACTTCTCTCTGAGGCAAGATTCAAACGTGTCATATCTCGATTACGAGAACTTTCGCTTTACCTACTTAGTACTCAACAACCGCTTACTATAATCTACAAAACGGCAAACTACTTACCAGGATGCCAAAACCAATATCTATCCATTGAGTTGCGCATTCGTGTCATTTGACTCTTCTAAACAGTTGTGGGGGGAGGGGTAGGTACATATATATTCCGGCTTGTGTACTTGATCAGAGGCCCGCTTATGAAGCCTTCGTCAAGTAAGACAGACACAGAGAAAGAATTTTTTACTGTTACAGAGAAAGGAATATACACCCAGGGCGAAGGCGGGAATCGACTAAACAGTTGTCTGAACGCTGACTCATATGATCTATGTTTTTGTATTTGAGTCATATTTAACTATCTAACCGATTTCTTAAAATATTTGGCAAGTATCAAATGACCTGGTAACTGAGCCATATGAGCATTTGATACCATTTGACTCATAACCCTTTCAGATATAATGTCAACTTACTCGCTTGCTGGGTTATATTTAGTAGACCATGACCAATTGCCAATACTTTGCTTTTTATTTTGTAGACTATGTTGTAAAAATAGAATAACTCCGTTTATGAGTTAACTGATAATTTTATTGAGTTTAAAGTTTTTGATTTTTCTCTGTGCAAGTATCAAAAGTAATAAACTACAACAAGAATTGGGGCCCAAGTGGGCCGAGTGGTTTGGACATTAAGCTAGCAGTCTGCGCGCTGTAACGGGTGCGGGTTTGATTCCCGTCTTCGCCCTGGGTGTACTTCCTTTATCTGTGACAGTAAAAATTCTTTCTGTGTGTGTCTTACTTGACGAAGGCTTATATAAGCGGGTCTCTGATCAAGCACACAAGCCGGAATATGTATATGTAGCCTACCCTACCCTACAACAAGAATTTCCGTTAAAACATTAATTAAAAATACTATTAATATTATTATTTACTCATGGTGTCTGACATTTTTTTTTCTTTACTTCCCGTACCATGAGTAAATAAATTGTCTTTATAGTTAAAACATTTTTCATAAATTCTTGTTGTACATAACACCTAAGACAAAGGAAAGTTTTTTTTTAATATATTTCGGAGAGTTAAAAATATTTTTACTTTCAGAAATTTTAAGTGAAATTTTGATAGATTTCGATGACAGATCGACAGTGTTGAATTGTCTTTCTATTGACGACTGTTGAAAATCTTCGTAGTTTACTTCATCTGTTCAGTAATGGTGGACAGCCACTTAAAAATCATTTTATGAAGATTTACCTCAAGCAACAATTAAAGAGCTTAGTGGAAGAACGTGCTAAGTGACATTTTGAAAAAATCGAGATTTTTGTGTCAATGAACACGTTATTCTCCAATTTAAAGATCCTAAAAAAGAATATCCATTTTCAAAAACTTTAAGTTAAGTATATTTTTTACCTTTTGTAAATAACATATTTAGCGTATCTAAGTGCAAACGAAAAACTTTTAAGCTCATTTTCTTATTTTCAACTCACTTAGCAGTTCTTCCACTAAGCTCTTCTATTATAAAACAACCAGTCGATATGGTGCATATTTACAAACGTGCTTTTATTACAAGTCAAGTGATATATCAGTTTACATCTATAATATCCCGGTTTGTGGCTTTTCCTAAGTTGTTCCTACAAATATTTGTACCATAGAAATAATTTTCATTTTTTTGAGAAAACGATTACATAGCTTAGCAAACCTAGCCAGATGGGCCACCCATTTGACTCCTTATTATTTTATTACGTAACTAATTCTGGCTTAACAAACAATACGTGTTCTTAATTTGGATCAAAAGGTAACATAGTTAAGTAGCCAAAGCAGAAATAAATTAAAACTATAATTTTAAGGGCAATTATAAATTGTAAGATTTGGAAACAAAATAAGGCTGTTGTCAATATCTTTTAAAATATCCAAAAATTATAAATTCACCCCTTTACTTGCGGTACAGAATTTTATAAGATTATTCCTTTTTCACAATTTTATTTCTACAACCGTGTTTTTGTAAGATTATAATTGCACTTTTTTGGATTACATATAATAATAAAACTGATCACAAATATTTAAATTTAAACCAATTTTTCTATAGCAATATTCATAATTTTTAATAGTTAAATATTTCTTTGTTTTAAATATTATTTTATGTTCATTATATATTTCTTATAAAAAAATTAAACTTTCATAATAGTTTCCATAGCGATTAAAACGGGTTTTGAACTCTACTATAGTGGCGGAATGTAAAAAAAGACTCACGTTCATTCGAGGGGTAAAATTCATTCCCAATACGTTTGTTCCTTTAAAGATTTTAGTGAAAAAAATCATGCACGAAAATCCTTCAGGTGACTTGACCCCTTTTTTATTTAGCGATTCTAGTATTATATTTTTCAAAAAAAATCATATAATTATATACTCACACTGGAAGAATAGAACAGTCCCGGAAATGACTGCCACTGCCACCAGTAGAGCTGCAACCGTCAACAGAGTCAAAAGCACTTGGTTGTGTCTCCAGCGAGCGAAACGAGTCGACATCGGCTCGTCATCGGCCTTTTCCGATGACCACTCCACGTCCGGCGGCATCTTTGGACGAGTTTATTATCTTTTATGATTTTATTATCCTTTACGGTTTATTATCATTTACGATTTATTATCATTTGTCCACATTTATTATCCTTTATTATTAGTTATTAACCATTACTACCATTGTCCAAATTTATTTATCCATTATTATCCGTTATAGAGATTTACTAACCATTGGTATCCTTTATTCAGATTTATTAGTCTATTAGTATCATTTATTCACATTTATTATTCTTTATCAACTTTTATTATTCTTCATTATCCTTTTATCAGTTTATAATCCGATAATTGATAGGACGATGTATAAAGATCTTCGGACGTAATCCATGGGATAGAAATGAGTCACGATGATACTCGTTGGTTCAAAGTTGTTTAGTTTCGTGCTTTCCAAGTATATATTATTTGTTGTAGAGCAGAATTTATGATGATTTTGTAGTTTCAAATCATTTCAATTGAGTAATGTTTTTTTTTTGTATTTTACACGTTTTTCATAAATTAAATGATTAAAATCACATAATTATTAACATTACTTAAATACTTTTTGAAAACCGAATATTTCCCAATTGTCTTTTATTATTCTAAATTTGTAAATTTTTAGTTAAAAAGAAAAATTTCAATTCGAAATTAAGAATGGTTTTGTTAGCAGATATTAAAACTAAAATAAAAAGATCTGGATACTAAGTAATGTAAGATGAAATGTAACAATGTGCCCTAACTCCTGCCTAACAAATTTAAATAATGATTTTACACATAAAAAGGCTAAGAAGAAGAGTGGTAAAATTTGATTAATCTTGAACGCAGTCGATATGAACCAGTAGTATATTATTTTTGACACCACATTTCTGAAAAGTAATCCACAGAACCGCTAGATAAATATGATTTTTCCAAGCACATGTTCCGAAGATAAATTCCTCCAGCACACACTAAAACCAAAAACTTTGATTGTTTTTATCTCCACCAACAAAAATTCCAAAAAGAAATCAAATCTCCCATCGGCAATCTTATCTGCTCCAACTGCTCCAAAACTTTATCTCAGGCAACTTTCAATGTCACGGATGTGACCATAAATCACGCCAAAACGTCCGGGAGCTGATTTATTTCATCGCCAAGCCGGATAGTCCGGGAGAAGCGAATGTTTGACTCGCGGGCCACGCACGTCTAACCTAGGGAAGAGCGCATGTCCTTTGAATTTCGCCCCTTTTGAGTTTCGTCACGTTTTCAATACTAGTGCTGCCATCTGTTTGGTACTTCAGACACTATTTACCGACAAAAAGATAATAAAGTTAGGTGGAAGTCGTGGGAGGCATAGTAATGAATGTTTAATGTCTTTGCTAAAGCCGCCATCGGAGTTTTTTATTCCTAAAATAGCTGCTTTTTTATTCCTAAAATAGCTGCAACAGAAAGAGTTTATTTCGAAAAGGAATTTATAGGTATGTTATTCAACTTGATAGATTTATTTTGAATGAGATCAATTTAATGATCGTATCAAAGTTTATTTGAAATCACTTCTGTATAAATTTAGAATTCTTTAGTTTCATATGAGGCTCTAAATAATTTTAAAATATATAAATCATTGTTAAATATATAAAAAATTTCAATCCAAAATTCAAATTATTTCAAACGCTATATAACCAAATATTCAGTGCTGAATCCAATTGATCAAAATTCTTATTTTTTTTTTACTTTATGTTTTTTGTTTCAATTTTTACTTTCAAAAAAGCTGTTGTATTATGATGTTGTAAAAATTTTTGTAATTTCCATCGTAGATATAATTTTTAATCAGAACATAAAGTCGCATATAAATCCTTGGTGCTTGAACAGTTGTTGTTTTTTTAATGCTTAACTTTTCTTATTTATTTCATGTCAAATTTTAATCATTTAGTCTTGACTGCATAAACTAGCAAACAATAAAACTAACAATGAATAAAAGTTCCACAAATCCAATTACATTTCAGAAAATCCCTAAAATTTCCATATTTTTATCACGGAAAAAAGTTCATAAAAATATCATTTATCCCCAGGTCATTCGTCAGTTTTGTTAACTTCATTTAAAGGTTCTTCTTACGTGAAGGGTCTAGCTGCAAAACTCACATTCTCAAAGTTTAGCTAACTATAGGGTCCAATTCATTCAAAGGCAACTTCGCCCAATTGAATTTACGATCGTCAAAACTGGCCAATAAGAGATTGACTCTATATCTTAGTTATACTTGGCATAATGCGAGTTTTGTAACTACACCCTTCAAGTATGGTTTTCAACTTTTTATTGAGAAGATTATACGTTGGAATCATGTTCTTTTGTTCATTCGTTCTTTTCAGAATTTAACTTAATAACAAATATTGGTTTTATTTTTTTTACTTTTATAAATTACTAAAAATCAATAATTCAATACGACTTTCAGATCTAATTTTTTTTTTTATTTTGACCCTTAAAGAAAATCATTGGAACTGTTCATATTTTAGAACCATGATAGTTACGAGGAATACGCATGAACTAGCAAAACACGCAAGCGAGAAAAATTGTGAATGTGAAATTATACAAACTGTGAGCTTTGCTGATTCGAAATAAAGATCAAATTTAATGAGAAAATAGGTAATCTGTGTAAAAGGAGAACACATAAATATAAGGCAAAACGAAAGTTTATGAGTCAAATAATTTTGGTGAACCACAAGCGGGACAGGAAAAATGAACACATTTTAAATATCAAGAGTCCACAATTATATTTTAAGTTATCCGTTTTCTTTTTCTTCTTCAGGCTAAAAAAAATTTGTTTACTAGTACATAATATACAGTTTGTACGCATAATGCATGGTTAAAAAGAAAAATAAGGATTTGCACTAATTTTTGCATCATTTAATCATTCTTGTTTTTCTGCACGATAAATGGCGTTTTAAGGATTAATGATAATAAATGTTTCTAAAAAATTAATATCTAACATAATTTTATGCACAAAATGTTTCTCAAACACACAGATTTTTTTTTTTAAAAATTATACATTAGTTGCCAGAATTAAAAATGTTTTGAAACAAAAAAAGAGTCACCAAAACAAATAAGATTTTTCTAAAAGTAGAGTTTTGTTCCTAAACTTTGACAAACATAACAATCATCTACGACAAAAAAGTTATAATTATCATACAACCTAAAAAAAATCTTGACAAAAGATCTCAAAACCTCTCTAAAAAGTTAAGGCTTTTTTAAGTAGAAGAAAAAACTCTTGTTTCACCAAATAATCTCCATTAGAACACATTTCCATGTATTTTTTTTTGCATGGAATGTCAACATCCACTTTTCAAAGCTTTTAGCCATAGGTTATTTTCTAACAGAATGAATTAAGTTTGTGTTTTCCTGGCATTTTTTTCCAAAACAGGAATTTTAAAATCTTGTTATTTTTGACATATCATTTACTAACTTTGTTTCATCGTTTTTTAGCTAAGCTTATTGTTATTCAAATTTAGTTATAGCGAGGTAAAAAGTCAAACTAGTTACAACTTTATCCAACGCCCATAATTTAAAAAGTGTATGGTGCAAAGCGTTGTTACTTATATGGGTGACTGCTAACTCCACAATTTCCTTTATTTAAACTACTTTGTCTTCGCTGATAAGTCTGCGGTAAGTTTTAGGGGAAAAAAGGGTTTTGGTGGGCAAAAGTAAAATTATTCATCCTTTTAATTAGATAGTTTTAAAAAAGTTTTGGGTTCAGTATTTATTTTTGAATTCAAATAAAAAAAACTTAGTTTATAAGCTAATGTATCAAATCATGTACTAATTTAAACTGCTTCCAGTGAGAGTTTTTGAATCAAATGCATTTTATATAAAATCGCATAGACCTAGGACAATGTATCTGCCTCGTACCTAGATCTTACGAGTTAAGGTTACAATAACTAACCGGGTTAAAATAACAAAAATGAAATTGGAGCATTTAAAATATTGTTCAGTAAATAAAATTAGTCAACAAAACGCGTCAACCAAATAAATTTGGTTCTAATAAAACATTTGTTCTGTGTGTAACAACTTTATTAACTCTTACTGCTTATTAACAATTAAGATACATTTTTATTTAGATAATATTATTAATAAGAGTGCTATTTTACATCTCTGGAGCAATTTTACAGCAGAATGACGTTATTCACCCTAAGGTTTGATTGATTTTTTTTACTTTTTTTGTAACCTCTGAAATATTCGTGCTATTATTTACCATTTATGGGTCATCCTTTCACCTCATTAGACACACTTGATCAAAAGTTTTCATTCTTCAACACTTTTTAAGGTTGCTTAAATGAGAGCACTAAGAGTGCTCTAGTTTGCTTATGAAAATGGGAAATTTTCTCAACAACACTAGTGACAGCATGTGCTTGGGACGAAAATGGTAAATTACAGTACGTTTACCTTACATCTATGGCACTTTACCATTTTGAAAACTTTAGTATGCTGATCCATAACCTTGCCATAAATTTATATTAAATTGCCATAAGCTTATAATGTCTTTAAAGAGACTTGTCAAATCTAGAGTCTATGGAAAAACCTCCTTCATCGACTTGATATCCATTCGTGCCACGCCTGTTTGGCGACAGAGAGAATAATCGCTTAAACTGGGTGAAAGGAAACCGGTTTCTCACTTCGTTCTTTTCCCACGGCAACCCTGGAACGCTTGTATCGAGAAAAGAACCAAAAGAGAAACCGTTTTCCTGTCGCCAAACAGACCTGGATACGGGAAGATTCCTAGTCAATCAAGGCGTTCATCTCCCGTAATCTTCATATGTGTATGGATCTTTAGCATAAATTCTCCAATACTCTTATGCCAACAGCTTTATGAAGTAACGTTACGCCAAATTTTTACATTGTGTACAAAAACCCTCGTAGATGAAAGAGGTTTTATGCAAAAATCATTTTTACGTGGGCATTTTTGAATCCTCTTGTAAATAGCTTTTTTTATTTTATTTTTTTCTCGCGGAAATTTTTTTAATTTTTTTACTATTTTTTAAGCTAGTTTCTACCAGTTTTATTTGGTAAGGAAAGCTACACCTAAACTTTAAAAGTGTCGTCTTCACAGTAAGTTCTGGAATACAACTAGAAACAAAGTCATTAAAATATTGCTTCAAAATTTAACAAATCATATGTATATTCCCCTCGTTTATTCCTACACGTCAGAGTAACCACTAATTTGGAGTTATCCATTTAGTATCATAACTCATAATTGCTTACAAGAATCACTCAATTATTAACTCAACGTTCAAACATTGCAATATTCTGGCTTAGGAATGCAAAATTGACTACTGAATCTGGCTACTGGGTTCGTCCCGGAAATTTTGATTTCCCTAATGGACATTACCTGACGTTAAGAACTGAGATCGGGTATCGCTTAACTCACCAAGTTTAGGCAGAGTGTAATTTGCATTATGTTAGAATTAGATAATTATAATTGTTTGTGAACACGCAGTTCAAATGACTATGAGGAATGCACTGTTTAATTGTAAATTGTAATGCAAGTTCAAAAGAATATAGCTATTACAACGGCTCTAAATATTTAATGAAAAAAATGTATTGATAAGATTGACACAAAATGTAGACGAAACTTCGGCATTTCTTTAGGCTAGGCGCTTGGACAGTGAATAGAAAACCTACACATGCGCGAATTGAAAATTCAAAGTTATAAGAAACATTTTCATTGCGGTCGTCAACCTTGCTGAGCCTCTGGCCTGTTGTTGGTCGACAATTTTTGTATTTGTATTTGTATTAGTCTCAATGGCAAATCCGTGCAGAAAGGGCCCGCTCTATGCATGGCGTGAAATGAACTACCATCTAGATGGTGGCAATATGACCAAGAGAAGTCACATAGAACATCTTTGACATGTGTATACAAAATTTGAAGTTCCTTCTACATTCTATGGTCCCTTATCGATAAATTCTTTTTTATTAAATAGTTATAGTTGTTTATAATCACTATATAATTTTTCGTGCCCTTATACGAGTATATCAGGAGAATGCAATAAAACAGGTATGTTGAGAAAGGTAATAAGAAACAAGAATTTCTATTCATTTTGCTTACACTGTAAAAATTTTTTACTGAAATTAACGGGGAAAGTACCGGCAGCAGAGTTGCCGGGACTTTCCCGTTTCGTTAAGTATTTTCCCGTGTATCTACAGAAGTTCCGTTTCTTATTTCTCCATTGTTAAAATTTTCCATTTTGCATTTTCCCGTTGTTAAAATTTTCCATTTTGCATTTTCCCGTAGTTAAAATTTTCCATTTTGCATTTTCCCGTGTTTCTACTTAAGTTCCGTTTCTTATTTCTCCGTTATTAAAATTTTCCATTTTGCCTTTTTCCTTCAATCTACTGAAGTTCCGTTTCTTATTTGTTCGTTTTTAAGGTTTTCCGTTTTATATTTTCCGTGAATTTAAGCAAGTTTTCCGTTTCGTATTTTCCCGTTATTTTAATTCTCGTGTGTATTTTTGCTAATGAAATGTCCATCTATAGTAAAAGTCAGAAAAATCTCAAAAAGTTACGCATATTTTTTAATGCACCTTTTCTCAACAATAAAGTGAAATCTCTCTAAGTGCTTTTATAAATTTTCCCCTTAAGGCTATTTTTAGTAGAAAAACAATAAATTTAACATTTTAAAAAAATTACAAAGCACTTATAAAACGAAATTTTAACTCATTATAACAATTACAAAAAAGAGCATAAAAATATGCATAACTTTCTGAGATTTTTCTCGACTTTTCTCCATAGACAGCATTTTTGAGTCATGGCCATTTCAGCAGGTATCCGTTCTCTTGAAAATTCAACGTTCAAGGTATTCATACTTCATGCTCATACTTTTACTAATATAAAAAGTTGAAACACTGCAATATTTTAGTATATATTAAGAACTAAACAGATTTTTTTCTTCGAATTTCAGAAATATTCGCTACCAAGGTCAATTAAACTTGTTAAAATACATAACAGAAGAAACATTGATTGAAACACAATTTTTCAGCATACACAATTTATTATAATATATTTATTTCAATTTCTCATTCAACAAATTTACAATTTATACAGATATAGAGCAAATCTTACTTTAACTTGACATGATTGGAACCCGATTTCACCTGTTTATTAGAGAAGATAAAGATTATATGTTCATTGATACAGCAAAATTAATTCTCAGGTTGGCAAAGTTATTAAGTTAAGATATTCAACACTCCAACATTATACTTGATTACATATATTTTTATTAAGAATAATAATTGTAAAATAATAATTTTTCTCAAAAACTTTCTCAAACTGTATATATTTTACATACTTTTAATTGTATTTACAGTTTAAAAATTTTTTCAAAATCATTTGTTTGATTTGCTAAATTAATAATTCTTTTGTAATTGAAGATGGTTTTCCGGATTCTGCTTTGTTGCTTTTGATCCTCTCTTCGTATTAAGATCCGCAAGACACCTAATAAAAGATAAAATACAGTATTAAAATTTACAAATAAACATATTAGCATAATTGTTAAAAATGCCCCCATCTACCATAATCTTCAACAACCACAACACAAGATTAAATTTGCCCGTCTGGTGGCTGAATGATTAGTGCTCTGGCGTTTAAGTCTGGGAGCAGGTTCGAATCATCATCTAATTAGCTTGATATGCAAAAAATGACCATAGAACCGACAAACCAAAACCAAACCCACACAAGTTTGAATGTCTGTAAATTATGTTCAAATAGTTAGACCTCTGATATTTTTTTATATAAGAAACAATAACACACAATATATTATTAATAATTTTTAAGTCATTAAATGTTTGTTTTTAACATTGCATACGAATATTAAAATTTTGTGGATGTTATCAGGGTGCGCAGCTGTTCTTGAAGATGCCTTTTTTTGTTTTCAATTTTAAGTGCCTTTAAAGGTGCTTATTTTTTTGATTTTGTAAAAAGTATTTCTTTTTTAATTAAAGTGATTATTGTTTTAATAGTTAAGAAATGAAAAAAATTTTTTTGCTGATTCTACCCATAAAAATGATCAGGTTGCTGCTTTATTTAGGAAATTAACGCTGCAAACGACTTTTCCCCGTATTGCCAGAAATCCTGAAACAGCGACATCCATCAGGGCGTGCTTATAGAGAAAAGCGTTTTATTATAACGCCTCAAAATATGTGGTACTTTCCAGTTTATTTTTTTTAAGTTTTATGTCAGGACAAAACTTCAATGACTCAAAATATATGCTAGTTCATGGCGAAATCGCAAGTGTCTCGAATCTCGCTATTTTTATAGTTTTATTCAGGACGCATCGGTCGATTAAACTTTAAAGCCTCGTAATTTTTGCTTATTTGCAGGAAATTGCAGTAGTGACTCGTTATTTTTTGTAAAGCAGAACCTCGATTATCCGGTCTAATTGGGACTGTAGGTAGGTCGGATAATCGAAAATACCTGATAAAAGAGAGTTTTGATTTAATCGTAAAACTTCTCTTAAATAGGATCGTCCGAGTTTTCCAATATAATCAACTGCCCTTTAGAGTCGTATAAACGGTGCTTTACTGTATTAATGCATGTTATTAGACAATACATTTTTAAGGAATAGGAATCACAACATTTAAAATAATAAAAGTTTCAAAATAAGTTATATATACTAACACTCACCTTTATAATCAGTAGAGCGCGGGAAAACCCAAACAAGGTATGTAGGTAGGTAGGTTGGTGCATGTATTTTCCGGTTTGTGTGCTTGATCAGAAACCCGCTTATAAACCTTCGTCAGGTAAGACAAATACAGACAGAATTTTACAATTGAAAGTACACCCAGGGCGAAGGCGGGAATCGAACCCGCAACAGGTACACTGCGCAGACTGTTAGCATAATGGGCTGCGATCAAACCCACTAGGCCACCCGGGCCCCAACCCAAACAAGCACTTCTAGTGATTAGCATTCGATTCGATCGACGATTCGAAGATGAATGTCGCCAATAGAGGGTTCTCTTTCCACATTTAGCAACATATTTCAGTGTTCGGCGATATCGAAAGTATTTCAAATTTAATTATATATATACAGTTAGCCCCCGGCCATAAAAAAGTTAATTTTTTATTTCTAATTGATAGCTGGATGCTTTTCTAAAAAATATTTCAAAAAAATAAATAACATTTCGTAAAACAGGTATTTGATGTTCGAGTTTCGATGTGTGTATTCTTAGTGCATTATCGCCAATTTTATATAGGGTAATAAAAGTATGGCAGCTCTAAAAACGGGAAAATTCCGTTTTCATCTCTTCGCTCGTGGTTTACGGACATTTTCCGTTTTTAGAAGGAAAAAACCCGTTTTCAGATGGAAAAAAACCGTTTTCATCTCTTTGCTCGTGGTTTACGGACATTTTCCGTTTTTAGAAGGAAAAAACCCGTTTTCAGATGGAAAAAACCCGTTTTAAGCCAATACGGGAAAGTTCCGTTAAAATCAGTAATTTTTCTCCTGAAACTTCAGGTTTTTTTTAACAGTGTACACTGTAAAAAAACACCGTCACTTTTACTGAAATTTCCGATAATTTTGACGGCTTAAAACCATTTCGCTTAAAGTACTGATTTTAGCCGTTTAAGCTTAAGGATAAGCGGATTTGAAGCTTAGATCTGTCAAATTTGCTTACTTGTTTGGTATGACTTTTCACTAGTAAGAGTAAGTCAATGTTTGCGGGTCAAGTCCTGACGCAAAGCATTTCCTCGATTTTAAAAAGTAGTAATACTAAACGGGAATATACCGTATTCAATACAAAAAGTTTCCTTTTTTTTCTATCAACTCAATCGCCAGTTTAAAACCGTATATTTGGTGAGATTTTTT
Organism: Oedothorax gibbosus; assembly: GCA_019343175.1. Classification (NCBI taxonomy): domain Eukaryota; kingdom Metazoa; phylum Arthropoda; class Arachnida; order Araneae; family Linyphiidae; genus Oedothorax; species Oedothorax gibbosus. The sequence continues at coordinate 25,619,604 of CM033272.1, read as the reverse complement.
GCAATGTAATACATACTTAGGTTTAAAGCACTTTATATTGTACATGATATTTATTGTGGGTTTCTAAGAATAATGGCAAATCTTTTTTTTTTCTTTTCTAAAAATTGAGTTGCTCCAAAAGTAATAAGTCGTATTGTCGTAAAATTTGTCTAATATCTCTATAATAATAACTTTTTATGTGTTTGTTTATGTGTTAATAACTTAAATTATGTGTTTTTCTTATTTCCGTAGTTTCAAATACAAAAAGAGTTTTAATCATCTCCTTTTTAAGCAAATTTAACTTACTACAGAACATAAATTAAATTTAGCTTAATAAGACCCAAGCGTAGTTTTTCATGTAATCTATATTCATTCAAAAATAATAAGTATCAAAAACTGTTAAATCATTTTATTGTTTGAATAGCATTATTTTAACAACTATTTTATTAATAAAATATAATTAAACAAACGCCTTGTATAGTCAAAAATACTGTGACAGAATTATATTTGTGTATAGAATTATCACACAGGACTCCTGCAATTCTGTTTGAGTAGGTACTCGTATACGTGATTTATCAGTAACCAAGCGGATTTTACCAACCTCTTGCTGTCACTGCTTATCTTCTTATAAGTATCTACTCTTACAGAAGGATAAGAAAATGGTTCTCAACCACAAGGATTGGATTTCGATTTTCTTTAATTAGTATTTAATTTTGCTAAAGGGATTAATTTATTTTAGATTGTAAAGTTCACTAAGACTGATGTTATTTCCTAGGTAGCACAGAACAGATTAAAAATAGTGAAAACTGGTTGAACTCGTGGCATTTTCGTTTCGTAAAAAAAAATCTCAAAATCGTTGTTATTACGTAAAAAGTTCGTGGAACTTCGGTAAGATTGATAACGTTTTTCCCACGTTACATTCATTGATTTTACTAAATCATATCAACTTCTGTCGGGATTGTTATGGTCGCTGTTTAGAACAAACTTTATTTCGCGAAGGGGGAGAATCTTGTTCAAAAATTCGTTAACACGTGAATATTTTATATGGGGTTTTTTATGTAATAAGTGTAACCATTAAATCTCCAAATATCGTAACCCAATAATTTTGACCATACATGTGGATGAAATATAGTTATAAAAATGTATCAAATACAAAATAATAATTTGACATAATTCACATATACATTTTTGGAAATAATTTCATTATTTTCGAGAACGTCATTAGTTCATAATAGGTCCGAAGCAGTTCTCAAACTTAAGAACAAGTGTCTTTCGCATTTAAGATCATGCTTGTCTTCTTTTTTTTTGGGGGGGGGGAGGGTGATAACGAAAAAAGGTTATGTGGAGTGGGTAAGAATCTTTCAGTAGAGGAATTTCAATAGATTTCAACTCCAAATTGTCAATTTGGGAGCGAGTGTATTTGACCTACGAGTTGGAACTCAAAACGCGAAGGTTCAAAGTAACCCTATACAAGGTGTAATCCAACTGTGCCATCTCATCGATTGGATGTTTAGACTGTTTGAAGTTGTTGTGTGTTGAACTGTTGTCAGATATATTAAATTTTAAGAACATGTATAATCTCAAATTATATCTTTCAAATTATTTGCTACATATAAAATTATAACTTCCAAGTACTCTTTTTTAGTTCCCTTTTTAACAGTATTTTTTTCAAAAAGTTTTGATCCCGGGAAATATGCTTAAAACTTTAAACTTTGCCGGGCAACCACTCACAGTGGCGTAGCGAGGGGGGGTTGTAAGAACCAAATGGGGAGGGGTGTCTATCCCCCTCCCCCCATTTGGTTCTTACAAACCATTTGGTTCTTGCAACGGTTTTTTGAAGAGCTCCAAAACCACTTATCTCAAAGAATTTCGATTCCCCCCGGAGGGAGGGGGGGAATCAAACATTTCTTTATTAAATAGTTTTAAAAAATTTAATAATTTTTACATAGAACCTCTTTAATGCCATCTCGATTATCGTACCCCTTGTCTTTTTAATTACACTTAATTGTATAATTAACGTTGCTTCAATTTCTACTCTACACTCAGGAAAGATTGTGATTAGGGATGTAATTGTACAGTAATTATTCAAGATCTTTATATAAAATGGCCGGATTGTAAGAATAAAAAATTTAAAAATAGTAAATCGCGTGGTTATAATAATCGTTTCCTCGCGCTATCTTCAGTTGTATTGAAACAACACAATATTGTGTAATTTGCATTTTTTACACAATACTCGTGTTCCATTTATGTAGTTTGAATACCATTTTTTTCTGATTGTGTTTCTGTATAACCTTATCCTTATAAGGTTATCTAGAGATAGAATTTTCATACATAATTCAGCCCAACAAGCTTTAAAAAAAGTTTATAAGATTATTTAAAGAATTTTTATTCTATTTTTAAAGAGAGATATTTTCCGTTCGTAGGAAAACGGACAATTTACATTATATATTTTAATAATTAATAATGCGCGTATTATTTAATGCAAAGGTCAGTTTTAAAAACAGAGTTAAAATTTTGCAGAGTTAAATTAATTCAAATTAATTAAGCAGAGTTAAATGAATTCGTTTGAAGTAAGAGAAAAATTAAAATATAATAAACTGTTTTTTTACTTCTGTGTTCTGACACATTTAATTTGTCACAAATGGGTTATATAGCAGCATTATTGCATCAAGAATATTTTTTTAAAAATTCATTTTTTTTATTTTTAATGCAATAGATATCATTTAAAATGTCCGGTTTGTCCTATTTTAGTTCCTTCTGTAAAACTAAACGGAAACGCTGATTCCTGTTTGTGGGGAGGACAAGAATATATTCTTTGAAAGCAAGGGGACTGTGTATATAGATTTTGTTTCATTCACTGTGGTCACCACTCTTTTTCTCGGAACATAGAGGGGTCGGAAGTGCTGGGGGGGGGGTCTTCGTAGACGCACCCTCAATTTATAAGCTTTCCACCACCACCTCATTCGGTACAAAACGAAGGTTCCAGTATCAATTTCACGTCTTGTTTTTTTTCTTGAATTTTTTGGTAGAAACCATTTTTCTGTTACACCATATAATAAAAACTAAACAAAACACTATTTTTAACTGTTTAAACTTATATTTAACTTTTTTTACATTTAAAACTGTACAGAAAATTAACTCTACGCTAATCAATGAATCTATTGCTTTCATGTCCAAAGTAGTTCGCATCGATGCACAAACCAATTTAAAATATTTTAGCCAAAGTAAAAGTTGAGCAGGAAAAAATTTTTTTAACCTTTTTGATAATACATTTATATATACTTTCACAAATTCAGCCCAGTACTGAACTTTATCATCAAAGTTTATTGAAAGCAAAAGCATTTTTTTGTGTTCGTAAGGAAATCTTCGTTTTTTGAGTTAAAAGCATGAAAATCCATAAACGCTCGCCAGGGAAAAAGGGATTTTATTAAGTGCTAACTTCCGAGTTTCCTTAAAAGGAAAGAATACGGAGGTTGTCTATTGGTCTAAATGGGAAATGGTCTCGTGGTTTCTCTTTAACATAGAAATTGCGTTTTCTTCGGAATGCATTGCCACTCACCCGACATTTTTAACCACTAAAGGCTGCACAGTACAAAATTGTTCAGGAACATTACTGGGAAATATTGGACTTGTTCCTAAAATATATCAGTAACTTCCACTGATAATTTAGAAACAATCTCATATAAAGCAAGTTACTTTCCTGGGAATATCAAAAAATAAGATGGCAATACTATTATTTTAAAATATATCTCAACTACAAGATGTTTGGATTGGTATCTACATTATTCGATCCACCATACTTTAGGTCCATTCGCTAAACCACTTCATTACCATGTACCACTCATAATCGTGGCCATGGTTGTTTATTGATAAAAAATACATTATATTGAATTGTCCAAAAAGATGCATGTTAAAAGATTTTACTTATATTTCTGAGAAAAACCTGAAAATTAAAAAAAAAACGATATAAACTTGAAAAAGCCACAAACGTTTGCAATATATAATAGTAACGTTGCTATATTTTTTTTACCGTGTATGTTTAAAAAAAACACAATTTGCTTTTGTAAGCTGAATTATAACTTTGTAACCAATATTTTTTCTCTAAGTTTCTTCAATTAAAGATTTTTTTTTTACTTTTTTAAAAACGATAAAAGAACCGGATTTTTCACACAAAAAAAACGAAAATATCTTGGCAACACTGCTACTATGAATGTTGCCATGGGTGGAAAAGTATTTTTTTAAGTTTTTGAATAATCAAAATAAAGAAAAACTTTGGGGTAAAATATATTAACAAATAATGCTAGAAAAAAAGCTAAGTAGATTTTTCATCATTTTTAACAACATATTTTTCAAAAAGTTTTGACCAAAAGGTACCAGTATAAAACATTGTATATTTATTGAATATTTAATTTATCGCAATAAGCTTCAAAAACATTTTATAAGAAAAGTAATAAGTTCTTCAAGCAACCATGAATCAGTTTTCTTTAAAATTTTTGAACTATAAATCTTAAAAGACGTCATGCTTTCAACGTTGTGTAAGAAACATTTCCAAATTATTTTGTTTCAATAAACATACTACCAGAAATATTGCCGATAAACTGGTTAGCATGCAACATTAAAAATAAGCAACAATGTTCACAGCATAGCAATCAAGGAATATTCGTGACCATAAATGGCTTCTCCCAAGCCTGCATCTTGCTTTACTTTTAACTACCCAAGCTGACAGTGGGGAATGGAGAAATATGCTGGCTATTAAACGAAGCCCGTATCCCACGCCCCTGTGTGCGCCCTTGGACAGAACAATTCTCTTTTACCATGGTCATCCCCCTTGAAGGGCTGAATACGCCCTTCCTCGCAATGAGGGTTGCTAACTAAAAGAGACCTTTGTCAATGTTGAGAAGATTAATTTTGCGATTTAATGCAGGGAGAAATTGTTGGTTTAAGGTTTGCACCAAATTTTCGAGTCTGCTTGTGTTATAATTTTAACGTTTTAAAAAGCAATTATTGTTGATCTAGAGAAGTGTCCCTAATCCTAACCCTCGAACTTCTAACAGGTACCCTAGATAGGCTTGTATTTCTCGGGTCTTCTCTTCGATTCTTCTAAGGTCTATTTCTTCTGGTCCGTGATATTGTCGACTACTACTTAAATCGATTTTTCACAAACTAATCTTTAATAAAATTGAATTGGCCCCTCAAAATTCTCTGCGACATTTTTAAGGAACCTCGCATGAGCATTTGTATTCGTCAGAAACGGAAATGGTGTCATTTATGAAAATTTCAGGCAGCAAAACTGTCAGTAGAATTTTTGTTAGTTGAAGAGCCTTTTTGATAGTGTGTAGAGTCGGAATTTATTTACTCAATTAAATAGATACTTTTTTTTTATTGCCACAGTCTGTGAAGAAGCTTAATAAGGTCTTTAAAGTAAGTTTCTTGGATCGGATAAGAATGAATTACTGGTTTAGAAGTCGTAACAAAACTCAGCTTACACTATTGAAGTTAATTTTGAAAGTATATACAATTAGTATCTTTGGTAAAGATGAAATTCACGGCGGCTTGGAAGCCATGAAAGCATTGGTATACATTTAATTGTACACCAATGGTATTAAAAGGCCTCTCGCATACAAAGTAAAAAAAAATATACAAGCAATGAGATTCAGTTTGATAAAAAAAATCTTTGAACAAATGAAAAATTTAATTAATGAGCTGCGAAAAACAGAATCCACTGAAGGTAAAAACTTTCCTGTAAATAAGACGACAAGCACTCGTAGGTGAGGCGTACTATGGAGCCGCTTTTGCAAAGTAATGTCTCCTAAAAAGGATTGTCAGAGAAAGTATGGGTTACTCGACTTTTTATATTATTGTTTTTACTGTTAATTAGATTACTTGTTAGTTTGTAAGATTACTGGTAGGTAAACTTTAGATGCCACTTGTTGACCGGTCTCTTTGTAGGTTCCTACACAATGTAAAAATAAATTCTGTAAAATTGCATCACGTCATTTATTTGCATCATACTTTTGTAAATATTAGTTAACTGCAAATTGATTTTTTCATGAAGCAGTCAAGTGAAGGTACATGCCATCCAATCACTGTCAAACATTTACGGCGGTAGATGGATTTCTGATCTTCAGTAGTGCACCATTCAATGTGTTTAGTCAAATCCATGACTACCACAAAATAATGTTTACATCATATGTAAATTCACATTACAGGGTGATGGTAGCATTTTTACCGTCACCCTATGCTGTAAAATTACAGGTTTTTTTTTCACTGTGCAGTTCAATAAGACTTATTACTTACTTTGAAAGCTGTCGGTTACGGCACTGCCATCGTTTATTTTATTTTATTTTTTTTTTTTTGCTATTCACCATTTTAGACTTATTCTCAAGAATATTTAACAGCTGCCGTTGTGTCAGCAATTGAAGGGCCTGGAGTTACAATGGAGCTTCTATGTCCGAAGAAGGATCTACAATAATGGAGTTGCTCTGTTCTCTGATAGATGTTACGATAACTTCTTCACTTATTTCACCGGATGTAGCAACGTCGTCATCACAGCATTCTAAGTGTTCAATCTCACTTTCGGAAAAGGTATTCACAATGTGATTTTCCAGCCATTTGGGGAGGGGCAGATTGTCATCATCATCGTCGCTTTCATCTCCTTCCTGTGGTGTTTTCTCAAGGCCTGATCGACGAAAGCAATTTCTGATGATAGAGTCAAGTACCATCCTCCAAGATTTCTCTAGTAAAACAATTGCATCAAAGAGAGAAATGTCGCAATCAGCAGTGGCGGATCTAGAACTTCAACAAGGGGGGAGGGGCTAGCACTGTGGCTTAACCACGGGGGGGGGGCAGGCGATAGATACTTTTATGTGAACTAATTAGTAAATGCTTTAATTAACTGTAGATGCTACTAATGCATAATACCTTTTTTCAATAAGTTATGTCGAAAGTTTAATTATAACTCTTCTGTTTTTCTCTAGCTTTACCTGGTTCTTCGGCGTGTGGTATGAATGAATATACAATAAATATAATTTTACATGATTTTCATAAAATGAGTTATATTTTTTACATTTCATTGGAACTTTCACTGTTATTTCTTAAGTTGTTCAATGAGCATGTTCCAGGTCTTGACTGGCTGCAGGAATGCTGAATGAAAATAATATTTTTCTCGAGCCTCGGTTGGTGAATCCATGCCAAGTTTGAACAGAGCACTATTCGGAGCACTGACCGAAGGAAATGAAGGAATAAAAGCTGGGAGGAGCTACGTCACCTGAAATAAATCAAATCACAACTTAATAACTAACGATAACTTAGAATCAATCCTATGTACTGAATAAGTTAATATTTTTATCCAATAAAAACCAAAACTACGATATATAACCAAATCCAACGTCGTATCCACCCATAACAGATCTTATTACTACCTTTCCTGTATGTCACTTTTGGCGGGAAGTTAATTTTGCTAATATCAGATGCATCAGCGTTTATGGGCAGAAAAGACGTTGAACGCGTTTTTGGTACGTGAGAAAATTACACCACAAACGGCTTCATCGCCGCTAATTATTTTCGTTCAGGATTTGAAACGTGGGTTAACGATTGGTGCTTCGAAGGGCCAGCTTTGAGGCCAGTGCTGAAAAGGATTTTGTGCGTTGGAGATGTATTCTTTTGTGTAAGGCTTTTGAGAAAGGAAATTGCCTTGTGTATAATGCTTGGAGCGTTAATGAAGAAAGTGCAGTTATGTTTCTTGAAAATAAGTACTTAATTTTTCCCTGATTCAAATTTATGATGACATTTTTCAATGTTTATTTCTTTCAATGCAAACATGAAGGTGAAATATACAGTCCCTGGACATATTATTAGACGCACTGCAAGATTTCATGTAAAATATTAATTACCGGGTGATATTGTACCGTTTTATTATTCTTAATGGATTTGGGTTTTTTTATATCATCCAATCAATTACTGATTTACTTGACATAAATAAAACAGCATTAATTTAGAAAAGCATAAGTTTATTAAGTTTTAAAGAAAAGTTAAATTAATGTTAGTAAAAGTCAATATTTAGTTGAGCCACCTTTAGCCGCTATCAAAGCTTTAATTCTGCGCGGCATGCTATCAATGCAAGACTGTCTCCTGCATTTGAGGATGATGACTCCACACATAAATCATCTTATAATAAATAATTAATATAAATTAATCTTAATCATAATTATCTTAAAATAAATACTAATATGAAGTCTACAACAATTATTTTAAATAATAATCAATAATACTGTAATAATACTGTAGTTTAAATATACCATTATTGCATAAAAACTCTTAAGAAACATAAAATTACTAAACAAAAATACAGTGCGTCTAATAATTTGTCCAGGGATTGTAATTATATCCTTTTGTTCAGTGTTTTGTCTTTACGTAGGAAGGTGATCAGGCAATGCCCATCGTATTTCTGTAGCCTACTTCTTGTGGTGCTAATTCTACCAATTGCAAATGAGTGGCTATTGTTTGAGAACGGACCTCCATTTAAAATCTCAAACAAGCTTAATACTCATTTATCGATGACGAGCTAAGTCAGCAAATAAATACAAAGGCTATATGCGATACCTACAATGTTATATCATATCGTGCTTTTCATATCGAGCTATACCTATCGTATAACTTATTGCTGACTTATAAGTCTTTCACTATGATAAATTCGGTAACATCTCCTAATTGTAAGTGCATGTTTAGAGCAACAATTTTCAAACACTTGCATTTTTAATTGAGTTATTTTACCCATTGATGTGCAGAAAGCGAGTAAAGTATCGCAAATCTGTAATTGATTCACTCTTACACACACTAAATCCTTTAAATATTTGTACTGTTAATGCAAGATTTTGAGAGAATTGCCTACGGTCATTGTAGAGTTTGATGGAATCGATTTCCATGCTGCTTTCTGTTATCGTTAATTTGAGCTTATTAAGTTAAAGATAAAGCAATCTTAGCCTGAAATTATAGTATGTTAAACAATAACGTTTATTTGTTCTTGACTAGTAGTAATAGTGACAAAGAACTGGTAATTCCTTATTTACAAATATTCTTTTTTTAAAGATATTCATTTTTAAAATATTAAAGAATTAGTTAGAACCTTAAGTAATTCTGGATTAGCTTTTGTGCATTGATTAATTTATTATTCATTAAAAATTTGCTTGATTTGTACAAATTGAAAAATTCTCATCGATTTTACTACATAAAAGTTTCGTGTAATTCATCAATAATACAATCAATTGAAAGACAATTACTGTTTTATAAGGGTTCTCAAACAAATTTTATGGTTTTGGATCCCAAACATAAGACAATAGAACACTGTTTCTTATTTTTAAACTATGGTAAATTTACAAAGAAAATGCATAACATAGTATTAAGCGTTAGTAAATAAAAAAAGAAAAATGATTCGACAAAGTTCACAGGATCAAATTTCTAATAAAATACCAATCCTTTTTTATAAAACTAAATTCCACAATCAATTACAAGCACCATCTGGAATATTCAACTAGTCATTTAAAAATTCTTCATTTTTATGTCCCACTCATCTGAAAGAAAAAAAATCATTCAATTAAACTCTTCATAATTAAATCCATCCTCTAAGAACAAAGGGAGTTTAACCAGAAAAGGGAGAAACACTTCGAGAACTTCAACGGCGTTTCCTGTTTTTAGAAAGAAGACCCCCCCCCCCCTTCTTGCCATGGGCACTTTTATGGCATTTTAATGGCTAATGATTTTAATGAAAATAACAATAGCTACTATACTTACAACTGAGTCTTTGTCAAGCTCATTATTAGGATTTCTTCTGAGAAAAAAATCGCAAAAGAAATTACAATGTGATGGTAAAATATGGAATGTTATTTTTATCAGTACTTTAACTTTAAGTTGTAACTGCTTGTTCTCATAAAAAATGTCTGAAATTTTAATGCTTTTTTATGTTGTAAGGTTCCTTGAAATGTGTGTTACGGTTAAAAGCATTTTTCTTAGATAGCTTTATAATTTCTTTTTTCGATTTAATTAGATTTTTTATAACTTTTCTTGGTTGCCGAAATTCATTATGTGATTTGGGTTATTTGCTGGACTTTTTTAGATCTTTTTTTTAACTTAACATAGATATAAAAAAACAAATATATATTTTAATTAATTTTTATGTACTTTCTCAAAGTTTCGTACAGCAAAAAGAGATTTTTTTCTCACTGTGGGATTTCTAAATACAAAAAAAGTTGCTGTAAAAATTATCCCCACAGTACTAAAATAATATTCAACTATTTTTAAAAAAATCCAAAATAAGTTCGTTTATATAATTTAACTATGTTTCATCCTTCAGTTCACAATTTCATGTTTAACATTATTTCGTATGGACTCGTCAAATAGTATTTTTAGTGTGTGTGTTTTCTTAGTTCAAGTATTTTTTTTTCATGAAATTCTCTCTAACTTCATATTTCTATAGGTGATTCAGTTTTCTCTTGACTAAACTATTTCAAATATCACAATAGAGATAAAATATTAAGAGATTAAAATCTTTCACAGCTATTACCAAGGTAGTAAACAGTCACCATATTAACTTTAGCTAACCGCACACGGGAACTTTGGTACTGGTTACAAGACCATAACGTCATCGGAAGTATTTTATCTCATTTTTTTCTCTTCCGCGATTAGTCTTAGTGACCACGTAACACATAATCAATGTAGGGGAGGAGGCTTACATGTCACGTAAGTGCAGAGCACCAGCGTGGGGCTTTTTTCACGGACCAAAGTTCCCCATGTGGGCCAGAAATTAACTGTTCAATTACTAATTTTCTGCCTTTCACCGATGTCGCTATAAGTTGAGTTAAAGGCTAGCTCGGGTTTGAGCCTCGTTCTTTGACCAAAGATGAAAATTACCAGGTACGTAGCCTCGTTGCCTTTCAATAACCCGTACGTCGACAATATAGCGAAGTTAGGTAAAGCAAAACCGAAAACCCTCTTTTTCAAGGTGGTAATTATCTATTGCTTCAATATGGAAACGGGAACTGGCCACGTGTACGGTGTCATCACATTTACGTCAAACGTTGCCTTATAACCATCAAAACAAACCACCCGGCAGCTAAGTTTATCCATACTGCAACAGCCAAGCCTATGTTGACATCACAGCTATGTCAACTATGTCAACCACTGTCTTCTTCCCCACAAACAAACCACGCTCCGCCTCGTTCGAATCGTCCATTGCTGCCTTTTATATACTTTTACCACCTTCCGTGAAGATGGTAAAATCAAGTTTTCCTGCAGTAAAACTGATCATTTTCACTTTGATAAGTTCAAATTATAATGTATTAATACAATCTTATTTTTAAAGTGTCAAAAACGGTAACTAACTATTCCAAATAAAAGAACCGTAGCTCTCCAATAAGAGAAGCTGAGTAAGTCGTGGTGTCCAGGTATTGATTAATCCGGCCCATTGATGATACGCCCTGAAGCAACGTGCTTAACAGAGTAGGGTCTGTTACGTTTTCTTAAAGAAATGAATAACGTAAAGTAAGAATTCCAATTAGCTTTTTAGATAGTTATTGGGTTTTCCATTTCTGTAATGATCTTTTGGCTTTATTTGGGAAATTAAATTACTTGGTTTCCCTGGAAACTGGTTTTAATGAAGCGATATCATATATATTATCGATATTTAGGAATTTACTTTGGATGAATAGTATCAATAAAGAGTATTTATTAAGCATTCGGCGATATTTATATATAAATTTTGTAAATGTTTATTTTTGTTAATTGTGGTTGGAGGCCAACCTACCTTATGTGTGATGATTTAAAGTCTGTGTTAAAGAGGTGATTCAAATTTAAAGATAACATTTGTCACACAAAAGGGAAAATATATGACATATATTGTAGAAGTAAACTTATTACAACTCAATCTCAACAAAATGGTATACTAGAACCCAATCTGTCATTGGATTAAAAGAAATTGAAACTCAGAAAACGACATCAATTTATTTCTGTTGCATCTAATTTTTAACGCAGGATCACAAACAATGAGCTAGGGCAATGGATGATAATGAGTGACATTGAGTTATTCCTTACTATACAAAACTATATCTTTAAACAAGGCCCCATGGTTGCAACAGATCAAATAAAACTCACGACAGCTCAAAACTTAGCACCATTATTCTTAAAATGCAATAAATTTTAGCATTTTAAAATAAAAATAGATACAATCAAGATGGAAGGATAAAACTATTTACCATATTTTCATCTAAAACATGCGTTTAAAAAATTTGATATGACATTTTTCAAGGGAAAAAATAAAATAAAATAGAAATATTTTCAATTTTAAAGTTATTTATAAAATATAGAAATTCAACCTTTGAGACAGTTTTTCCATAACTAACCATAACCCTATAGTAACCCTTGATAACCCTTATATTAATAACCCTATAATAACCCTTGAGAGATTCCATAACAAAACATACTTAATCATATTTATAGTTTATAACCATAGCGTTATTATTCTGACGCACTAAAATCTACCTAACATTAGAAATTCTTCTCTATTAATAAATGCTTGATTATGAATTATCGTAAAAATAGGTTTCTAGAAACATTTTTTCTGTGTAAATCGATCGTCATAAAAAGTCGAAGATCACATAGTTCGTTAATTAAATATAGATTCGCAATTTAACTAATTGCAATTAAGATCTTTAGATGAACAAAAAAATCAAGGTAAGATAAACAGTTTTGGGGCATCAACATTAATGCACTATACTTTTTATTTAAAAAAAATAATCCTAACTTTTTTTTTACAAAAAATGTGTATTATGCATTATCAGGCGTTATTGAAGTAGACAAAAAGGTAAATAAAACGGTAGATGTTTTAATTGGTAAAGATTATGTACGTGTATAGCGCATCAAAAGTCATGCCTACCCAAAAAAGTTATAAAAACTTTTACAATCGACCCTGCTACGATGATTTAAAAAGTCATGTGGGTGATTAATAGATCAGGGTAATAGGGTTTCTGTAAAACGATCTTTTCCTTTATGAAACGCTTAGCGTAGAGAAGCTGTAATCAAGCTCCTGCGAGGGCAAAAAAAAGTCCATCCTAAAAGTAACCTACTTAGCAAAAGTGTCCACTTTTTTGTTGCCGCAGATTCAAATTCAAATTTTATGTAATATAGTCAACTACTCAAAATTTTCAAATTTATTAAAAATTTAAAATTTGTGGCGTGTTAAAATTATATGAGTTGCTGGGAAAACTGTTAATCAATTGACAGGTTATTAGATCTGTATCCCACATGTGACAAAATTTTGAACAAGAAAGCGCGAAAGGAAAAATAATTTCATTGAAATTTTTCTGAAATTAAGTTAGGTCAAATATGAAACTAGTTTTAAGCTCTTCAATTAATGATTTAAAAAAACATGTGCGCTGTATTCTCATATATGAAGGGGTGTAGTTGCAAAAATCACATTCTCCAAAGTACAACCCCTGGCAAAAAGTATCCGATCACCGAAAGCAGTGCCTACGATACGTTCATATCAGCCGTCATTTTAGAAAAAAAATTATATTTTTTTCAAACCTTTGAGGGTTTTTTGTGAAATATGACTAAATTAGTCTAAGAATATTAAATATAAACAGAAAATAACATTATAGTTTACAGTTTTCACGAGAAAATACATTGAATCGTGAAGGAAAAAAGTTTCCGATCATCCCTTTTTGGGGAAAAAAGTATTCGATCAAGTCAGTTTAATATTTTGTGGGTCCTCCTTTTGCCTTGATTACTGCTTTTAAGCGCCGAGGCATGGATGCGACCAACTCGTGGCATAAATTTGATGGAAGTTCACCCCAGCTTTCCTTGATGGCTAGCCGTAGTTCTTCCATATTTGTTGGTCTTCTCTCATCAATGTTTCTTTTCAAAACATTCCAAACATTTTCGAAACATTTTCGATTAGATTGAGATCCGGATTTGCAGACCAATCAATAGTCTTTATTGGAGAATTTCCATTTCGATTTAAGAAATTCTTGACCAGTTTACTTCGATGACATGATGCGTTATCATCTTGAAAAATGAAATAGGAGGAGTCGTCCAACCTTTCCTCGATGATAGGAATCAAAAAATGTTCTAAAATGTCAATATACACTTCAGAATTAATTGTTCACGGCACTATACACATTTTACCGACTCTTTCGGAAGTCATACAACTCCACACCATAAAATTAACGCTGATATTTAGTTTTAGTTTTGAGGCAATCTTTTTTGAACCTTTCATCAGCTCTCCTTCACGCAGATTCCAACATCATCTCCAGTTTCTAGGCAGATACGAGATTCGTAACTAAAAATAACCTTCTTACAATCATCAGAAGACCAGCTTTTATGTTTCTTGCACCATTGTAGACGACTTTTGTTATGGTTTTTTGCCATATATGGTTTCGTTTTGGCTTTGCAGAAGTGAAATCCTTTTGCGTTTAAACGGTTTCGCACTGTACGTGCACATACCTTTACCCGATATTGCTATCACTCGGTATTAAGTTGTTTCAACGCACAACTTCTCATAGATTTGGCAAGATCAACCGATTTTTTTGTCTTACCTACTTAATAAGGCGCGTGGGCCACCGCTTCGAGGAAGATTTTTGACATCATTAGTAGAGCGATATTTTTTCCAAAAATCGCAAACAGTACTTTGGGCACAGGCAAAAGTGTGAGCAACCTTTCTTTGAGATATTCCGCTTTTTAAGCGTTTAACAATTAAAAGTTTTAGCTCTTAAGACAATTCTTTTTTTCGATCCATACTTCTGCTTATTCGAAACTAGTTTTAACTGTGAAACAACGATTCAACCTTTTATACTGTTTACTTAGATCTTGTACGCACGCGCCGACCAAAAAAAATTGCATATATCACTTAAAATACGTTGCATTCGCTAGCGATCGAATATTTTTTTCCCCACAAAAGGATGATCGGAAACTTTTTCCCTTCACGATTCAATGTATTTTCTCGTGAAAAGTGTTAACTATAATTTTATATTCTGTTTATATTTAATATTCCTTGACAAATTTAGTCATATTTCACAAAAAAACCCTCTAAGGTTTGAAAAAATATTAAAATTGTAAAAAAATGACGACTGATGTGAACGTATCGTAGGCACTGCTTTCGGTGATCGGATACTTTTTGCCAGGGGTTGTATAACTAAGATATTGGGTCTGATTCATTCGTTTGCTACTTTTGATGATGGTAAATTTGAATTGGACTTAGTCGCCAATAAAGTGGCCAGTGCCCTATATATTATTTATACTTTTGAGAATGTGAGTTTTGCAACTACACTCTTCAATTGATAGTTCACTAACTACCCAAGTCGTACCCGGGTAAGCTACCTCAATATGCAGGCAGCAAGACATCTACATATGAAAGCGTTAACATCGCAGATAACATCGCCTAACTAACAATACAATTAAGTTTTGAAACAAGGTAAGCTTTTCAACGTGCCTCTCTTTTAAATCAGGACCACGAAACAAATCTCTCAATTTAGACCAAAATCCGAGATTTCCCCTCAACCGACCAACGTTCTCTGGGCACAGATTCTGAACCTCAGAGACAAAGAGGTGTAACTCCCAAAAGGATGATTTTGAGTTATTTTGTTACTTTGATATAGAAACTGGTTTTGTATGGGGCCCAAAAAATTTTACTTACGCAAAAATAAAAATAAATTTCTAAGAGCAAATGGAGTTATGAGTTTTATGCATACAACGATGGTATAATGGTCATGGTTGTTAAATAATACGATGATAAATCTTGAAGAGAAAAAAAGGTGATACCATCTGAAAATTGCCAATTAAGTTAAGTCGATCTTTATAATTTTGAGCCGAGGCCAAGTATCAAAACTGACCCCTTAACTAGCACCCAACCCAAC
Source organism: Oedothorax gibbosus (assembly GCA_019343175.1). Classification (NCBI taxonomy): domain Eukaryota; kingdom Metazoa; phylum Arthropoda; class Arachnida; order Araneae; family Linyphiidae; genus Oedothorax; species Oedothorax gibbosus. The sequence continues at coordinate 25,603,723 of CM033272.1, read as the reverse complement.
CTTTTAAAATGCACCAGTTCCATATACAATTTTTCTGGACGTGTACAGTCCAGGTGGACTTGTCTGTTCACGTAGAACCTATTTAATTACCAGTAAAATTTAGTTTTTGTTAATTTAAATCACTGTTTCCCCATCAACAATCGCAGCAATTTTAAGTAATGATTTTTCGAATTGCAATTAAGTTTAGCAAACGATAAAGAATATTAATGAAAATAGCCAATTTTTACAATTAACAGTTTGAATTACAACTAAAAGCTGTGTTTGATATTTCATTTTTTAAATGAACATAAATTTTATGTGAAAGCGGTTATAGGGAACAGTTACTGTTGCAAACATATTTGCTTTTTTTTAAAGTATTTCATATAGTATTAAAGTGACATAAAAGTAGCAGTTGTGCCTCTTTGATTCTGAAGTTCACAAATTGTCGCCAGTCAAACTAATCTCGCGTTGCCATCACTGCAAAGCTAATTCACTCTCTAAAATGGTGAGTTGGCTGGTCAAGATTTTGCTGACAGCGGACGACAAAAGGAGTTGGAGATTTTCAGATATTGCTAATTGGGTTGTGGCTTTGTTTGTTGTAAACGCGTTCAATGTGTAAATACGTTTTCGTTTAGCTGTCTTTTGTGCTAAGGTTTTGAGGTAGATGTAATATTCGCCGAGATTTGCTTTAAGTGTAAAATATATAAATTATATAATTATGTAAAATAAAATAATTAATTAAAAGCTTTAGTTATTGTTATTGTTTTTCAAAAAATAATTCACAACTAAAAGATTATCAGTAGAAAATTTTCGGGAAAGTTGATGGAGCTGAAAATTTTACGTGAAACAAATGTACAGGGTGTTCCCAAATTGACCGGAAATGGAAAGGATGCAATTCCGAAATATTTACCCGGCCCACGCCTATAAAAAACGGCTAAATAATTGGCCGCACCTTCGGTCGTGCATGAAAGCTTGCACTTGTGCTACACAATAATGTAGTACTTTTAGTTTGGTATGGTTGAATTTATATCTGATTTATATCTAATTCTGAATTTATATCTAGGTTCAACAAGTTTTTAACACATATCTTTTTTAGGAGGCTGTTCATTTTGATAGGTTGTTGCATTATTGTTACAAAACTTGATGTTGACCATCAGTCGTTATATAACATTTATTGTAATTTACTTATTTATATAAAGGACAGAAAATTAATAAACAGCACAAAGAAGGAGGGTTTGTATGGCTTAATGGTGCATGTATGTGTAGTGGTTCTGCTATTGTTTTTGTATGGGTCGATCCTATAATAAGAATCAACCCTTTTTACAGAATGGCGATCTCACAGTCTGCGTTATTTTATTAATCTCTCAAATCACCTATAGATACAGTTATACAAATACATGTATATCTTCATTTTCAACAAATTTCAAAAACATGTCCACCAGAAAGCTGACTGTTGTTCCGTCCCAACACATACACATTTCGACAAACTGTACATTTCCATCGCAAAACGTTTAGTGTTTATTGAAGTTTCAAATATCCTGCTTAAATTTGAAACACACCAAATCATTTAAAGTAAAATGCAAACACATAAATTCCATTTTAGTATAATCATTTTTAGTAGTTTTAGAAACTGTGGTGTAACAGAGTCTGTAAACTGTAAAATTACTAGGCGATATGTAAATTCAACCAAACCAAACTCAAAACGAATGTATCCCTTCGTCAAAGCATTTTTGTGCTGCCCTAGTTCAAGGATACCACCACGACCAAAATGCGTGACCCATTGGCTGTGTACTAGTTTTTGGAGGGGTTGGGTAAATATTTCGAAATTGCATCCTTTCCATTTCCGGTCAATTTTGAAACACCCTGTACTTGTAAATAAGAAATATTTCATACAAAAGACATTAGTGCTATAAATCCAAAAGAAAAACCTCTGTTAAAAGAGAAATTGTTAAAATAAACAACCATATAGAATACACTGCAATTTCCTTCACAAAGCTTGATACTTATAAAGGTGTTATCTTTATAAATTTTGAAGATTAATTCTAGAAATGAGTAGTGAACTGTTAATAAGCTCTTATGGAAAATCCAAGTCTTCTTCTATATCTAATCTATGTGGCCTCAAGTAAGCTCTATCAGGAACAAACTCCCATCACTCATTACAAAGTGAGCATCAGTAAAAGCTGCGTATAATTTAAATAATAGATTATAGAAACAGTCACCCTTCCTATAGCATTAATATTTGTCTGAAAAAGAGTAACTAGTGCAACAAGTAGATTAAGTATTAAATCCAAAAATATAATGATGAAATTGTAAACCTTTTGCCAGCTTTAAGGTATCCACCTACCTTAAAATCTGTCGTCTGCAAAAACTGCTAGGAAAAAAATTGAGAGCTTCTCGAAAGAAAAAATTTTTTACAATTAATCTCAAAGAACATGTCACTTACCTAAATGTATTGTTTTTAACCATTTTAAGTGTTGCTTAATCTTTACAAAACCCATATACATACTATAAACCTGATTTATGCGTAATGTAAATTTTCCTCAATAACGTTTCCTTTAAAATATGGTTGCAAAAAATAGTTGGAAGAATATCTTAAAACCCTTTTTGCAGTTTATTTATTAAAGAATTTTACAAACTGCCGTAGGATCTAAGTATTCTGATTGTGAGTTTATTACTTATAGCTTTTTTTTCCATAGTAACAATATTAGTAACTGTGAAAAATTTCTATAGAATGCTTGATAACTGAGGGTTTTAAAAAACTATGACCTTGAACGTATAGGTGGCTACCTTTAGAATTTCAAACTTTTATTTCGCTCGATAAAAAGTACTTTCATAAATATTTCTATCGGGTTTTTTTCTTCTCACAGTTTACAGCATTAAAATAAAAGCCTTCAACCTTTCTGCCGAAAATAAAGTTTGAGTTTTTTTTAACTCACTAATGTGCATCAGTTTTAAAAAATCGATTCTGGAAAAATCGGTTTCCAGAATGCCGTTTTTCACGCCAAGGCTAATTACAAAACAGTTGCATTTTGAACCCAGCCGCTGTTCATAATATATTGACTTGATAAATGGTTCAAAACTTCAATATTTGATATTTGGTTTTGATTTGTTTTGGAATAGAGTAAATATTTATAAAAAAAAAGAAAAATTAAAAGATCAATACATGGGATTTTCCCACTTACCTATTAATTTATTATAAAATTGAATAAATATGTCAGTATAATAGTGAAATTGGTCTTACATTTAGTAGTATTTTTAAGCAAAAATAAAACATAAAAATAATTAATTTCTGGATATGTTTTGTATTTAATTTTTTTTTATTTTGAGTGATAAATGAAACCATGAATTGATTACCAAGTTATCATTTGATTAATAATGAAATGCAATATGCCAACATTGAAAATATATATTATATCCAAACATTTAAAATATATATTATATCCAAACATTTAAAATATATATTATATCCAAACATTTAAAATATATATTATATCCAAACATTTAATATATATATTATATCCAAACATTTAAACGATACTGTCATACTTCATAACTATACAATTCTTATAAGAAGATTGCTATTCATTTACGAATAGTAAATAACGTTTTCTAGCACAAATTTTAAAACTTTTGTTCACACACACAAAGTTTCAAACTTTTGTTACTCAAATTAAATGTAAAATATATGTTATCCTAAAAATTTTCGTTATTATTAAATATATCAAGACCATGACAAGAAGGCTATTTAGAATGAGTATTCTAGTTGTGTTAAATCAGCACTGTCCTAATACTTTGATGAGTGACGAATATCAGTAAAACTGTACAAGTCTTCAGCTTTTTTGTAATGAACCGAAAGCCAAACTTTATTTATCAGCATTTCTGAATAAAATAACAAAGAATATTCTAAATAATTGCTAACATTTGTTCACACACACAAAGTTTCAAACTTTTGTTACTCAAATTAAATGTAACAATATATGTTACCTCACTAAAAATTTTCGTTTATTATTAAATATATCAAGACCATGACAAGAAGGCTTACTTTAGGAATGAGTATTCTGAGTTGTGTTAAACAGCACTGTCATAATAGCTTAATGAATGAGTGACGAATATCAGTAAAAAAACTGTGAGCCCAAGTCTTCAGCTTTTTTGTTATATTGAATCTCTTGTTCAAAGCCAAACTTTATTTTATCAGCATTTCTGGAATAAAAAAAAAGAATATGTCTAAATAATGCTAACATTTGAGCTATCCTATAATATTTTATTTTTTTTTATTACCTAAAATATATTAGTTTGTCCAATGTGCAACCTTATTAGACATTCGAAAATCCAAAAAAAAAGAGAAAGAAACATCGTAATTTTTAGAATTACTTCCCGCCGAGTCTCCGAGATGCAGAAATCTCCAGAATTCGTCTCCTTTTTCGGTGGAATCCATAAACGAATCCAGCTTTAAAGAGAAGAATTCTAAAATCGAACGCTGACCATTCTACTTTCGGATCAGACAAAAGGGCTTTTAAAACAAAAGAAATTCCTTTTCCTCCTCGCATTGATCGAATACGAGCTGGAATAAACTTCGCGAGAATAGGATGCGAAGGGTTCTTAAAAATGTTCCACTGTTTGAATGAAGGAGCTTCCAAATAGCGGAAGATACTTGTGTTCCATCTGTGGCAGTTCTCAACCGGTAAATAGATTTGATGTGAAGTATTTTTTTATGTTACAATTAATTTTATATAGTTGTTTGAAAAAAATATAAAAAATTTGATTGATTTGTTGTTTGTTATTTAGGATTTATGGGATTAAATTAAATGTTAAAAATATTTGTTCGTTATAACATTCTATGTCTTTTTTTGTACAGATAAATTGTTGTTGTTTTTTAAGTAACTGCTATTTTGAGAAGGCTTAAAATTGTAGTTATGTCAAAAAAAATAAACGTTTAGTAACAAAATAAGTCTATATTACTAAATAATTTTACTACTAACAATTGCGCGATTACAATTACACTTTTAACGAAACTTTTGGAAATATAAAATTTTTAAAAAACAATATACAAAAAATATATATTATAAGAAATGCATAAACCCCAATTTCTTTAAAAATTATGTTTTAAGCATGATTTTCAAAGAGTAACATAATAGTTCAAAGAATACCATAATAGTGATTACAATTTACACTCTCAATTTACATTAAAATATACCTATCCTACATGTAAGCACGTAAAATATCTCCCGTTCGTTGCTACCATGTGATATTTGATGTCTAAAATCACCCTTAAAATTTAACTTTTTACTGTTTTTAATATTTTTTATTCCAGCAACAAACTTATACACAGGCAAATAGGCTCTGCCAATAACCTGTTAATATACATCAGTACACAAAAAAAATCCTTACGTTTACCAGAACGTGTTCTGTATGTCAAGAATTCTGTAAGAAAATATAGCAACTGTACTGTGAATTGTGTTTACAGCCGCAGCTGCAATCAAACACAACAAAATGCTCTGTGAAGTGAATATGCTGCAAATGTGCTGGATTTTTTACAGTGTAGCAGTTAAAAATCGTATATTTTGAATTTCGATACTTTGGAAGCAATATACAAATATTATCAGATAAGTGATATTTTGATAGCCAAAAATTCGAAGCTTATTGTTTTTAATGATTTTTTTAAAAAAACTGTCAAAGATACAAATTTTATAAATGTAACATATTCTATATACTTAAAAGATCACACCTTAATATATATTTATCAGCAAACGAATGCATTTGATCCTTGATGGGGAAAAGGGTGTGACATCTTAACTTTACTGTTAGGCAAGCTAATAAAAAATTCTTAAAATTCAATAAAAAAATACAGTATAATTAATTTTCTAAAACGGTTTGTACTAATAATAGTAATAATAAACGAGGGGAGAAAATTGTGTTACTTAAAAGAAATTTATTGTGATTATTTTCAAGAATGTTTTTGTGCAATTGAGTAAACTTAACTAGCTTAAAAACAATAGGTAATTAGAAACTATGTTAACCAAAAGGGAAAAAATGGTAACTTGGTTTAGTTAATTGAACCCTTTAATGAGCCAACTACATCAGCCATCACAATAGTGAACGGACAGCAAATGGATTTGACATGCTAGCATCACAGCATATTCCAGTGAAACAAACGCATTAACCCATTATCGTCCTATTTGTGAATACCATATTAGCCCCTTACCGAAAACTTTCATTTTACGATTTTAAAATTCGTTTCTCGTGTAACTCAATTTAACCAACATTAATTTTTCAGGTTTATGGTCTTCATTTATCTTGTATTTTGTTTATTTACACAAAATTAAATTTATAAAAAGAAACAAACTCCCTTTATTTTAGGTACCGCGCGGGCATAAATGGATTACTTATCTACCTCAAACGAGACGATCTTTTAAACGACTGATTCGTTTTACGAACTGATTGAGATAGAAAAAAGTATGTGAATTTTTATTTGTACTCCTTGTCGGGGAAGCCGGTAATCTTTTTCACTCAATGTTACATTTCGTAAAATCAAAAGAGTCACAAATGTTAAAAATCTCTCTTCGCCCTGCCACACAATGTAATCTCAACAATGTTGGTTCAAAACAGACTTTTTGCCTGAAACTCTCTACTATTTTTTTTTACATTATCATTCAAAAGAATAAAAGAACGTCATAAGTGTTTTCTTTCTCTGCGAAATTTGATGGAAGTTATTTATTTTCCCCCTGGCTACTAACGAAAAAGATGTTTTTATCTCAATGTGAAAAATTCTGAAGAAACTGTATGTAATATTTTTTTTTGTGGTTTATTTGTGCTGTGAGTATAATTGAGATTTAAAAGTTTTTCAAAAGAATAAAAAAATATTATTAAAAAGGTCTTGTTGAGAACATCTACTTTGCGCGCATATAATGGAATCGTTTTAAGAAAGAAAGAAGTTTTTAGAATCTTTTGTTTGTTTGTTTTTATCATTTAAAATTTTTAAGTGCTTCTTTTGTAATGTGTAGTATGTATATTAAGCTAACTAATGGCATCTACTAAAACTGTCCTTTTACAGTTGTTTCACATTAAATGTTTACGTCTTTTTTTACGTCTAATATTTTTACCACATTTCATATTATTTACAATTAAAAAATTGAAATAAAAAGTCACTTTTCAACGTTTTGTTTGGTAAAGTTCCATCCCTTCCAACTTTATTCTCTAAAACCAACTACCTGTATTCTTATTCATACTCGCTTAGATTTTCAAATTCTTTTTATCTCTATACATGAAACATTGGCCCTAAAAGTGACTTATGTCTATGGAAGACTGACATCAAAAGTGACTTATACCTGAAAAACTGGGCTCAAATAATAATAATTTTTTGAATAAAAACTTCATCTATTTTTTTTAAATGTAGCATTGAGTTAAGGCGTAAAAATTAATGCATAATTTAATTTATGAAAGTAAATTTTTAGAGGTATTGAGCTGATATTTGAAGACTTGACTTAGTTCGCTCGTGTATTGAACTGTCCATGTGTACCTATGAATACCCGATGTTTCCTGGATGGCGAGATTTTATCCGTAATATTTCATACGAATAATAAAAACATGGACGTGCTTTCTTATGTACCTCTGTTTTCTCAATGACAAAAACGGAAACCGAAAATATGAAATGCCCAAAAATATTTGAGCTTACGAATAGAGATACTTCAAAATAACAACTAGGTTTTTTTACTTGTTTTTTCAAATAACAGCCAATTCACTGGAGGCATCAAACCTTATAGACTGTCCACAAAATATTATATAGATCCCAATCAACACAACACTTTGAACAAGTCCGAAAGAAAATAAGACAGCATTTTTAAAAAGGTAATAAACAATAGTAATGAGGGAAGGGATGAATTAATAAACATCCTTATTTTATTTGATGGAAATAACTGTGGATAAAATAATATCTGTAAAATATCAAACTCTTTGCTTACGTATTATACATTACCCTAGATTGCTTTAAAATAACACTGCAGGTGTTCAAGGGTACTTGATGAAGACTCTCTAGCTTGAAAAAATTAATATCGGGAAAATTGTAAATGATCAAAGTATAATCATTTGCTTTTTTTAAACTAGATACTGGAATGGTCACATGCGGTTGGGTGAATACTTTAAAAACGGACCATTCTTGTCCCTGCCAGTTTTAAAAGTAATATAAGCTTTAAAGGCGAAAAAAACTCAGAGAAAAATGAAAATACAGTTTATAGAGTATAGAAGAGAAAGAATTATACAAGATTTTCTATTTTATTATAGTTTTTTTAGTCTACAGAGTGTGATATGTCATGTCCGTGGTGTGTTCCAGCGCCACGACCTTGGAGTTTGGCAGTTTATATCTAACCAATTAGATATGAATTAACTTTTTAAATTAGACAGTTGAAGAAAATACATTTTGGGAATATATTAATGCATTTTTTTATGTTTATACTTTAATTTGTTTTTATTTTACTGAGTATTGCTTGACTTGCCAATGACTACAATCACGTCCGTAGACATGAACAAAAACTTGTATTGAATTCAGTAGGTGGTAGTACAACGCAGTGTCTATGTCATTTAAGCTTCATTTGCAGCCATATTATATAGCAAAATCAAAAAATCAGTTTGTGTTTAGCTTTAAGTCATATTTTTTTGTACATTAAACTTAAGATTTAGTGAAAGGTCAAGATAGGTGCATCACGTCTGTGGCTAAGAAAGAACTAAGGTAAGCTAATAGAATGTCTATTCTTACTTAATTATGTGTAGCATTAGACACAAAGAGGTTAATTTTTTTAACTCACGTTTCAAATATGAACATATCATGTGTTACAAGGATGAAACTTGTAATTTGTCACGTCCGTGGTTTTTGGGCCCACGGACATGACGTTTTAATTATATAAGAATAAATTGATTAAATATAAGTGAAGTGCATTATAGTGTAACGCTATATTCTGAACTTATTAGTAACACTATATTCTTTATTATATCCTTGAACTAATATAATAAAGTAAAGCTGAAATTTTATTAAAGTTTAACACATTAATAATATATTTTTATGTTAATTTTGGGGGTTTAAACTTTTCGAAATGAAACTTTATTAAATTAAGACTTACTATCAGAATAATTAATATTAATTGTATGATCTGGACCGATTCTATATTTCGAATGTGTAACTCAAATCAAAAGTTTCAAAAAATAGCTGCCGACCTAAAAGCGTAAAGCCAAAAAATGCCGAAGAATAACACTCTGTGTGGAGGGAGTTTACGTTATAAATATCCTTCAAAGTCCCTACTCTCCGTACGATCACGCCCTTAAAATTTACGTTGGGTGCCAACTCAGGTGTCGGCTCGTCACTTAACTATGACCAATAGCCCTCATGGGTAGCTCTAGTTCGACGATAATTCAAACTAACCCTAACCAATACAACTGGATGGGTATAGCTATACTACCTTAAATTTTCAACTGCGCCAAACCACATAACTGAAATAGAATCTATAATAAGTGGCCGAGTGGTTAGGGCATCAGCCTAGAGATTCAACCTTCTCAGGAGTGCGGGGGTTCGAATCCCACCTACTGCCAGTCAAGTCATCCTATAAATCGGATCCGTGCTGGAAATAGTAGAAAAATCCTCATCACGGATGGGCCCGAGTGAGTACACAGGGACAGACGTGCTCGTAAAATCTGTGGAGTCTAAAGTCCCGACGGCGTTAGCGTACGATGTCGCTCGAAGTTCCGTTGGGTGCCCGCTCAGGTGTCGACCTCGTCACTTGACCAGGGTTCTAAAATACGAGGCGTTATTGGCTGTGTTAAAGCTCCTGAAGGAGGCTATAAATAGGCAGCCGGAAACGATTACCTTACCTATCTATAATAATAAAAATGAAGTTTTGTATCTGTGTATGTGTATGCGTTTATATCTATCTATAATAATAAAAATGAAGTTTTGTATGTGTGTGTGTCTTATAGATTCAAAATAGACATTTTTGGACTCGAACTTTGCAAAAGCGTAGTCATACTTAGATTATGATTTTTATTTTCATTTTTCAAAATGTCCATTTTAGAAAAAATTCGAAATTTTCTAAAAAAACTACACACTTGCCAAATCCTATCTTTTTTTACTTTCTGATGCCGTGCTGAAAAAATTAATAAACTTTTAGGAAACATTTACATTGAAAATGTTTATTCTATTCTTTTGCCATTACCTTCGAACTAATTGATTATTTGAAAATTAATTGACATGTTTCAAGTGATGTAATTCGCAGTCTCCATTCCGATTTATGGGTTATTGGTGATTTTTCTTGATTTTCGTGAAATATTATCCATTTAAGCAATAAATGTAGAGTTAAGCTATTACTGAACTATGATGGTTAATAAAGGCCATCGCACTAGAGCTGCATATTAGTGTTTTATGTCTTTATTTTTTCGCCAAATACGTTGCCAAACTCGCCAAATTATTAACTAAAACTCGCCAAATGGACAATTTCTTATATAATTTATAAGCTGGTCGGTTGTTCGAAGGTCATTGTGTTAGAGCTGTATTTTGGGTGTGTTTGTACCTATATCTATTTTCTCGCCAAATTATTTCCCAAAACGCGCCAAATGAGCTAAAAGGTTTTATGTATTTATGAGGGAATTGTGATGACATTTTTGAGTGCATTTTACAGTGTATTTTTCATTTTGGAATTTTAAGGCAATGAAACGGGATTTTATACTTTATAACGAGTGGGAACAATAACATAAGTTTATAATCCTATACAGGTTATATGGTACACATATTTGGAACGATTTGATATTTGTTTAATCCGTGCGAAGAACGGGTATAAATTTGATAGTTTAGAAATAAAATAGTTTATAATAGTCCATCTTTTTCGAAACTGCCAAACTGAATTGAATTCGAAAATACAGGGTGTCCTAAAAGTTCCCTTACTCCAACTTAAAAAAATCATTATCCGTGTTTAATTTTTCAAATATTGAATTTTATCGTCTGCTTATTATTTCATCAAATCTTTTGTTTTTATCCGGTTGTTTTTTTCGCGCTCAAGTTGTGCTATAATAAAATTCCATGTCATTTTGTTCTTCATTGCAACATGACTTTATCACGCATTCAGAGAATTGCGCTGCTTGAGACTTATTTTGGATGTAAATCATATGAAAGATGTAAAGAATTTTGGCGACATAAATATCCAGATGATGCTATACCGAGTAAAGATACTCTATATAAACTCGTTCAGAGATTTCGTGAGACAGGTTCGGTGGAAGACAAACACAGAAGTGGAAGACCGAAAATTGTTACATCAGATTTTGTGCAAAAAACTCAACGAAGGGGATATTGCGATTTCCTCAAACATACGTGAGGCGTTTGTCGCAACAAATGGGTACATCACGTGGATCGACACATAAGGCTTTAGGAACTTCAAATTTTCGGGCTTATCGTGTAAAAATGGTACAGGAGCTAAAGCCAACGGACAATGAGAAGCGGCTTTATTATTGTCGATGGTTCCGGAGATTTATTTGCAACAGCATCAAAATTTTGGATAAAAAAATTTCTCCGATGAGGCATGGTTTCATTTAAGCGGTTTCGTGATCACTCAAAACTCCCGCATCTGGGAGACGACAAATCCTCATTCTTTAATAATGAAAAAACCTTTACATTAAAAAAAATTGGCGTATGGTGTGGCGTATCACGTAAAAGGATTATTGGGCCTCTGTTTTTCGAATCAACTGTTGATGGAACTGTATACAGAGAATTTATCCAACAATTTGTTGCATTATTAGAAGTGAATGAACGAGATTCTTGGTTCCAACAAGACATTGCAACATGCCATACAAGTAATGAAACCATGGACATGCTTCAAGATTTTTTTGGCGATCGACTCATCTCAAGAAATCTTTGGCCACCTCGTTCCCCTGATTTGAGTATCCCTGACTTTTTCCTGAGGGTATATTTAAAGAACAAAGTTTATGAAGATAATCCACAAACAATAGATGATCTGAAAAATGCCATTACACAAAGGACAAGAAATCACTCCTAGCATCTTGAAACGCGTTTCTAAAAATATGCGCAAACGCCTTCAGCTTTGCTTCGATGAAAGGGGCGGATATTTTGAACATTTAATATAAATGTAAGTTCCACATTTTTTCCTACGTTTTGTTAAAAGTGTTTTTCACCATTAGCATAAAAACAATGTTTTACCCAGGTCAAAATTCATGCTAGTATTTGTTTGCTAGACTAGCAATAGATGCTAGATTTACAGAAAGAAAACCAGCATAAACTACCATAAATATTTGCTAGATGCTAGTGCTACCAAAATTACTAGCATGTCATGGTGTGTTTTGATACACTTTCTATGCTAGTCTAGCAACAATCTATACCATCATATGCTATTTTTTCTTGCTATTCTAGCATTACTTTCCTAGCACCAGTTGCTATTTTTTCTTTCTTTTCTAGCATTACTTTCCTAGCATCGGTTGCTATTTTTTCTTGCTATTGTAGCATTTCTTCCTAGCATTGGTTGCTATTTTTTCTTGCTATTGTAGCATTACTTTCCTAGCATCAGTTGCTATTTTCATTAGCATATTTTGTTGCTAGTACTAGCACGAATTTTGACCTGGGTAAAGTTTGTTGTTTTGTGTGTAAAAAATTCCGAATCGTCAGTACGGGAACTTTTAGGACACCCTGTATAATAGGAATCGAGTTGAGTATATCTGATATCTGACGAAGCATTATTAAAAAAAGTAGTTTAAATAATTAATTTCTAAGAAATCCTGTAATGGGCTTGTTTCAACACTTAGTCACAAAAAACAAAACAACCAATGAAATCGCAGTTCGGAGCGCGTGAAGGAATAAAACAAGTAGGTTTGTTACAGAATCTGTCACTTAAACCGCTTCCACACAATATTTGTGCTCAACAAAAAACGCACTATTTATACACCTCAGAAAGAAATTCGCCAAACAGGGCCTATAGCTAATAATTTATTTCTAATTCAAACTTTTAAACGCCAAAATTAACTATTTTCATTAACCTTCTTTAGCAAATTAATAATTACTCATTATCGTTTGCTAAATTTGTTTGAAATTCGAAGAATAATTATGCAATATTTTTTTTAATAAATATATTTTAGTCGCCACAATTTTCCATGTTCATTAGCTTTCTTTCGAAAAAGAGAAAAATAAATAATTAGTAAATACGTTTGACGAAATGGCAACAGTGAAAAACTTGAATGAAAATGGAATTTGCAAGTTATTTCAATGTAGATTAAATTTGTAGTTATTTAAATTTTAAATATACTTCTAATTAAAAAAAACTTTAATGAAGTTTGGGATGTAACCTAGCTTGATTTTTTGCTTCAAAATGATGTATCCCACTTGTTTGTGCGACTTGCGGTTCATTCTGTGAAAATGGGTGACAGACGGACGGACTGAACGATTATAATACCTTCCACTTTTTACGTTATAAACGTAGTGTGGAAGCTAAAACCAATGACACTTTGCCACAAAAAACAAGACAACCAGTGAAAAATAAATATTCCCATCTTACATATTAAACTCTCGCGCTTTTTTTATACTTAATTTTCGCACGCGTTTATAGTTCTTTTTTCAAATTAAAAATACAAAATTAAATAAAAACACAATGCATAAGGCTATTCCTTTGGAGAAATCGGCTCACGTTCACCCGTTTGGGTTCGAATTTCGAAAAATCGCTTCTTAAATGACGCCTACGATATAAAAAGAATATTTTCCTAAAATTTGGTAGCTCTACCTCCAGTAGTTTGGGCTGGGCGTTGATACGTGAATGAATGAATGTATAGATGAGTGAGTGAGTCATTCAGTCAGGACTTTGCCTTATACATACATACATACATACATACATACATTCATACATACATACATACATACATACATACATACATACATACATACATACACACACACACACATACATACATACATACATACATACATACATACATACATACATACATACATACATACATATATAAGTTGGCTAAAGCTAATTTTCTCGTTTTCACCTTTTTTGTGTACAAAAAGTTGGGCTTGCAAGTATTTTTGTGTTCCTAGCGCCACAAGGCGGTGTTTAGGCTTTGTCTTCACCGCATCTTTGGAATTGAAAAATACAAGAAATTTTTACAGGTTTTTATATGACTTAAAAACTTCACACTAACATAATTCATTTGATATGAATCATAAATTGATAATTCAAATATGAAGTTTCTTTAGAAATCTAACAGAAACAAAGATCAAGTATCGTCGACCAAAGACACCAACACATCTCCTCCTACTTCAAAAAAGATTCCAAAACATAGTATAAAATGCACATTATATTTCCGTTGCTGATATCAGCTTCGAGAATAACCAAAAAAGAAACTCTCATTTCCCCCACGATCCAATTCACGGCCATTTAAATGCAGATCTTCCAGGAAAACTCATATTCAGAAGGGAGTATATATTTTACGAAGTTTGGCTTCTTTTTCCTTAGGTTCATCCCAAGACGATGATGCGTTCTCGATGTCGAATATTTCTTTATTTTGCAACGTCAGAACAGTTTTATTTATGACCCTCAAGAGCAGCAGTGACTTTTTGACGCATATGACTTTTCGCTCGTTTGTTTCAGATTCGAAAAAGAAATAAATGTACTTGTGGTAAAAAAAATTTAAAAATTACAATTTAAGAAAAACTTATCAACAAAAATATAAAATCTCGCAGATGAAAATTGTATCGTTGCAAAAAAAACGCATTGTTAATAAAAAGAATTTTTTTAATATAAAAAGTTATACTTTTAACGTAATATAAAGTTTCCGGTTACCAAGTATTTATGATGAAATGCTTATGGACCTGTGTTTTGTCTTAAATTCTAGTAATTTCAGACTCGTATGACGTTAACTAAATAAAAATAACTAAAACAAGACATTTTTACTATATTTCATTATTCAAGACAGAAACATTAATGCAATATGTGTGCCAAATGGGCTATAAACTATTCTTTAAAACAAAGGCTTGCGCATGCATAAAAATATTAATGTTTGCCCAAAGTCTAACTAGAGATCACGCACGACCAACTAACCACGCAAATGCAGTTTCCATTCCTCTTTCTGTGTCTGTTGTTGATATATTATATTTTGCAAAGGGGAAGTTATTTGTTGAACACACACTCTTAAGATATCATTTTCATTTTCTTTACATACTCTCAGCTTTTTGAGTCAGGTTTTCGTATTATGCTTTACTAAAGTTGATGTTCCTTTGATGTAGAATTGAATCAACACAATAAAAACTTAATGATAAATCTGAAATCTAAACATAAGTGACGAATGTCGGACGCGAAGTGTCCTTACTCCTTTATCAAAGACGTCCTGAAAAGGGGTTGACTTAGACTTAGAATAGGGTTGAACAAAAGTCTCACACTAAGATGATCAGGGGAGAGCAGTGCATGTTCTTCTGAAAAGAAACAAACAATTAGTAAGCATATTAAACAAAAATACATTTAACAAAAAGATCAAAGAACAATGGTACAAGGGACAACATTAAAGGAAATACACACTTGCAAATCTGCATGGTCATGTAATACAAGTCAGATATTGACACGTCGAATAAACTATATGTCATAGTTACGTAAGGGGGTTAGCAGTCTGTTTGAGGTTGTGAAAATAACTGTTCTGTTTTGTTGTAATTGTGCTAAACTATGAGAATGGCAGTGTCTATTGTGTGAATTTCAAGGGCTTGGTCTAAGATAGAGTTCCTGACATACCAAGTAATATAAACCAAAATAATAATATAAACAAAAACAATTTGAACTTTTCAACGTTGTTAGAAATTTATGATTGAAATACTAAATTATGAATCTTAAAAATGATTACATTAGTTTAATGAACGTTCCCCAATACCCAATTCCATATTCTGACAAACAAATCCTTAATGAGGTTGCTTCACGTCGTGAATGGCAGCATCTCCAGCGGTCTTATTTTCAGTTAGAAAGCTATGACCTCAGATACCCAACTTTCATACTTTTTGTCCGTCTGTCTGTACGTCCGGACGGACATAAATCTACTATCTCTCGGCGAATTTCCCATTGAATTAGCATTGAAATTCAATTTTGAGTCATTTAAATCACTGTAGGTATTGAAATGCGGTTGATGTCCATCTGTCTGTCTGTCCATCTGTCTGTCTGTTCGTATGTCTGTCCGTCTGTCTGTCCGCCTGTCTGTCCGTTTGTCTGTCTGTCTGTACCCCCCTTCCAAAATCGGTTCTATCCATCGGATCTTAAAATTCTTTTTTTGTTAGAAAGCTATGACCTCAGATACCCAACTTTCATACTTTTTGTCCGTCTGTCTGTACGTCCGGACGGACATAAATCTACTATCTGTCGGCGAATTTCCCATTGAATTAGCATTGAAATTCAATTTTGAGTCATTTAAATCACTGTAGGTATTGAAATGCGGTTGATGTCCATCTGTCTGTCTGTCCATCTGTTCGTATGTCTGTCTGTTCGTATGTCTGTCCGTCTGTCTGTCCGCCTGTCTGTCCGTTTGTCTGTCTATCTGTACCCCCCTTCCAAAATCGGTTCTAATCATCGGATCTTAAAAATTCTTTTTTTGTTAGAAAGCTATGACCTCAGATACCCAACTTTCATACTTTTGTCCGTCAATCTGTACGTCCGGACGGACATAAATCTACTATCTGTCGGCGAATTTCCCATTGAATTAGCATTGAAATTCAATTTTGAGTCATTTAAATCACTGTTGCCAAATCAACAATGGCATGAGAAACTTTATTTAAACATATTTGAAGCAAAATAATATTTTCATGAATCAGTTTGGAATGACGTCATAAAATGTAGAACAATTTGATTCTTTGATTATTCATTAATTATCTACCAAGAAAGCGGCAAGGCATACTTTTGCATGCAATTATGCTTAGTTTTAATTTACATTTCTTGTTTTTTAATGCAGTTCGGAGTAGTTTCATTACTTTTGTTATTAATAAATATTTATTCTTCGAACTACAAATAAATCACGAGCAGATGATAAATAATATTTAATTAATTTGCGAACGAATATTAAGGAAAATAGTTGATTTTGGCTTTTAGAAGTTTAAATTATAGCTGGGTGCTGTGTTTCGATTTTTTTTTCTAATGTGTATAAATCTAGTGTAGAAACGGCTGTTGATGATATTTACTTTAGGAACCTAGTTTTTTCCCGATTAGAACTTC
The DNA here is from genome assembly GCA_019343175.1 of Oedothorax gibbosus. Taxonomy (NCBI): domain Eukaryota; kingdom Metazoa; phylum Arthropoda; class Arachnida; order Araneae; family Linyphiidae; genus Oedothorax; species Oedothorax gibbosus. The sequence continues at coordinate 25,586,525 of CM033272.1, read as the reverse complement.
AGTAAGTATTTAAGTAACAGGAAAGTAGGCTATTTTAGTTCTTTATGAACTTCTTGTTTTGTCTGGAATTACTTTTGATTTGGTATGATGAGTTGGCAAAATGAGTTTTCTTAGAATATTTTACTTATAAAAAATTTTAAATTGCAACTTCTTGCTGTTCGGTTGGTTGTTTAAATCATTTTTTGCATAGAAAGAAAAGTTTCTTTTATCCATGACAATCATTCATATATAGAGTGAAACCGGAACAACCAATGAAATCGCACGACGCTGAAAAATGAAAACTAGAGCGTTGCATCATCTGAAACATTCCCGTACAGTCAATATTTAATTGTACTTGTATGCCTATAATAGTATATAAGATCTCGTTATCAGCTATAATAGGCATGTTTCAGGCTTTGAGTAGCAAATGAAATGGTAAATGAAAATATATCCTTTCTCTAGCCTCGATTGGTGAATCAATGTCAAGTGGGAACAGACACCAATCAGAGTACCGATCGAACGAAACTAGGAATGAAAGCTCGAAGGACTACGTCATCTGAAACCATCCAATTTAATTGTCCTTCATTTGTAACGACTTGAAATATCCACATAGTGCAAATAGAACACATAGTTCAGTGTGAAAATAGACCACATAAATGAACATTGAAATAGTAATAAAAAGTTTTTAAGAAGTATAGTTGCATAAATAATTCAATTCACGGAGTGGACATGTGATATAGCAAAATGTAGGTATTGCAGACAAAAAAAATTACAGCAACACTGAAATAATCAAACAGTTATATACAATTAACTCATAAGCAAGATGGCTTCCTTATCCTCCTTTAAAGTTAGTCTGATGGTTGGTAGAGGAATTTAATTTTATTTTAGAACAAAAGCTGATATTCACTGAGTGGACACTTTTCAGAAAACTTTCACAGCAAAGCCCCTTAAATCAACCAACGCACTATCTGAAAACCCACATTTTATCTACTAATTTAATTAAGAGTGTATAAAACCAACTGTAACACACTTTATTTTCTTCATTTAACGTTTCAGTCACAATGCCAATGTTGAGGACACGGACAGCAAAGACGCATTACATTTCAGCACCGGAAATACTTCGACAATTCACATCCTATTTCAACAAACGCATTAAGTGTTCCGACGCCAACACGCCACAGAAACGACAAAGTTGTTTACAAAGTAAAACGGGAGGAAAAAAATCAGGAGAATAATTTCTGGAAACCACCCAGCGGAATTCGGAAAAATTGCCATGCAAACGCCTTTGTGTTCAGATCTCATTGAGAATGTTTGACAAAAATGTAGCAGACAACTTTGTTGAATTGGTGGTGACTCAGAGCAACAACGTTCCAAGTCCATTGTGACCTCTATCATGTTCTGAAACACTATAAGGCAGGGGTTCCCAACCGGTGGTACGCGTACCACTGGATTTCAGGTGGTACGCGTGAGTGACGTGAGCAACATGATGCTACTATTTTAGATGTCATTTGTTACTAGTTACTTGTGAGAGAGTGAACTTTCTGAACTCTTGTAACATAGAATCAGAATAAGTGTTGAAGAAGACTTAAGAGTGAAGATAAGTCCCGTTGCTCCTTATGTTGATATTTTAATCACAGGCAGACAACAAGTTTTGCGTTATAAACTATAAATGTATATATTTTATATGACGATTAATTTTTTGCTGAGTTTGTACTAATTTTTTATTTGTATTTTTTTAGACCGATGGGTAATAAATAAAACTGAAAATTATTACTATTTTAATCTTTTTACTTCTCCTTTATTTTAAGCATGTTATAAATAAACAAATACCGACAACTAAATATGAAGTATTCTCAGGAATTTAATTCAAAAAGCCTTTGAACACTTTTAGAAGAGTAAATATTATACGCTTATTAAAGTATTTTGGTCTGGTGGTACGCCAAAATTTCTCAAAAAAGTCAAGTGGTACGCAGGTGCGAAAAGGTTGGGAACCCCTGCTATAAGGGGTCGAATCAGATTAGAAAGTTTAATGAAAATGCAGTTTTTAGAAGAAGAAAAAAATAATCTATATCAGAAGCGGCCTTAGGTCACATTGGTTCTGGTACGCCTTGCATTAGTTTTATATTTGTATCTGCTTTGTTAAACATATAATTTAAATGAACAATTTTAATTTGTTAATTTGTAGAAGTAAACATGAGATACAGGTATACATTGTTCGATACAAAAATACCACCATTAAAACCTGAACTTGCAAACCCATTTTATAACAATTGACAGCTCTAATAATATTAGCATATATTATTTACTCAATATATTATTTACTCAAGTCATATTTACTGGTATTACAATAAGTTAAGTGTTGAATACAATTTTGTTAAAATCTCGACGCTTTGAAGGAAAATATTTTCATCTTGAAAAACATGACATCTCTTGGCTCTTCTCCAGAAATTTGTGTATTATTTAACAAGAATTGTGTAGGGGAAATATCAGTTTATATTCAAAAAGCAGTTGTTGTCGATTCAACAAAATTTAAATGTTCATTTTCTGCAAAACTGTTCTTTCTCATATAGTAAGCCTTTTATTGCGAAACTTTTAAAATCGACAAGCTATTTCATTCGTTTTACAATAAAATATCATTTATATGAGCTAACAAGTACATATATATGGAAAAATACTTTTTTTTCTCGATGCACTGAATGCTCTGGTGCAAGCTTTAGGTTGCTTAATTCTTTTTAATTGTTCCTACATTTTAATATATGGTTTTTATTTATAAGGAAAACATTTTGATTTTAGGAAATTGCAAAGAAAAAATATCAAATTATAACCACACAATGTGTCATGTTTTAAATGTATATAAAAACATCAAATAAATATAATTAGTTTATAATGAAAAAAATAATGCATCAAAATCTTGAAAAAAACAGTAAACTAAAAAACAATATTTATTTTAAAATTCTAATAGTTTTTCCTTTTTTTCCGGAACCCAGGGAAATTCATTTACTATTTGATTATCATGACAATTTCTCTTCTAACAGCCCAGCAGATCTCTCAACACTGGTTCGTTTTCCTCGCTAATGAATTGAAGATCCGGCCATAGAAACATGTCATACATAAATCAATAATTTTGTTATTTAATTTTTTGGCACAAAGAAAAATTGAAAAAACACATTCTAACGATGCAAACAAAACTATAAAGATAGTTTTTGTATGGTCGTCTTCAAAAAATTGAATCTGTGGAATACAAAATGCTTTCAAGGTACAAGGAAAATTAGTTTAATTTTAACATCAATCTTGAAAAAAAATTGCTATAATGTCGAAGTTATCTCCAGATATTCAAAACAAAGACAATGTTTCACTTAACTACACAATTTCGTTTTTTAAAAAATTAGAAAGCATATAAAAAATATACCTTTGTTAGTTGCTAAATAGCCTCCTTGTTACATTAAAGAATATGTGAAATAGAAAAGACTGTTCCAGTTGTTTTTTTCTTTCACATCCATATCGTTTCCCCTAGAATTTCGAAAAGTGACGTTCCAGGTAGAAGATTCTGGAATAAAGTTTCGCAAAGTTCAAAGAAATGAGTTCTGGCACTGCCGTGATTACATTATACTGCTGCCTACTTATTTTATTTAAATCTATTACATTTCGCTGAAATATTGTATTCTTAGGTTAAGTGAAAAAAAATATCGAGTAATAATAGAAAAGTCTTTGTTGTAATTTTGTGCCATAATAATCTTATCATTGTTTTTAATAAAGATTTATTTCTCAAACACCATACATGAATTTGTTGCAATTGAGGAAAACAAATTAACTAATTTATAAATTTTCAATTTTGCTTCACCTTAATATACTACTGAACAGTTTGTTTATAACATTTGACTTGTAACTTTTTTTTATAATGGAAAAAATTACGTATTCAGCTAAAAAAAAATATTTGAAGGACTTCCCCAGTTGCAAACCAAACATATAAAACCAGATGTAATTTAAAGCGTACTAACGTTACACAAATTTAGGAGTAAGTCGACAAAACTAAAAGTATATGATCAACGTTCCACGACAAGCTGTGGAACATATACCAAAATTATAGCAACCATTGCACAAATTTTTGAAATCGAAAAAGCATTAAAAGTGTATGTAGATTCAAGTATAAAAAAATGGTAAATCAGCATGGTATATTTTTTAAACAAAAGATTGCAAGGGATAAATATGTCTATCGGATGCGAAGTTTATAGCTGTGTTAGATACATAAAAATACAAGAAAATCCACCACAAAATTTCTCAGCATAAGTTGCATATTGGTATACCTAACAGTAAAATTCTGCAAAAAATTAGAGGCAGCATGCTACTACTCGTTTGTTTACACATTTTTGTGGTGTATATACTTACCCTTATTTTTTTGTGTTTGCCGACTTCTATTTTGTGGTAAAATCTTACACCATAAACCTTGAGGTAGCACATGCTGCCACCAGTTTTATGAAGTAGCGTTACTACATCAAATTTTTCAAAGGTGGGTAAGACCAAAATATTTATATAATAATTTTTTCTGATCTAAAACTATTACTTAATAACTAAAACTAAAAACTTTTATATGCATTGTTTTAAAATTCAATACATAATATTTTACCCTAACATACCCCATATGAGTAAAATTCACGAAAGTTATTCTTTTGTTGTTTGCAAAAACTATTTTACAAATGGAAAGTTATTCTCATTAAAACAAAACGGCTTATTCGGAAAGATATGATGTTGTTTTATTATAGAGAAGGAACCGTTGAATGAAATCCAAAACTATGTGATGATGCTTCTCTGATTTAATTAAAGACTCTTCTGCTCTAAACGAATCCAAGCGACACATAAAAATTATAATTAAACTAAATGAGTTTTTCATATCTATAAATTCCACACAAAAACCTAGTAATAACGGGAACACAATACAAAATGCCATCTTTACTTCATTTACTTTCAAATAATATTTTTCTCTCCATTGTGTAAAAGCTCATATTTTTTATATCTAAAACAAAGTTAATTAAATTGCAAGAATTTTACGAAAAATATATTGCATTATTCTGGATCATAACTGATTATGTTCCCCTTTAATTTTTTTATTATTTTTTTTGAGATTTTTATACTTGTTGAAATCGCGATAAGTGATGGTTTTAGTTTTGTACAGATAAAAAAAATTCTTAATAATATTAATGAATAGTTTTTTATTTTATATATCATAGATTTTTTTCCCTGTGGAATTATCTATTTTTTCGATAACTTAAGTCCAAAAAAAGAAACTTTTTGCGTAATAAAATTTGCTTTATAAAAAATGTCATAAAATGTACATTCTGTTTTTAAGAAAAAAGTCAAAAAACTAATGGCATATTTCTGCTTTAATACTCATTGTATCTTGTACTGATAGAGAAAAAACTTTTAAAGATAATACTAGATACTCTATACCTTTTTAACAAAAAAAACTTAATCAGACTGTTACAATTGAGATTATAACAGACCGTCTGTAAAGAACAGATGGGACAAACGGACGAAAAAGGGTGCAGACAGACGGACAAAAAGTATAAAAGATTTAGTCTCTGATGTCACACCTGTGTAACATAAAATAAATTTTAAAATCAACTTGTTAGAACAAAGTTTGGAAGAGGGTACGGACAGACGGAGAGAAATCACCACGTTGTCAATATCTAGCTTTTTTTTTAATTCTTTCAAGCTAAAAAAATTAATTAGACAAAATATCATATATTTATATAAAAAACAATAAAAACCTTATCTTTCTTCTTTTTTAAATATGTATACATAATGCTAATTTCATGTGCACTTGTTGGGATCACTGATCGTATAATACGCTAAACCCTTATTAAAAAAAATCTTTAATACAGATGATTCAACGAAGAATTAAATATATTTGTAAGTGGAAATTTGGAAGTTGTAAAATTTGTGAACAGAACAGTTTACGTTGCTTATTATAAAGATAGTACTTTCAATTTGGATTAATTGCAATTCTTATTTTATATGAATATGGGTCATTCTAAATAACAGAAATTCAAGCGCAACTCATATGATAAGAACAACTTTGATTGTAACTTCCACAAATATGAAAAAATAAAAACAACTATAACTCAATGTTTACGTCAAGAAGATTTTTTTTATCATAAACTTAACTTAAATTACCAGTAACGTATTTAATTAAGAAAATTCTATGATAACTTTCGCCCGTATGCCAAAAATTAGCTTTACGGTGTAATACAACGAAGATTTAAATGAGACAAATATTTTTATAGGAAACACTAGACCACTTTCTTGTAAATGTTCACGCACCAACTCTCCAAAAGCTTGCTAGTCAATTATGTAATTAAATGTATTTTTTTACATGTGCAAAAATTATTTATAGTAATAAAGATTCTTAATTATATTTTTATTTTTTCTTAATTATATTTTTATTTTTTCTTAAGAGGGACTGTCAGTCCCATAGACATAATGCATTAATTTTGAAATCACAACTTTTACAAAATAATTGCTATGCCATGTTATCCCATTTTCACCATTTATGGGAATCATCATAACATCAATTTAAAACAAAATTTAATAGAAAATAACATCCGGTTATTTAATTATTAATTGATAAAGTTTTAAAATAGTGTCGCCATCTGCTGTAATTTTTGGCATTTTAAAACTTCAAAAATATATAATTATATAACTAGATAACATTTTCGTTTTAAAATTTGTTTCATTTCGATGTTATGTTGATTCTCATACCTGGGAAAAAAGGGCTAACATGGCAAAGCAATATTTCTGCGGAATTTATGATTAGAAAACTAATGCATTAGCCCTATGGGACTGACAATCCCTCTTAATTATATTTTTATTTTTTCTTAATTATATTTTTATTTTTTCTTAATTATATTTTTATTTAAAATTTTACAAAAGTGTATATCGAAGCGAAACAAAATTTTAATATTGCTTTTTAATTTAAAACAGTTTTCTAAGAAAAGTTTTCAGAAAAATATTTCTACGTTTTCAAGAAATTTAATTTTCCCAACTACCAGAGTAATCAGTCAATCTATAGCTGCTATTGTTTATTATTATACATGTCGCTTTAAAACATAGCAATATTAAATTATTATTCTATATGAAACAAATTCTATTTTAGTTTTTAAAAAATGACCTAAACATAAATTACCAGGCCTCCTTTTTAAAAGGAACCTGGAGAAAGATAGTTTAAAAGACTGTTTAGCATAGCAATTGCAAATTAACTAAGGTATTATGTGTTTCTATAGTTTATAAATACTAATGCATTATGAAACAGCCCTAATAATAATTCCCCTTATGCACATGCTAGTCCCCCGACGATAGGCTGCTAGAAATCTATTCAATGTGGCAACGAGAAATATCTATCCTCATTTAAAATCTTCTTCACTCCCGAGTTCTACATACATCGACTATTACAGAATTCACTTCACATATAATAAAAACAAATTCTTATTTAATAAACTTAATTCTTTTTTTTTTTAATACTAAGGAATAGTTATGAAATATAAAATAGTAGATGCGTAAATTTAGGAAATTCATATTCAAATGAAAACATACAAGTTTAAAATAATGACACTATTTTTTAAAAACTCAGACTTTAGGCTGAACTATTTGTATATTAAAAACATTTCTTTTTTAATCTAAAGCAACTAGTTCTCTTTTCACTTGATACAAAATATAGCTAAATGAATTCGAAGTTTTAAAAAAAAATAGTCAAAGTTATTGTGCCTAAATGTAAGAAGATTTCAATAAGTTTTCTACTAGCAGGGCATATTTCGTTTTTTATTCTGCTATAAGACACAAAAACATTAAAAAAGTAAAGGTACTTTATATTCTAAAACAAAGAGTCAGGGTTTCAATTCAAATTATCCTTGCAAAAAATTGAATGCCACACTTAGGAATATTTTATATCATTTACGATAGAAAAACCTAATTATTTCAAAGTATGAAGAGCAGCATTTTTTTCTAGTCCATGCCTATTGTTTCTTTACCTTGGTGGCTGAATAAAAACAAATCATTTAAGGGTGGGATTTTTTTTTAAACCTTCACTTTATGTTTTTCTGCTAAAATATTTTTGATTTAACAACTTTACTTAGTTTTGTGATCATTACCATATTTAAGACAATCAATGTGGAATTTAACTTTTAAACGTACCTAATAACGATTAAGATCAATTTATCCTCTATGAAAATCTTTTTTTTTTGCTGCTGTTTCAAGTAGAGACAACAAGTTATATTTAATTTAATTATGTCAAGGTAGTTTCTTAACATCCAGCTTAGCGAATGAATCCTTCTTTATATTTGATATTACCTTTTGGCAAAAAAATTTAGGGTCTGTTTTCTTAGGATTCAAATAACACATTTTTAAAGCAAAGATAAAATTAAAAGGAGGAGTGAAATACAATTGTCGTATTTAGGGTAGCATCACTTAAGCAGATTGAGCTTATTATTAGTACCATATATATCCAAATTCTGGAAAATTAAGAATAAAACACAAAAAAAAGCATCTAACAAAATTATTTAAAGAAATAAAAAATATTGTATAAACATATCAATACAAGCTTGAAACTTTTATCTCTAACAAAGTCGAACTAAATTTAAAAGAAAATGCATTCTGACAAGTAAAGAAAGTGATAATATTTTGGAAACAATATCAAATAACATTTTATTGTAATAAACAAAAATTATAAATCTTACATGAGCATATTTCTTATTTGGAATTGACATTTAATAGCTCTGTATTTAAACACTTACAAATCCACACAACATCGATAAAAAATATGCGACGTACAATATTTGCACATCAAATGATCTTTGGAAAATAACTGTTTTGCAGTTTCAGGATTTGCACTTCATTGGACATGGTACTTGATAGATGCCTTTCTGCTTGATGGCTAAAATTAAATGGTACAACAATTATAATTAAGCACTATAATAGTTTGGGTACAAAAAAACCACTTGAATTATAAAATCAAGAAACTTCCACAAAATAATTAATAAAAGGTTGGAATCCTCATCATTTGTTTATCCATCACTCTTTATGTCCACAAAACGCAAAAGAACCAATGTCTCACGTTATAAGATCAGAGTAACTAATCTCTTTTTACCAAGATACAGATAGAGGCACTAAATAGTTAATATTGAATTGTACAAAAGTTATTACAATCGTTGTTTTAAAAAGTTTGTAACCACTTTCTTCCTCTTTTTCAAGGCAATTTATTTCCAAATCAGTGTTCTATAGGCCAACAGTCAACTGTTTTGTCTTTACCAACCTTAATAAACACTTGTTGCCTTGCCACCATCACGACTCTGCCTACGTTGGTAGAGCCAATACCAAGCGACTATAAATACAGAAATGTTGTATACCTGGAACTTGAGAATGCTCTGGAGGCTTTATATGCAGCCATTCGTCGCTACCATCACAACAATCACAGACACCGTCGTTGACCTTGTATGACACTATAGAGTTCACATTGTGCTCAGACTGATGAGTGCAATAAAATCTGGAGAAAAATACAAAGTTGTAAATAACTAGGAAATGAGGCACAAAACCAATAAATAAACAGCTACATACAATATCAAGCTACATAACATTAAAAGAAAATTACATCTGCATTAAGCTAGAAACAGCTAGTTATACTACTTAGTTGTACTTTTTTGGTGGATTTAACATGTTGACTGCCAAGATAGTGATAGAAAATTGTCATTGATAGAGGCTGATTTAGTTTAGTTTAAAATATCCTTGCACTAGAGCTACACGATGGCTCTGATAGAGGCTGATATGAAGCAAAAGAACATCCTGCTTTTAAACGAATTCATTACGATGAAAAGGTTTAAAAACATGAACCTTTTCTACCTCTACCTAAACAACTAACCTTTCTTCGTTTTCGAAAAAAATTGTAAATAGCTTAGTCCCAGGTTGTAAAAATACAAGGAATTGTTCCTGGTTATTTCCAACCAGAAAAGCCCAGGAACAAGATTTGCACCAGCCAACAACAGATTTGTTTCAGTGATTAACTTTTCAACTATGAAATCATCTCTAAATTTTCATAATTCATATTTTATTTAAAAAAAACTATAAAAAATAAAATGGAGACCATTTGCAAATTTTGTACAGCTAGATAGTTGAATAACAAATTAAACTGTACTGCGAAATGCAGTACAGTTTGATGACAAAAGACGAATCCTACACTTGAGACAAAAGATTTAGTTACCTCTTAATTTGAAATGGAATGTACTTTTTCAAATGATGGTATGTATTATTCCAAGCACAGTAGGCAAAAGTGTTAAATCTAATTTTCTACAATCTATATTCTCAAATTCGATAAAACAATTTACACATTATCTATATTCTCAAATTCGATAAAACAATTTACACATTATTCTGTAATCGCCTTGATCACCTAGAAACCTTGAATTTGTTTGTGGTGTTAACAACCTTACAAAATTATGGCTCTGTATGGAAGTTCCTCATTTACACATGGAATTAATTGGTGACGAGACCGAGTACTGCGAGATATTTCACAGGTTGGGAATCAGCGTGTTAATGAGCCCAACCATTGTCAATGAGTTAAACTTAACTTTCAATATATTTTTAAGAACTTGAAAGACACAGCCTCATGCCCAACTATTTTGTTTTTGTATTGAAAGCTAGTCTATGTGTAATCTTTGTACTACTGGACAACAAATGACTACTAAATATTTGGAGGATTATTTGGAGGATCTGCATTATTGAGTTTTGGTTGTACTATTACGATTACTATTATGATTAAAGAAATGTACTATTATGATTAAAGAAATGTACTATTATGATTAAAGAAAAATATCAGAGAGCCAGAAGTCTCAGCACATAATAGTCAAAGACTGCTTATGACAAAACAGATTGTTTCCAAATTTAGCCTTTTCAACTGATAAAATACAATACATTTAAAAATAAATTAAATTTGTTTTACTAAAATATTAAACAACTTAATATATAGATTCAACAAGAGGTTCACAATAGTAACTGTCACTTAGACCCACTACTATACACACATATTATACAATTTAGAAAAAACTTGCCAAACACAGCATTTATACTATTTTAAACACAATGATCAGCTATTTTTATTGATTTTCTTCTTTCACAAATTCAATTTTTTGTATTTATCGTTTGCTAAATTTATTTGCTGTTCGAAGAATAAATATGAAAATTGGTATTCTTAATGGGAAAGATAAGATATATCACCATGTTACTTAGTATTTTACATGTCCTCAACTGACTTATAAAACAGTGATAAAAATTCTTGTTCCAAATGTTCATTTTAAATGAAAAGTTTCTAAATAGTCATATAATTGGCAATTGTGGAAAAAATGGATCAAAATAAAATTGTAATGTTATTTAGATGGAAATTATATATTTTAGTTTTTCTAAATTTCAAATATACTTCCAATTATATTTTTTGATAAAATTCGAATACAGCTTAGCCTTATTTTTTGTGTCAATGTGATGTATCACACTTGTCTGTGGATCCATGGTGTGAAAGTGTGTGGCAAAGCCAGGTGACTTTTCATTTTTTACGTAACAATTTGTTACGTAAAAAATGAAAAGTTACTAACTAGCGTTTGTTACTAACAAATGTAAAAAGTGGAAACGTATTGCTTATTTACACAGTGTGGTACTGGAAGCTAATACCATAAACAAGACATACTCACTTTCCAACATTACAAGCAGATGTGCTTGGCTCATCTGAAAAATCTGTACAATCACAGTAGTTATCGTTCAAAAATGAATAGTCTATTTCCTCCCCACTCCTCAAACATCTGAATGTGTTCCGCACGGTAGGCTTGTACAGCTCTTGACTAGAAGAAAGAACTCCAATAACGAAATTCAACGAATCAACTTCAGGTTGCTCAGGAAGAACTTCTTTATCAGATTTCTTTGGCATCATGAAGCCATCAGCTTTTTCGTAGCTGCGGAAGTTGGTCTGTAGTCTCGATCTAGGACCTCTTCTGGAGAGTTCTTTTCCGAGCTGTCCCACCGAGAATAGCTGATACATTAGGAAGAAGGCGATTACTATTGTGGTGAAGATGATGCATCGTTTGGGACGGAAGAAATATCGGTAGCGGAAGATGTTCATTGGCTGGCTGGTGGCACAGGAAGTTTTCTGAAAAGAATAATAAAATTAGTATATTATTATTAAATAATTAATTTAAGAGATTTAGTGGCTGAGTGTTATCACTTCTCACTATAATAAAACAGGACTGGGGTTTGAATCCCAGATTTGGTAAGGTTTACTCAGCCTTTCATTCCTAGAGTAGGGTCGCTAAAATAAGGCTGGAGTTACCTTGGGAACTAAAAACAATGGCCATTACGGGTCAATTTGACCTACTGACCAGAATAACTGCTTTGATGCACTCTATAGTACCCTCCCAGGTAGCACAACAATTTTGGCCAATGTTGCCTGAATATTGGCCAAACACGACGGGCATCGGTTCATACCTATCATTTTCTACCGACTTTGGCCAGTATTGCCCAATGTATTAATTGCGACACTGAAATTTTAATACTTAGTGATTTTGGACCAAATCTTATTTTTTTCAAAAGATAGATGATAAAAAATAAATTTTTCAATGTTTCTTAACATACAACTCATGATGGCGACATTTTCCTAAATTCGCATATGAATCTCGAAGTTACGATTTCGGCCAAAACCGGCCAAACCAGATAAACGGTGATGCACAAGTATCGATATCGGCCAAAACTGACCGATCCTGATAAATAACGATTATGTATTTCGCGAATGGCAACACCGATTTCTGTTTACAGATACAGATTCGTTATTCTCTTGGGTCTAGGACCCCGGTGGCCTAGTGGTTAAGATCGCAGACCATTACGCTAACTGCGCGCTACCCTGCGTATCGTACCGGATGCGGGTTCGACTCTCGCCTTTGCCCTGGGTGTAATTCCTCTCTCTATGTTAGTAAAAAAATTCCGCCTGTGTCTGTCTTGACGAAGGGTGTCTGATCAAGCCATAGGATCAAGCACACAAGCCGGAAATACAAGTACCAACCAACCTTTTCGCGTTCTATGTTCTGAGGGGTTCTGAGGACTCCCGTGTTTCGACTTCGAATACTATTCTGTGCTGTGCATCAAATTAAGGTAAGAATCTTAAGTTATTTTGAGTTTATTATAGTTTAATAACACTAAATATTTTATTTTACATTTCTTTTTGATCAATAAACGATATTAAGTGTTTTTGTTCAAAACTTCAACAATGTTTGTTAGGCTTAACTGATGACTCGATTATTGGGTTTTAAAATAGTCGTTATAGAAAATCTTTTTTTTTTAAGTTCAAAATAAGCTATCTGAAATTAAATTTTGATATCATGCCTGATAAGGTTAAAGTGTTCGAGTGTATAATACGAATACAAAATGGTAGTTATACAGAATAAAGAATAATGTGAATGTGTTGGAATGTTTGCCCCTGCAAATTATTAGTTGTCATTATGTATGCTGGATTATCCTAAACTGACACAAAATTGCTGTGATGGAATTCAGCAACTATTTTATTAATAACTTATAAAAAAAAATACTACTGTATAAAAGACCAAGTTTAAGTAATAATTGTACTTAGTTGCATGTGTGTGTGATTCATTTTATTATTTCTGTAGCTAGCGTGAAAATTAAATATGAAAATGCTGTAACTAACCTCAACTATCGGAAGACGGATTGGCAAAGTACTGGCAGGATCTCCAAATTAGGGCGGGAAACAGAAGTGAGCGAAAGAAAAAGAAAAGCAATGGCCAAGAAACAGATCAGCAATCAAAAGCTGTGGAAAGCAGCGAGGAAGACATGTGTTCTTTTTAATAAATGGACCATTTAATTAACCAATTTCAGCAGCTGTATCTTTAATGATATAATAAAAATGTGTGTACATTAATTTTTTGTTGTAATATTAAAAAGATTTTCACGACAAAATCAAAATTTAAGTTGTGCTTGGTATCTGCTGAAGGGTAACAAATGGGTTTTTTTTCGTTTTTAGCATTTCATTTTAATATAAGTTTGGGTTTTTTTATAAATTTTTATTTTTATGGCAGAGATTATTAAATCATTGGCTAATGCTCATGAAAATATTACCCAAACTATATAATTGACAGTAAATTATTTTACTGTCTTTTATATGGTTTAGGTAATATTTCCATGAATTAGGCAATGCGTTTTAATAATATCTGTGAATACTGCAAAATCTATTACAATAATATTGGCCAATGCGGGTAAACGATATATGCCAATACTGCAAAGACCAATACAATAATATTGGCCAATGCGGGTGAACAATATCTGCCATATTGCAAAAAGGTTTGTCGTTCGATGCTGGCTGATATTGCTTGGTGATGTTGGCCATCATTCTGTGTATGACATTGGCCAATGCGGGTGAACAATATCTGCCAATATTGCAAAAAGGTTTGCCGTTCGATGCTGGCTGATATTGCTTGGTGATGTTGGCCATCATTCTGTGTATGACATTGGTCAATGCGGGTGAACAATATCTGCCAATATTGCAAAAAGGTTTGCCGTTCGATGCTGGCTGATATTGCTTGGTAATGTTGGCCATCATTCTGTGTATGACATGCCAATACTGCTGTGCACTAGGTACTAGTCGAATGATCTGAAATGACCACAGCAAGGATTCATAGGACCCGAAGCCACTACGTATAGTATAGATTAAGAATAAAAAAAATTCAGTTTTATAACTTTTCTCTGCTGATAAGACAATGTTTTTAAAATAAAAAAGAGTTACATCTAATTTTAAAAAAACCTATCACTAATAAAACAAATGCCTTTAATGTAAAAAAATTACTGAAAATGAAAATTCGCTATAATATTTTGGAGACATATGGGTCATTCCTCAGAAAACGTACAATTTGAGGCAAAAAATCTCAAAAAAAAAAAATATTGATGAAACTTTTTTAAACTTTGGATTTGAGTTACACTTACATACTACATTGGAATAATAACATCGGTCCAGATCTTACAATTAATATTAATTATTCGGATAGCAAGTCTTAATTTAATAATGTTTAATTTATAAAAGTTTTAACTCCCAAAATTAACATAAAAATATATTATTGATGTGTTACACTTTAATATAATTTCAGCTTTACTTTATTATATTAGTTCATGGCAAAATATAATGTCAATATATTGTATTTCACCTATAATTAATCAATTTATTCGTATATAATTAAAACGTCATGTACGTGCACACATAAATCATGTCCGTAAGCCCAAATGCACGGACATGATGAAATCGCAAATAAGGGCTTCCAGGCGCAAAAGGTTTAGGCCTTAGAGAACGAAACATGCAAACTGATATTATATAACTTATTTCTTTCTATAAATAACAAATTATAAGTAATAATCAATAGCTTACCTTCTTATATCTTGACCACAGAAATGACGCTATGATCTCGTCAATGGCCTATTTTTAACTTTTAACTTCTAATTACTTTTTATCTACTACGGTATTCAAACTGTCGACGTGATACAACGTATAATGTGTATTATTGAATACTAATAAGACTGAAACAGAGTACTATTATCTTTTCTAGATAGTTATGCAAGCTAAGAAATACATTGTACACGGACATGACGAAAATCTGTGGGACATTTTATTTTCACGGAATTTATATATTTACATTCTTTATAATGATTATATTTTATGTTTTGTATGTTCTAGTAATGTCAGTTGAATTAAAAATCAACTTTAGTTATAAAAAATTGGGATTTAATTAGTATATACCAATTAAAGCAGTCCCCGAACATGATGGTGAGACAGCTCACGGACATGATTTGTCAGTCTGTGGACACAAATTTTTACACAAAATATATAATTTTTTGTATTTATTCAACGTTAGTAAGTAGATAAAATATTCATCATCTTAAATTAATTCAAGTGGAAGCATAACTTTTCTTCATGTGAAAGATAACTTGCGGGGACATGCTTTTGTACGTTTTGTGAGGAATGACCCATATATTAAAAACATTTGTTACTTCCTCTTATGTATTAATTTAAAAACTATAGGGCTTTTATTAGATGAAAGTGTAACCATATCAGGAAAACTTTATACGTGAATTACTATACAAAGCATACATATATACTAGGGGTCGCAATTAACTTTTTATGCCAGGTGCACGAGTGCACCCAAGTCTTGTGACTTAGGTGCGCTAAAAGAAGTTGGAGCAAAGGCGAGACATGATTGTTGGCTTCGAGACAGCGAGTTTCAATGAAATGAAAAATTAATAACGCTACTCTACGTTTTTAATGTTACCGTGGTTTTGGAAAGTTAGGTACCACATCATGCACCCAAGTTAAAAACTTATGTGCACAATTTTTTTTAGGTGCACTGTGCACCCGTGCACAGGCTAATTTCGAACCCTGATATATACCCTGCAGCAGTTATGAGTCAAGTATTTGACAATTTAGATGCATAACAAGCATTTAAAAATTCATTAAAACAATATATCTTGAAAAATTAGTAAAATTATAAATATAAGAATGGTAAACAACATAGTAAAGACAATATAATTTCAATGAATTGCTAATAAGCGTTCAATTTTTAAAAACAAAAATCCTATAAACCTTTTACAAAGAGTAGCATCGATCTTACTGTATTATCAATGCATCATTGTTTCTTCCATGGTAGACACTCCATCTGAAAAAATACAAAATATTAAAGCAATACATTTTGTTACAAACACTAAGTACTAATTGGCTCTAGGATCTTTTATGGTTTTTAAAAATTCAATTTAAGGTGGGGTCAATAATTTT
Organism: Oedothorax gibbosus; assembly: GCA_019343175.1. NCBI lineage: Eukaryota > Metazoa > Arthropoda > Arachnida > Araneae > Linyphiidae > Oedothorax > Oedothorax gibbosus. The sequence goes on along the minus strand of CM033272.1, from coordinate 25,569,703 downwards.
GTTCTAAATTGGTCGGGGCAACCATTGCAAGATGATAACATCATTCCACTTAGCTTTCCCATCTGACACAATAGGTGCTATGTCAAAAATTGGTAGTAACTTTTTTTTAAAATGACGTTAAAGAATAAATTAATTTGATACCTTGTACGCGTGGTGTATTTTCAGGAAAAATAAAAAATATCTCACATCATAATGATTTCTTTACGATATAATAGTTTCAAAATTTAAGTCTAGGAGCCTAGTTTGGTCATAATACGGTTTTTTAGTAGGGACATATTGAAAAGTTTTTAAAATTTTTATTAAGTTCAAAAAAAACTATTGTAAATACTTAAGAATAAATACTTAAAATTTGTAAAGAAAACTAGTAGTTTCTTTATGATATTTTGCTGTATTGAAGTTAAATAAAAGAGAAAAATTAGCATTATTCAATTTGATTATAATTTTAAGTGTTGAAATTGCCTGCTACGGAAAATAGATAAATACCCAACACAAACGCTAACTTTTCTGTTAATTAATAAAAAATGAAACGCATCAAGTTTAACTGTATTTGGACAATTCGCAGTATAAAAAGTTTAATAATTATTATTAAAACTTAACATTATAACGAGTCTCGACCTTAACATCTGACAACTACCATTTAAATTAACTTGATCATACACTTGACTATATACCAAATTGGAATGTCCTAATTATTTTAGAGTAAAAAGAAATAATAATTACAAACCATTTTAAAAAGTACTGTAAATGATTTAAAAATTTACATTTACGTCACAATGTAAACAAAACAGAAAACACCGGAACGGAAAGGCTATGTCCTGACTACGCCACAAAGGCAACAAACTTGGCGACTTGGCAGAGTCAACCACCGTGCTATTAAATTGCTTGGTGCGCTTGGCAGTCGCCAAATTTTGTTGCGTTTGTTGCCTTTGTGGCGTTTGATGTCGTAGTGAGGACATAGCCAAAGGAAAATAGAAAATTGGTTGAAGTATAAGTGCAGTTCTGAAGAAAGGAGAAAATGTTACCAACCACTGAAATAAAATTGTTAATGGTGACGTCAAAGAAGTCACGGATGTTTATCATTTTGCTTTTAAAAAATAATGTGTTCGGTAAATTAACAACGCCTTATCACCTACTTAAGGGTCATGAACATATAATGCCTTTTTTGTCTGAAGCATGTTGTATACCATACTTTAGCTAATGCCCGCGCTTTCCGTAAAAAAAAATATTTCATTTTTTTAACAAAATAATAATTTTTGCAATTTAAAAGTCATTTCATATGAAGTAATTGAGCAAAGTTCATTTTGATGATTGCCAAGTATTTTAAAGAAAAATTTAGTATAAGTTAACAATGGGAATTTTTCAGAGATCCAACGATCTTGTTTTCCATTTTCCATATTCTGTGATTTCATTGGTTGTTTCGGTTTTATTTTCATTGCGCAATTTTTGTCGTCTGCTTGTTCCATTTTTCCTTTGTTCATACCATGCAACTTGTTTTTAGTCTTGTTATTTATTAAGCTTTATCGGTTTATATTCGACTAATTTAAAGTGTCTTCCGCCGATTTGTTGAAAACTTGTAGATGTTTTGTCTTATCTGAAATTAGATTCTATAAATTTTATTGGCTTAAATATCTATGAAAAATATTACAGCCAAATTAACAGAAAAAAAAACGCCTCCGATTGTGTGTTTGGAAAACTATACAACTTTGATTGAATATTTTGTCTTATGCTGAGAAATTCATAGCGAAAATTGTGGACCGTACAGGACGCAAAGTTTTTAACGTGAGACACAATGAAAAAAATAAAAGTTTATTTAGAAGACAACATAAAAATAATAATTGTGGCTCAAAATGATCGGATTTATCTTAGTGCCGCCAAGAAGAACGAAATTTTCTCGTTGAATTCGAGATAGCCACTCGATCATTTATTCAGGATCATAATGTGGAAATAGATTAAAAGAAGCTTTTCTTTCGATGCAAGCATTCTTTAACAAATGATTTGAACAAAACAAGACTGATGGAATTGTTGCCACTCACGACGTGAAACAACCCCATTACAATTACGATTACTTACAATATACTTAAAACTCAAAATACTCAACAAATTAATCTGAAATTTGATATTTTGTTGATGGTTTTGGCCATAATTTGTTAATAATATTAGCCGTAGTTTTGAGCTATGAATATAAATTTAAAATCTGGGGTCTCCACTCTCCAGTAAAATATTTTAAGTAGAGGAAGTTTTCATGTGCAGGTTTCATTTTAACCAATAATCCAAGAACTTTGCTGGTTTAAGCAACTGTGGTTTCTAAACTTGTTAACTAGAAAGATGAAAGATGTGCAAACTTCTTAACACTTCTTGTAAATAACAATCATCTATATATGCGTGATAGCTTTCCTATCAAACGTATCATAAGAAGATATGTGAGTAGTTATATGTAAGCTACTAGTAATAGTAGCGAAGTAATTTCAGTAAATTGTCTCAAAATATAGCTTAGTTATTCCGTCCTTGAGATGATGAAACAAAAATTATCCTCATCCTCTCTGAGATGCTTATAACATCTTCTTCTGTACACTCACATTCCTTTTCATTACCCGAACGCTTCCGTTAAATTAAATTCGCAGCGTTTGAACACACCCAGAGATTTCTAATTATATATAAATACAACCATCAGAATAGAAAATATAAAAATAATATTAGGATTTTCCACGATTTTTTACTACATTTCTGACGAAATAGAGTTGCATTTTTCTCCCAATTTATTTGCAACATTCTATAAACAAAATAACGAAGAGGATTTTTTATAAAATTAATATTCGTATTTTTGAAAAATAAAGTAAGTTGAAAATTAAAAAAAAAATATTTTGCTAATGTCAATATAATTTTTCAGAGGCAAATTATTTTTTTTTATTTAATAAAACAATTTTACAAAGAAAAAAATTGACTCATAAAAAACACAATACAATTTTATAAAATTAATTTTTATTAATTATAACTTTATCAATTAAAATTTACACATTGATGTTATACTTGTTACAAAAAAAATATGTACATTTAAAATTATTGAGAATTTATAAAACATTTCCCAACCTTTTGTTTTCAAAATATACAAAATGAAGACAAATAGCATTTTAAAAGCTCATTAAATGGTTAAGATTCATTAGATTTTATAATGAATGTTGAATATGAATGTACACAGCAACATAACAAAAAAATCTTAACAACTTTCGTATTTTTCATATTTTACTAGCTGAACGAAACTTAAAGTAATATCTAGATAAATTTCATATTTTCCATTTAAAAAATGCTAAAATGTCTATTTATTAAGATTCTGATGCTGAATTTATTAGATTATTAGAAATACCGCTTTAAATTTGTATTCCATCAAAAAAAATATTATTAATGAATCTACCATAAAAGTTCTTAGAAAAAAAACGAAGCTGATCACCATGTATGTCTATGTTCACGCATTATTTTCCTGCTTCATATAGAAGTGTAAAGAAGATTTTTTTTAAATAACATTTTTCATATTTTACGGGGTTTTATCGGGATCATGGCCAACTAAGTCAATAAAAGCGACCACTACTGAATAGTGTGTTTTCACATGAACATAACAATTTAGAAATTTTAACCAATGATAATTAAAGACTCGGTATATCTTCTTGTCAAGATGAAGAGCATTGTTTGATCACTTGTTAAAACCCTTTAACATCAGTCTTTTAATATGACGCTACACACAGATCAGTTCTAAGCGCTTCTCTTGACCTATTTTTTTTCTACACTGCAAAAATGTGGTGTAACGTAAGCCAGATTTATAAAGTAACGTTCAGCCAAATATGGGTTAACCTTGCTTCTCAAAATTGGGGTGAACTTCTAGTTACACAGTACATTTTTACAGTTTACATGCGTAAGAATTATTCAAAGATAATGGATTTAACAACCAACATGTCCAAAACATATTGGGATTTGAACACCCAGCAAAGAGTTGACCGTCGTTATTTCCCCAAAAAACAGTTAATTATCCAAGCATTTAGAAAAGTATTTTAAAAGTAAAATATTGCACGCGTGCATCAAAGTGAATTCTCAGACTCACATGCAAATCTATGAACTAATGAACACTAAACATGAACAATAACAATAAACAACATCGAAACATAGACTATGTTGACAAAATTAATAGTTAATAAAGTGACTAAAACAATAAAATCACAGGATGTAGTAAATAACAATTGATCACAAATATATTAAATTCACATATTTTTATTCACAACCTTATCATCGGAGTACGATTCGAAAATAAAATATATATACACATTTTTAAGCTGTTAAAACACATAAAAATTGTTACAAATTAGAAAGATACAGTGTCCCACAATGATAAAAATCTGAAAGATTTAAATTTTAAAGATTTTGAAAAAACACAACCTTACCACAATCATTAAGATAAGTCCCATATAGGCTAGCATTAAAATTTAACGAAGAGCGAAAAGTAGTGCTTTAAAGAGAAAAAAATTAACAAATTAGTATTTACGTAATTTTGCATTAAAACCGTATAAACATAATATAAAGTTGTATAGGAAGTCTCTATTTGTAATAGTATTTAATTTTGGCTCACGTTGCTTTTTCTTAATCCGTAAATAAAAAATTTAAATAGTTTGTTACATATTTTTGATTTTCAAAGTACTACATATACTTTGACCATAGGTCTTTATTGCAATTAGACACACATATGTGACTTGTATATCCATTTTCATCTCATAATGTGCTTTTTCATAACAGGTAAAAATCATAACATGCGTACCTTGTGGAAAGCACAGTATCTTGTATTGTATTTTAAGTTTATTACTTACACACTTATCTACTCACATTTATGAGTGAAAGGTATAAAACTCACATTCTCCATAGTAAAACTAAGGTGTTAAGGCCCGGTCAGTTCATTGGCGACTTTTGACGCTCGTAAATTCAATCTGATGAAGTCACCAATATATGGACCGGACCCTGTAAATAAGTTATACTTTGGAGAATGTGAGCTTCGTTCAACTAGATCCATCAAATAATAAATAAAAAAATATTTTATTATGGCACCAGTGACTATACTTTTACGTATGTATCTCGTTTCCTATTATAAACCTCAACGTTTGTCATGGCTTATGAACGTATATTCGAACTATTGATTTTATTCCATTCAACATCTTGCATTTCAAGTAACATATATATTGTAACATAAATTATATTGTGCTAAAAATGAACTACTAAATAATTTTGAAATATTTTTTATTTGAATGCTATTTTTATGTTTCCAAATTAGGCATGAAATTTCATTAACTTTGGGAGAACACGACATAAAATATGCATTTCATTACATTCCGAAAAAAAGTTTAGAAGAGAGAAAAAAAATAGTTTTTCTTCTTATTAAGTTAAAAAAAATTCCATGTGGCACTTTTACTATATGAAAGTTTCCCTCAATGTAGTGTAATTTTAACATATAGTTGTATATTCACAGGAAACACAAACAAAGTGAACTGTTTAAATCTAACACACTGCTATTTACATAAAATTTTATTAAATAGATTAATGTAAATCTCATTATAACATGACTTAGTTAAGAGGTAAAAAAAGGTTTAAAAGTTAAAACAGTTTTCTTATTTACAAAACCACATAAAAATGCACATTTTCTACTTAAAAAGCTACGGCTTGACTGGTATGCAAGCTTGTTTACACTTTTGTGCATATAAAATAAAAACAACTTGTTAAAATGATTAGCATCCGGGGTTAAGAAAATAGGGGTTTAAAAGCTTTTTTATAACGTAAACAATTTAATTAAAATAACATACATTCACTAACAAAAAATATATAACTTTCTTATCATTTTAACAAAACACAAAAACATGTTTAAAAAATAGATGATTTTATGAAGTAAACCTATGTACAATTATAAAGGTACAATCACTGTGAAGTTCGGCTGATGCTGTCATATTTCAAATTTAAAAGTAAAAATGTTTGTTCTCGATCGTTCAAGCAGAACTTGCCAATATTGATAAATTAAATAAAATATTAAAAACAATCCCCTCTTAATAAAGAACTTTATACATATATACTTGTTTTTATTTATAAAATAGGTAAGGGTATTTTTTATTTGAAACTGGGGGGGATTAATGTACATTATTTTAATAATCAATACTTTTTTTATTTTTTCAATAAAATTAACAACATTAATTCCCAAAAACATTGAAGTCTAAGATTGAAATTACTAGAAAACCAATACTCTCATGAACTATTAATTCACTCAATAATAATTTTTTTGAAAATTCTCTACGAAAAACGAGCTGTTGTATGCTCAAATGCAATCACATTTCATTTATTTGGTATTTAAAATGGAACAAGTGCTTATATAAAACAGCATCAGATTCAATTTCACTTTTGATCAAATCATCTTTTAGAATTTTGATAATGTGTACTTCATATTCTAAAAAAGTTCTAATGCTCAAGTTTCAAACTTCCATGATGAAATATACATAAAACAATGTGCGTTAAAAACAATGCATGCTGCAAAATTCTGTTAAAATGTGAAACGAAATTTTAGATATTATTATTAGTAATCTGAAAACCTTATCCACAAAATTAACAATCAGACAGCGAGGGCTAGAAAAAGAACTAGAAAGACATTTTTGAACTGTTTGCAATGTAGTGTTCAAATATATTGATTATTTATTTAATTAAAAAGTTATCCATCAAACAACCTATTTTTAACTTCAATTCAACAGCCTTAGTAAGACTGATTCTATTTAAAAACTGCCAGCAGTTTTGTCATTACTCAAACGCTTTTAAAAAAATTAGTATATTTTTTCATTTATCAAAATATAATTTCATTTAAAAGTTATAAAGTACAGTTATAATAAAATAGAATATCTTTAATTTTTCATAAAAATTGGCTTATAGGAATTTTTTAAATCACGATTTTTATGTCTTATTTTACTTTGCTCATAATTAAATAACTTCTTCAGTTAGAAGTGGTATAAATATTTGAAATGCTCTTTTAGTATAATTTCTACTTGTTATTGCAATGAAATGAAAAATTTATACCTACAAAAAGCCTTTTTAATGAGCATCTTTTTTATAAATTATATTGTATATATTTTAATAAAAAATAAAAATGTGTTGTACATTTACATGAATGTATATGTATAATATATCACTGCAGTAATCTCATTAATAAATTTACATCGATAGAAATCTTATGTAAATTAGAGCTGCTGTAAATATATTTAAATTTAACCAATTTTCTAAATTTCTTTTTAATAGCCAAAGATATTATATACTGCAGTCATATAAAATGCTCATAACTTTGATAACTATACAGGAGCACATGCCACATTAATTTGAATGTAGAAGTAGGTAGAAGTTTGAAACACTACTTCGTACACTTGTGAGATGTAGTAAGCAATGAGGTTTTACAAATAGCATAAGATAAGTTGAAAGTTGATAGGTGGGTAAGATAAAAAGTATTATATATTTGTTCTGAATAAAGTCAATAGTTATTGGAAAACACCATTCCACGTATAATATTTGCCATGAACCTCTCACAATAGCATACGTACAAAATGTTAAAAATATTTTTTGGAGAATGCTTTAAAATATCTTATGACCTGCATAAGAAACTTCAAAACAAAATATCACCAAGAGGTAGTTGAAGTGGCTTGAAAGTGCCATTTGTTCACTTGCACCCGAATGAATTATTTTACGAAGAATGATTACCACATAAAATCATTTAGAATTACTCATTTTTATGAAGTTTAAGACGCTAAATATCTTTGACTACGAATAAACTTCAAATAAAACATTGAGATCTTCAAAATCTTATTACCAGCATAATATTAAAAATCTCTGGAACCAATTATCCGCATTCAGTTATATTTTAGCCTCTTATACTTATATAGTGAATTACTTAAAGTCTGAAGGATTAAAAATGGGAACCAGTGGTTACAATTGTTCACAGTTATACCGATTTTTGCCTTTGAGGTTAACTTCTTGATTTAAAAAGATATAATCAAATAAGTGAATTTTTCAGGAATAGACATTAAAAGTTTTTGAAGTAACTAATTCGGTTGTAAAATGTTGCTCTTTAAAAATAATGGAATAATTGAGCAATGTTTCGCAAATACCCAAAACCATTTTTACTGCCATCCTAAAACAAGTGGGCATGTCGATATGTGATAGGTTTTCGCATAACTCTACTCACTTCTATACATCAGAGCTAGAGACTCAACACTATCCTAACGTATTGCCAGAAAAATGAAAAAAGCAGATAATCTTAACACAGCAATTATAGTCTTCTAATCCATCCGTTAATATTTATTTTTAACTTTACAAAATTATCTTTGTTATTAGATGCATAATGTGAATGTGTAACCGAAACTTTTAATATCTGAAAACGTCATTGTAACATTTTTGTACTTGATCTCCTCCGGCTCTGAGGTACAGATTAGATGCAATGTGTTTGATCGCCAATCACTGGCAACTGGGACCCGGCATGCCCGGGCCCCCTTCCATGTGACCTCCGTGGTTGCCACCTCCACGCCCGTACTTCTTCGTCTTCTGCTTGAGGTGCACTTTAGCGTGTCGCTTCTTCTCGTCACTGCGGGCGAACTTGCGACCACAAGTGTCGCACGAGAAGGGCTTCTCGCCCGTGTGGGTCCGTATGTGGGTGGTGAGATGGTCGGACCGACTAAACGACCGCATGCACACTCGGCACTGGAAGGGCTTCTGGCCCGTGTGGATGCGGATGTGCCTGGTCAGTTCGTCACTGCGCGAAAACCTGCGGTCGCATGGGTCGATGGGGCAGGCGTAGGGTCGTTCGTGGACAGGTGTCTTGCTGGGGCGGTTGGGGTACTTCCGAGGTTTGACCGGCAGAAGTTTGAGAGGAATGGGGCTGTTCTGGAACGTCTGGTTAAGGATCTCATGTCCCTTGCTGGTGGACTGGTTGTACTCGGCCAGAGTGGCGGCCGTCTCGACCACGATTCCAAGCTCGGATTCCAGCCTAGATGTAGTCGGCTGGTGCGTGTCTAGTTGACTGGAGGTTCCAGCACCCCCGTCTGACGATAAAAAGTCACCCTGGAAGGTTCCTGACCAAGGGTATTTGGCGAAAGTCTGTTGCTGTTGGGATTGCTGCTGTCTGTCGAAGAAATCTTCAGTAGATGGGCTGAGCAAAGACTGTGAGGGTACAAGACCTGCTGAAGCCAAAAGAGCATCAGCAGACGTGATGGTGTGGCTCGGGGTGTGACAGGAACTGTAAACGGGGGGCTGCTTCACCACGAAACCCGAGGAAGGATCGAACTGCGACGCAACACTGAGATGAAGCAGAAGCTCTTGTTGGGTGGGGTCGGCGAGGTTGAAGGCCGCAGACGATTCCCCGGGCTCGAATGGGACCGCGGGGGCGTACTGCGAGGAGGGAGGGGGCTGTAGGTCTTGAGGGAGGATGTTGAGGGAGAATGCCTTCTCGGGGCTGAACCAGGTGTTAACCATGGAGCCGGTATCTCCTCGTGTGGTGAAGGATCCTCTGTAAGTGATATTTTGACTTGTGTTCGACTGCTGGGGAATGGTGTTAGGGAACATCACGACATCGGGTTTGCCTTCGCCCAATTCATCACCTGAAAGAAAAGGTTTCGTTATAAATAGTGTAAAATTATATAAGATCAGACTTCTGCCCCGTTCCTTCAAGTAACCCCATCATCACTGACTTTGATTGCCAAAGAATCTTAACATCAACAATTACAACACTAAGAACAAACCACAAAAAGGGATGAAAATTCTTCCATACAAAACGAGATCTTATATTTTATTTCAAGAACTGCACCGACGGCCAACTTTCCCCGGATCACATTCTCGAGTGCCCAGCACCAACATATTTTACAACTCGGTATGTTGTCACTGACTTCAGAACTTCGAGAGATCCTCTACAGCTCAGATGTATTAGAAATAGCGGATGCAGTTTTAAAGACACACGAGGCCATTTAATTGTCCATGCACACGATAAAAAAATTATATAAGATATGAAGGGTCTAGTTGCAAAACTCACATTCCCGAAAGTATAACTAAGATATAGGGTCCAGCGACGGGTTCATTTGCGACTTCATAAAATTGACATTATAATCCTTAAGAAGTCCTTAAGCACGGGCCGAACCCTATATCTTAGTTATAGTTTGTAGAGTGCGAGTTTATTTGTAGACCTCTAATATGCATTACTATACCGAAAGTTCACAAAGAATTTGAAGTTTGTTCATATGTCTCTTAATTAATAGTTTTCTCATGTGCATGTAGTCAAATATTTTTTATTGATAAAATATTCTTTAAGTATTAGTTACACAATGTAATGTAAACCTTATCCATGAATTTTAAAATTTAGGGATTTTTTTAATCAAACCTTTGTATTTGACCGAAATATTTTTTAGTTTGTAGAATTGAGAGAAAAAATACAAGGCTTTTTATTCAGTTGACTAAAAAACTAAACTACTAAAAGTACTTTACTAGTTTACTGGAGGGAGGGATTCCAATGCTAGCTGAGTGGACAGAAAATTTAAATTATTATTCTAAAAAAATATTTAAGTTATCCGTTGTACTGCAATAACTACTCCGCAAAAACGCCATTTTGGAGTTATAAATTATATTAAGTAAAATTTCATTTTTACAGAAAATAGATAACTTTTCCTGTTTATCGATTTCGTGAATGACATTGAACTAATTACAAATCGGCCTTCTCTGCGTTTACATCGCCCCCGTGTGTTTATTCCATTACTCTGGAAGGAAACAGAAACTTATGTTGACGCATCCCACGTCCGAAAAGTTTCTCTGTTCTCGCCAAACTTGAAACACAAATTTCACATTGCTTTACATTGCGTTTTTCTTGTGGGAATTCAAACTATTTAATTTTTAGCTAATGTTTTTTAATTCGAAAGTGTTTTTTTTTAAATATGGAAAGATTGCCATTGTAATAATTTTCGTTTGTCTGTCCGTACCCCCTTCTAAATTGTGTTCTAACCGTCTTATATAAAAACAAAATTGTTAGAAAAGTATGACATCAGAGAGATTTTTTTTGTAATAGTTTCTGTCGTCTGTCTGTACGCATCTTTTGTCAGTCAGTCCATCTGTTTTTATAATACGGTCTGTTATATAAATTTCGTTCTTACTTTCCGATCTTAAACAATTCTTTATTTGTTTGAAAGATATGACATCAGGGACTTATCTTTGCTACTTTTTGTCGGTATGTTTATAAGTTTTCTGTTCAAGTAGCCCCTTGTATTGGGAAATGGTGCACGTTAAATCTGTTGTGGTCCAAATTCCTGACGCAATAAGGTTGCTATGGGTGCCAGCTAAGGTGTTAACCTCGTCACTTGATAGTGGTTCTAAGTCGTGATGTATGTTGCCAATATCCCTCTTATTGCTCTATTAAAATTGTTTATTCAACCATAATCAAACCGACATTAATGAATTATCAAAAGAAATCATACTCGTATGCCCATTGAAAACGTAAATTTTGTTTGCTAAAATAGTATATAATTTGATAGATAAAATGATTACATTACTTGTGTGGGATACATACAATTTTCTTGTAAATCTACGATATATATTTATGTACTGCAAACAAAAAAACATCATGTTTTTAACAGCACTATTTTTAGTAATATTTCCACTAGAAATTTTCTATTAAAAGGAAACGCAATTTTTACAAAAAAAGTTGCATACTATTGCATACTTTTATTTTATATATTATTGAATTATATTATTATATTTATTTTATATTTTTTAATTTATACTATTGTATATCTCTATGTTACGGTGTATGACATCAGATACCTATTTTCATATTTTTTTTAAGTTTATACGTTATATGAGAACTTCAGTGAGCATTAAAGTAAGGCTATTCTTTCAGAACTTCTTGTTTAAACTACTAGATTTTTTAAAAAATCAAGAACTTTGTTTAGTACATTTTATTTTCGGAATGAAGTTCAAGGTTCTTAAAAAATACATTAAAACGTCATCAACACGCTGTACGGATAAGTTAGTTAGTAGGCGAACTCGTATTGCGTGGTGAGACCCAAGTTCGTTGCACTTTTAAAAAATATACATTTGCATCGCTTCGTAATGAATTGATGCACAAAAAGTATGAAGGATCTAGTTGCAAAACTCGCATTCTCTAAAGTATAACTAAGATATAGGGTCCTGCCCGTTCATTGGCGGCTTTTGGTAATTATGAATTCAATTGGACGAAGTCGCCAATAAACGGGTCGACCCTATATCGTAGTTATACTCTGTATAAAGTAAGTTTTGCAACTAGACTCTTCAAAATAATCATAATGAGTGGTATTGTTGCACAATTAGTGTCTTTATAAATATGCTTTTCCCCTCTGAAGGATAAGCAAATTGGCAATACTAAAGTTGTTTTAAAGCTTAAACCTTTTTAAATATATTTGAACAGTATAGGTTCAAATAACTCCCTTAAATCTTTAAATTTCTATATTATTTTTTGTTTAATTTATACACTTAAAAGTTATATTATTTAAAAGTTATATGTGTTGCTGGAGAAGCTGACAATCCTTTGATGGGTACATACGTCTGTATTTCTTACGTGGCATAAGCAATAACAGGTATTTGATCAATTAACTCAGGTATTGAAACAGAAAACTGTTTAACAACAACAACAAATTTTATCATGATAACCGTTCTTGTAAAAATTTAAATACCTAGTGGTACTTTTTTAAATTTTGTAATACTCCATTTCTAAAGACTTTATCAGGTACTACTACAACTCAGAACATCAGATACGATATTGCGCACATATTTTAGTTCTAGTGGATGACCATATGTTGTATCACCTAATCTCCAAGTATCGTAGATATTTTCAGTAGTAATTATAATTTTACTATAAATTAGGATTCGTTTCAAATTAGATATATTTCACAAATTCGATTCGACACAAGCAGTAAAAAATAAGTGGTCAATTATATTTTTAAAAATCATTGTAACAAAACTATAACAAAAAAAACTGTACAAGTTACTTAAGCCACTAATACAATTCACATGACTAACGTAATCAAACGTTACTAAAATCACTCATTATCCAAATTTAAGTCAGATATTTTTCTACTCTCAGAAACATCTATTATTTAAGATAGACCCTACTAAAAATCACATTTTTTTACAAATAACAACTAAAAATCTATCGATAATCACACCATATGGACAAGTTGCATGCAATAGTTACATGCGATCCGATACCGTCGAGTATTTTGTAGCCACACCTCGATGTTGTTTAAATGGTCTTCCCACGTAATTGGTATTCGCAGTGAAATGATAAAGATGCTCCACGTCATACTTAAGCGGCAAACCCATGGATTAATTACCTCTATCATTATTTTATTTTTAAAAAAAATAGTAAAGTTAGAATATCAATGTAAGAGAAGGTTATATAACTTATTGAAAAGTGATCTATTTTAAATCTTATGATACAAGTGTACAAATTGTTACCTAAGAGGTAAATTTGTATGTACACTACGAAAAAATAAACCTAACTTTAATAATATAAGGTAATTATGCATCTTAGGCAGTGTTATTTCAAAGTGGAAAACAATCTTTAATACAAGTATAGTTTTATCTTGAATTCATGCTGTAGATTATACACTACGTTAGAAAAGAGAAACTTTTTTACAATCTATTTGTTGTAAAATCTTTATAAATTAATTAAATATATTTATATATAGTGTAGTTATTTATAGTGTTCCCGATTCTTTATATAAAAAAATTATTCGATCAAAAAGCATATTGGTTAAAATATTCTATATCATTCACACAAATATTTAAAAACTTTTAAGATTTCACAACTTAACATTTATATCTGCTCTAACTGCCACCATTAAACATCACAAGTTTGATAAATAACTAAGTTATTTAAGGTAGCCGTATACCTTTGAAGGCCAAATTTCTATTAAATGGCTAAAATAGACTTCTTACGGTATTTCTGATATCCTTTCAAGTTGAAAAGTTGTTAACTGAATGAAAAGTTAAAATTTTAAATTTTTATCTATGACTTTTTTAAGGATTTTAATTAAAATTTTGCTTAAAAGCGGCCTTTGACCAAAACACGATAACCAAACAAATTACTGAAATATTAAAATTCTGTTAATTGAAAACTAGAAAAAAATAAGTGTGTTAGTTCATGAACCACTCTTAGATAAGTTTCATAAAATTTACATGCTCCATTACCATTTAAAGTAAAAAATATTAAGTTATCAACTGATAAAAAGAGCTGTATTTCAATTTCAAATGCAGACAAAACCAAATGATTACAAGCCAATGATTACATTTATGACTTTGACCAAGATTTAAAACCTTAATTTACTTTTTGATTACATGTAAAAAAAATTTAAACAATTTGAAGCTATAGTTTTAAAGAAAATGTGTTTTGCAATAAAGTAAAAACATAAATCTCTTTATTTAAGCTAGACAAACAAAATGTAATTAAGGTGGTAAGTTTAAGAAAACAATTATTTAAATCCTAATTATATTTAATTCTTTTAATACGTCTATAAACACACAAATATACTATTCAGACCATATTTAATGTTTTATTTGCATTTACCATACATATTTTTTAAATATTTAACTAGCTAGTTAAGTCTAGTAGTCTACCCTAGCTAGTCTTGACAAGTGTCAAGAAACTTCTTAGGCCAATGCACTAACCAAATGAATGATAACTTTTTTTTCTATCACTCCCAAAACCTATGCATATATGCTTTATCTAACCACATTTTTAATTCAATTATATATTTAAAAGTATGTTTTGCAAGTAATGTAATTATAGTTAAACATTTCCTGAGAGGCCAGTCAATTAAGTTTAATTTGAGGAATTGAGCGCTAAAAATGTAAAAAATTTTGTGTTCTATGAAGAAACAAACTCTGACAGTTTATTGTAAGTAATAGTCCATTTTAACATTTGTTTTGTTGCAAAATGTCTTATAAATTTTCGGCTAAAATACTTAATAAATCATCTGCTTCGGTTAGGTATTAAGTTTGAAATATCTAGTTTATAATAGAAAAGCTAGAGTTAAGAAAATTGTAAAATGAAGTTGTGAACTGAATTCTTAAAACGGTCCATGTACGTGAACCTCTAGAGCGAAGATGTTACAATAGAAATTTTCATATATTTTAAATATTTTTAAGGAAAATAACTTATGCCCCAATTTTATAGTTATATTTTTAGATAACTTAATAATGTCTAAGTTTGTTTTAAAAAATGAGCTAAGTACTATTTTTAAATGCTATGTTCTACATTATTCCAATGTAGAATTGAAATCCTAATTTCAAACAGCTCAAAATCATTTTCGAAATCTTTTAAATATATTTTTATCCTTTCTTTAAACAAGTTCAAACGATTTCCATCATAGTTATGGTACTACGATGAAGTAAATAAGTTTCACTTCGAATTATTTTCAACTCAATTAAAAGTTACTTTTTTTGAATTAGAAATTTCTAGTTTACTTAGTCTAGTTTACTACAACTTGCAAATACTACAATAGCAAACATGTATAGTAGGTTGAGAAAATATAAAGGATAATAATTTTTTTATTATGTAATTGGAATGTGATTTACCAAGATCCCGAATCATTATTTAAAAGTTAGAAGATAATATTTTATAATCATTAGTGCACATACATGCTGAATTCAACATATGGACTTTTTTTAGTGTTATAATTTTTTTAGAAAGCTGTACGGTTAAAACTGTAAGCAACCGAATTAAAATAAAATATATACATATATATACATGTAAATATTTTGTAAATAATATTTACAAAAATAAAACTAATATCAAGAAAATAAGCTTAACACATAACACACAAGCGTTTATAATTGAGTATCCAATTGAAAATTGTATTGGACTAAGAGGTGTTTCACATCTCATAAAAATTAAGCTTAAAACTTATTTCGCTAAACAAAAAATCTACTATTTCATTTGTTTATAAGAAAAGTTTAAATTTTTTCTGCCTTAATTTAGCCTTTTACTACTTTAAAATCTATTTAAGTGGTGAATGTGTAAAAAAAATAATTGGTGAAAAATATCATGAATCCTTGTTAGTTTAATTAAATATAGTCTAGATAATTATAGATAAATATAATCTTTATAATAGAAATATTCGTCTGTGACACAGTATAATACATTTAATGCAATGTTTGGCGGAAACTTCAACACCTACAAAAATTAATTTTTAAATTATAATTTTTTGTCTTCTATTTTTTTGTAGTTACTAACACAAATGAAGCCCGTTTTACTTAGGTACCGTAAAAATATTTTAAATACCAGTAGCATACCTCATTATTGACACTGTAGTATACAAAGAAGTTATGAAACCTTTTTTTTTTATTGTTTCGTCATAAAAAAAAGAAGATATGGTATTTAAATTAAAGGTTATATTACATAAATATTGGTTACCTGAAAAGTCCGATTTCATTTCTCTAGTAAATAATGAAAGATATAATCTTCGATAAGTAATAAGTAAGTGGTATCTTGTACTTGCTACAGTCTTATATCATTAAAAAGAACTCTCTAGACAGAAACTTTCGCGAAAAGGTGAACTGAAAATATTTGTTCCCGTCATTTTAGCTGTAAACTCATTTTAAAGTTTACTTTAGTTAAAATACCTTTACATAAAATCCCGTGTAGTATGAAAGTTAATTCTGTCATTTACCTAATTAACATTATTATACATAATTAATTAAATCAGTATCGAAATTTTGAAAATATTTTTTACTCAACGCATTTTATCGCAAAGAAATGGCCTTATTTTGTTTATATTTTAAGCTTTCATAAATGAAATCATTATATGAAGTCAGTCTGTATAAATCTTATGTGTTTAACCTACTTTTAAGAAACCAAGGAAACATAATTGCAACGTGTCTTTAAAATAAAAATTTCGTTTCACAATACATCTGAAGAACATTGAGACTCCTATGTGATGATTTGTATCCAACAAACATTTTCCAATACTTTTTTTTTACTCGTTTTTTGTAATGGTGGATGTAATAAGTGCTTTACCGTAATAAGATTTTTTTTCACTAAATCAGCAATCGACAAATTAATTCCACTAATACCCCACAATCCAACGATTTAGTATGATATAAAAGCCCCAAAAGACGTAAAAAAAGGATGAGACGAGTCAGAAACAAAGCTATATAAAGCGTGAACTTGATTTATTTATTGCTAGTTTCTTATCGGATTCGTGTTTTATGGTACGAGTCTTGAATTTAAAGAACTGATTTCGATTCTTTATCTTGACAGGCGAACTGGAGTAAGATTGGGAAATATGCATGTTTTTTCTCCAAAAAATAACGTTGTGAAGATTAAATAATAGTTTTATCCCTAGTTACTAGTGTCATTTAAAAAGGAACTTTTGTGCATTTTATTTTTTAATGTTTATATTTAGTTAAATTACTCTAAACACACCTTTATTTCTTAATAAATTTTACAGTTCAAAGAGTTACGTTAGACGAGTTTCTATATTCTTGCATTATAGTTTGTTCCTGCATGTAAGGGACAGTTAATTTTTTTTATTCAGTGTTTAAATGTAAGTAATAAGAATGTAACAATTAAATGAAATTAAAGAATAATGGAATATAATACAATATTAGTATATTATTATATGAATCAGTTATTTTTTATTCTTCCTCTTTGAAACAATGTCATATTTGCTTATAATGATTTTTAAATATTTAGCCCCTTTTGACTTGTTAACATTCAGAAGTAAAATAATTTCTAACCAAACTTTCGAAATTTGTTCAATTTTAAATATAAAAAAGTCCTAATTATCTTAACGCCTAAAAGCTTTTTGTCTATGATTCATTTATTATTTGTGTCAATATCATTTTCGTTATTAGAAGAAGTTTTGTTACTAATACTTTAGTTGATATTAGACGAGGGATAATGAGGTAAGTTGGGACTGCTTCATTAGATTTTTAAAAAATAACAGGATAATTTTTGGAAATTAATACAGAGTTATAAAATTCCTTGATTACAAATTATGGCTATGATGCAAAAGAATGGATTTTTAACAGTTTATATTTTGATTTTTAACATAGCTTAACTTAAAACGGATTTTTAAACGGGTGAAAAAATACTTTCTTTAACTTCAGTTAAGAATATGTAAAAAATCAAATAAAAGAAATATTAATTATTTTTACTTAAATTGCTGCAACCATTTATAGTGATCCAATTTTGCCATATATATTATTTGCTAAAGTACTTTTAAAACATGTTAGTTTTACAATTTTAAAAGTACTATCATAGGAAGTTTTCCGTTTTTCTCACAAACATTTTAGATTTGTTTGCAATTTTATTGTATTTGTCTGTCTATAATATCTTAATAAACACTGAAAGCCTCATATAAATAATATCATGAATTTTCAAACCAAGTACATTAAACGTAGAGGTTTTAAATCTTAAAAAATTACGAATAACCCAAAAAACTTAATTTTAAAAAATTAAATTTGCACTAAGAAGGTAATAAAATTCCTGAAATAATCATTAAAATATTTTTAATAAATATATATTTATAGACATTGTTTTTTTTTAACATGGAATGACCCTAAGAGCTTCACTTTTTTAAGATATTTTTTTGTCACATACTATTTAAATGCTAGGAAAATTTAAAAGCAAAGATTACACTAATATGTTCCACTTAATTAAACTGTTTAAACATTTTAACCTTATACATTTTTATCTAAATTTTAAACGATAGTTTAAAAACTTAAACAAATATGTATTAATAAAGTTAATTAAATAAACGATTGAGTCCTAACTATTTCACTTTAGCACCCCCTAGGTTCTTTGAAAACAGTTTCATTGCATTCCGACCATTCATTGGTTGATTGGTTAGATACGAAAAAATTTTAAAAACTTCGTGCAATAATTAGTCAGACCCATCTCATATGATTAGAAAAAACACAATTTGGTAATTAAATATTAAAATATATATATTTATATCCGCGTTTTATGGTTACATCAGTATGGAACTCTTAAAGGAAAGTCATTTATAATATTACTTTTTAAACTTTTACTGTAATGAAGTAACAAAAGTGCATTAATTCATTTTATAAACAGTATTACTTTATCTAGCTACCAAATAACTTAGTTATTAACATTATTGGTTCACATCTAATAAATTGTAAAACAAGACTCATTCCATTGCAGACCGATGCAGTTTTCCGAAAAGTAAAACGTAAAGAAAAAATACCTATCACCAAATTTTTTTTTTAATATTTATTGATAGTTATAATATACTATTTTTACAAATTAAAATTTACCATTAAGTTTTTTTAGCATAATCTTTAAACATACTTTTGAAAAGATTCAAATTTTTTTAAAAAATTTGTCTCAAAATTTACCTTTAAGTTTTTTTAGCATAATCTTTAAACATACTTTTGAAAAGATTCAAATTTTTAAAAAAAAATTGTCTCATACAAGAAAGAAAATGAAGAGAAATTCTAAAAAACATAATAATTCACTAACAGCTTTTTTTAATTACTTTTAATGACACGGACTCATATTTTCTTAACGCTCATATTTCTATATTTAAATATTTATTAAGGTTTCAAAAGAGTAATATAATTCAACTATCGCATACAGGTAGTACTTTAACCAGTGCAAAATGATAATTTGAATAAATTAGTTTATAAAATATGCAAGAAATGTCTAGGTCAATATGTGTAGAAGAAAATAATTAAACATGTATAAAAGTGTACCAAAAAATATGAAATAATGATTAAATTTACAGAATAATTATTTATATATAACTTTTATACATCAAACAATTTTGTTTATATAAACAAAAAAACAATGAATTAAATTAGTACATAAAATCTAAATAATTATTCACAAAAGATATTTCAATCCGTTTAGGCCGATAATTAAGAGACTAAATATGAGATAAGTGATAACTAGTTAAATGGAAAGACATTTACGTGTCAATACCAATAAGTAATTTCATCTTTAGGTGCTTCCAAACTGCTTTTAAGATTAGTTTTATAACTAAAGACATAGTGTCTTATTAACGGCGAAATTTTATTATAAGCCATTGCATCTTCAAAAGACCAATTAGTAGTAAATACCATTAATATTATTTTAAAAGTATTCAAAATGCATTTAGTTTGGATTTAATTCTGTACTTGAAATGCACATGAATCAAAACAGTTGTCGAAGATATCCCTTAACTACATAAAATTCCCTAAAGCTGTTTATATTGACTTTACATAAAATCCCTTAAAATTATTTTTAAAAACTAATCATTCATTAAAATATATATATATATATTCAACAACTTTGCATAAAACTACTTCACGTTTAAAAAATAATCTATAACTTTATTAAAAATTATATAATATAAAAAAATTAAAGACAAAAAATTTATTTATTTAATGACAGAAAAATTCCTTCGAATATTTGACCTGCTGTACAATGTTTCAAACCTGAAAATCCCTTTAAAACTTTGAACAAAACCTTATCAAGCCGAAACTACGTTTAACAATGATAATACTTTAACAGAATAATATTAAAAATGTATAAAAGAGTCATTTAGTTAGTAGCTTTAGTTTTTAGCTTAAGTTAGTTTTTTTAATATCGACAACGGCTGTTGATTCCTTAATTGAACAACCTTTTCAAAGGGATTTTAAAATTGATGATAGAAGATTTAAAATGTTTTTAAATATAAAAAGCATACAATAAAAGCAAATGATTTGTTTTATACTTCCCCGTTCTTTTAATTTTAACTCCCTCTACGTGACAGATATGTACTATGATGTCAATGTGTAAAGCAATATATAATTTTAACGAACATTGCTACATAAAAATATTGGTTAGGATAGCGTTTCACTAAATCGCCTGGTATTTTAATGGACACATGACTTTTGAGTATGTTTTAAAAGTGAAAAAAAAATTTGGAGTAAATTTTGCTAAAGATAGTGAAAATACTCGAGGTTAGTTATAGGGAAGGTTGATTTGATTAAATTTAGCTGATTCTGTATCTTAGAACAAGAGGAGTGATCAGAAACAGTCCATTTTAAGCACTTTTGTTTTCCTAATGCAAAAATACAATTTCACTTATAGAAGCGAATGTCATGTCCCTTATATTTAAAAATATTCAGGTAAATTATAAAAGAACCAAGTATGTTTAAATTTCCTCAGACTTTGATGTTCAGATATCACACTAAGAGCTATATTTTAATGAGGAAAAAAATTCTTAATTTTAATTAGGAAGAAAGTGTTGAAGGTGAGTTATACAAGTCACCACGTCATTCTGGAAGCGAAGGATTAAAAAGCATCCTCCTTTTAGAGTATGTCTGTGCAAAATATAGTGATTCGTTAACTTAACCAATCCAAAAAGCAACGGCAACTTTTGAGTTTATGTTACGTAATCTTCCAAACGGCATGGAAATGCGCAAATATGTATGGTTGTTTGCACTGCATAAATTTTAAGTAAAATTTATTTTAAATAGTATATTTGTTTTAAAACTTTATAAATAGGTTTATTTTTTTAAGAGATGATCATAAAAACATTTCCAAAATGAAAAAAAGTACATTATGAATAAAAATTTCTTAATAATAAATTTTTTTAATTTAAAGCTATTGTAAGAAAGACTGATGCACAAAATATGGGAAAAGCCGGGTCTAACGTTCGGAGCGTATTCAAAGAAAATTATGAAAAAAAGTTTGTGGGGTAAACGAGAATTTTCTTTATTGTTATTATTATTATTAGTTGAGCCGTCCACACTGACCAAATAATTACTTTTTAAAGTAAATGATTGGTCAGTGTGGACTATTTTCACTACGTGACACATAAAACGTTAAGACCTTATTTACAGGACGTGTTGCTTAAAAGCAATCTCCTCCCTTGAAGATGCCTCTATACACACTTAAAACAAAAGAGTGAAATCCTCTTCTATAGGGTTAGAGTTAAAACCGCTCGTTTGTTTTAGCAGTGTAGGAAATCCGCAGTCTATAACAAAAAAAATCCTAATGGTTTCTGTTCCTTGCATGTTGCTAAGGTTTACCATACGTTAATTATGGACTAGTAGTGGCTTGGAAGACAGAAAAAAATTGACGTAAAGCTTCCAAATTTACTTTTTTAAACGAAACCGTCACAACTCCCTCCCAATCATTGGCGGCTACATTTTATGAAGAGGGTATTTCAAAGCTTGTTTACAGGTATAACAAATGCCTTAATCGCCAAGATGATTATATGGAGAAATAAGCAGTATTGTACTTTACTTTTGGTAAAAAAATCTTTTTTGTATCTTGACCCGTCTTTTTGCTACAGCCCATCGGAGGTTGAAAAAAAACAGCCCTCGTATATATGGTGTATCTATCACATACGCACTCATCCGAAAGTTAAAAGAGCTAGAGTCATTCGATATTAGCTTTATCTAACTAGACATAATCGTAACAACCTTGCAAACATGGAATTCCACGTTAACCACGGCCATTATTCTGGTGAACCTACGGTAGATCGCTATTGGCCTAGAGAGCTATAAATTGGCACTAACTTGCAGTGGGAAGCAAATGGAAGCTCTCGCCAAAACTACAAGTTGTTGTGACAATTGTGCACATATTAGTAAAAGTCTGTAATAATGCTATACTGCTAATGTACTGCTACTGCTGTCTGTAATAATGCTATACAACTATATAAAATAAACTTCCTATTTCTTGAGCCTTCCCCATCTAAATATTTCAATATATGCTGTGTAATAATGTTAATATTATAATAATGCTTAATATTAGTACATAATGATATAAGCTATGTAATAATGCTATACTACCATATAATAATGGATGATATGTAACAATATTATATACTACTATATGATAATCTATGCTATGTAATAATGATAATGCTAATATTGTAAAAATGCTAAACAACTATATGATAATATATGCTATGTAATAATGCTAGTATTGTAATAATGCTATAATAGGTATCAACTTATCTAATTGTATGTACCCTATTGTGTATCTCTCAAATACGCTCTCGACCCAGAAGGTAAGAGGACCCATACCATGATAGCGCCTGTAGAGGTTATCCGTGGAGGGTGGCCGCAGGAGATGCGAGGGCAGAGGTCGCACGATGACGTCAATGCACCGTAGCCTATGTCCATCCGTCAGCATCTTTCAGTGCAATCTTCATGGGTGCATTGTTGGTGGTTGCATCTTCCTCCGGGCACAAACACAACACTTTGGGGTTCTGTCAAAGGTACGAAAGACGAAGCTCCTCCCCGAATGCCGCGCTCATTGGCCGGGGCTCCTTGTTGAACTCGGAGGGTGTGAAAGAAACTATCGATGAGTTCCTTTCACACCTGTTTTAGTGCTGATGTCAAGTTCAATGGTCCGAGTTTCGTGTCATAGTGTCCTTTATCACAATTTGTTTGTTAACATTTCAATAAGATTTCACTGAAAACCTTTTTGAGTATGTTTTGCATCATTTGAAAATCATTTTTAAAAATATTTTTTTTTTAAATATTAACAAATACTATTGTACTTGGAAATGTACATTGTAAAACTAAAAATCATCGCATTCTATATATACACCTATGAAGCTTTACACGCTCTTTCTAAAAGTTTTTTTACAGATCAAACTTTCGTTAATCTTTCAATACTTTACTTCAACTCATTGAATACTTATCTTTTGATACTTATCCTTTCGTTAATACTTATTTTTTAAGACTTAAAAACTGACTTAAAAGCTAAAAAAACAAAAACAAAAGAAACGTAAACCAATAAACAAAAAGAACGACCGAAACACAAAACGACAGCTCTATAAAATAAAATAGACTTCCTATTTCTTAAGCCTTCCCCATCTAAATATGGCAAACGGCGGGCTATCCGGTTTAAATAGGTGCGTGGTTGGATCTGCCCACATGTGCCACTAGGTGCTTTTTTGTGTCTTTAAATACCATCTGTTAGAAAGATTTTTCAAATATTTTGGTAACATTCAGTTTCCATAATATAATCGTGGTTCAAATATACGGGGTACTGTTCTGGGAAATTGCCCTCAAGATAGTCACCGTCGCGTATAGCACGAAGTGTATCTGATCTCGTGAGGTTAATGTGTGTGTAATAAATTAAAAATGCCAACCTATTACAGCGGAGCTGAATCGTTAGTCGATGACTAGCATGGATTTAACCATTGTATACTACACTGTTCAAAAGAATTAGGGGAATACATGGTTTAAATCCTTTCACCCCCAATGATCCCATTTGGAATCACCAGCTTGCGATTTTTTTAAACTAAGTTGAGCTCGCACTTATTTATCGTTAGATGGAAGAATCATGTCTTTTGAAGAATTAAATAATGTTTGTTTTAATTAAATGAAAATATGAAAAACATGGTAAAATAAAATTCATCCCCGAAAAATTGTATGAAATAAATTGACCCTAAATTCTTCACGCTTGCATTCTTAAATGTTTAAAAAATTGATTTTAACTTCTTTTAGGAAATAAAGTTTTGAAAAAATTATTGTTATAATTTATTCAAAAGTTATGATTGCAATATTTCCCCCTTAAAAATAAGTTTAAAAATTAATATTTTTTCCCTGTTTATTAACCATTTCATTCTGGATGTATAATGAATCTATTTCACAAATTTTAGATTTTTAATATAAAAATAAAAAGTTGGAACTGAAAGGGGTTTATAAAAGTACGCAAAGTGCTCCCCTAATTGTTTTGAGCAGTGTATTTCTATATTTACACGAAAAATAGGGAAAAGGAAGTTAGAAAGTATTCAGAAAATGTGTTAGTGATACTCTAATATAGCAACTGAAAAATATTGACTACTTCAAATTCAAGAAAACAGCATATCATATATAAGTTCAACAATGGGAATGTTTTAGATCTTGAGGCAACAGAAATGCTGAATGAAAGTACATTCTTTCTCGATCCTTGATTGGTGAATCAATGTCACGTGGGAACAGAGCACCGATCGAAGGAAAGGCACGAATGAAAGCTAGAAATAACTGAGTTAGGTACAAGAACAAGTCAATTCCGTGATATTCATTCAAAAAAACAATGATACAGTTTAATATATTTTTGTACAAGTTTCAGAGCGCGAACGGAGAAATATAAAGCAAAAAGCGTTTCATAACAATCTTTTTAAGGATAAAATAAGTAATATAATTATTCTTTAATTAAATGGAACATAGAAACATGATAACAAAAATCCAACTTTTTTTTTTTAATTCTAGCAGTGCTAAAATCAAAACTGTAATGATAATATATTTAACTTTTATGTATTCACTTAAGACGTAATATGTTAATAAACAACCTAATGACCAACTGGATATACTGCGAATATTTCTCCATAAAAGAAAAAAACGTATGTTTTCTGTTAACACAAAGACATCTAAAAAGGATTGACTACTTATTGGCAAACTTAAAAAGGCGCAATCATGACCACAGTCAATTATCCAAGTCATCTGAGTTGGCATGACGACTTATTGGCATGTTTTCAACCAAGACACTGAAAACAATTAGGTAGTTTCATTTACATACGTGCTTTTAAATTTTATACATCGATATCAAAAAGTCAAAGAATTTTACTCAAAATAAGTTTTAATTGTCATTTTAGATGATGTTTCTTACGTTAAAAAGCAGAGAAGAAAAGCCAAAAATAAAAGCCTTCTCCGTATTCAGCAATTTTTCTTAGAGTTTATTTAAAATATTCTCGGTTCGCTCTATTTTATTCAGATCGTTGGTTTCATACAAGTTTAGTTAAAATCCCAGAGGGATTACCACTATCTTGCAATTTATTTAGCAATTTCTTTCTTTCGTAAACACGTGCTGTTACTTGTACTAGACATTGCGCAATCGTTGCTATGTTCACCTCGAAGTGAATGACCGACGATGAGTACTACTGCCACGTGAATCTTATTCAGGAAAATGCGTTTATGGAAGATTATGATATAGGGTACTTAACTGTATCGCTAAAATATACCTTCCAATGTTATTTAAATTGTAATTTAAACTCAAAAATAACAAACGTACATGTTTTTTGAGAAATAAATCTTTAAATAATTAATATAAATCATTTTAAAAGGTTTTTTTTTTCCATCGGTACGGCAAGTGATTAGAAACACGTCGATTTGGATGACGTCACTAGTAAGTATAAACAAACCGGTGTGATGTTTTTTTTTTGTAATTAAACTTGATTTAATGTAATTTACTATTAAAATAAGAATTAAAGAGATAATGGAAGTCGGTTTTACATTTTAAATTTTCGACATGTAGATTCCAATATTGTGTTTCAAAGTTTGTTTATAGTTACTAGTAACGTTACAGATACCACATGACAGCCAGAAAGCGTTTTCGCGAGCAATTTTTTGTCAGAATTTTAAAATTAATTTGTTTACGTTTTTTGACAAAATTTTGAAAAAAGAAAAAAATTGTATTTTCATTTTGTACATACGCTTAATATACGATGATAAAAAAAAGTCCAAATACCCTATTGCGCTCAGTTGACTAGGACAACACATGATATGGCATCAAACACAATCTGAAAAAAGCATAATAACAGCTGACTTTGAGCAGGTAAATTGTCAATTTCGCAAAGATATGTGGAAATTTTTTTAAAATTTCATAGTTTCTAGATTGTTCCAGCAGTAAGAAGTTATGTTCATATGGGCAGGGAACATTGATCTCTACTGCAATATTGAATTTATATTATAAGTCAAAATTAGAAATGTAAAAGTGTTAAGTTTGAATGTTAAAACATATGCAAGTAATATGTTTTTTTTTTTTTTTGGGGGGGGGGGGCCGCTCTGTGTATTTAGGAAATTGGCCAAATTGTATAGTTTTCTATACACATGCTTGAAATTATTTTCAAATATATATTTTTTTTTGGCAGCAGAATCAATCATCCTATTTTTGATCTTAATGCGTAACTCCGTTATTTCACTAATCCATTCATTTACCCCAAATTAAAATACTTGTTTTCCGAGTGATCCTGCCATATTTACATCATTCATTTTAAAGACATTTTTAATAATAATCATAATTAAAATCAACCTATATATTTATGTAAACAAAAAATTTAAAAGGGTAACTCTAAAAGGTGAAACAGTATAAAAGATAGACTCCATTACATTTTTTTCTGCTTTTCAAAATTTTTGTAGATTTTATCAGATCAATTTTGAAATTTGATACACAAATACCGGTTTCATTTTACTTCTACAAGAAAGCTAAACTCAATAGTTTTCGTCTTCCCCCTTAAAAGAACAAATTAAGTTTCAAGACAAAAAAAAATCATCCAAACTTGATAAATCTTATTTTTAGTAGGTGGAAAAAAATTAAATTCGTTTTTATTGTAATAAAGAAGACCCGAAGACCTTAGAAACTCGAATTTAAAAACCATATCAGCAATTTTGTTGAATCTCAATAAACCAAGATACACTACGATGCAAAAGTTTAGACATTGACTTCATTTAGCTGTAAAATTTAGAATTGTGATAGTAGAGTTACAAAAACCTCCTAAACATATTAAAAAAGTATATAGAAATGCTATAATTGAAACATAATTGTTTGATTTGCTATAACAATTTTTTTTTCATAAAATAAAAATTTGTATGATGCAAAAGTTTAGACACAAATACGAGATTATGCTAATTTAAAGTAGATAGTGGCCTAATTTCGCATTGTTATTGATGAATTGTATTTTTATTACATGATAAATTAAAAAAAACACGATATCCGGTGAACTAAACAGAATATTGGTTCAATTTTACACCAAAAAGACAATATAGCCTCTTTAAATCTTTATTCAATTCATATTTGCTTCAATTCTACAATTTAACATCTCTAAATACGAACCGACTGCCTACCAGTCCATCACCTTAAAGTTTTGCCACGAATTCGTAGATTTAGAGACATGCATTGACCGATTTTCTTGATGAAAAGTGCAGTCTTTCCCATATAAAATCACAAAATAGCGACATATTATTCTTTTTTGCACTTTAGTACAATGCAGAGATAGTCACCTCTTCAAAAACGCCAAAAAAAAGTCGTTCATTTCAACGTAAATTAACTCCACACCATTACGAAAGTTCCTTCTTTATACTGAAGTTTGAAATTTCTTGAGAAAACACCGGTTTCTTTGAACCGGTTACAATTTAACCGGTCTCTTTAGTGCTATTTAAACACGTTCGGTTTAACCGAATATTGAAAAATAAGCTTTTGAAAATTCTTGTTTTTTTCCTCAAAAACGAGGAGGAACGTTTAAAATGGTGTGGAGGGAATTATGTTGATGAGACAGACTTTTGGTCGTTTTTGAAGAGGTGACTATCTTTACATTGTACTAAAGTGCGAAAAAGAACAATATGTCATTTTGTGATTTTATATGGGAACGACTGCACTTTTCATCTAGAAAATCGGTCAATACATGTCTCTAAATCTACGAATTCGTTTCAAAACTTTAAGGTGATGGACTGGTAGAATTGAATAAAGATTTAAAGTGGCTATATTGTCTTTTTGGTGTAAAATTGAAAAAATATTTTGTTTAGTTCACGGGATATCGTTTTTTTAATTTATCATATAAAAAAATACAATTCATCAATAAAAATGCGAAATTAGGCCATTAGGCCTACTTTAAATTAGCATAATATCGTATTTGTGTCTAAACTTTTGCGTCATACAAATTTTTATTTTATGAAAAAAAAATGTTACAGCAAATCAAACAATTATGTTTCAATTATAGCATTTCAAAATACTTTTGAATGTGTTTAGGAGGTTTTTGTAACTCTACTATCACAATTCTAAATTTTACAGCTAAATGAAGTCATTGTCTAAACCTTTGCATCGCAGTGTAGTCTATATTGATGATGTAAAAAACTTTTCAAAACAGAACAACCAGCAGACATCTTAGCTTTAAAAAAAATATTCGACTTTGGAAGAAATCTCTGTTTTCTTATCCAAAATACAAAACCAAATATATATATATATATACTTCCTGGTTCAGCCAAAAATATTCCCCGATAAACCGTTATGGATTAAAATTTCCAAATTTTATCTTTAAAAGTTTATATAACATTTGTATTTCGTGGGTGTTTTGTTATAAAGCTGCTTCAGCTATGTCGTTAGTATATGTAAGCTTAGATACAGGTCTAGGGAAATAGATATAGGGAGAGCCTCGGGTGAATTAATCCTTTTTAGTTTTTATTTTGTAAAAATAACAATCTATTTAAGAAACATCTTTAGTTAATATTAACACCTCAAATGTCTTCGTTCTTATAGTGGTTTTATTTATTTTGAAAAATCATTTTAAGAAAGACACGAGGGGATTTTTATTATTAAAAAAGAGATGCAATCAAGTGTCCCCAATTAAAGAGAAACTTGATACATTTCCTAAAGAGACTTTTGATTCTTTAAGCAGAACCCTTTGAATAATTAAAATTTAAGGTAGCAAAATGTATCTTTCAAAAATAACAATATTGTGAAATTTTTGTCTTTTTTAAAGAAGTATTCTTCTTTTTGTTGTAATCTTTTCCAAAAAGATTAACAACTATTTTAACAAAGAACAAGCATTTTCAATTAAAGAAATAGCGATCCTTTCCCAAAGGAGACTTGATCCTTTACGAACAGGTGCATTTAACTTGTTTAAGTTAAGTATATGAAATCAAATTTATTTTCATTTACATTTATAACGCACTAAAATGAATACCCATTAATATAATTATTATCACTCAAACATGGCTTCTTCAAGTACTTTTTGGATGCTACTACTTCAGTTACTTTTTGGCATCAAATACTAAAGTTTTTCTACGGTTCTAGACATAAGCCCGACAGCCGAAACCAACAGGACATAATCCGGACATGGAAAACCCGATAGGTTCGAAAAGTCCGACAAATCAATAAATTAATGCCATTATGCTTATTTAATGGCAATTTAATTACTAATTTTTGCATTAATGTGTTTGGATTTTTTGTTGTCGGCAATATGGCCTGTCAGATTTCGTTGTCGATATTCGGGCTTGTTGATGATTTATGCCCCAGACGCGTTCTTTGCAAATGATAGAGATTGAAATGTAAATTAAACCTCGAGAAACTCAATTATTCTTTGCACAAAAATTATCTTATAACGAAGCCCAAAATAGAGTTGTTGTTTCTATATGCTGCTAAGATTTAGCATAAATAGTACCAAAAATAACAGTTAAATAATGAATAAATCAATAACAGGTTATATAAAATTCAAAAATTCCTAATAGAAACGCACAATGATTTTTCAAAGTTACGGAGACATTTGGGCACCCTTTATACAAATGGGTAGACATATATTAACATTTTATTGTGTTACTAATGAAAATGAATAATAATTTAAGTTCTAACTTAGCGCTAATATTACCTAAATAACATAATAAGCAGTAAGGAATCATAAAAAAATAATAATAGTTTGGTTGTCACCTTTGGCTCAGTAAGTTTAATCTAATCACAAAAACACAAACATATTTTGAAGAACTAAAACGATGATTTATTCACTGCTTAATACAAATATTGCTAATCCCATATTGTAAAAACTAATTAAAACAATCTTGAAGATATTTAGATAAACCCGACCAGCGGGGAGAGTGCACGACGTGGAAAAGGGAAGATGCATCGGCTTCGGCTGCTTTTACGATGCGCAGCCGGAAACTCAATACCGATGCCAACTGTCGATAAATAATCTAGCTTCCGTGCGACTGCTCCAGAGCATCGCGTAGCTCCAGCGCTAAGCAACGATCGCTACCAAAGTCATGGGACGCAACCTGAAGCAGCTCCGACACAAAACAAGCACACCGCCACACACTAGCTTTACATTGAATACTTGTTACCCACGATCAAGTCTCCAAACTTCGAATGGGACCATGTGTCTCTAACGTTTTATGTGCTAGAAAACGATAGTTAAAATCAGAACTGGAGTTTTTTGGATTTAAGGGGACGCGGTACCCAAAAAATTAAATCCTGTATTTTTATCGCTAGCATTCAAATTAAACTATTTTTACAAAGAACTAACATTCAAGAAACATAGACGAAAATATAATAAAAATTGAAACATAAGTTTTCTTTAAAAATTTAAAAAATTGAAAAATGTAACGTTTTTTTCAAAATGCTACTCCTACAATTTTAAGAATTTTTTGATGGATTTTTTTGCAAAATGTTCCCACAATATCTATTAATAAAATTTGGTATGGATATTGAGCTATCAATTAAACAAGAACAGTTATGTAGCTTTATGTATAAAAATGGCAAAAAAATAAGATTTTTTTATAAATTTTCAACTTCATCGTTTTCTTTTTAAATCTATTCACACTAGACCTTATCCCATACCAACTTTTGTTAATCGTACATGTCTCAAAGCAGGAAAAAAAATTGGAGCTCTACATTAATTTACCTAAAAGTTTTAGGGTTTTAACCGTTCACAAGCTGAAAAAATTAAAAATTGAAAAAATCATCATAAAATTTCAAAAACCATTTTACCAAACCACTATATAATTTTCAATAAATCTCCACCATTATTAAGTATTCCTTCTTTTTTGCAATATCCTTACATCACAGCATTCGAGCATGTTTCATTATTTTCTGAGTAGCCCTAAATTTTGGTTAATGCGTCCCCTTAAATAAAATTATTTTAAGCAGCAAATAGTGAAAGTTTAACTAAAACATAGTTAATAACAATATAGGCGACTTTATTTTTTTAGCAAAATATAAGAGACATAAACTAAAAAGAAGTCTGTTATCAAAAGAATTCTGGCGCTACCTAACAGATATTTCATAACGATTAATAAAAGTTAAAAGCAGAATATGTTAACAGTATAATATTTATGAGTATATTTATTAGTGTTATGAGTTACAAAATTTAAGCTGCATACTTTTGTGAAATTTTATATAAATGGGGATCAAGAGTTGCGTAAAGGATAAAATGGACCGAGTTTCTCATATAGTATATCATATAGTGTAGTCCTATATAGTGTATAAAAACAATTAAATTCAGTGTTAAACTAAAGATGTGAGGGAGCAAATGTGTTTTCTATTTTTTTCTCTAATTTCTTCAATTTTGCTTTCATAGTACTACTTCTTTCATTAAAAAAAATATATATGTGTTGCATACCCGCTTAGCAATGCCTATCCGAGAGAAAAATTGCAAACGTTGTAAAGAACAACTATACAAGATAACTAACTACAAAAGCTAACTCTAACAAGCTAACTAATAGATTTTTGTTTCGTCAGGAACCTTATTTTTGGATAATAGTACTTATATTTTAATTAATTTTACGTCCCGATTTTTTTAAAATCTAGAAACATATCTGAACTTTATTAAAAATCCAAAACTACACAAGCCCATCCCAAAAATCTTGTAATCCTATAGAAAGTTAACGTGACGTAATCTAGCCCAGTCTTTGTTTCTTTTCATTTCTATTATAACACTCTTATTAAGTTTTTCTCTACCGCCGTTTGTATTGAGGCTAAACAGTCTCACTTCCGCAGCGAAACTTTCCATCATTCGTCATCGGTCGAATAAGAAAATAGTAGACACTTTCCCAAAACAGATGTTTGCATCACACTCAATTTCATCGATGATTCTCGATTTGTCATCCTTTAATTAAGTTCTAAACTAAAATTCCGGATCATATTTTAAACTCCAGAGCTTTTTGCAGATTTGAAATAATATTTTTGGAAGCATAATACGATTTAATTTTCCAGCTTGTTAAATTAACGATTAGGCCTGAAAGAAAGCTTGTTTGGTGTTCCACTTTCTAAATTGTACGGTTTGTAGGTCTTCGTAGCCAAAAAAGGGTTAAAACGAAGCAGAGATACACAATGTCATATTTCATAACCTCTTGAGATAACCTTTAATTTTCATTAAATGCCCCCAATTATTTTTGGGGAAAGTAAAAGAATATGAAACATCAACTAAACAGATATTGCTTGAATTCTCCAACCATTTTGTAGTTAAAAAACGTAATATTTCAATCAAATAAACCTAAAACTTTTACACGTTAATAAGATAAAGATCCACAGTTGTTTTAAATAAAATTTTCAAACTTGATTAATTCTAACAGATAAAAATCAAGCAATAAATAATGAAAATTGTATTTTTATATCAAAATAACATAAGAATGAATCCATCTTTTGGAATTTTGTAAATACGTTGGTCCCATTTGTAAAGTTATACTTATTTAGATGTTGTAATTTTTCTGCTATCATGATCTTTTAAATTGATTCTTTCGGCCCAAACATTCAAACAAATTAATTAAAAAAAATTGTGGGTTTCTCAAGACTATCCCTTTGCTAAAGGAATAGTTTAAGCACAGAAATTTAACGTCTCAATTAAACTAATGGCTTTTTATTCATTCAATCTTTCCTGGTAATATATTAAGTTCACTACAAATGATTTGTCGACTTAGAGGTATAGTTTTTTTTCATTCCATATGAATTTAGGTTTGTATTAAATGTAAAGAGTGAAGAAATTATATTTTTATTAATTCACTAATTTTATCAGAGATAACCCAAGTATGTCCCGTTGCTCCCGTGGGTCACTTTCTCATAGGGTAATAGAAAAATACAAACTTATTATTATTTTCAACTTTATTTACTAAACATTATTCACTAAATGTGTAACAAAACAAAAACTTGTTGTTGAATTAAAAAGTTTTGAAATTAATTGAAAAAGTTTTGTATCCACTGCTTTTTCTTAACAAGAACAAAACGTTTTGTGATTAATATTAAGCTCCAATTTTTAACTTAATAACTACATACTTAGTTCAAATAATATCTTATTATAAAATATTATTAATACTTAAATAAAATCTAAAAAATACTAAATCAAACATATAATGAGAAAAATTTGCAACAGTAAAGTAATATAATTTGGTAACATGTGAGTTAAAAATAATTCTTAATAAAAACAATATAAAATAAATGGTTTAACTGAAGCGCAAATGCGTAGGGGGTGTCAGGGATAGTTTACCCAAAAGGATACTTTACGCAAGGTATTTTTTTCTCATAATTATAAACGGATTTGAAAGTCGGAAGTGGCAGTGGCATCACTTATTTTCATTTAGTTAGCCAATCACATGGGGAATAAACAATCAACGCATTGTTTACGTTTTTTTAAACTAATAAAAATACATTTATGAAAACTACACAGCTAAAAGTTTAGCACTTGGTTTCACCAAAAATATGGTTCCGTAGCTAAAACGGCTATGTGTTTTCACCATATTTTCGGATGAAATTCAGTTGAAATTCGCAAGCAGGTAACCTTTAAATGAAATATATATTGTCTATTTTTCGTATTCCTAATGGTATTATCTTTTTTGAAATGTTATGTTCAGCGTCTAATGTGTTCGTGCGTTTTCTGCATAGAAGAGAAGGATTGTTTTTCTTTCCAACTATCTATTTCTATGTTCTTTTGCAATGCTTAACGTATCTATATTTCAACACATTTTAATTTAATTAAATGGAATATCTAAATATTGTGAAAGTTCAATGCCATAAAATTTGTTTACCAGTCTTAGTATTTACATGTACTAATATAATAACTAATAATTTTAGTGCTAAACTATCTGGATACGTTAATTATATTTAAATGATTGGGGTTTTATAAAATTATTGTAAATAAGCAAAAGCTAATTTTTTTATCTTTTCTTTTAAAATGTAAATGTAAAAGTAAGTTTCTTTTCCCTTAATTAAAGTTTAATTTAATTTTTCAGTTTTAATAGTGAATGATTTTAAAATACCCTTTAAAGGTTTAAGCGCAAACGTTAAAAAAATAATATATTTCATATACAATTTTTTTAGTTATGTAAGTAGTTAAAAAAAATTAACTACGAATCTTGAAAACGATTTCTTGAAATAAAAAAAGGCAATAGAATATCATTATCTTTATTTGATTATTTTTTTGTGAAATGATACAAATTATTAAGTTTGGAATAGTTTTCACTAAACGAAAAAAATATTCTTACGAAAATATTCTCGAAAAAAATATTCTCTATTACGTTTTGTTACATACAAGCATTTTAAATTTTGTTAGAATGTCTCCAACATGTACAGGACAAAATCAGCACCTTTAAAGAAATGCTTGAATGAAATTGTTTATGTTAAGAAATTTTCATTTTAAAAGATATATACATGTAATAATTTTTGGAAGCTTTGCGTTAGAAATTTCATTTTAAAATATATATATACATGTAATAAATTTTTGAAGCTTTGGATTATATTTATTTCTTTCCTCTGATTCCCTCCCACCCATTTCTATTTTTACGTTTTGCCGAATGAAAAAGATACTCCCTTACCAAAAATAGATTGGGAACATGTAAGAAAATAGTACAGTATACAATATTTCCTATTGTTGTTTTATAAAATCTACATTTAAACCATTAAAAATTTTATTCTAGGTTCCACTAAAATAATGGTTTCTAGTATCTGCGATTTTAAATGCTGTAACTATTCATAAAAATTCATTTGCATGCTCCAAAAGTAAATTGTTTGTGCTTTGAACCCTTACGTTATTATTATGTTTGTTTGAAGTTGATACTTTCTTTAATTGGCCATTTGTTTTTTAGAGATTTTAGCTTAAAGGTCATGTACAATTGTGCCAATGTATATTTTTAAGTGGCTGTATTTTAGGATTTTAGGTCTAAGTAGTTAAAGATGCAACTAGGAATACTTGACCCGAATTAACCAGGGATTTAAATACCAAAGATTACGATTTCTCTTCCAATTCATGTGGAAGGTTTCAGTTTTTTTTTCCTTTAGAGAAACAATCTTTAACGGCTGTGTGGTAAAATTTTTCACCACCCAACTGTGCAGCAACTAGGATCCATTTGTTTGGTGAAACCTAATACAAAACTCTTAACAATATATAGTTTGTAAATCCATTTATGTTTCTAGAAATATTTTATTAATCCAAAACAATAAAAAGAACTTAAACATGCATTTCAGAGATGAATAAACAAATCATAATTTGGAAGTCACATTACGCAGTGTCGATCTGAAGAAATTAAACCACTATACGA
The DNA here is from genome assembly GCA_019343175.1 of Oedothorax gibbosus. NCBI lineage: Eukaryota > Metazoa > Arthropoda > Arachnida > Araneae > Linyphiidae > Oedothorax > Oedothorax gibbosus. The sequence goes on along the minus strand of CM033272.1, from coordinate 25,533,637 downwards.
AGACATATTCTGTCTTCGTTTTAGTACTTCATTTAAATAGCGGGGGAGCCTTCGGTAAGATACATTGAAATGTGTGCCGACAAGGCTTCGTACTTTCGGAAAGTACTATAAGGACACAAATAATGTTTTTCATTGAAAGACGTTTTAAGTAATAGAATGTAACGGTATAATTAATTGAATGAAAAATGTAATAAATAACTTTCATCAATAACTACACCAATTAAATCATACCAAACCTTTATGGTTAGATTTCACATTGCCTCGCATTTGTTGAGGGCAACCCTTAACCTAATCAACAGCCCTCTATTTTAAATAACTTTTACGACGATTCCACAATTAAAACTACAGTTCATTTAAAATGATAAAACTCACTGTTTATATTCCTAAGACTACATCTTTTCTTTAAAATGGCCCCTTGAATTACAGTATTATAAAACTATATTATTATTTTTTACGGAATAACTTTAATTAGTTATAGATTTTCTGCACTAAAGATGATTTTTGATTTTACATTTTCGATTTTTTGTGATTATAAGAGTTTTTTTTTTATTATGTAAAATTAGAAAACCAAAACTGTAATTACTTCTGAAATAATGATGATTAAAACAAGCAGTGTTTTCCCTTAAAGGGTTTAGATTAACTTATTATTGTAGATGATAGGTATTTTACAAAAATGTATTGTTAGAGTTTCGTCTCCTTGGAGAAACACTATTATTTGAAATTGAATATATTTCTATGTTTATTCACTATTACTTTATCTATCCAAATTTTAATTAAAGATTTGTGCTTTCAAACAATTTACTTTCAGTGTAACGATATATATATTTAATATTAATTGCTATAATGCTTTGAAAAGTTCTCATTAAATCATTATAATCCTCTGAAAAGATGCATATTTGCTTGTGAAATTTTATTCTTTATTCAATAATTTCGACTATTCAAGGAAATTTAATTGGTTCTTGTTGTCTTATACAAAATTCAGAAAACGTAAACTAGTTTTTACTGCATGCTAAATAAATTTTTATTGTCAATTTTGTTTTCATTTATTTATTCTTCATTTTTAAGTTTTAATTTCAAAAATAATTATAAACCAATCTTCACTGCTTTACTGCTGCAGTGTACATTTCAAAACTTCTTTTTCTTTTAAAAAAGTCATTTGAAACCAAATATTTTGAACATTAGTATAACATTATGAAACAAACTTAATTTGTACAGCTTAGTAACTTTTTTATTTTTTATATTTTAAAATTGCAATTTTAGAAACTTTTCATGCCATTTTCACTTTGGTTTTAAATAAAAATTATTGTTTTTAAAAGTACATTTACGACAATTATTAAAGTTAAATATATAATATAAAAAATTGTTTTATTTTTTATTTCCAAAAACAATTATCCTTATTTTACAATTTTTAAAAAAAAACATGCCATTATATTTACTTTCATTTATCTTGCGAATATTTTTTTATTACAGTTTTGATTATTATTTTACTTCACTTCAATAAGAGTGAAAGTATTGTGCGACATTTTCTAGTAATCTATAGAAAGTTGTGGTATGAGGAAAAATTTTAAGAAATTTTATTACAAAACACATTCTCGCGAGGAAAATGCACTTTTAAGCAATACCCAACCATTTTATGTATTAAATATTGTTTTTATGTTTCATTTAATACATTTTATAATTCTTTTCATGTATTTTATGTTTCATTTAATACATTTATATATTTTTTCATGTATTTTATATTTAATTTAATATGCATTATATTTGCGTTAATACATTGCATAAGTAATAAAATGCATTTCATTTTTAATTGAATATTTTCCATGCTTATTTTTTTATATTATATCATCTATCCAAATTTTAATTAAAGATTTGAGAAGCTAAACAATTTGCTTTCAGTGTAACATTTACTGAACAATTATGTTCATAAACTATTATATGAAGCTCAAAAACTTTATGGATATCTGTAATTTTAAGTATTTTTGATATATGAACTATAATCCTAGTTCAAATTTACCAAACAAAAACTATGAAATTCATGAAATGCTAAATTATAAATCCTAAGCGAAAAACTGACTATCATTGGATGGTTATGTTCATCTGTAAAATTCAAATGGCTTTAAAAGCGCATTTAGCATTGCTTGAAGCATTTTAAACTAAATGCCATGGACAATCGCTATGGTATAAACTATAAAGCAACATCTTTCTGCAAAAGGGATTATAATATACATTTTCATGATAGGAACCTATCCAGACCAAGATAGAGAGATAAAGGCAGAGATGGGGACCTGAAGTAACAGGGATATTAAAATACGTATTAAACATAAAATTTAACTTAGCTTCATTACACCTCTGCAAATGCATGGAATAATACAACTACCTGTGATAATTGATAATAGAACTTTCAAAATGAGGTGAAACGTTTCTCCATAAAGCTCGTAACATAATGGGGTGCTACTAGAATTATAGAATAACGTTACAATTCAAAAAAGGAGGAAGATTCGAGCTAACTCTTATCCTTATTTTGTAGTGTAACGTTACACCATAAATTTGGTGTACTTAATTTTTTGGAGTAACGTTACGCCAAATTAATACAAGACGTATTTCTACAGGAAACCAATAATTAAACAATATTTTAAGCAGTTATGTTGTTAAGTGGACGTTCGTGAACCCACTAGTGAACAGCTTTTCTAAATTATTATTTGCTCATACAGAAAAATTGTAAGCTACTATCCAATAACGCTAGTTCCCACAAGCTTTATGGTGTAACGTTGAACCAAGCTGTATGTAAGTCTACAAAAAATACAATAATAAAACAATATTTTAAGTAGTTATGTTGTTACGTGGTTAATTCCATGTTAATGCATACCTCAGGTGAATTTAAAAAATATTTTTCTCATTACAGTTGAAACTTTTATATGTGATTTAGAAAAGTTTGAATTGTACAAATTTTGCATCAAAAACTATTATTATTTTTATGTGTGGCGACACTTTAACTTCAAAGTAGCTGGGGTTTTTTTGGAAAGCATGGGTTACAGTTTTTCATAAATTTAAATTCTTGAATTTTAAGTAAAGAATTATTTTTTATCAGATTGTTTGGTAAAATTATTAAAATGCACTATAATAACTATCTTAAAAACACATTAATTATCAGCATATATAACTAAAAGATACTTTATTAGAAAGATAAAAATTCCCTTTTTGGCTGTAGTGTGTCACGAAAGGATATAAAAGTTTCTATAACTTTTTAAAATAAAGCTTTGCTTCAAAATTTTCAAGATATTTTCATTCTCTGTGTAATTCCACACCTTTAAATTTTAAAATAAAAAGCATTTTCTCTATTTATAAAACATTTTAACTTTGTAGTGTAAGTCACAACGAAGTGTCAGTCACAGCTTCTGTTTGATTTATCTGTTGTAGATTAGTTATAATATTTGTAGATTTCTTATATTTTGATAATTTTGATTTAAAATGACTAAATCAGCAGCTAAAAGAAAAAAGAGAGCAAAGGGAAATACTTTAAGCATGGGGTAAATTTCAAACCTTTAAAAGATTTAAAACACCATATTCTTTAAAGAAAATGAAAGCAGAAACCACTTTACGGACAAAACTTTAACTAAAAATACACCATCTCCATTGCAATGTTCCAACCGTTAGACAACATGGAATAGCATTTCTCTGCCACCAATGTTGGTCATCTGTGCCTTCAGTCATGAAAAAGGACCAATTGATGGACTTGATGATACAGTGAGGAGGGGATCAAAGAAGCCACACTTTCCAGGAAAATTGACCCACATTCTGCTAAAGATTTTTTCACTTTGCATAAGAAATCTACCCAAACATATCACTATTATATATTTCTAACAACTGTGTAAAGGGCGAAATAGGTAGATTAAATGATTGCTCATCAAAAGGAAAATATATATTTCCGATTCCTGACACTCAAAAAGTTCTCTGTTTTTTGAAATTCAACAAATACCTACTTAAAATTGCCAATGTTTCATTAAATCCCCAAAATTACTACACGGCTGATTAAACAAATGGAAATGTTGTAAAAGTAAATACCTCTCAATAAAATTCTGGAAATGAATTTGATGCTGGAAAAGGAGCTTTAGTTACTTTTGTAGGAAAAATTATCGTTAAATATTTTGTGGGGCAAATCAATGTCAATGTTAAGTAAAGATGCTTATTCAATAAAACTGAAGCATCTGCAATGGTAGGGAAGTCTTTTTGCGTGACATGAGAAGGAAGATTTTTAAGACATTGCTAATGAAGAAAGAATTAAGAAATTACCAGAAACCAACTTTAGGGGACGTTGTGTAACCTTTTCTAACTATGATTTTACCATGTATGCAATTTTTAACTTACCATGTTCAAAATTATTTACATATGTTAAGTTATTATTAACAAAATTTTCATATCTGTGATAAAATTCACATTACGTAGTGCAAGTCACAATTTGAATGTAGTGTAAGTCACGCACAAAAATGTTAATAAATTATATCCTATGATATTTTAACACTTTTTTGCAATTAAATTATTTAGCTTTAAACCTTATACTTAAAATAAGCACTGGTAGAATGTTGATTTACTGCACTATGAAGAAGAAATTAGGTTTTTAAATGATAACCAAAGGTCGACTTCCTTTCATGTAGTGTAAGTCACATCATGACATTTTTATTATTTTTTAGTAAATTATTAAATTAAAAAAGTTTTTACTGATTGCTAAAAATACTATATGTTCAGGGGTAAACTGACATACAATATTTTTTTGAATAAATAGAAAATAATTCTGTAAGTCACGCTTAGAATTGCCCACGTGTACATTAGTGAACCCACTAGTGAACAGCTTTTCTAATTTATTCTTTTCTCATACAGAAAAAAATGTAAGCTAGTTTCCACCAGTTTTATGGAGTAACATTGAACCAAGTTATTAAGATTTTACAGTGGGCACCTTACCTTGCTTGAGCTCCAGGTCTGGGTCGCCGAAAAAATCCATGAGGGGACAGGCGTCCTCCACGTCCGGGAGACACCTGTTGCCGGACTCACTGCCAGACGACGAGAGGGCACACTTGATGAACTCGAACGCGACTTGGGGATCGATAAACCGAGACAACTTCTCCACATCGTCCATAACCATCCTCAAAAAGCTTGGAGCGACACCACAACTTCCAAATCGGCCGTTTATGCACCAAGCATGGTTTTGGTACTGTATCTATAGTAAAATTATTTCAGGTTGGACAATTGCGATAGCACCTTCTAGAGAAGCATGTTTTAGTACTTCTTGTAACAATGTGGTTTCTAGTTGGTCGTCTACGATGATTTTCTAGGCGAGCTTGTTTTGGTACGCTTGGTAACAATGTGGTTTCTCGTTGGTCGTCTACGATGCTTTTCTAGATGAACATGTTGTGGTAAAAATTTTAAAATGAGGTTAGCTATCAGACATTTGCGATGTCTTCCAGAGGAAACTGTTGTGGTACACTTTTAAACGAGAAAGTTGTTGACAGACTTGATCAAACTTAGAAAATTATGTTCCAAGCTTGTCTCGGTACACTTGAGTGATGATTTTTAAACTAATTTTAAAAAAATGTGCTGTTTAGTAGACTGTCGAAAGACTTTATCGACCTTTGTAAATAATGCGACTAGCATGTCCTGGCACACTTGCGTGCTTATTATTTTTAAAAAAATGAACTGGACCGACTAGAAATCTGCAGAAAAGACTTGCTAACCTTTTAAAATCTTACACCAATCATATTTAGTGAAACATGTGCACATGAAACATGCTTCATTTAAAAAATATTCTGATGAATTTTTCGAGTTAGATGTATTTTAAGGCTACCGGAGTTAGGTTAATTATCAATGCTATATAAAGAAAATGAGTTTGAAGGCGAACAATAGAACTACATATTTGTTTGATAGACATAGCAGTTGTGTTTCCATTTACAGTTTTTCGTGAACCAAAGTCTTTAAGCTTTAGCTCAATATTCATGTTTTCGATTCAAAATGACTTGTCGATACTTTCGAAGTAATGGTTGATAAACCATAGTTTTTAGAGATGCCATAGATGTTCCATAATGTGAATAATTTTTGTTGACAACTTCTCTTTGAATATTATCCAATCTTCTTGAAAGTTCTTTAAAACATCAAATTTAATAGGCAAAGTTTTTGATTATCCACAATGGCACGTGATGCTACTAAATTATCACAAGGTACACAAAACACAGAGTTTACTCCTCATGCTTTTTGACAAGGGAATAACCAACGCATCAGCTGTAGAAGCCCAACAACACACAACTCAATTTCATGAATGAACCTCGAGACAAGTCACTTTCCATATTTGGAAGGGGGTCTCAAAGAGTTAACCAATCCAAGAAGAGATCCACTGTGATGCGTACGCGCAAGCCGACGTCACGAGTGACGTAACGAAAACGTGGTGTCGTACTTTCACGATCTCTATAAACCAACATTCCGATACTTGGAAAAACGAACATACGAATAGACAAATCAAAAAACTGTCGATATTTGGAATTCTAAACCATTGACGAAGTTAAAATATTCCAAATCGCGCTCGTGAAAGAGCAGCGTTCGGTCCTCGGTCGAAAACTTTCGGAGAGAGCCGAATGAATACGTTGTGCCCTTATTTGGTCAACGAGAGATTCCGAGCAGAGCCGAAGTTAAGAACGTCACTAATGACGACACGAATATGCGAGGGCCGATCAATTTCGGAGACTTCTACACTGTTTGTCTTTCTTTAGTTTTTGTATTTTTTGTTAAAATTAGGGAGCGGCTTGTGCTTTGCAGAGGCGAAAATACGTGGGCGACAGAAAGGGTTTGCCAACGAGTAGACGTAGCATCGAGGAATACATAGTCGTGACATTTTAGCTATTTGACAACAACTGTCTTTGGATTTTATGTCCATTAACGACGTCTATTAACATTACTTTCACAGCCTCTTTACGATTCAGTGATACATTGATAGAACAAACTACAATATGCGTGTTCCTTCATAATACTTAAATACACTGTTCAAAATAATTAGGGGAGCACTTTGCGTACTTTTGTTAACCCTTTCAGTCCCAACTTTTTATTTTTTATTCTAAAAATCTAAACTTTGTGAAATAGATTCATTATGCCTCCAGAAGGAAATGGTAAAAAACAGGTGAAAAAAATCTTAGTTTTTAACTAAATTTTTAAGGAAAATAATTTAAATAATAACTTTTGAATAAATTATGACAATAATTTTTTTATATCCTTATTTGTTAAAAATAGATAAAATCGATTTTTAAACATCTAAAAATGCAAGCATGAAGAATTGAAGAATTTAGGATTAATTTATTTAATAAAACTGTTTCAAAGTTAATTTAATTTTACCATATGTTTTTCATATTTTCATTTAATTAAAACGAAAATTATTTAATTCTTCAAAATACATGATTCTTACATCTAATGATAGAAAATAAAACTCTATAGAAAAAAATCGCCAGCTGATGATTCCAAATGGAATCGTTGGGATTGAAAGGGTTTAAACCATGCGTTCCCCTAATTGTTTTGAGCAGTGTATATTTATTTTGTTCTAAACGAAATTTTCCTTGTCCCAATTTTTTTTTTTTAGAATTTTTTCCTCTGAGATATAAGCTAATGTACAAAATAGCCAATATGTTTTCACCACACGAGTTTTAAATGCAAATTTAAAATTCATTAATTTTAAGAAAAATAAGCAGTTTTTTCGATAATATTTCGACAGTAAATGGTTTCTGGATGACTCCTTAATTCCTTAAAATTTTAAAATCAGTATACGTAAAATTATTAAATTTATTAATTTTATTAAGTGTGTGTTGGAAAAACTAACACTCGACTGACGAGTTTATATGTCTATATGTATAGTTTATCGAACATTATACGCTCAAGAAAACCGACATTGACAAGTAGTATAAAAATTAGAGATCATGTTAACTGAGAAGTCTGCCAGAAATGTTATGTAACATAACTTTTTTATTGAAAATTTTTCCTCGAAATCCTTTTTTTTTATCAAGTGGTAAATGGCGCAGAAAACTCTATAACCACCTTATCAAAAAGCAAATGCATTTTTAAGAATGTATACAAAAAATTGCTCCAAAATATTATGTATACCGAATACACAGGGATTCTTTCATACTCTCAAAATTGATTCATTCAATTAACGGAAATAGTACTGGCAGTTTTGCTGCCTGATTATTTCCGTTAATTGACATCAGTTACATTTTTTTCTCTGTTTCAGAGAGGAGGGGCTGGGGATCCCAGTCGGTTAGGCATTCGCCTAGCGCATGCGGAAGGTCCCAGGTTCCGAAATAACTGCCAACCTATAAACGGCCCGTGCAGCCAAAAATGTCCGACGAATGGATATAACGTGCACTCCCCGTGTGGAGGGAGTGCACGTTAAATATCCTTCAAAGTCCTAACGCTGCGTACGATGTCGCCCTTAACGGTTGCGTTGGGTGCCTACTCAGGTGTCGGCTTGTCACTTGACTGTGGTTCTAAAATACGACGCCCGTCGCCAATAGCCATCGTGTAGCTCTAGCGACGATAATTCAAACTAAACTAAACTCTGTTTCAGAGAAGGGCAGTTTTCCGTTAATTGACATCATTCCCGTTTAAATTTTCTCTGTTTCGGAGGAAATGAATTTCTCCAGTGAACCTCGGGTAGTAGACTTATGAATTTAAATCCTTTATGGGATGGCCGGCCACGAACCCGGAATTTCTCGAAGCAGGCGGGTATCGTACCAACTCAACAAGATCGGTTGGACAACGAAGCGCAAACAGAACAAATAAAGAAGAATATTTAATTAAAACAAAATAACTTTAGTAGATGGTTTTAAAAGACTCATCCTAACTTCAAACTTTAATATTTAACAAAATTTTAAAATATCTTTTTTTAATTATGTGTTTTGTGAAAAAAAACGGGATAGGAATGTGTTCATATGTTTAGTATTATCTGGTTCATATACCTGTTATATGTATTCATTTAATCTAAAAACCAGCCATATTTGACACATTCGAGAGCGAACGGGTTAACAGGTGAAATATACCAAAAGATTTCCCACTGTATTACCTCAACTAAAAAGAGTCCACATCTGCAAGTAGAAAAAAACAGAAATATACAGCTGTTCGGAAAATTTCAGGGCTCGTAATCGGTAGAGCCCAGAAATACACTATGACGTGTCGCCTGAAAACGTTCTATTTTCTTTGGCGCGAAAACATAGACATGGTGATCTTGAAAAACTTTATTTGGGTTTCATGTGGTTTGCCAAGTTCTTGTAAGCTGCAGAAAGGGTTGAGAAGTTCGAATGCTACTTCTGTGGATAGTTTGTTTACACTTGGTTTGTGAGTCATTTTGGATGTGTTTAAAATAGGAATTTATGTCATTTTTAGTGATTTGTTCAGATTTTTCAACCTGCGTAAAATGCTGCAAAAAAAGTCTGTAATTTTAAATGTTGTCTGTGATATATTATGAACTATATTATCACTGCTATATTAAAATATCGAGTTTCATCTTTTTCAAAATATTATCGTGGAGAAAGCACTAGTATGGTCACTAGTGTTTGCAACTATTTACACAGTGGTATTTATTAGTTACACTTGCGCTAAAATTGCTAAAAGCATTCAAATGCTAGAACTAGAACTAAGTGACAGTACGATAAAGCGAAGATTTTTATACGGACTTTTGATATAATTGTATAGAATTCTGTAAAAGTCTATTCGTCGATTGTGCATTTGGAAACTTCGATACATGTATTGCATAAAGTCCATAGTTTTCTTCAGTCCTATTGGACAACATTGGATTCCTTGAAAATCATGAGTAATTGTTCATTTAGAGATTTAGTTCATTTAGTGTTGTTTAGTTCAATAAATGGGTCCTAAACGAGCATAAGAAGTAAAGGCGATAGCTGCTTATATTTTTGCATTAAATTGAGTCTTTTCTCAACTATTTAAAAAAAACATGCACTCTAGAAATTGTAACACATACACTGAAAAAAAAATTTAGTAACCATTACCAAATTTGAGTAACCAGTACCAAATTATTTGGTCGTATATGAGTTAAGTAGGTATTTTGTACACGTTACCAAATGATTTGGTAACGAAAATTTGGTACCAGCTACTATGTAATTTTGTAGCTAATACTAAATAAATTTGGTAACTATCACAATGTATTTGGTTTTCGTTACTAAATATTTAGTAAACCGTACCAAACGAGAAAAGTATACTTGCTATTAATTACCGAACATTTGTTTTCAAGGACCAAAAATTTGGTCGAATTTACCAAATGAACTAAAAGTATTATAGGTATATATTACCAAATATTTATTATCGAATACCAAATATTTGGTAAAAATTACCAAAACCAATTAAAATAATTGGTTATGTTAACAAATATTTTTTATCTAGTACCAAATATTTGGTGAGATTTACCAAACGATTTTAACGCATGTTATATTCTACCAAATATTTGTTGTCAAGTACCAATTATTTACTATACAGAACCAAACGAATGAAAAGTATTTGTTGTATATTACCAAATATTTAATCAAGTTAAAACGCGGGCCACATTAAAATAGATTGCTTAAAAACCCGTAATGAAGTAATTAAAATGGATGTTAAAACAGAGCTTTAAATTACCTTAAAAACAAGGTGTAGTCTAGTTGGACATCCGTCATAATATCTATAGGTACCTTCCAGCCCAACACACTAGGCAGTGTTAGCCTACTCATGACTGCCTAGTGTGTTGGGCTCAAAGGTGCCTATAAATATTATGACTAAGTCTAACTGAACTATATCTTGTTTTTAAAGTAATTTAAAACTGTTTTTTCCATACAATTTGAATTATTTCATTTCTGGTTTTTAAGCAATCAATTTTAAAAATGGACAATTTTTTGGTACCTGCAGCAAAAATTTTAAAAGTAGTTATTTAAACTAAATTTAGGTTTTGCATGTTATAAAAATAAAGCATTATAAAACTGGCTTCCTATTTTGTTTCGATTGAGTTTATTAAGCTGGTGACGATACTTACCCAAAATAGCATCCATGACTCAGTAAAAACTCGTGAAACTATATGAAGTTAGTTTTAAATTGAAGGGTGACATATGAAAAATTTAATTTTTTAAATATGAACTTTAAAATATATCTTTTACTATAATTATCTGTCACTCATTAGCGCTGGAAAAACTAAAACAAAAACCCAGAAAGTTCAAAAAGAGTATTTATTTCAGACATAATAAAGATACTAAAGGACAAAGATACTAAAACAAAGGTCAAAAGTCAAAAAAAGTATTTATTTCAAAGATATAAATACAAAGATACTAAAAGAAATGTCTTACATAAAAATACATTTTTTTTAATTAGACATTTGACCTGAAATATTGACCTCGGTACCAATTCAGCACATAAATCAGGCGTTAAGGACTTAAGAGACTCTTCATCCACATATTCATCTAAAAGCAAAACAACAACAAAAATCAGTTTCGATTTCATAATATACAATGTAAAAATTAAATATAATTTTAATCTTGATTCATTGTTATCTTTAGTAAACTCTATGAAAATTTTTAATATAAAAAATAATAAAGCTGTTCAAAAATATAATCATCAAAAGCATCTTAAAAACTGAAGTATATAATAATTAAGTTTAAATAAAACACAAAATTGCTTTTGTCAAATTATAGGTAAATTGACTTTTTATGCAATAATTTAGTACAATTTGCAAAAATTAAATTTCGTAAGAGTCACAAAATCGTTGAATTCCAACACAAGCGAAAATTTTTTGTTTAGGAAATTCATATTAAAATTAAATTGTAGTCTGACTATTTTTTCAACCCTGGCAATATAAAATTTAAAAGAACTAAAATTTTACATTAAAAGGATTTAATATATTGGAATTTTCAAATGCCAAATATTACTGACAGAGAAATGTATAAAGAGTAGAATAATACATAAATTAAACATCAAAAAATTCTTAAAAATTTAAAACGGAACTGCATACATTCCTTAGAGGCATGTCCGTAGTCTCTTTGGCGGGGGGGGGGGGGATTATTTACCAATTATATTGCGATTATTTCCCAAACACTCAAAAATTTCGATTGCCGGTTATTCTTATTTTCAATCGGCCGATCGATGGAGAAAAAGTCAAATACCAAAGTCGGTCATTTTGTGGGAAATCAAACAAAAAATACGATTTCACCGCAAACCTTTCCGAATTTAAAAACTTCTTTAGTTTCAATTAAAAACACAATGAAATTCACTCAGCAACAAAAAAAATTCCAAAGTAGCGGGCCTTGGCGCCACGGATCGTAATTTTTTAAAGTAATAAAGTACCTAAAATTTGGTTGACTGATCTATCCTGAACTAAAAAAGAAACGAAACCCTGATCATACGACGATTACGCTGCGAACCAGTAAATATTGCGAGGAGTTGTGGTTTGGTTAAGCGATTTTTTTTCAGAGAGAAAACATTAAAAAATAAACGAGATCCTACTGCGATTACGTTTACTACTGTAACTAGCAAATATTACTAGGCAAAGCGGCTGGTTGAAAAATATGATCACAAGTAGAACTTTAAAAAGAACAATAACCTTCTGCGATTTCGCGGCTACTTAGCAAATGTTACAAGTCGTCGTGGGTAGGTTTACTTTCCGCACGAATAAGAAAAATACTTTGATCCGCATTGGGCATTTTATTTCCGCAAATGAAATATACATCGTTTAGATTTTTTTAAAAAAAATCCCATTAAAATCATCAGCCTTGTTTTTCTAGGCCGACGAACGATTGATTCATTAAATGCTACAAAATTACTAATACCAAGGCGAAACAAATCTCCAAAATAAATTTTGTATTTTTGATCAAAGCTTATCCGTAGTTTTAATTGTGTTTCCGTAACTCCGTAGTTTGATAACCTCGTCCGTAGAAACTACGGACAATCCGTAGTACTTGCGGAAGTAACCGAACAAAGGGAAAAAATACGAGACACGCCGACTTTAAACCTAATGGCGTATTAAAAATATATATAACTATAATAATATATTTAAAAAAAGGTATATTGAGATAAAACATTCAATAGCAAACTATAAATATAACAAATGATTATGAAAATGGAAATCTGAAAATATAAGAAACATCTTACGTTTCGAAGCACATGGAAAGTAGTGTACAGAGTATATTAATCTGATGTGACTAACTTAAAATTAGAAAAGTTAAAAATATATTTAGCTAATATAAGCTACACATTTCAATATTTACCTAAATATACACATTATAAAACACAATAAATTATCTCTTACCTTGAAACTTTTGTATGAGAAAATCCCCAAGCTTTTAGTAAATTCGCACACCCTGCGTCCGCCATTGTAAATGTTGTTTATTGCCGCCAAACACCCATGATTCCAAGCTGCCAGCCAATCGGAGCGGTCTAGATTTTGAGCAAAGGATTTTGCTAGGGAGTAGCAAATGTTTTTGTTAAACGCGAGCATAATTTGGTAACCGCAAGTAAATACTGATCACCAAATATATTTGGTAACGGTTACATACCTTTTTTTTTCCGTGTATATTGTATTATAGCAAAAATTCAAATATTTTGAAATATTTTTACTTTTTTGTGCTTTTAAAAGAAAATTTAACTTCGTTCGATTAAGTTTTCAACAATAAGTTGTATTTTCCAACATCAAAATTAAATTATATGATAAGCTCAAACAATTCACAAAAAAATGTGTTCACTTAATTTATGCATTTTGAATTTAATATTTTAACAAACTTTAAATGTATCCCATTCTTTTATTTAAAACATTCCATAGTTTAAAAATGTAAATTATCAAGTTCTGGCAATAATTTCTTGAAATTACCACATATTCAATATCAATTTTTATAAATAATGAAATATAAAAAACATGGAAGAGTCATGATAAAAGCATACAAAATTATTCTTTATTCGTTAAAAGGTCAATTTATAATCTTTTCACCTCATTAATTCACAAGTTCACAACCTATTCAGAAGAAGAAGCGAATGATAGAGAGCTGTGACCTTATCGTATATGCGTGGGACGGTCGTTACATAATAATATTCTCCGTGGTCCGTAATTTTAGTGGCGCCATCTGGTTACTGATGTTCAAAATATTATCGAACCTTTAATTACCGTATATAACCATAAAGTGATTTAAAATTCAAAGTTGTTTTGTAACGTTTCCTGTTGCCTCCTGTAAATGGAAATTACCAAAACAAACGTATGAATGAGGCAATACAAACTTTTTTAATAAAAATACAATTTATGATCTATGTTACAAAAACAAAAAGGTGTAATAAAAGAGCACTGAAAATTGAAGTGGTATGCTCAAATGTACTGAGCGCAATTAAATTTTTAAATAGCATAACTTAAAGTAGCATAAGTTTACAAAAAAATTGTAATTGTAAATGAGGCGATTGATTTTCTTTTTGTCATTTAAGCTAATTTCCCCATCATCTTTAATTTTATGCATAACCATTGCTCGCAGTTTGTATAGTCGAAAACTGGTCTAGTTGTGAAACTGGGAAAGTGGGTGACGGAAGGACGGTCAAGCTATAATAATACTTTCCAATTTTTTTTTCTTTATAAACGTAGTGTGAACAGTTTGTTGAATTACTAATGACTCTAAAACTATGAAAGTAAATAGGTACGGCAAATAGCTGAACACATTTTAATTTGTAACTACAATGGGATGTAATCAAAGACCAGGCAACAATCATACAAGAATTATAATATTTTATTACAAATTATACTTTACAAAAGACCAGGAAAAGCCTGAAATAGTTTTCACATTTTCTTATAATTAAAAGCTCCAAATTAATGATAATCATAACCAGAAAGTCAAACATCAGAATTTTAGTTATAAGTGTTACTATTCAAGCAAAGTAATGCTATTCTAGAGCAAAACTCATCTTTCCTAAATACACCAAACACTTTAATGGCAGGAATGCTCATGCGGTTATAAAACAATTAGTTAAGATTACAATGGTAAGAAGCTGGAAATATGACACAAATAACAACGCCACACATAGAAAACAATCAAAATATAGGTAATTATTTTAATCTGTTCAGTGAACCAAAAATTTCTCATTAGTATTTGGCAAGCTCATCCTAATATTAATATAAAGCTAAAAGAAAGCAATAAATTCTGGATTTTAAAACTTGTGGATATTAATCTGCCTAGAAACTATTCTTCAATTTTGAAATTCTTATTATCCACACCATACATGTCTTGGGTGACTTCAAGACTCGGATACATCGATGGTACTTGGTAGGACTCATTGCTATACTGCTGGACGGCGTGGGTTTCAACATTTGTTGATGCCCTTTCACCCCGGAACGAACGTCGAACGCGATTATAGAACGAAGTGTCCTGAGAAGGAACAGTAGGAGGCTGCCGAGGAACATCGGTCCCTCTTGGAACAGTACTGGCATTTGGAACAGAGGACGAAATCGATTGGAGTGGAACAGAATTCGAGCTCTTGGCGATTTCTTTTTTGAGTTTCGCTCCTTTGACAGCATATACGATGGTGACTATGATGACTATTAGGAGGACGACAGCCGCGAGAACTATGAGGGAGGAAAACACGATACCCCTAACATTAGGTGCTAAGTGTGGCTCAGGCGCGGAGGTTGGGTCCACCATTTCAACACCTGAAAAAGGCAATTAAGTATATAAATATGTATTATAAAATATCGGGGGGGGGGGTTTCTGCCGTTCAATAATATGTTTATTTATACATATCGTGTGTTCGACCATCTGGCAGGGCATCGACGAAGGCAGGGCACAGGAATGAAAGCTGGAAGGAACTACGTCACCTGAAACAAGCCAATTATCGGCGACAAAAAACAATTCAACTAACATGGTGTGCACTCCAGAGTTAAACTTTTAAACCAAGAGCTAACTGTCTGATAGATCAAAAGTTAAAACTCATATTTTTGCATACCTCACCATCCTTCAAAAAATCGTACAGACTCAAGTATAATCAAATTTTTATAATAGTTGAATTGCAAACTGGATCTAAGCAGACGCAGATTCACAGGGAGTTAACGGGTCGGCTAAAAGATCTGCCGGGGGCAATTAAAGGCAGTACCTTTAAAAAATAGTATTCGCAAGAAATTTGGCAAAACAAACATTGTACTTTTATAAAGAAATGTTTTATTGTTTGTTAAAATAAAAATATATTTTATAAAGAAAGATAAACAACAGTACTACGCTTATAATATTTATAAGTATATAGTGCCATTGTTCTACCCAGGTTAGAATTCCATACATAACTTTCAAAATATAGAAGTAATCGCAAATAATGTTAATATTCAGCAAAAGTTCAAATTTAAAACGTAAACCACACCATGTATGGCATATAAAACTGCCTGAATTCCTCCAAAATTCAAAACTTGCGTAGATACATACTTCTGAATTCGCCTCGTTAGAGAAATATGATTTTTGGCTTTTTTTTTATTTTATTGATCCAAATAAAATTCTATTTCCTATCGAGTGTTTCTGTCAACTTTCCCACCATTTTGACCGGTAGTATATTAAAAGATACTAAAATATTGTATTTAAAAAAAATTTCCTTTGTATATATACAGTTGCATAACCATAGTTTTATCGAATAATCAACTAGAATTTAAAGTCAGATAATAAAAAAATACATCAACGTTAGAAATCAAAATAACATGTTTATTGCTAATATAAGTTGTTTTACATAAAATTTTCTTACACTTTCTAATAAAGTAGATGATAGTGATATTTTTGCCTTATCAGAAAAGAGATTACTTATAAAAACTGTTGCAATCTTGATGGACATTCTAACTACATAAATTAGTACTTTATTGTGGATATAAAGTTTTGCATGAGCAAGTTCTTTTGCAAAAAAGAAATATTAACCAAATCACAGCATAATGAAAATAATTGTCAACGTTTTAGATAGATGTTAATTATTGTTATTAAATCAAGACTAAAGGAACATAATGTGACAAAATTTCACCAAAATATATTCTTATTTATATGAGTGGATTAAAAATCAATGGTTTTTAGATTAAAAAGGTGTTCAATGTAAATAAACCTTTAGTTTTTTTTAATATTTTCTTATGTGTGTAGTAGATTTCTTTCGTATGTACGTCTACGCAATCACATTCGTCTGCGAAGTATCAAAAATTAAATAAAATCAAACATTATTCTTCAATTTTAAACTCAGGATTATCAATTCCAAACATTTCGGGTGCAGAAGGCATCTGATCCAAACTAGGGTACATGGAAGGCACCTGATGGTGGTGGCTCTCTGGCACCTCCTTTCTTTC
Organism: Oedothorax gibbosus; assembly: GCA_019343175.1. NCBI lineage: Eukaryota > Metazoa > Arthropoda > Arachnida > Araneae > Linyphiidae > Oedothorax > Oedothorax gibbosus. The sequence goes on along the minus strand of CM033272.1, from coordinate 25,516,314 downwards.
CATTTCAATGTTTTCCACTCTGGGGTAGAGAGACGGCCTTTCTGGAGATGCGGGCGATCGTTCTTTCGGAACGTTTTCTATTCTGGGTTGGCCACGAAGAGATCGACGTACTCGGTTGTAGAATGTTTCTTGTGGAGTCGAAACGGACTGCAACTGACTGGCACGTTGAGCGACCTGTTGATGAGGAACGGTGGTCGAAACGGTCCGCAACTGGTTTCCAGTTCCGGATGGTGCTGGAGGAGGTGAAGATGCACCACCCTCGGTATTTCCACTTGTAGCTGCTACGATTTGGCCAGGTTTGGTATTCTTCTTCTTGTTCGCTTTGCGTACCAGTACGATGATGGTGATCACTACGATGGATCCGACACAGAGAGCAGCGATTGAGATTAAACTGACCCAAGTAAGTGTGGGTGAATGTCTTTGAGCCCCGGGTATACCAGGATCCACTGTTGGCTCTTGACGGATTGAGTCTACAAAGGTGTGAAAAGCATGAGAATAATAGATAAATACTAACAGAAAATTTAAGATCGATAGCTAAACTTCATCAAAAAGAATTTATAGTAACGATTTATTGCTGAATATACAAAAAGAATACAAATTAATTCGATTATGTTTGACTAAAGACTATCATAGACTCATTGTTTGCAAATAAAAAAATAAAAAGAACCAAGAATGGTTTTAGAAATATTAAAATACAATATTAAAAAAAAACTTCGTATTCATGTCTAATTCTGGAAGGGATTCAATTCCATATTCTTAAGGAAATAAAATTTATTTAAAAAAAAAACTATTCTGGAATAATTAAATAGTAATGGAAACAACATTAACTTTTGTTCATTATTTAACGCTGGTATTTAAAAAAAAGGCAAATTACAAATAATTTCTAGTCTGATTTCTCGATAAATATATGTATTCAAATTTATTATCCTTTTCACACCTTAGTAGAAAATATATTAGTTTACTAGGGAGCTAAGCCAGGCCCGTGCCCGCTATAGCTCCTCACAACCCCACTATTTCATTCCTGAGAGAACACTATTTGCATAAGTACAAAAATATGAAAGAAATAGGATATTAAATTATTTTTCTAATTCAATCTGTACAAAAACACCTATTTAACTAGCTTATGTTGGGCAAGCAATAAAACATTGATATGGTTTTTCTGGAAAATCACGAGTCGAAAAAGTCCTTATACTTAAATTGATAATACCATCATACTATAATTTGCGTAAATTTTTTCTTTAAAAGTAAGTGATAGTTTTGATTGAACTGACGAATAAAATATATACTACGTAACGTAAATAACTAACAGATGAAAAAACTAAAAAAACATTTAAAGGAATTAATTGAGGAAGCGAAAGTGGAAAACATAAAATTAGAAATTTTCATTTATTACAATGCAATTTACTTAAAATATTTGTTTATGAAGTTACATCTCAGAGTTACATTCACCGATGATTTTCAAAACCAACTATGCGAGTTAAGAATAATGAAATAACTGTTAGCTGTTTTCCCTACAAATAAATAATGAAAGGAAAATATTTTCGTGCAATACCTTATAGCTAATGTTCCAAATTGTTGACTTGAACAAGGTAGATAAAATTCTGGTTTTAGTGAAGACACGAACGTGTATACTTGTATATAAATTTAATTATTTCGTAGTTTTACCTGTTTGTTAAATATATTTTAACGTAACACATAAATATTGTTTCATATATTGCTAAATATGTTGATATTACAAAAAATGCTTACCACATTTCTTTTGGTCAGAACTATCTCCACAATGGTTGTGACCATCACACACGTAATTCTTCAGGATGCAGTAACTATTGGCACACTTAAATTCATTGGAAGAGCAAGGCGACTCTGAAATCAAGCAAATAATTAGATAAATACAAATTATTGTTACTTATAATCTTTTTTAAACACCATGACTGTAAATGCCTTAGTATTAATATAATTGTTATATACATTTTGCTTCATCCTCAATTTATCGACTCACTAAAAGGATGAAAAGCAGAGTAAACTTTGCCCAATCTGAATTCGAACCCTGGACCTGCGGCATGGCAGTACGAAAGCGCTGCCACTGCAAGTAGCTGAAGATGCTTGGGAGCTTTGGATGCTTGGGACCTAAACACTAGGGTTCCGTTTAAGGTTAACTACCTGACCAAGACATGCTTCGCGCACCACAGAAAGAGCAATGTTAATGAGAACCGGTCCCAATTAATTTAAAGTAATTGGAGTTTTACTGAAATTTTTTATTCCGGTTGATTAAATTATTTTATAAAAGGGTATAAGAACTTAGCATTGTCAATAAAAATAAAGATCTAACATAATTAGAACGTAAAAAGTATAATTTATAAGAATGAAAAAGCATACAGCTGTTTTAGAACATACAGAAGTTCCCTCCTTGGTGCTAGAGCCAATAAGTGAAAAAAAGTAAGGCTTCAGCGCTACTCTAAACACAATATCTTTTTTTTTAATTAAAAGAAATTAAAAATTTAAATCTTTTTATAAACTTTAATTTTTAGCTTTCTAATTACGTTGTATTTTTATTTTAATGAAATTGTTATTCATTTTTGCTATAAGATCACTCACTCATGACTTTGGTGTAGGTGAATTGGAATCCCGCCCTCTTGCCCAATGAGACAGTCTCGTTGCTCGTCTTGTACAAGATCCTCATCTTTCCTTCAGAGATGACAGATTTTTTTTCGTCTCGGAACACTCCATACCCTATCAATGCCATTCGGTGACGATCCGAGTCTTCAATCTAGTTTTTAAATCATTATTAGTTGAAAAGTACAACTTTATTTTAAGTTTTTTATTGCTACACTGTTAAAACTGAAGGTGACCACTTGCCACCTCCAGGAGTGAATGGCGGATTCTCGTCAGAGGGACTCCTATGGGAGCCAGATTGGCAACCCTGGCGATTCAAAAGCCCAAGATTCATCGACCCAAGGCGATTCAAAGCCTTGAGGTGCCCTATGGGTCCGTTTGTCACCTTCAGTTTTAACAGTGTGTAGAGAATTAAAGTTTCATTTGCAACTCATATATTTTGTCGCATTCCTTCACTGTAAAAATGCCATAACGTTACACCAATTTTGGGGTAGGCTAACTTAACTCCAAATATGTGAGGAACGTTTCACAAAATGGTGTGTAACCCAGGTGTAATCTTCCAGAGAGTCCGAGACAATGCGCAATTACAAATGTTGTGAGACAAAAAGGATTATTATATTAAGCCGGGATTGAGTAGTCAGAAAAGCTACGTTCATGTTATCTGTTCTGTTGCAGGGTCTAACCTAACCTTAGGACAACTTCGATTTGGGTATAAAACTATAAACAAAAACTCAAAATATAGCCACAAAATTTTATTTTACAATGGTAAAAGCGGTTAAAATTTTGTATACCGTTAGTTTATGCCGTTTTATGCTGTACCGTTTTACAGTAACTTCCTTTTGTATTTTTGCCTAAGGACTGGTCAATTCCGATAAATCGAACGTTACAATTGAGATAAAACAAGATTCATATAGACAGCATGCTTATCTTAGATATTACAATGCAACAGTTACTTATGTTCTTTTTATTTTTAGTTTAAACTGATAAGATATTAAAATATTCCATACTTTAAAACGCCTCATACATAAAAGATATATAATATGAACGTTTAACTTTTATAATACACATTTACATTTGAATAGTAATGGACATAACTTAAGAGGATTTCAAAAATATTATGACAAAAAAAGTAAGTCTTGCCTATTCAGCAGATTATCCCAAGTGCCAAGTGGAGTGGCAGATGAAGCCCTTCTGCGAGAATAATTTGAAGCAAAGAATGCAAAATATTATCATCTGTTTCATCTAGTTCATCATATAAGTGAAAAATCAAAATTATCCAGCGTCGAATAAACGTCGAGTCGTTTCGACGTCCTAATAATGGTATCCAAGTCTTTTTGACTTGTAGTTTGAAGTTCCAATAGTACGCATATACAGACAAACGAAATAAAGTATTAAAAAATAGTATCTGATGAGATACACCTTTCTAACTAAAAAATCTTAAAATCGGACAGATAGAACGGAATGTGGAAAAGAAATACAGACAGACAAACGGAAATCTCCAAGATGTCAGTACCTACTTTTAATTTTATTGAAAATCTTCCGAAATGAATAAAAAGAAAGTATCTGTAAAAAATGACACTCACAATCAAGACGTCGTCGCGGTAAAGGTCGTATCTGTAGACGCTGAGCACCACGTGCGCGTTCTTTGGGGGGTTAAGCACGACCTCACAGTCGACACCCTCGCCCCTCGGGGCACCCATGAGGATGCCCGAAGTGTCGTAGCGCAAGTCCATCTCGCTGGTCTTGCTTCCGTAACATAGGTCCTCGATGAAGGCTGCAAAGATAATAGAGCTATACTATATGACGTATTTGTCCCTCAAGGAAGCGGTGCATGCTGGGAAATATAACGTTTAGCCCTCAAAGAAAGCAGTGCATCCTGGGTCATATTCAGATTCCAAACAAACGTTGTTGTGTGTTGTATTTCTTCGATACATTTACGATAGTTCGACTTTGTGGTATTCTAAATCGCCGTAACAAATAAACCGGAAGAGAGGGGAAATCTTTTTTTTCGTTTGGCTTTGGATTTAATAGATAAAAAAGCCTATGGAGAAACTAAATAAACTACTATATCTTCCATATCAGTTTCGGAAAAACTATCCATAGCCATTGTGCAACTTTAGCGTTTTCCGATCCACAGTCTATGAATCCACACTGTTTAACTGTAGAATTTTATTCATGTACCTTTTCTTCAATACAAAATCCAGCTAAGACATGATAAAAAGCTTAAACATATATAGGCCGGAAAAAAGCATAAAATTAGCACAATACTATCGTAACGCAATGCAACTATAAGCACTGTTCTTCAACGAGTTGCTAAGGGCCTGGGGAAGAAATTCCGAGGTGTGGTACAGCTCTATTGAAGAACTTAACAGAAGGAAACAGTGGAAGAACGTACAAAGTGACATTTTGAAAAAATTTAGATTTTGTGTCAATGAACATTACTAACTTTAACAATAACAAGTTTCCCCTTTATCAAAAACTTTAAGTTTAGTATATTTCTTACGATTTGCAAATACCGGTTTTAATCTGTGTGCAAACTAAAAACTTTAAAGATCGTTCACACCAAGCAGTAAGCACGTTCTTCCACAAAGTTCTTCAATTTTGTTTTAAATTTTATAGGAAAACTGTGCACTTCACTAGATACTGGCTTTACTTAACTAGACAGAGATGTGACAACCTTGGCGATATGAATATGGCATAATTAGGTCGATAAGGTCTTTATTCTAGTGAACGTACGGTGGATCGCTATTGGCCTAGTAGAATCCTCTAAATTTGCACTAAATTGCATCGGGGCTCGGATTTTTTTAACTCCTTGAGTTCGTGAAAATCCTTTTTTAAAACTTTATTTGAAAGTACTTGAAACTCACTTTTACTTTTTTCTGATACTTCTTAAATTTTTAATTAAAATTTTAAAATAGCTAGCTTCGATATCAAACTGAAACGGGAAGTTACATGATATTCTGAAGAGTGACGTATATAGTGTCCCGATTCGTAAACAAATCGGCAGCACATTCTTTGAAAGTGTAGAAGCTTGAAAGTGTAGAAGCTGGTGAAGTTGAGTTTGCTCAATAACATGTAACTGGCACTAAATACGTCACACTCAATTCGAAGCCTTTTTTGATTGCATGATCAGACTATTTTAACACTAATATAATTAAATAAATTTGTAAAAGAATATTTACCCGATATTCGGATTCCTGATTACTTTCTCTAGAAAATCCAATTAAATGAAAATTAAAAGTTGACTGAAGTTAAATTCAACACTATTTAAGCAAATGCATAAACTTTGAGTGCTGATAGTGATATATAAAGCGCTCCTGACTAGAATTTAAATATATTTAAAACTGTGATTGTTTAATGTAATGTAATCGTTTCCGGCTGCATATTTCTAGCCTCCTTTAGAAGCTTTAACACAGCTAATTACGCCTCGTAATTTAGAACCCTGGTCAAGTGACGAGGTCGACACCTGGCACCCAACGGAACTTCGAGCGACATCGTACGCTAACGCCGTCGGGACTTTCGACTCCAAAGATTTAACGAGCACGCAATGCACTCGGGCACCCCGGTGATTTTTAGAGGATTTTTCCACCAGCACGAATACGTCTATAGTATGGCTAGGATAAGGATAAGGAGTAGGACAGAACCAAGAATCTTCTCAGTGAGAGTCTCGTCGAGTACACCTCTCGGCCACCAGGGGGCCTGATTGTTTATCTATGACAGTGCAAGCTTGACGAGTACTTCTTGTACAGCTGAGCTCAAATACTGAAAGCTCTCGAATAATAATAAAAAATAGCTCCTTTAAGTAGCCGTCACTGATCTATGTGTGGAAGGGAAACATCGTCGCGTAAACGCAGCTTGGGGCGGTAGAACCAGTAGGACCATAGAGGTAGGAAGAGGAGATGGAGAGAGGTCCTCCAGTCAGGGACGTCGCGAGCGGGGGGCGAAGGAGGCGTCTCGCCCCCCCCCCCCCCCCCCCCAAGTTTTTGAGAAATGGTCATTCGGCAAAATTTAGAAATTTTTGTCATTTTTATTGTGATACTGAAGTGTGAAATTTTTTTGTGAAATGTGCACACAAATCCGGACACAACGCAAATGCCGACTGACAAAACTTCTGACAAACCATAAAGTCATTCGGCAAATTTTATAAACATTTGTCATTTTTATTTTAATACCGAACTGTGAAATTATTTAGTGAAATCTGTACACAGACCAAAATTCAGACACAACGCAAATGCCGACTGACAAAACTCCTGACATACCATAAAGCCATTCGGCAAATTTAAGAAATGTTTGTCATTTATATTTTAATACCAAACATTGAAATTTATTTAGCGAAATGTGTACACAGATTAAAATCGGGACACAACGCAAATGCCCACTCTCAAAACTCCTGACATACCATAAATTTATTCGGCAAATTTTAGAAATGTTTGTCATTTATATTTTAAAACCGCACTGGTGATATTATTTAAAGAAATGTTTATACCGAGATTAAAATCGGGTCGCAACGCAAATGCCAATTCACAAAACTGACAAACCATACAGTCACACACACATTCGGCAAATTTTATAAACATTTTTCATTTTAATACCAAAATGTGCCAATTTTTAGTGAAATGTGTACACAGATCAAAATACAGACACAACGCAAATGCCGACTCACTAAACTCCTGACATACCATAAAGTCATTTAGAAAATTTAAGAAATGTTTGTCATTTGTATTTTAATACTGAACAGTGAAATTATTTAGAGAAATGTGTACACCGATTAAACTCGGGACACAACGCAAATGCCGACTCTCAAAACTCCTGATATACCATACATTCATTCAGCAAATTTTAGAAATGTTTGTCGTTTGTATTTTAATACCGAACTGTGAAATTATTTAGTGAAATGTGCACATCAATTAAAATCCGGACACAACGCAAATGACGACTCTAGCAAAACTCCCGATAAACCATAAAGTCATTCGGTAAATTTTAGCAATGGCTGGCAGCTGGCATTTATATATATTTTAATAATAATTAGTAAGACATTAATAGAAAATTTAGGCAGTATAGCACGAAAGTTTATTGATATCTGTTTATTAATGTTCACAATGCTTTCAACTAATTTAAATTACATTTCTTACTGTTAGATGGCCCTCTATTTATTTTATTCTTTCATATGAGGATATGAAGTGGCGGATTGATGGGGGGGGGGGGGGGCCCTATTAATAAAAGTTGGTTAAATCAAAGCTGGAGATATTGGTATTTGTATAATTGCTCTCATCTCAATCCAGTTTTATTTAATAATATGGTAATTTGAGGGCTTGATCTGGAATTCGGTGCTCTCTGCTTCAGTGAGCCGAAGTTTTCATTATCAGTGGTTCGGGAAACCGACTAAAATGCAACTAATGTCAATTACTTCGTTTCAATTTGTGACTAAAACGGTGAATTAGAATCTGCTACGTTGAACATAAAACTATTATTGACTTAATTTGAATTTTTTAAATCAAATTGAAGACAACATATACTCTTAAAAACAAGGGTTTCACGCTTCCAGGTTCTACTCAGCACATCACAAAAAGAAGAATTAATATTAAACTTTTGAAATTATATGTATATAATGAATATCATTAATGAAATATTATATGAAATAATTTTGAATTATTAATCATAACAGATTGATAGGGGATATTCATTAAAAGTTTATCAAATGTGCCAATTTGGAGATCTGTTAATAATTTTATCTAATATCCATTTAATTTTATTGAATCTAATAATGTAGTGTAACGTTACTTATATTTAAATTTATAAGTATTAAATTGGAGTAGGAATTAAAAATTTCAAAAAATTGAGAACTAACAGTTTTTTTAAAAAATCCATTAATGATTGATTAAAAATGATGATCTTGGAGATAGCTTTTGCATAGGCATCCAAAATAGTAAATAAAAATAGCAGCCTTGTTCACAGATAGAAACTTAATAATCTATCCTGGAACACGCAAAAAGCTTACACCACTTAGGCAAAAGACATGACACGCTTGTTCCAAAGTATGGGGGGTCCAATTGTCCCCTTTTTTTCCTTCCCCCAAAGCTTGAAAGAAGCATCTTCGTATTTCTACAAAGGGTACCCCAGGACCCTGAAGGAATAAGGCTTCGGGGAAAACTTGTCCCTACTGAAGTCTGATAGGATATATCTAAATGACTTTATAACCTCATTGGGATTGTGGGTTGTGTTTCCCAAAACACAAAAGGTGTCTAGACAAGCGTCACTTAAAGTTACAGTAGAATTGTTCTTTTCTGAGGAAAAAGATCCAATGTATCATGAGCTTCCCACGAAATTTTCTATTGATTGTTCCGAAAAGGGAAAGTAAAATGATTTTCAAGGAACCGTAGATCGTAGATGAGGCTTTCGAGATATTTTCTTTTGTCGGAACCTCAACATCTCAGCCTTTTGTTGGATAAGTTTACGCAGACGTCTAAATGTGCTTTTTAGTAATAAAAGTAGTGATGACCACACATGGCGACAAGGGGTCGGGTCACATAAGGGAGCGTACATTGGGTCCAATGGGGAACTTGCATGTATTTTTTTTATTCTTTTAAAATAATCTCCATGCGATTCTAAGAACATTGACATAAATTTTACCTCAATCCGACCATTAGTTTGTTTTTAATTATTTTTCAAAGTTTGCGATTTGCCCCGCTCCTTGAAAACGCTGCCTCTGGCCTTCCCTTCCCGCGTGACGTCAGTAGACCCAACTGGGAAAGCCAGAGATAGGCGGCCGCTATGTTTTGCGAATGTCACTCTTCCTGATGCTTTTCTTATCGCGTCGAATCCATTAAAGTTATGTAAATTCTGGAAAATATTAGTGCATACGAATGTTGCAAAGTACCTTGTTGTATTAGTACCACGAAAAACCCTTTAGAAAAGCTGTTTTTTAATGTTCCTTGAGTTGTAAAAGAAATGCTATTTTTATTCTTAATGATAACAGACTTATGTTATAAAATAAATTTCTATGCAATTATATTATGTAATTGTATGTATTTGTACTTATAATTTAACTATATAATATAAATGTAGATTAAAATTAAGTTTAATTGATTGAAATACCAGTATTTAAGATTGGGAAATATTTCTCATTATTACAGGGATTCGACATAATAATGTACACACATTGCAATTTTTAAATTAAATCACATATTTTATAAGTTACTTAGATATAAGTAAAATGCTTTTTTAACGACTTGTAACGCGTGTTACGACGACAAACATGTTCGAGCAGATATGTTGTCTCTTATGTAATTATGTGGAACGCAGAATTCAAGTTTTGTACATTATTCTCGTAACAAGTTCATCCAATCCCTGTAACTATGAAAAATATTTCTCATTCTTAATGCAGTTATTTCCATAATTTAAATTTAGTTTTAATTTGTATTTGAATTCAAAGAAGCAATTTAGTTTATAAACATGAGTATGTTATATGGTACAATTAAAAATAAAAATACCTGCTTCCTTTTTGAACATTGTTGAACCTAACTGTCAACACGTATTTTTTTTTTACATCTTTAGGAAAACTTCAACACGTAGGTGTGTAACAGTAACTATCACCTAGAACCTCTGTCACACACGCACGAGTTATAAAACTTGGAAACAATTTTTGCATTTATTTATTTTAGCATTTACTTCTAATTTATACTTTAGTTTCCAAAATTGCCGATCTTCATTAACCTTCTTTTGTAAATTTAATCAAATTAAAAATGGCCAGATAATTTATCCAACTCTCACTCTCTCTAAAACATTTTTTTAAATACAGTATATGTACATAATCATTTCTAGCCTCCGTAGACCTTCAACAGTGCCAGTTACCAGGGCCGTAAGTTATAGGGGGGGGGGAGCCTCCCCCCCCCAATAACTTTACAAAGGGAGCCATTTTGGGCGCCGTTAGGCGCCCAAAAAGGCGCCATCTTTAACTTTTTTAACAGTTCACTTTTTAAACAATTATTTTTCAATAATACGTAATTGTATAATTATTTTATTTTCTAATTTCCCCTCAATAATTTTTAAAGCGCTATTTTAGCCCAAAATGGCACCATGTGAATGGCGCCCTCTCTAAGATTTCATAATAAACAACAGAATCTTAAACTGGTATGAAGAACATACTGGTATTTTCAAAAAATAACGGAAATCTTTCACTCCAATTATTCTTTCCTCCCCCCCCCCCCCCCCTCCCATGAGATGGAGATCCAAACACTTATACAAGTTAAAAACTATCTTCGAAACACAATATTGAATTAAAAAAATATATATATATATGTTGGTATTTCCCTAAGTATGAAATTACCTAACAGTTTTGCCCTCTTTGCTCTTTGACAGGCTTGCAAGCTTCGATTCAGGCTGTAAAAATGGGTAGTTTAACTATCAGTTGCACTCAGTGGCTCCGGAACCAGTATGGCAGTTGCCATACCAGCTTTTGCAGTGGGGCCGGATTAGTATGGCAGCTGCAATACCAACTTTTGCACAGATTATATGTTATGTTTTTCTTTTCATTCCACAGAATCAAACCCAAAAGTGACCGTGCAAAAAAATACAACAAAAACAATCTAGCTTGCAAATCTAGCTTGCAACCCCACAACCACACCACACCGAGAAAGATAACACGTTTACCCATTCCCCTTGGGGGTCTGCAGTAATGGGCTAATGTCCCATGTTTCGGGGAAATTTTTAGTATCGCTTTTCACTATCTGAACACAGGGACACGGCTAAGAAATTCGGACAAAAGGAAGCAATAAAAAAGGCTCGTTACTGTACTCGGGGTTGTAAATTGTATAGCGACCCTGGTAATGTTGTGTTTTTACTTGGAAATGGTCATCCCTGGACCTTTTCGCCAGTGACTGATACGTCTTTGTGCAATCTCAGCTCTTTCAGTAAACACTTAAAAAGTTTCCTCTTGTTGTGTTCAAGTTGTTATTTTTTCTTCGTTCTTTCTATAATTCTATGCTGACCAATTCTTCTGTTTAAAGGTAACTAATGATTGTTTATTGTTGTCATAATCGTTTTATTTGAAACTATTTTAAACTGGATAATTGTTAATGTGACCAGATGTCCCGATTTTGGCGGGACAATCCCGCTTTCTGTCTCACTGTCCCGAAGACAAAATGTTCCGCCTAAACGTCCCGATTTGATGTATTGCCCCGCTAAGTACTGAAAAACAGAATTTATAAATCAAATACTTTAATGAAATTCTAACGGTATTTCATGCTTATCTTTTTAATAAAATATTTTTTCTGTAGACATCATTTATAAGTTAGAAGTATAATAATAATACACACTTAAGAAATTTGAGAAGCTCTGTATTATTATATTTGATTACTCGGTATAATGGAACTATTTTTTAGTTAATTTTCAGTCTTTAGTTGTTTAGTATAAGCAAAATATTTTGTTTATATTTGCTGAAATTTGAGGAAATTAGCTAAAAAAAAACTTCAGTAGCGAAAATATTGTATGCATGTTATGTCAAAAATGCAAATTTTGCAAAGTACTATTTAATTAACTTCTACAAGGTCCATTTAATTATAAAGCCAATAATTTGTTGGTGTAAATTTACCATAACTAATTCGGTGTTGATATTTTCAAATTAGGTTAATTCACTTTGAACCAATTTACACATTAATTGTTAAACAATTAAATTCATTCAAGTCATTAATAATTATTTAATTTTTAATTAAAAATTATTTCATTAGTAATTTATTAATGATGTAAATAGTAATTAATCATTGTTTCATTATTAATTAAAAGTGGTTTAATTAGTAATTAATAGAAATTTATAACTTTGATTAGAAAGTTAAATTCATTCATAAGTACTAATTAATGTAATTAGCCGTTAATAATGATTCATAACTGACGAGGCTCCAAAAAAATTTGAGAGGGCGCCAAAATGTGGTCCTCCCCCCCCAATAAAATGTCCAAGTTACGGCCCTGCCAAGTTACACCTGGAATTATCTCTATTTTCTTTTTGAATGTCCATTAATTTTTTGGTTTTTCAAATTTAAAATATAATTTTAAATGGAATTTTTGTGATGAAATATTGTTTAATTTCATTATTGATTTAATTCGTTTAGTTTCTGCACTACAAATTAAGTAATTTAAATTATCTAATAAGTTAAATGCTCAATAAAAACATTCTGTAATTAATTGATTTTTTCCCTATTTATTGCACTTAATTTTTATTTTAAAAATAAAACATTAATTGTTTATTAAATGATACAAACATTAGTTATGTAAAACAAAAACTAATTAATGTCCATAATTAGTAATAATAAATTAGCAAAAAAACTTAACATTGGAATAACTCTATTTACATTGAAAAATATTTTTTTCAATTAAAAACAGTTTTAATTAAAAATAATTTAAATTAAAGTAATATTAATTAAAATATATAAATAAAATTTACGACAAAGGTGACGAAAGGACATATAGCATTTTTAAAAGCTTCCACTTTTAACTTTTTAAACGTTCTGTGGGAGCTGAAATATATTTTCTGGTGTAATTTTTTCGTGTACTATTACAACAAGTTACTTTGCAACATTCATATGCACTAATATTTTCCAGAATTTACATAACTTTAATGGATTCGACGCGATAAGAAAAGCATTAGGAAGAGTGACATTCGCAAAACACAGCGGCCGCCGATCTCTGGCTTTCCCAGTTGGGTCTACTGACGTCATGCGGGGAGGGAAGGCCAGAGGCAGCGTTTTCAAGGGGCTAAGCGCAAACTTTGAAAATTAATTAAAAATAAACTAATGGTCGGATTGAGGTAAAATTTATGTCGAAGTTCTTAGAATCGCATGAAGTTTCATTTACAAATGGTATTTCGCTATTTCCCGACACATGCAAGTTCCCCATTGGGTGGTTGCCTTTTGTTGTTAAACTGCTCGCTCTCATTTTGTCTTTCAATTTCAATACTTTCATAGGCTACTTGCGGAGGTTACGTGATCTCGAGAAATCTTGTATGTACTTTTATTTTGTTTTTTAAACTTACTTTTTTAAAGAGGAGTTTGAGAGACAAGACGTATCGGTGTCCACTGTTTTTGTTTTATTTCGTCGATGCGATGATGCTCGTATGATTATCATTATTCAAAACAATCACTCCACTTAGCTGCCTTTATTTTTGACATGTCTTCTAAAACTAAAATTGAAACTAAAAGAAAATCAAATACTCTTGATTTATACTTTACGAATGTTGCGGCTAACAAAAAAAATTGAACAAGAGCAATCGGGAATTAAATAATGCTTCTTCAAACAGCAAAAATATCGAGAAGAAACTTTGATTGTTCTTTGAAAATTAGGTAAGAAATTACTATTTTTTTTATTTATTATATAAGTTACTTATCAATTAAATGTATCATTTTAGGGTGTTAAATTAAATATTTTTTTAATATGTACTTGTACTTAAAAAGAATCTAAAGTAATAAAAAACTATAATTTTATAATTATACATAGAAAATGAGAAATGTAAATTTTACAATTGAATTGCGTGTCAAAGATACTTTTCCATAATTTCATGAAGTCAATTAATTTTTGTTTTGTACAATCCTGTAGATATTCGCATTGTTACTATTGAAAAATGTATAAAATATCAATTATTTTTTATTGAATTAATTGCACTTAAATAACATTAAATCACCAAATACGAATAGTTTATTTTAAAAACAATTAACTCATAAAAATCACCAATTTAATTTACAGTAAATAATAAAAATGTTTTTATATTAAATAAAAATTATATCATGGCTAATTAATTTACATAAAAAGTTAAATAATAATAGACTTAATTAACTAATTGATTCAAAATAAGTTTTTATGTAGAACGAAGAAGCATGTAAAATGCATGCATTACGTCATTTCCAAAGAACAAAAATAGTTTATTCTCGATATTCTTGCTGTTGAAGTAATTTTGTAAAATCAATTAAATTTGTATCAAAAGTAGTTAATGATATTTAAATTATTATAAGTTTAATTAAAGGTAATTAATAATTTCTAATTACTAAAAGTTTAATAAAAAGTAATTAAATTTTTTAATTTATGACAATTATAAAAAAATAATTTAATATTTTATTCGGCAAAATTGTGCTAAACAGTTATTTCGGCAGTTATTTTGGCGATACCCGGACCCGAACCTGGAACCTTCCGCCTGCAAGGCGAACGCCTTAACCGACTGTGCTCCCCGGCCCCACAAAGAATTTCTGTGTATTTTGGCCAAAAACGATTTGGAAAAATATAATTTTGTTCACTCTTATTAAAATTTAAAACTATCCACATCATCAGTTGATTTCAATAATTTTGAATTATTCATGTGGTTTTGTCTGAAGTAACTTATTAGTGATGTATCGGCTATATTTAAAATACCATTACATTTATATGTACTATATGTTAAACAATAAAATGTAATCCAATAGAATACAAAGAAAATAATCTATTTGCACTTTAGACAGTTTTTTTTAAACCTCAAAACCGTTTATTTATCAGTTAATCAGTTGAGAGTAAAGACAGATGAAACGTACTTGAAAACAACAAATACGAATAATATAGATCTATCTAGTCTCTCTCATATTGCACTCACTAGGAACAAGTTCACACTCATGACTTTTCGAAAAATTTGCTATCTTTTTATCATAATCTAATCATAGAATAGTATTTTTTGATTAAATCTTTTATACTATAGGAACAAAATATGGAATATACAATTTTTTTAGAAAATGCCAGTAGGTAACTATCGCTTAAAACACAAGTTTCAAATATCCTAATTACATGAAGCTTCATTAGAAACCTTTTTTATTACATTTTGCAAGCATAATTCACTCCTTTAAAAAAATACTAAATTGGAAAAAAATATTTAAAAACGTTTTGCTGATTTCATTATAAGTATCTGAAACAAAATTAAAAGGATTTATATTGGAATGTAAGGAATTTAGTATATACTTTTACTTGATCCAAAAATGTTCTTTTGTGTAAAATACCTATTTTAATTATAAATGGTTTTCTACAAAATAAAACTTTAGTAATTAAAAGACCATTCGTTATTTTATTCTAAACCCAACCATTATTTAGGAGTTGTTTACTTTAAGTAAATTAAATTTCGAATGTATAAAACATGTTTGCAACAATGGGCTTGTTTAAACACTTTGTCAAAGAAAACAAACCAACCAATAAAATCGCAGTTCGGATGGCGTGACATTATAAGAAACCAATGAGCTTGTTTCAACACTTTATCAAAGAGAACAAAACTACCAATGAAGTCACAATATCAAGAGCATGACATCATATGAAATATTCCCATTAATCTAGCTAATAAAAGGAATACTAATGATTTTAAATTTCATACACTGGTTTTTAAACCCATTTCTGCGGGATTTTTAGTGCAGGCTTTAAAAATAAGTAATAGAAATGATGCCTTCCGCACTTTTTAATTTATCAAAGTAATTTACATTATTTCAAAGAAATAAGTATGAAAGACAATGGGTATTTATTCTAGCGTTTTCCAAAAAAAATATATTTGTTTTAGTACTTACTCGTCTTTAAAACAGACTCAGTTTGGAAAAAAGCGTTCCCAAAAACCAACACACACAAAATTAAAACAGGCGTTCTAACCATTTTTTTCTATTGTGTGAAAGAAGTTCTTAGAACGTAATAGTTTGTAAACGAAAGTAGTAACTGAATGTATTTTAAGCGATATCTCTCTACCTGCTGTAGATTAGAAAAGTCTGTCTTTTTTTTTTACCGATGGTGATGTTTTAATCTATCAGAAACGATAAAATAGGAATCAAACACTCAATCTTATCTATTCAGTATTGATAATTAAAAAAAAAGAGTCTTAATTTTCATTTTTCATAAAATCGTTATAATCGTAAATCGTAATCATATAGTTAAATAAATCGCTTAAAATTTACCGATAGTTAAGCAAATCGGTATTGAGTTTTTTACTTTAATATTTTTAGCCTACTTTTCTTTTTTTTAATTCGAAAGAATTAAAAAACTTAAAAAGTAGGTATTGACATGCTGTCTATGTCCGTCTGTCTATCTGTCCGTAACTCCCTTTCCAAAATCGGTTCTATCCATCGGATCTTAAAAATTATTTTTTGTTAGAAAGGTACGACCTCATAGACTCGACTTTCATACTTTTTGTCCACCTGTCTGTACGTTCGGACGGACATAAATCTACTATCTGTCGGCAAATTTCCCATTGAATTAGCATTGAAATTCAATTTTGAGTCATTTAAATCGCTGTTGCCAAACCAACAATGGCATGAAATATGAAAAACTATTTATTTAAAAATATTTGTGTTGCTGTACCATCAATTATTTAAAGGATTTAAATCATAAAGCCCGTCGCCAATGATGCAGCTCAACGTAGATTCAACCAAAACTTAATAATTTGTTTTATGTGTAAAAAACGTATTTTATTTTTTTTAAAAATGTGTTCTCTGATGTATCATAAGACCAATTTTAAGCCTACGGTATATGCAATCTTTCCTTTTGCAGAAATAAAACGAGCATCTTCAGATAACTAATGAGAAATAACTCACTTGAGAAAATATTAAAACAATTCAGTACAGTTCAAATTATTTTTCATATTTTGTGGGTGTATGTTTCATTCAAATAACTTTTGTTATTAGTAGCCTGTGTCGGTTAATTGGTTAACCAAGCACTGGCTCCCCTAGTGAGAGTTTATCATGCGTCTCTCTCAATCCCTTCACAAATAGTCCACTAACCAGGTAATTTTTTAAGGAAAAAAATACAGAACTTTTTTCTCTACTCTCTTTTCTTTTACATGTTTTCGAGGGTGCTGAATCCGAATATCAACTTTGTGAAAAAATTCGGGCATGGAAACATTAAAAAAAAATCGAAATAATCCCGAAATTTTACCCCTTTGTTTGTTTTTTTTCCTTCTAACAGAAAAAGTATTGATTTCCCAACAAAAAAGTCAATACAAAAGTTAAAGTACTCTAAAACAGCTAAATAAAAGTTAATTACATCATTTATGTAAGTGTCGTGATGGCCAGTAATTGATGTTTACAATTATAGGCATCACTTCTTTTTTTTTATCAGACCGTTCTCACGATAGAAATGCAATTCGGAGTGGTTAGGAGACGCGGAGACGGGATTTTCTGATAGTAGGGCCATAAAATAGGCCAATAAATTCATTTTCTTGTCGAGCTGATTGACAGTTGCAGAATTCGTGGCGACTGAATTCCCAGGGGGGCGCTTACTTTTTCTGAGAAGGAGGTCTGCAAAAGCAAACTTTCTCAGGGATCCCATTGGATTTCGGCAACACAGTGAATCAACTGGAAACCAATGACACTAAAATAAGAGCAACCCAGAAGAAACATCGAAACCAATAACAAGCCAGGAGGCGGGTTCAACAGTCCAAGAGGACCCAACTGATATATGTAGCTGAGGAGCTAAAAAAACTTCAGAACTTAAGAATCTTTTTTTAAAAAAAAGAACATCCTTTCACCTTGGAACTGTGCCCTGTGCTTTGCCGCCCCAGCCCTTGATTTCAAAAAAATTCGTCTACGGACAATGCGGATCCGTGCCTGGAAGCCCTTACCTGAAAGCTCGCTATAGCTTTGCCAATCCCTGACGATCATCTGCTTTGAGGCTCCTGCCACATTTCCTCGTTACCGACCGGAGTTGGTTACAGCCTGGACCCGCGCTTCACTACTAGCTCAACAACAACCCACTTCTCTCCCGGAGCATGTCCCATGGATGTTGGCAACATCTAGCACTCTACTCCCTCATCTACTGCCCTTCCGAACTCAGCCGGACCATTCTCGTTATCAACTATAAGCTCCAGTGAATCCTAAGATGTCCGGCAACATAGTTACCCTTGTGCCAGTATCAGTCCCAGTCTAGCAGCGCAATCAGCTCGACAGAATGTGAGTGTTAATTTTAGATAGTCAGTTATCATTTTGAAAAGGCGCAATATACATGTACCACAATTAATTTTATTTGGGAGATTTAACATCTTTTATTTATTCACAGTCCATTCTCCGATTCTCAAAAAATATATCCGTATTTTTTTATGATATTTGATAATTCTTATGACTATAAAAATTATAAATTTGAGTAATAATAAAAGTAAGATTTTCTTTACAAATTTGGCATTCTTCATTTAGCACATAGTTAAGATTGGATATTTAAATTCTTTATTGAAATTAAGGTATTTGGGAAATTATTGAATTTGAATAGGGAAGTCGCTCGCTACCCTCTAGTCTAGTTATTATATTTATATATATATATATTTGTTACACAACGCAACTCATTAATGCATTAACCCCAGATTAATAGATTTAGATTGCATGACATGTTTGTCTTATTTTCTTTAATAATTATTCTTAATACTTACATCTTATATTGAATTGCGATAGTAAGACTAATAGTTTAGTTGCTACAGTGCGCTGAAAATCAGGCAAATTCCGCCCGAATGTGGAAAGTCCAAAATTTTGACTTGCACCTCGAAAAATAGTACAGTCGAAATAGAGTTAGGGGCGGCATTAATTAGAACACAAACTACTCTTGTTGCAAATGGTAGGAAACATGCTTCTAATGAACATACAAAAAATCGCAACCCGAAATGTCGCGCAAAATACGTTTTTTGGCCGCCTTCTTGAAAAAACATCAATTTTTTTTAAAAAATAACAAGAAACCATAATAAGTCGAATTTGGTATCAAATTGAAGAAAATTTTATGCTGACAAAGAATATACTATTGGTTTTAAAATTTAAATATTTACAAAGATGAATTTTGAAGGAAACGATAAGAAAATGGCCGAAAAATTTCACTGCACGCGACGGAACCACCCCTTGTCAACTGAGATGTCCAACAAAAGTTTGCTACTTTTCGACTCAAAGCCATGCTTTCAATGAATAATATAACAGATAGTGCAGGCAAGGCTAACGTGACATGATTGAAAGAGATATTCAAAATAAGCTAACATACCTTTTAGAGATGGAACTATATTGAAAACTAACCATGCAGTTATGATAAAAATTTTGAAATAAAGACTAGTTATTGCTGGTGAAAAGTTAATGCTTGTACAAAAACTAAAGGGTTTTATTTAGATTGCATAATCGTCGCAGAAGAGCTAGAAGAGGGCTAGTTTTAAAAGCTTCCTCCCGTATTAGATATTTGAAGAGCTTGAATATCTTGAACTTTATAATATTTTAGCTTCCGTGGTAATTGTCTGGAAATTTTTAAGTCGTATTTAAATGATAGATACCAATTTATAGGTTTTGGCAATACTGTTGGTGATCCTCTCTGTTTAAAACAAGGAGTCCCTCAGGGATCCATTTTGGGTCCATAATTTTTTCTCATTTATGTAAGCGACTTGTTTAATCTCAATATAAATGGTAAAATTTTAAGCTACGCTGATGACACAGTGTTGTTGTATTCCCATACAGACCTTGACACATTAAATAAGCTTATCAATGACCTAATTTCAATAAGAGAATGGTTTCTAAGTAACCTGCTTAGTATAAATATTAGGAAAACAAAGTTTATGTATTTTAATCTAATGCCAAATAAAATAGGAAAACTCTCAATTTGTTCTATCATAGCAATAATTGTAAATTTGATATTTCATGTACTTGTGCGAGTCTAGAACGTGTTTTTACTATAAAATATCTGGGTGTTCAAATAGATGAAAATCTCAAGTTCAAAAGTCATTTTTTACAGATTTCTAAAAAATTGAGATTTTTCTTATATAATTTTTGATTATATAGTTATTTTATTATATTCGTATATAGATTTTTGATACTCTATTATTGTTATAATATCTACCTAATTTTTTGTTCAATTAAAATTGTTCAAATAAAAAAAGATTGGCATTTAAATGAGGTTCTTATAACCCATTAATGAAAAGCGGCAAAAAAATTGCCAAGCGAAAATAAGCTTTGTGCTTAAATTTATCTAAATAAACAAAATATAAGACAAATGAAGACCATAGTCCTGAGCAAACTATGTTTGAAAAATTAAATTACCCGAAAACTAATTTTAATCGGAATTAAAGGTGTTAATTGAATTCATTAAGTTGTCATTGTTGGGTTAATAAGAAAATTTTAAATTTACACTATTTTATGACAATTTTCTCACTGATATATATAAAATATTCTTATACGATATAATTGTAATTTGTTGAATGATTGACATTCTTTTCATTGAGATGGTTGCATTATTTAGTGTACAAGTCAAAATTTTAAAGTAGCTGGAATTAATTTTTATAAAGGACGGCATTTTAAATGCATCATATGAAATTTTTAACTACACGGCCCTGATTCCACCCCTAACTATTTCGACTATATTATTTTTCAAGGTGCCAAGTCGTTCAAAGTCGGGTGGAATTTCCCTGATTTTCAGCGCACTATGTCAACTAAATTATTAGTCTAACATAAATGATATAATTGACTTTTATTTAGCTTGTTTAGACTACTTTTAACTTTTGTATTGACTTTTTTGTTGAGAAATCAATACTTTTCCTGCTAGAAGGGGAAAAAACAAAAAAAGGGGTAAAATTTCAGGATTTTTTCGATTGTTTTTAATGTTCCCATGCCCTAATTTGTTCACAAAGTTGATATTCGGATTCAGCACCCTCGAAAATATATAAAACCGTTGAGAAAAAAGTTCTGTATTTTTTTTCCTGAAACGCCCCTTTTTGACTATCTGGTTACTGGACTAAAGGCCAGCCTTTATGCCACCCCGTACAAAAAAAAATCGCCGCCCTCTACAACATAGTTTTCAAAATAAACAGAACTTTCAATTAAAATAAAAATCGATAGTTACTAATCTATAATTAGTTTTCAATTGTAATATAAAAACGATTTAAAATTGAATTTTTGCACAGAAAATAATTATAAATTCATATTAATTGGAAAATCAATGCATAAATAGTCTGCTTTTCAATTGCCAAATTGCCACCCTTCTTGCCGGACATTGCATCGGGCACATGTCCATCCCAGTCGTCCTTAGCGCGAAGCCTGCCTCTATGTATACATTATTTCCATAAATTATAAATGTTTCAAGTAATTTATTATTCATGACTTATCCAAAACGTGGTTAAAAACTACCTTGTCATACCCAATAACTTTGTGTACTGCTTACACTTCTTAAGACAATACTTTAAGTTTTTTTTTTTTTTTAAATAATACGGTTTCTGTGAGATACAATTAATCAATGTTTAGGCTTCTTCAAAATTTATGCCATTTCAGTCTTAATTTACAAAACCCCAACGAAAGTTTTCTATTAGATATGTAAAAAAACACCTAATCCAAAAAGATATTTTTCAAAAATTACCAATCAAACCTGACAAGTCTGTCAAAATACAAAAATAATCTACACAACACATCAAAAACGTAGCAACTAAAATTCTCATGACTGTCAGATAGATAAATATATGATTGTAATAAAATTCTTTGACATTCAAATCATGATATTTTGTAAAGAAAGAAATTGTTAGAATATTTCAAAAAGCCTCTCTTCACATATGGAATTACAAATTGAATATTCTTAATTAACTTATCAACAAATAAATATTCAAACTTTTTATTAATATTTTATATTCATCGAGAACATTTAGCACAATCAGTAGATCACAAGTATTTTTTTCTAAAAATATCTGTGTAATCCGAACTATTGTGTTTTCACTTCAGTTAAAAATTCAAATGCATTACATAATTGAAGATACCTTAAACTAAAATTCATGAATTTCAACTCAAAAGTCAAACATTTTAGAATTGTTACTGGTGTATTTTCCAATATTAGGTCGTTAATTCTGGAATTTAGGGTTTCATATATTTCGATTTTTCTTTAAAAAGGAACAATTGTATCAATTTTATTAATTACTTGAAAACTGTAGCAATTCATAAGGTTAAAATATATTAGCAAACATCCATTTTATCAATTATTATTGAATAAAATAGCATGGTTATTCTGAATATTTCAAGCAAAATAATGTTTTTAAGCTGATTATACAATTTTAATCAAGGATAATGGTTCTTTTGGTTAATATTTTCCTTTGAACAAAATAACTTAAATTTGATTTAATAAAAAAATAGTGAGCAATGTTTTGTTGGGTTCTTAGCAGTGGGACCAATACAGCTAAATTTCTATACTACATTTTTTTTTAATTTATAAAATTTATGACTAATTTTGTTTATTTCACTCTCTATAATATATTTTTACAGTGTGTAAAATAAGAAGTTTAGTAATAAAGAAGATTTTTAAACTTCTTTATATGCATTGATAAAATTTATAAACCTTAAAAATGTCAAAACTTGTTTTTTATTTCCTGCTGATATGCATAGCAAAAATAAAAATAAACAGAAAATATCAAAAAATAACAAATAAGGCAACACATATATGTATTATGAGTTGTACACTATATGAACAAACCTGTATTCACAATGCAAAAGAAACTCTACAATTTATTAATATTTAATTATTAATATTTAAAATCAATAGGTTATTTAAGTAAGATATGAAAAAATTACATAAGCTAATTAAGCTTGAAACAGTTTTGGGTCTAAGCTTTATTGAGGTCTAAACCTTCAACAAATCTCCCTCTAGGCAGAGGAGATTTTCGGTACTTATCATGAATTTTTCATAACAAAATGCTTAGAAGTTAATTAACTAATTTGTAGTGTATCTATCAAACTATGTATTTAAATTTAAAAAGTTTTTACACCTGAAAAGACCGTGAAGATATATAGATGGTACTTTATGAGTTAGAAATTTTAAAAGTAGCAAGTAGCCTTAGTTTGATTTCTTTCACACACAAAAATGCCACCACAGTAACAATTAGCAACTTAGACCTCATGTTGATTGCCCATTATTTTTAAAACACAATAAAAACAGTATTTTTAGCAATAAATAATAACAGTAAATATATTGAAGTCATGGAAAAAAACTTTAATATAAATCTTTAAACATTTATTTCATTGATGGGAGAAGCATGCGAGACCAAGTGGTAGGTTAAAATGTACATAAATATCGGCTGTGCTAAGCTGATTCCCAGGAGCAAGTAAGAGCCATGCCGGCCGCTTGAAGAATAATGGTCTGACGTAGTCTTTGGCAGGACAAGTACCCTCAAAGTTCGTATCTGGAATTAATTTCATATCTTTCACTTGATTTATCAAAAGAGTTCCAAAACATTGCAACATTTCCACAAAAGATTCCTGCTCAAGTTAAGAATTTTTAGGGTCTTTCTAATGCCCCTTCAATATGATTATGATGTATTAACAATATAGTTTAACTAATTTTCTAGTTTTAATTTTCACACCTGGATATATTTTAAAGTTCTAATAAGTATTTAAAAATTGAGTTAATTCATTCAATTCACGATTTCAAATCACTTGGAGATAATGAAATTTAAACCCACTTCAGAATGATTATTTATACAATGGCTGTAAATAAACGTTTTTATTCAACCAAAATAGTACTTTTTGTGTGATGCATGTCCCAGTTATAAAATATACCAATACTTACAATTTTTGCAATGAATAAAAAAAGTTGACTGTTTTTAATGTAACGTCTTTGTGTGTTTGTTATAACGATAAAAATGGTATATTAGAATAATAATAAGAGTTTGGCTGAAGTTAAAATAAAAATGGGATATTATCTCTTAACTGTAACATGCAATGCAGATGAACCCTTGAGAAGATAACTACTTACCAAAAAGAATCCCAATGTTAAACTGCAATACCCAAGAGTTATGTAATAACCAAAAGATTTGAAGCTTATGAAAGCTAACAAGGCAGCAACCATACTGTAAATATAATATAAAAATTAAGAAGGCATACAACAATATTTTTTAAAAATTGCATTAAGCTTAAAAAAATCTATCATAAATCCATCATAGCAATTGAGTTTAGACAATGTGATTATATTAATGCACATTTTTTTGTGGTTTAACCAATAATTCAGTATAACTCTTAATATTTGAGTAACTTAAAATTGAAACTTCCTGATTTTCTTTAAAATTAAATTGACTAAAAATATGCTCTTTATACACCTAAAAAAATAATAACTTAACCAAGTTTACCAAATTTCAACTCATTTTTATACTACAGTCAAACCTCTTTAACGCGAACTCGCTTAATACGAAATTCCTCTTAACGTGAAATGAAAGCATTTCCCCGGACTAAAAAGCTTTTAGCTAATGCTAAAAAAATCTCTTAACGTGCATTTGCTTTAGGCGAAATTCCGCTTAACCCGAACTAAAATATTCGGAATTTGACTTTTTTCCTTAGTTTCGAATCACAAATGAAACAAAACGTTAAAAAAACGGCAACGAACATTCTAAAAATACATTGTATTCTATTGCTGAGAAAATCACAAGATCTTCCATGATTCGTCAATTTTAATCGGCAGGTGTCGGATGATCCATTATGTCATGAAGCGTAGGTGTTTCTCTACAGAGGCCAAAGGTAAAGAATATATAACAAGTAGGTTTGTAACAAAATCTGTCACTTAACCCGCTTCCACACATTTGTGTTTAACAGGAAAAAACGCGCCAAACACAACATTAATTCTTATTAAACATTTACACGCTAAATTTGGCTAGTTTCATTTATTTTATTTCGAAAATTCAATAATTATTACTTATTGTTTGCAAAAATTAATTTATATTTTAAAGAATAAATATGCAATATTCCTTGTTTTCAAATAGAATGAAAACATTTCATATCAACATACAAAGAATCCGTAGTGATATATATTTGACGTCATTTCAAACTGATCGATGTCGCAAAAATAATTTTATTTTTAATTTATTGTCTAAAAGAATTAAAGTTTCTCGAGCGATTGTTGCGAATGGCAAATGTGATTTAATTAGGGCCTTTAGCTATTTGTAATTCAAAGTTTTAAACGCCAAAATTAACTATTTTCATTAAACTTCTTTCTCAGATTTAATAATTAAACTTTATCGTTTGCTAAATTTGTCTGAAGTTCGAAGAATAATGATGTAATCTTTTTTAATAAATATCTTTGTGTCGCCTTAATTTCCCATTTACATTTCTTTCGAAAATTCACTTATTTATAGTTTGTTAAATTAATTTACAGTTTAAAAAATATATAATTAGTACAATTGATGCTTTAAAAATAAAAAAGAAACTTTGCATATTTTTTTATGCCAAGTTATAATTCTCTATGCTTCTTTCTTCATACATATATTATAATGAACCATCAAAAGAACTCTATTGTGATATTACAACACAATCCAAACTGAATTATATCACATAAATAAATATTCTTTAAAAAGTATTTATTTTTATTTCAAATAAAGTTTCTCGTACGTTTAACAAAATGGCAACAGTGAAAATATTGAATAAAAATGGAATTTGCATGTTATTTCAATGTAGATTAAATTTTTAGTTATTTAAATTTTAGATAAACTTCTAATTTAATTTTTTTAATGAAATTTGGAATGTAGCCTAATCTGATTTTTTGCTTCAAAATGACGTATCCCACTTGTCTGTGGGACTTGTGGTTCTTTCTGTGAAAGTGGGTGACGGACAGACAGACGGACTGAACGATTATAAAACCTTCCACTTTTTACGTTATAAACGTAGTGTGGAAGCTAAAAATTAGAATTGGTTTGCATTTAAACTTATTGATTTTCATTCCAAATGAATCGAAAGCAGCAGTATATTTCTTCAGAAACAAAATTTTCAAATGATATTGAAGACAAATGTTTTTTTTTAAAAGCAGAGATTGCGTCTACATAGCGTTTGTAACTATGCACTGTTCTTAATTGCTTTCCTTAATAAATTTCCTAATTTTTTGATAGTATGTACTACTCCAAATGCACTATATTAATTGAATTACTAATTGTATGCTGGTATTATTGGTGTATTACATAATAAAATAAGAATTTTTTTAGTCTAATTTTTTTGAAATATTCACTGGTTGAATGTAAAAAAATTCCTGACGGTTAACATGACATTCGGTTAACAAATATTTCGGTGCTCCCTTTGAGTTCACGTTAACGAGGTTCGACTGTATAGATTTTCTAGTATAACTTCTAATACAAGTTATCAATTTCTAATATATTTTCTACAAAATTCAGAGTTTTAATGCTTCTGACAAAAGTAAAAATGGTAATAGGATAATTTGGCTCTCTTGACAAATTCAAATTTTGGAGAATCTGAGATTTGGTTTTAAATTACTTATAAATAGGCATAGAGTTGCTTTGCTTATTTAGTGGTTGATCAATTGTTTTTTTTGGGGGGGGAAGGGGCTAAAAACTTATTTTCAACACTTACTTTTAATTAATTAATGGAGCTAAAATTATTTATTAAATTGATTGACATTCATCAATTGTAATTAATTAAAATCTACTAATATTCAGTTTAATTAGTTAAAATTCATTTAATATGCATGCATTCATTGAAATTTTATTTATCTAGTGCTAGATCATTTTCCTAGAGGGGGGCAGGTTGAAGCCCCCTATTCCCCCTATCTCTCCTGAATCTGCTACTGTACACATACAAATTAGAAACAATACTTTAAAATTATATTTTGTATAACCTGGTTAAGAACAATTATAAAATAAACTTACCAGACATATTTATAACTACAAAAAGCTATCAGATCAAATATTTTTACATATGGAGTCGCATTAGACAAGTATAAAGCGAGGAAAAAAATAGCGATTTCAACAAGAGACCACCCTAATGCAGAACTGGCCTGAATTCCAAGCTGCTCAGGACTAAACCTAAGAAATAAACACATTTTCATTAAAGAACTAGAAAGTAACCAAAATTGGTCATTAAGCGATTAGAATCTTAGATTAAAAAATAAAAGTAGAAGATGATGACTGTTTATTCCATTTGAAAAACCAATTTAAACATCACACCATGCTAAAGGCAAAAATTGCCTGCCAAACTTGACCACTGACATCAAGTTGATGTTAATAGCAGAAAGTGTCTCAAACAAATCTATAGATTTTAACTACTTGAAACTTTATAATTAAATAAAAATATCTTTATTAATTTATTTATTAATTTATTTACTTGGTAACTCAGACTACAAAGTAGTGGTAACTCAGGTTACATGGGACTTAATTTAACTATGTTTGAATATTAATTTCAGTATTTCCTTTAAGAAGTTTATTTTTTTATACAAATTACTGTTGCTAAGAAAATTTAACTTATTGCAATAAAAAAATCAAACAAATTTTATAAAAATGACCGTGAAAATGATTTGTGTCGACTTTTAATGGAATGGCATATAACTATTTTTCCGTGAACATAATGTTCCAGTTTAAAGTCGTTCGGGTTTTTTTTCAATGTACCTGTTTTGAGATCCAAGAATATATCCAGCAATTAAAAGGTATGTCACAAATGCCATAGCTGAAAACACAAAGAATTTTTTTAAGATTTTAAGAAATTTTAGACAATAAAAGAAATTGGTTGCAATTCAAAATAAAAATAAAATATGAAAAAATATTTGCAAGATATTTTATAGATAGTTTTTATCGAATGATGTTACTGAAGTCAGGAAACAAATTTAAATATATATTTCTTCTCCGCCTGTTAACAAATCAATTCAATTCAATCCTAAATGATTAGGCCGCTGTTAAAAAAATTACTGAAAAAGAAATTTAAATCCTCAGAACCATGCAACAACAATTAACACAACAAACTCATGATGCACACAGCACAAATAATTACTTAAGAAAATTAATTTTATATTGCATGCCTGCCAAGTGTGAAGCTGATTCAGCCAAACAACTTACCAACTCTCTGAATTTAACTTGGAAGTAAAAAAATTTTTAATTCCCTGAGAGAACGAAAAGAAAGTTTAATATTTCCCCCTATAAAAATCTGGCGGTTGGTACATATGACAAGGAAATTCAGAAAGTTGCAAAAAATCTAGAATTGCTGGGTTATACAGGGAGTTGGCAGGTCTGATAATGTAATATTGTTCCAAGAAAATAAAATATTAAAATAACTTTAAAAAAACAGTTACACCAATTCAGTTGGGGCAATAAATTATAACTTACATGGGATGTACAAATCAGGAGCATTGACATCATACCTTGGAGCAACAGGCTCATTTTGGTTATTGAAGCGTACAGCCCACTCCTGAAATCATAAAATCAAAATAGAAAACACAATAAACTATTTTATAATATAAAATTAAAGCAGGGAAATTGAAGAGCCACTCATTTTACATAAATTCACAGTTGTAGTAAAGTAAGTGAAACAGCCTGAAAATACATTAATTTATGTTATGCTAGCATTGACAATTAACAAGATAAAGATAAAAAGTTTAGTCATCATTGAAAAGGTAAATGATATTGTATTGGGTTGAAAGTATTAGTTGTATTGGATTGAAAGGTAAAATACATTGAAAAGGTAAGTAATATTGTAAAGGCAGTGTCCTATAATTTTTAACAAGTCATATGATGAGAATAATACAGGTGTTAGCTCCTTCTACAAGTGCCAGTATATTCAGATCACATATTTTTCATCATTTGGGGGACATTAATAGGAGAATATTGATGTTACTCATTTTGTAAATAACTCTTTTGTAAGAAGTATTTTAATGCATCAATTTAAATGTATCGAAAAGCATCATTAGCTTTTTGGACCTGATTTGGTGATAAATTTGGCAATAAAACATCATATCCCGTCATGGAAGATTCCTGACAAAGCAACCAAAGCTTTAAAAAAAAAGACTACATATCTGCTTGGATCATTCAAGAATTTGCACCAATTGTTCGTGTAAGCTAGTAGTTTTCATTAAAGAACTCTTAAGATTCATAACGATATGTTAGTGTGACTAGAAAGTATCATTTATTTTTTATTTAACCATTTAGAGCATTTGGCTAATTAATGTAACTGTAGTACAAGTCACAATTTAAAAAAGCTTTTGAAAATTTGAAAAATAAATCAAATTGAATAAAGCACGTTACATTATTTAGTTGCAATAAATGTAGCTATTCTGCTAAAAATTTCATTAATTTTCATTTAAAATTCAGTAATAATCACTTTTTACACACATACCTTACACTACAGAAAGGGTAATTTTGCATGAAATTACTTATTTAAAACTAGTTAAAGAATTTAGTTATTGTGAAAAAAGATAATTGTAGTTAATGAAAACAGTTAACTCAATCTACAAATATTGAATAAACTTGCCCAATAAGAAAATAGTCATCAAACATCATTCCAATGCATCAGATTACTAAATATCAAAGCCTATGTTATTAACACAAAAAATACATTTATAACAGTTAAGGATACAAACTTTAATTCCTCAACTTACTTTGTGTGTCAAGGGAAAGAACAACAATCCAAGCTTTTTTGTAACATAACCAGTATCAACAGCAAAATAGTATTTCAACTTTGATATTGAAACATACTTCTCGATCTGAAAAGTAAAAGTATATAAATAAAAATGTTTATTTTTTCATAATCTTAATTTTGGGAACTTCGTCACTGATTGATTTGAAATTTTGATAATGCAAGTTTTATTGCAGTTACAATTTAATTGGGTCAATTTCAATAGTAAAACCTGATATTTTTTCCTATGTGATATATAGCAGAAAATGAAAAAAGCGAACAAAGAATTAAATATGTGCGAAAGAAACAGCAAAACACATACCATATGCATATTGACAATAATAAAAAATATGTTTTATTTTATAACCAAGTTAGCAACAATCTCTAGCCAGAACAACTACAGTCCCTGGATAAATTATTAGACGCACTGTATTTTTTTAGTAATGATGAAAACATACCAAAGAATGCTATATCATTAAAAAAGATGTTGATATATGTAATAAGTATAGCAGATAGTATTTTCTATTCAATAGCTTAAGTTTAAGAACACAAATGTCCTTCTAAAGGTATTTTGTTCATCATTGATTGATACATGAAATCTTGCAGTGCGTCTAATAATTTGTCCAGGGACTGTAGTTTATAAATAATTCATACTTTTTACAAATATATTTAAAATCAATTGAGGACCAAAAAAGAGCCTGGCTCTTTGTCTGCATACCAGGGATGGCTGGGAGGGATCCTCGACTACTTCGAAAATTCAAAATTAACAATAGATTGATGTTCGAAAAGGTAAAAGTGGAAGAGGGAGATTTGAGTGAATACGACCCTCCTTGACAAGAAAAGGTGATCTGTCTACCCATGGAAATTTTTTTAAGTACTTCGGGAAAATAAAAACAAAAAAGAAACATTGTAGAGTTATTTGAATTCTTTTGTAAACTTAAACCACTGTAATCATAAAATATTTCAAAAACCATAATTAGATTTATCAAACTATGTCAGTCTGACACAACTAAAGTAAGAGATTTTTTTCATCTTACTTTTTGTTCCACCATCTGCTTTCCTTGGTCAGCAATTGTCTGGCCATACTGCATTGCCATGTGTGCCATAGGATCAGCCAAAAGTTGTTGTCCAGGAAAAGACGGGCCAAATGATTGATCCCAACCTCCTTGGGGCATACCTAAGTGATAGAAAGGCAATTGAAACCATTTTTTTTTTTTAACCTTCTAATGGATATTCAAATGGGCCAAATTGTGTAAACTTTTAGCCACTGCATGTGCTTAAAATTTTTAACTCAGCAGAAAAAATTAAAACTAAAAAATTTATTTGTGTAGTAAAACGTTTTAAAAGAATCCTAATACTACAAATCTTAAAATTCAATAACATTATATAATTTTTTAAAAAATAATAAAATGACAGTCCCTAGAAGACTTATATACATATCCTTCAGGGCGGTTATTTAAAACCTAACACATACAATATGTGCTCTCCCTTAGCTTTAGACAGAGAGCTTCCATAAGGACAAACTGTCAATGCCTGAGAGGCGCTTGTTGCATCTATATCAGCGAGTACCATCTGTGTTGCAGAAAATTATATACAAATGAAGAAAACAGAAGTGTATCTTAGAAGCGCATCCTTAAATGGTCCATGTAACTAAACCCAGACGAAATAGAATAAAACAGCACACATTACGAAAGCATTCGCCAGTGGGGCAATCAGAAGTATTTACACTTAAACACAAAATAACATGGTGCAGATACACATATAATCAACAGCTGTTGACCAACAAAATTTTTACTAATAAATACAGGGGAAATGAACAGACAAGACATCTTATGTATCATAACCACACATCAGTAACCTTGCTCCTGTTATCAGACATTTTAGGATATGGTTAAGTTCTAGTGAACGAGTAGTAGCGCTTCACCAACATGCCACAGGTCCAGGGTTCAAATCCCAAAAAGGACAAGGTTCCCTCAGCCTTTTATCCCTTGAGGATAAATGAGAAGCAAGCTAGCTAGAAAACAAAACTAATTCTTAAGATTTATTCATTTTAAATCTAATAGCTATGAGCAATATCCATCTAACTCCTCAATTAGATCAAACAACAACATAAATTCATTAGAATCCAGAAGAATGGTATCAATATTAAAAAAATTTCATAGTTTATTGCATAACAAAATTGATTGTCCTTTTTCACTTAAAGAAATTTTATTTAAATATTCCACCATACAATACTTGTAATATAAAATTATATTTAAGGAACCTTTATTAACTAAAAATTATCTTAAAAACCAACCGATACTACAATTTATAAATATTGTAAATAATCTGCCAGCCAAAAGAGATATATTTTTTGATGATTTTTCTAATTTTAAAATTTGTTATTTTCTCACTTTTTGTGTAATTTTGGTTCTTGTTCTATGTTCTGATGCTCTGTCTGTTTTTGTTATATCTATTTGTCTTTGTGTCTGTTTTTTGTACTGTATAATTGTCCTGTATAATATGGGTGTATCTGTTTGACAGTGTATATCTAAATAAATAAAATAATGTAAGCTGAAATAGACACAGCAATGCCTTGGTCCTGCATGGGGAATGATACACTGATTTTGCGACAGCTTAGTTTAGGTTACATGGTTAGAAGGTTGAGAAATACATACCAGCAGGTTGTGGGGGATAAGGAGCCATGAAACCACCACTTGTATCATTGAACAACTGAGGTGATGGTGCATACTGTCCATATTGGTAATCAGGAGGGTTGTCAGGCCTGTAGCCTTTTTGCCGATTTGGCCCACCTGGAAAATAGCATTATTTGACTATAAGAATAAAAAATATTTGGCTGCATCATTTTAATTGCATGAATACAATAATTACTATTTGTAAAAAGTATAACTAACATGTTTATAATTAAACTGTTTGTTGGTCACAGTAAATGTGTTTACAGTTTGCAAATAAGTACGACATTATTTCTTGAATATCTACAAAACATGTTCACATTCCTATAACAAAACAATAAGTACCACAAAATCATCGTTGATGAGTGTATCTGTAGATAGCTTGAAAAAATACATGAAGGCGATTATGTTTCAAGTTTGTATTACATAAATTTATATATATATACTAAGTTTTTTGTTATAAAAGACATGGAGATGGGAAATTTAGACTTATGATCACAACAGCACAGGGCATGCTGAATTAATTTTTAAAAACAAAATGTTGCTATTTAATAATATAATACTATCATGTGACTGTTCTAACTGAATAATACAGATTGGTTGGGGTACAGGGCCCAAAAGCCAGAAATTTTTATATTGTGCCAATAATTCTGGAAAATATCAAATTAGCAAAAAAGTTATTCACTAAAGAGACAGTAAAGAAAATATAAGTAAATATATAAAATAATAAAAGTTGAATGCAGAAATTACCTGGCATCAAGAATTAGACGATGAATCCTGCATATTGTCTTTAAAAGACATATTTATCATTTAAGCGATATATCTCCAGTATTAGGTGCATGGAGAGGTCAGAATTATTATACTAAAATTCATGAAAATAGTTACGAGTTGGTCATTCTATCAGGGAGGACTCTACCAATGTATCAAGTTTGGGAATAATTTACGAAAGAGAAGTTTGAAGGAGGTTTTTTTAAAAAGGTAAGTGGTCTAGAAGTCACCTTTATCTGTGTCATATAGGTACTTACTTATTCTTCGTGAAGGATTCATAATATTCTAATTTAAAATGGGTCTGTGTATCTAAAACGAAAATAAATGCAAAAATATAGCTTAAACATTTAATAAAAATGATGATTGATTTACAGGTGAATTTAAAATACATTTTAAAAAATATAAAAAAGTAAATTTTCACTCTTCAAGTAAACTTTTGAGTAAAAGAAAGTTGAAACTCAAAAACATAACATTCTAAAGCGTCAGACAGAAAACAAATGCTAGATATATTTTAAAACTATTATAATATTTATAATTCATTCATAATAACATTATGAATGAATGTTGTTATAATAACATTACACTTGTGACTGATAAAATCTGTCTGATTTGGTTAGAAATTTATATAACTGAATCAAACTATTCCATCTCTCTCTCACCCTTCCGTCCTAAAATCCATACTTACTTAATATTTGTTCATGGATTCCCAAAATTTAAGTGTTACACAAAACTTTACCAATTAAGTGCGGCACTTTGGGTAAAATCCTAGGGTTGCTATAGCAACAAGATTGATGTAAAATCTATTGAGTTGAACTGTAATGTTTACTAATTTAAGTACGTCTTCGCTATTTGGCTACAAAAGGAAAGTCGCCAAATCGAGACCGGCCATAATACGTTAGCAGTACCGAGCTCACTGCAGTTTCAATAAAAAATATTAAGGATATTGAAACCCAAAAGTGAAGTATGAAGCTTTATCACAGACTTTTATACTAATGAAGATTTACTGTTAATACATTTCGTTTAATCCAACAGATTAAGTATCTAGTAGAATAACACATACTAGACACCTTTTTTCACACATCAAAAAACACATTCAATTAACTTCGAAACATCCACGTTAAAACCCCACAATTAACTTCGAAACGTCCACGTTAAAGCCCCAAAAATAATCAATTTCAAAAATTTATACCAATATTTTATCAAAACTTTACATGGAAAAAATATATAAACTAAAAATCTTACTAAAAGAATCACAAATTTGACATCTTAGTTAACATTACGTTAGCAGATGACAAAAGTCTTAAAATAAAAATATTTTGTTCTGTTTTATGAAACAGTTGCAGTTAGTTTATGGCTACACGCCACAAAGGCAACTACGCCACAAAGGCAACAAAAGCAACAAAAACCGGACAATAACAACCGCAATTTGTAAATGCATGCGCCAACGAAACCATTGACGCACGGTTACTGCACCTCAACTGTGACGCACGGTGTTTTAGCTTATTAATGCATGCCTCAAATGTCTACGAGAATACTCTGATTCGGTGTGTCTTGCGCTATGGAAACTTGAGAGAGAAAAACCGAATTTATCATTTGGAACTTTTCAAATAACCAAATCGGGAGCCAAAAAAGCAATTAAAATTCCACTCTCGCCAAGTAACCCTGAAAAAAGTTGCAAGTCAGAGGCGTAGCGTGCCTTGGCGGGGCCCCGTATAAAAATTTGTTTGGGGGCCCTTAGGAGGGGTAAAGTTTTCTCACAAAAGAAAAAAATGCATAAAATTAAAAGAAATATTTATTCATCATAGTTAACTGTCACTTTTTCCAAAATTTTTACAAACAATTCAAATTAACTATATACCCTCCTTGCCTTTTTTTCGGCAAACTGATTTTCTAATTCATTTATAGCTGATGATGACATTAGTTTTTCTGTTTCTGCCCCTATGAACAATATAGTGACAGGTCTGATAGGCGTTTCTGTCCCATCGAAATTCTTAGGTAATTTTTTATCAGTTTTAATTTTGAAAAACTTCTTTCAGCAGTTGCGGTTGTGTAACTGGAAGGGTCAAGAATAAAAAGCATGCTGTTATTACCTCGGGAAAACCGGATGCAAGACTATTGAATTTTATCAGCAATAATTCAATCAGTTCCTTAATGGAATGAATTTTTTGAATTTCAGATTTAGGCATGTTTTTAGAGCCTTTAATTGGTCATAAAGATTAACTGAGATGTCTTTACTGTATTATTTAGCCGACAGTTTTCCGGAAGCGTTTAATATCTCTTCGTTTGAAGAAGACAGGTGTTTTTCCGGTTGTAAATATTTCGAACATACTCAGGTCGCAACGGCTCTGAAATCTTTGTTTAGTTTGAGAAATTAATATATCTAAACAGCAATAGTATACATTGACTCTTTGAAATAGGATTCTGGGTCTGAAATTCTCTTATCTTGTGATAACTCATAAAAAAAACCGCTTCGTTATCTTTTGCCTTTTGTTCTTAAAAACAGTTTTTACCCTCCACTCTTTAGCTAAATCTTTGGACTCATTTAGCAAACTATTGAATGAATTTTTATTCCATAATTCGCACAGTCTATTCAAAAGATTACTTAATAATACCTGCCAACATTCCTCTAAGCTCTGTCCGTAGTCCCTTCAGCGGGGGCAGGCGATTGTTTACTAATCACTCAAAAATAATTGATTATCGGTTATTTTTCTTTTAAATCGGCCGATTCACGATGGAAGAAAAATCAAGCGCCAAAGTTGGTCATTTAGTGGGAAATTTGTGTGAAACACGAAAAAAAAAAATATGATTTCACTGCGAACCTTTTAAACTTATATTGCATTAAAAAATTATTGTTTTGTTAATTCGTGGTTTACGAGCACTTCAGTTCTATTTTAAGTTAAACAGCAACCTCCATATTTTGTGTATGGCAAACGTTAAATAAATTGTCTTTTGTTTTTCAATTAAAAACACAATAACATTCCCTCAGCAACAACAAAAAAATCCTATGTAGTGATGAAGACACAGGCCATCGTAATTTTGGAAACCTGAAATTTGGTTGACTGATCTGTCCTGAACTAAAACTAAGAAAGAAATTGAACCCTGATCCTATGCCGATTACACTGCCAACTAGTAGATATTACGAGGATTTATGATTGGTTGATCGATTTTTCAGAAAAAAAACTTTAAAAAAAACACAAATCTGCTACGATTACGTCTCTAAAGCACACAAACCTGAATATATATGTCTACCAACCAACCAACCAACCAACCAACGTCTCTAACTAACAAATATTACTAGGTGCTGAGGCTGATGGTTGACAAATCTGATCATAGCTGGAACCATAAAAGGAACACCAACTTACTGCGAATCCGACTCTATAACAAACATTACTTAGGCGCTGATGCTGGTTGACAAATTTGATCTGATCATAACTAGAACTATAAGAAGCAGGCGCGCAGCCAGGGGAGGGGCTCGAGCCCAACCCCTGACTGCGACAAAGTACCCTTCCATCCAAATTATTTTTCTCAAATTTGTGTAATTCTAAAATAAATGAAATCGAAAAAATGTATTTTAATGCAAAAAAAGCTAATTTGCACAATTTTCTTGCAAAACGAAACCATAAACGTTGCTTATAATCACTTTCCAAAATTAATCATTTGATACTTATTATTATGCTAACGACTGACTAAACGGACGACGGCTTTAAAAAGTTGCTTTTGCCTGAGTAGTGGAAAAGTAGGGGAGGAGCTGAATTCGGGGATCAGGGATCCGAATCCCCGAGTGAGAGGGGGAGGGGAGAGGGGGAAGGGGTGATTCTTATCAGGGTGTGACGTAGTGTGAAGTCATGTGACGTAGGGTGGAGTTGAGTTGTTTTTCAGGAGTTGTTTTAGTTTATTTGTGACGTCATAGGGTTGTCATAGTGACAGTTATGTCATTGAGTTTAGGTGGAGTTGAGTTGTTTTTCAGTTTTAGTTTATTTGTGACGTCATAGGGTTGTCATAACAACGTGAGTTTATAGAAAATCGTGGCGCCCTCTATTAGTGAAAAAATAAATGATTTTAAAGTCTAATTTCATGGTGCCATCTATCGATGAGAAAAATAATGATTTTAATATATAATTACTGCGGAAAAAAATAAGATTTTTAAAACTAATAAAATAAGTGGGGTTTGAACCCCCGATCTCTCTGACAAAAGATATTCACAGTCGAGAAATCTGCGCCTTCGGCTTCTCGACTATGAACACCTATCACTATGGAGAGAATATAAGGTAGTATACATGTAAGAAATAATCAGTTGGAGATATGTCGTCACCAAGTGAAGAAGCATGGGCTACTTGTTTATATATATGTATATTACTAGTTTTCGGTTTAATTTATATATTTACAGAGAGTGAACGAGTAGCTTTAGATTTCGTACTTCGTATTAATGAAACTGCTAATCTAACTTTATCATTATGATGAGAGTTACGATACGAATAGGTAAATTACATTTTTTGCTGAAAAGTTTTAAGTAAAATTTTATGTTTTTATTGTAAGTTCAAGAATTGGCAATAAACTAACTGGTAAACCATTCATCCCCTTTATAGGAAACATTTGTAAAAGAATATTTTTAAATTATATTCAATCTATGAGAAATTATAATTTAAATTATACTCAAATCTATGAGAAGACGGATCACGAACACATTAGCCAAAAAAGTACATGTTTTAATACATAGTCAGTTTCCAGAGAATAAATATATCCTAGCATATTAATTCTTACAAATATATGCTTTATGTTTAAAAAGTGAGTGATAAAGTTATTTAAAAATGAGGCAAGACATGTGAAAACTTATTAACTGCTGGACAAAATTTTGGGAAGAATTTTAAATTTTTTTTGGCTGGAATTTTAAAAAGCATTAACATGCAAAATACTATCATAAATCACCTAATCTTAGTAATATTTAAGAAATTTAAGGGGTAAGAGAGACACAAAAATCTTAATTTTTTATATTTCTGTATGGAAACTTCTTAAATATTTTATACGATAGAAAAAATAATTAATAAACTTTAGTAGTATATTTTTATAAATTTTGTTTAAAGAAAAAAATTTAAAAATTAAAAACAACTAAATATTATAAATAGTTGATGTTGATAACTTTCGATATAAGTCAATATATATTTTTATTTTTGAAAAAGTAAACCTAAGTAACCTAGTAACATAAAGTAGTTACCGTAAAAGTAAAATAAAATAACCTAAAGTAAAAGTAAAGTTAAATAAAAGTAACCTAAAGTTGTTACCGTAAACGCTTTCTGACGTACAATAAAATAAAATAAATGATTTGTCATCACAAAATTTCCCTAAGTAAATTGGAGAAGTTACAAAAAGATCTATAATTTGAAATTTACAATTTCTTGTATCTTTATGGTGTATTACCGTAAATTTGTAAAATGTATTACCGTTGTATTTTCAAAAACCCAGGCCAAAATTTGAAATTCTGTGAGGAAACGTTGTTTATAAGTGTATGAACTGCATGCAGAATAAATTCAAATGCCCCAACTAAGGATCTAGACATTTATCAAGTGAAAGTTGAAACATCACTTAAAATAACAGGACTCCATAAACGCTTTCCTAACTTGAAATTTTTATAAGAACCTACGGGATAGTATTGAATAAAACAAATTTCTACGATACTTTTATAAAAGCGAAAAAATAAGAAATCTGTTATTTTGTGAATAATCTGAACTATTTTATAAAAGTAAAACCCAAAACTCGAAAATTTTAAGCTTTTTATGTCTAGTTCTCCCTTCAATAAAATAGCTAATTTTCTTAATCTTATTTGCTAGTCTAAAAAATTACACATGGGTTCAAAGAATAATTTTATAACTTTTATAGCTGTAACGGTTTTTCTTATAACCATAAAGCAAAATATTAATGTAGTGTTTGGTTTCAATTAACAACAAATGCCAATTCGTAAAAAATAGTTTATCATAAAACTAAGAACCTTTAAAATGGTAAATAAAATACACTGTTATAGAGACAAAACTCATTCTTGTGAAATGCATAAAATACAAATCTATCAAATATATTTGTTTAAATAAAAAATAAACTTCTAAATATTGCTTACTTTTTCATCAATCAAATATCAGATGCCTTTAATCCTTTTTTTAGAAGAAATGCTTCGATGAAAAGGGATAATTCGATGTATAAAAACTTTTGATGTAAAGCTTCGAATAGAGAAGATACTTTTTGAAATAAATTCAGCTAGGTCCTGGAATGTTCACTGGTTGTTGTAGAAAACATTTTCATCGGGACATCTATTTAGGAATTTTAAATGTAATCTCTTCAAATTATCATTTTTGTCTTATCTTTCTCTTCAAAGTACATTTCTCTTCACAAAATGTTTAAGTATATTGTGACGCATAAGGTGTTTTTCCTCATAACATGTAAAAGACAAAACCAATAATATTTTGCATTATTTCACTTTAGTACGAGTACTTGACAGAATAATTTTTATGTGGGTTATAGAACTAGCAAAAAGTTAATTAAAAGTTAAACTCTAATAATAAAGTATTATTATTTGAATTCTTGATACATATTTTTCATTTCGAACAATTTCATTTCATATACTTCATAAAAATCGTTAGTCTCTTTAAAAGGATAGAAATTTTAGTTTTTACTGCTGCTGGAATTTTTCATAAGTTTCAAGAAATTGGATCCATCAAACTTCTTATACAAGTTTTTTCATTCATTCCAGTATTTAAAATAAAATATGCTTAACATAAGGAATAAATAATTTTTAAAAAATAAAACGTCAGACTCTTATTTTTACTAGAGCGCAATCTGAGCAAAAAAGAACACCAAGAGCAACGTGCCAGATGAAAGATAAGCAAGAGCTCGCAACCGACCGGTTTGGGACTTCGCATGAGTTTGGATCCCATCCCGCGATGTTAGGAGGTTGCAGCTGTTTCTAAAGATTGAGAAACTGGTCTTGGCGCATGCGCGACCCAGAAATCTTTAGAAACAGCTGCAACCTCCAAACATCGCGGGATGGGATCCAAACTCATGCGAAGTCCCAAACCGGTCGGTTGCGAGCTCTTGCTTATCTTTCATCTGGCACGTTGCTCTTGGTGTTCTTTTTTGCTCAGTTTGCGCTCTAGTAAAAATAAGAGTCTGACGTTTTATTTTTTAAAAATTATTTATTCCTTATGTTAAGCATATTTTATTTT
Organism: Oedothorax gibbosus; assembly: GCA_019343175.1. NCBI lineage: Eukaryota > Metazoa > Arthropoda > Arachnida > Araneae > Linyphiidae > Oedothorax > Oedothorax gibbosus. The sequence goes on along the minus strand of CM033272.1, from coordinate 25,475,727 downwards.
AAATACTGGAATGAAGGAAAAAACTTGTATAAGAAGTTTGATGGATCCAATTTCTTGAAACTTATGAAAAATTCCAGCAGCAGTAAAAACTAAAATTTCTATCCTTTTAAAGAGACTAACGATTTTTATGAAGTATATGAAATGAAATTGTTCGAAATGAAAAATATGTATCAAGAATTCAAATAATAATACTTTATTATTAGAGTTTAACTTTTAATTAACTTTTTGCTAGTTCTATAACCCACATAAAAATTATTCTGTCAAGTACTCGTACTAAAGTGAAATAATGCAAAATATTTATTGGTTTTGTCTTTTACATGTTATGAGGAAAAACACCTTATGCGTCACAATATACTTAAACATTTTGTGAAGAGAAATGTACTTTGAAGAGAAAGATAAGACAAAAATGATAATTTGAAGAGATTACATTTAAAATTCCTAAATAGATGTCCCGATGAAAATGTTTTCTACAACAACCAGTGAACATTCCAGGACCTAGCTGAATTTATTTCAAAAAGTATCTTCTCTATTCGAAGCTTTACATCAAAAGTTTTTATACATCGAATTATCCCTTTTCATCGAAGCATTTCTTCTAAAAAAAGGATTAAAGGCATCTGATATTTGATTGATGAAAAAGTAAGCAATATTTAGAAGTTTATTTTTTATTTAAACAAATATATTTGATAGATTTGTATTTTATGCATTTCACAAGAATGAGTTTTGTCTCTATAACAGTGTATTTTATTTACCATTTTAAAGGTTCTTAGTTTTATGATAAACTATTTTTTACGAATTGGCATTTGTTGTTAATTGAAACCAAACACTACATTAATATTTTGCTTTATGGTTATAAGAAAAACCGTTACAGCTATAAGAGTTATAAAATTATTATTTGAACCCATGTGTAATTTTTTAGACTAGCAAATAAGATTAAGAAAATTAGCTATTTTATTGAAGGGAGAACTAGACATAAAAAGCTTAAAATTTTCGAGTTTTGGGTTTTACTTTTATAAAATAGTTCAGATTATTCACAAAATAACAGATTTCTTATTTTTTCGCTTTTATAAAAGTATCGTAGAAATTTGTTTTATTCAATACTATCCCGTAGGTTCTTATAAAAATTTCAAGTTAGGAAAGCGTTTATGGAGTCCTGTTATTTTAAGTGATGTTTCAACTTTCACTTGATAAATGTCTAGATCCTTAGTTGGGCATTTGAATTTATTCTGCATGCAGTTCATACACTTATAAACAACGTTTCCTCACAGAATTTCAAATTTTGGCCTGGGTTTTTGAAAATACAACGGTAATACATTTTACAAATTTACGGTAATACACCATAAAGATACAAGAAATTGTAAATTTCAAATTATAGATCTTTTTGTAACTTCTCCAATTTACTTAGGGAAATTTTGTGATGACAAATCATTTTATTTTATTTTATTGTACGTCAGAAAGCGTTTACGGTAACAACTTTAGGTTACTTTTATTTAACTTTACTTTTACTTTAGGTTATTTTATTTTACTTTTACGGTAACTACTTTATGTTACTAGGTTACTTAGGTTTACTTTTTCAAAAATAAAAATATATATTGACTTATATCGAAAGTTATCAACATCAACTATTTATAATATTTAGTTGTTTTTAATTTTTAAATTTTTTTCTTTAAACAAAATTTATAAAAATATACTACTAAAGTTTATTAATTATTTTTTCTATCGTATAAAATATTTAAGAAGTTTCCATACAGAAATATAAAAAATTAAGATTTTTGTGTCTCTCTTACCCCTTAAATTTCTTAAATATTACTAAGATTAGGTGATTTATGATAGTATTTTGCATGTTAATGCTTTTTAAAATTCCAGCCAAAAAAAATTTAAAATTCTTCCCAAAATTTTGTCCAGCAGTTAATAAGTTTTCACATGTCTTGCCTCATTTTTAAATAACTTTATCACTCACTTTTTAAACATAAAGCATATATTTGTAAGAATTAATATGCTAGGATATATTTATTCTCTGGAAACTGACTATGTATTAAAACATGTACTTTTTTGGCTAATGTGTTCGTGATCCGTCTTCTCATAGATTTGAGTATAATTTAAATTATAATTTCTCATAGATTGAATATAATTTAAAAATATTCTTTTACAAATGTTTCCTATAAAGGGGATGAATGGTTTACCAGTTAGTTTATTGCCAATTCTTGAACTTACAATAAAAACATAAAATTTTACTTAAAACTTTTCAGCAAAAAATGTAATTTTACCTATTCGTATCGTAACTCTCATCATAATGATAAAGTTAGATTAGCAGTTTCATTAATACGAAGTACAAAATCTAAAGCTACTCGTTCACTCTCTGTAAATATATAAATTAAACCGAAAACTAGGAATATACATATATATAAACAAGTAGCCCATGCTTCTTCACTTGGTGACGACATATCTCCAACTGATTATTTCTTACATGTATACTACCTTATATTCTCTCCATAGTGATAGGTGTTCATAGTCGAGAAGCCGAAGGCGCAGATTTCTCGACTGTGAATATCTTTTGTCAGAGAGATCGGGTGTTCAAACCCCACTTATTTTATTAGTTTTAAAAATCTTATTTTTTTTCCGCAGTAATTATATATTAAAATCATTATTTTTCTCATCGATAGATGGCACCATGAAATTAGACTTTAAAATCATTTATTTTTTCACTAATAGAGGGCGCCACGATTTTCTATAAACTCACGTTGTTATGACAACCCTATGACGTCACAAATAAACTAAAACTGAAAAACAACTCAACTCCACCTAAACTCAATGACATAACTGTCACTATGACAACCCTATGACGTCACAAATAAACTAAAACAACTCCTGAAAAACAACTCAACTCCACCCTACGTCACATGACTTCACACTACGTCACACCCTGATAAGAATCACCCCTTCCCCCTCTCCCCTCCCCCTCTCACTCGGGGATTCGGATCCCTGATCCCCGAATTCAGCTCCTCCCCTACTTTTCCACTACTTGCCTGTTTCTAGGCTTCTACAACTGAAGTCTGGCATTATAGCCCTCGTGTAGCTCTAGTGAGACGATAATTCAAACTAAACTAAACAAATTCGGCATTAATCTCCATTCACATCAGGAAGGAAGGTTGACATTGGAAAAAAAATACTAATAGATAAACTTGCACTAAGGGCAAAAATAAAGGGGACTGAATTTTGTAATTTGATAATTAATCACAAGAGTTTGTGTAGTGCTACTTATTGGTATATCAATCATTATTTGTGAATTTTGATAAACCAGCAAAGATGTTACTTGTATCACATCCATTTCTATTTTGAACCCCACAAAATAAATCACTTTCAGGAAAAATATTTCTTTTGAATCATCAGTGATCGTTAAATAATAATAAAAAGAAAAGAACAAGAACTGTATATCTTTTATAAATTATTTAATTTGAAACTTGAAACATGCTAAATGTATCTTTTGGACGAGGGTTTGTTTGGCAACTTTTGAAAAGAAAATTAAAAAATATTTTAAAATGTTGCTCTATCCCATAGCTTTTGGAATTCATTCGATTTCTAGGTAGATGAATGAATTTTTAGCTAACATAACTTATAGACATAGTTTTAAAAAATCGCCATTAAAAATTTCATAACCGTATGTCAAAAACGACATAGATATCAGAGATTTGTTGAAAACATTTTACTCCTTTTCACTCATTTTTTTTTTTTTTTTTGGTTTCGAATATTTTCCCGGGGGTTCCAATTCCAATGAAAGATATTTTCGTGCCAATTTTCAGAATTTCAGTAATTTTAGTTTCCTCTGTGAATTCTTTTTTATCAACCACTCACTTTCTTAAGCGTTTTTCCCAGCAGTTAAGTTTGTAAAACATTACTGTAAATTTAGTATATTTACAAGTATTTCAAAACTAGCATTTTGGAAACTTGACATTTCAAAATTTCCCGAACCCTTCTCAGAACCTGGGTGTAATCCAGACCCTCAAGAATTTGTGTAAAAGTGCCCTTCTGAAGTTAAGCCCCCTCCTTCAAAAAATCCTGGCTGCGCGCCTGATAAGAAGAGCACTAACCTACTGCGATTACGCGGCTACTTAGCAAATGTTACTAGTCGTCATGGGCAGGTTAAGTTTTCTTTCCGCAAGAATATTGTTAAAAAAATGTTGATAAAATATTTGGATTAAAAAAAACGGGAAAAAAAGAAATTGCTTTTTTTTTACTTTTGTCATTTGTGAAATAAAAAAAATGGGAAAGTTTTTATTAATTTTTGCTTGCACACGTTGGGGGCCCCCGTGGTCCGGGGGCCCCGTATAATTGATACGGCATATACGGCGGTAGCTACGCCTCTGTTGCAAGTAAAGAGATCCAACAACTTTGGCAACTTTTGCAACTTTTTCTATTTAAAGCCATGTTAACTTGTTGTAGGGCTGCTATTGTCAATAAAAAAATAAAGAGAAAAAAATAATAGAAAAGGTAATTGGGCTCGGTCAGCTTCGGACAAAATAATTCTCGAGTTGGTTTCGTTGGATGGAAGACATTTATAGGTCCCTTAGAGATCGCGCTTTTGAGGAAGGTCGTTGTCTTTGGGAAAGCTGCATCTGGCTCTTTTAGTCACCTTCAGTCGGTTAAAGCAAACCATCTGTTCCTTCCTCCTAATAGGAAGTTTGATGTGTTATTATCTCGCTTTCGAACTAGATCTTTCCCTACCAACTCTAGATTACATACCTTATTGATCCCAACATTCCCCCTGATTGGCCTGTGTGTAAAGTCCCTGGCAGTGAATCTTTTAAGAATTTTTCACTGGGCGACATTGTATGTAAAAAAGGGGGGGGGGGGGATCGTTGCGTAGTAGTAAAAGGGGGTCATCATTTCAAGATAATAATCCCCTAGTGCAACTTGAAAATTTCATTGATTGCAAAAAATCTTTTATGATTTGTAATCAACTAATTTGGTAAAATAGAAAAAAAAATAGAAATTGAAAAGAAAAAAATAGAAATGCGTAACTATCTATTTTACAATATCATCTGCATAATCTTGAATAATACTCTATTACATATATTTTCTTAAAAATAAACATAAAACAAAGAAATAAACATAAAAACAGTCTTTTACTATTTTACAATATTATCTAAATAATCCTGAATAATATTTCTACAATATATTTTCCTGAAGAATAATACTCCTTAAAAAAAAGTAGACAATAACAAAACTTAGGAGGGAAATAGTTTGTATAAATGAAAGAAAAAAAATGTATATACAGTAACTCAATACTTATTACATAAAATTCTATTTTAAAATATACTCTAAAGTCTAAATACATGAATAGTACTCCTATAACTTATATATTTTCTTGAGGAATGATAGCAAATTTTTCTTGAGGACTCCTAAAAAAACTCATTAAATTCAGTTATATACAAAAATATTAAGTGCAGTTTTCTTCTGCAAAAAAACTTTTTGATGAAGTCCCTGTCACGATATAATTTTTGCGTCATAATTCATTTGAAAAATTATGCAACAAAATTGATTTTTTCAAATTTACGGATGATGTACTTATATACAGTAGATGGCATTAGTGAATCTACAGAAGTGTAATGTTTAGTTTTTACATAAAGATTACTTTTTAAAAATATCTATATTTTGATGTTGCAATAATAACAGATGTAAATGAAGTGCTACATAACTATCTTACTAACAATATTTTTTCCAAAAGAAATATGTTTACAAAAAAGGGTGGTTATTTAAGTAAATAATAAATAACATTTCATTTAAATTGCCTAAACTAAGATTTTTTGTTAATTTAGCGGAACAATACATGTTCAGATTTAAGGCATTGATCTCTGAAAATGTTGATTCCGTATTATTTATAAATTATTTTTTTTTTAATATTTCGTTACTTATGAGTTAATACATTAACCCTGATTGATTTAAATAACATTTGTATGTTTGGTTTTTACATCGAAGAGTTAAAAATAGTTAGAGTACGAAACTAGGGTCATTTTTTATTATTTTTAAAGTCTTATTTCCCCATATTTGTTTTTTAAGTATATAAAATAGTTCCAATAGGAACTAATTGGTCTTATTATACCTGTCGTTAGAAACTCTAAATCAGCTCAGTCGGTAGATTTATGGGCATTTGAAACAATCCGACCCTATATTTATTTTACAGATTACAATTGACTATGAATATTTTAAATTATATAAAGGAATAAAAACGAATTCACATGGCAATAAATTATTTGTGGAATAATATCTTAAATAAAATGTTGGGTTTAATTTTTTAACGAATTAAAATATTTGGATGAAATAGGAAGTTAGTGTCGTGAAACACTAATAAATATTTTTGTAGAAACTACACAGGTCCTAGCAAATAAAAAAAATTTAAATATTAAAAAGTAAATTCTTCTTCAAGCTTTATTAATGCATTATAATTGTTACTCTAAACTTAAAATCAAATGTAATTTTATCGATAGTTTGAAGTAAAAAATTTAAAAATTCACGTATTTCCCCCTTCTTAATCCTCAAACGTTTATGCCACTTTTAAACACCAAAATTAGAAGGAAAAAAAATACATAGATAAAATAAATACATAAACAGCATAAAAACGTACCTCAATCAAAAATATCCAACATAAGACGAAAGGCTAAATTTAAGTGAAAATAAGATCAGAGCAAAATTTTGTGTGTTTACTTTAGAAGCCAATGTTGTACAATGACATCTAAGATCTACTGACCACCCACCAATACCAAAGATTGTAACTACGATCCCCTTCTTCCGAGAAAATCCCATTTGCTTTTGTACCAAGCCAATTAAAAAAGCAAGGCAAAAACGGCGATGAAAATACGAAGCTTGTTTACTACAAAATAGGCTCCCACTTTCAGTCTCAGATAAGTTAAACTGATTGGAAAAAGCGAAGACATCAATGTGTGATACAGAAAAATACTGAGAATCGACACAGGATAATTGCCTGTCTTTTGTCCTCCTTCCTAAGTTACCCCGTCATAAAACCATCCCCCAGCTTCTTGTCGCTGCAGCGAGTAAAGCCTTATCTTATAACGCAATAAATTCTCTTCTATCAGGGGGCATGTCCGGGGCCTGTCACATGAACTCTAACTAACACCATGAGAGCGCCCAGGCTGAAAGGGTAGGGGGGAAAAAGTTTTGTAGGGGGGGAAACCATCTTGGTTGCTGAAAAGTTTTTGTGTTTTGTCACTCACAGGGTTGTAATGGATGAGCAATATCTGATAAACAACAACTGGCTACAACTTGCCCATTTTTTTTTTATTTCAAGTGCTTTTTTAAATACAATTTATGATATAACGGATGGGATTTTTGAGAAAGTACGGTTTCTTTCAATGTCGCCCAGTGATTGGATTTTCATATTACTAGGCGACATTTTTCTTTCACTGGGCGACATAAGTGTCGCCCAGTCACTATGTTAAAAGATTCTCTGGTCCCTGCTACAATTGATCAATTGTGAGCGCTTGAACGCTCCTAGGGATATTTTCAGAAAGAAAATGGGTACTCTCCCTCTCTCCTTCAGTTGGATTTTTGACCTGTCTGAGAATGCCTCAGTTAAGACTTTTGCTACAATTAGATTCATTAGTGAAATCCTAAAAATCATCCAGCCGTATAGTGGCTTCTCACGGTTTCATTGTTTTTCTCCATATAGTCTTCTGCCTCCTGGATGAATGAGATGAAGCAACTTTAGACTATGTCCTGACTACGCCACAAAGGCAACAAAACTTGGCGACTTGGCAGAGTCAGACACCATGCTATTGCATCGCTTGGCGCCCTTGGCAGTCGCCAAATTTTGTTGCATTTGTTGCCTTTGTGGCGTTTGATGTCGTAGTGAGGACATAGCCTTAGGGCGAGCACGTATCTCAACCCAACTCAAGCAATCAATCAGGTAATTGAAGTAGAAGTACATAAACTACTTTTCAATCAATTAAATTAAAATTAACTTTTCAAGACTGTAAATTTCTGCATTTAGTTTGGGATTTGTGCAAAGTATTTTTGCTTGTGTTTTTATTAATCCTTTTTTTAAACTTATGCGTGACTTAAATGTTATTTTGTCAACAGCAGAGTTTTAAAATAATATTTAAAATTAGGTGGACAAATTTAGATTTTGAAATTTTGAAACATTTATTGATGATATTTTTTTTAATATATAGAGATAAGAGATTATGTTTCATTTTATTAGCATTAATATTTTTATGACAATGGAGTAGGGGTACTTTAAGTAAATTTTTAGAAATCAATTTAATACACAATAATATAATAATGAACTATTATTGGATAAATTATTAATACACTTATTTACTAGTAAAGGTTATTTATTTTTATTTATTTATTAAAATATCATTTATATAATATTTTGAGTAATTTTCTTTTATTTTAAAAAAATGTAGCACTTTTTTATATGACCTTTATTGATTCTGTGCTTGCCTCAAAATAATTTTTTAATTTAAAAAATCTAGCTGTAACTTCTTTTTATTATAAGGCTTTTCTTTTTTTTATATATAGGAACATTTTAATTTAACTCTTAATATTAAAATATTATGCACAATCACTCTGGCGTAGTGGTCAGCGCTTCTTGCTCTTATTCCGTAGTCCCGGGTTCGTATACGGGTCCGGTAGGTCATGAATATACTCAGCTCTTCATTCGACCACCTTCTACACAATGAGTACTAAGCTTGATTGATTGGAAAGTCAACTGAAGGTCCATACCCAGGTAGCACAGCAGTATTGGCCGACGTCGGAAACAGGAGCTCAGGAATATTGGCCAATCTCGGCTCATACCCATCGCCCAATGCATAATGGACTTTTTTTAAGGAAATTAATTTTTTCTTCATAGTGCTTTAAAAAGAAGAGAACGATTATCATTACTAAAATTGTTTAAAACAAATTTTTGACTCTTCTAAAATAGAAAAAAAGATAAAAGGAAGACCTCTATATCTTTCATATCTTTTTTACAAGTGGACATTTTCCAAAACGTTAATTGTCATCTGAACGTATGCAAGGATTTAACTAAGTAATTTCACATAATTAGAACTTCTTGGTTTTTTTTCTCTCATAAACTATTAATTTTATATAATTTTCTGACAATTTCCTCAATGATTAAATTAGAATTAGAATTTATAATTGACATTTTGTTCATTAAGATAGTTACATTAGTTCGCTTTAAAAAAAAATTGAAGTTACTGGACTTAATTTTTTGGCAAAGGGCGGCATTTTAAAGACATGCATCACAGGAAAATTGTTCACCACACGGCTCTGCATGTACGTATATCGTACCCCATTTACGCATACTTTTAACTATATTAATATATTTTTAGTTTGATCTGCGCCACAGAGGATTCACTGCCAAGCCAAGTCTACTGGGTCCCCGAACTGACGGCAAGTTTCAAATATTTTTAAAGGATAATTTGAAGGATGTCTGTATCATATTTAACTGATTTGTTATTAGTAGCATTTTTTTTTAAATCTAGGAGCTTCGCATCTTTTAAATTAATTATATTGATTTTAAATGCATAATATATAATAATTAAATTAAATATTAAATTTACCACCAATTTGGTCACCAAGATGGTTGCACCCATAGAATAGAGATTGTAAAACCGTGCGCTATCGCTCACTCTCTTGAAGAGGAACAATGGGGGGGGGGGGGGGGGGGGGTAAAATGGTGTTTCCCTTCTAGGGGAAAATTGTGTTTCCCTCCATGTTGAGATGATATCTATGGTTGAGACCCTCTCGGGGAGTCGCGTAGCATAAAATAGTACCGAAATTGCACTTTTTTTAGAAGCTTTTACTTCATCAGAGTCTGTGGCTAGTAGCTTTCTGAAATTTTTCTAGACGTTGATAGTACTTTTTTGTGATTCTTAAACCAGAATATTTTTTTTGATAATTCTATTTCAATTCAGCGAAAGTTTTTTTTAATGACAAACTAAATTTTTTTCAATAAACACTTGTAAATAGCCCGTATATCAACTCTATCATTGTTTTTTATGCATGTTTTTGAAAAGATAAATTATTGAATTTATATTAACAATAACAATCGTATTTTGTCTTCTTTAAATGATTAACTAAACATTATAATTATAAAAATTTCTTTTTAATTAATAATTGAAAAGTTTAACTTTTTTTACTTAAATTATATTTTAATTACTAATCCTTAATTTTGGGTGTTTATTAAGAAAATTTGAGTTTGATGACAAAAAAAAAATCGCTGAAGAAAAATTAAACTGCCCAAAAAAATGATCCTATATAGTTCATGACTCACAAAAGTATAATCAATGACTAAAAAAATTCTAGCAAAGCTACTAGCCATAGACTCTGAGCAGGGCCGGATTAAACAGTGTAGGGGCCTGTAGGCAGTTGATTTTGACGGGGCCCCCTTCGCTCCCCCCCCCCTCCCTCCTTCGCTCTTTTTTTCGGCATGAAGAAATGCTATGCATTTTTTTCAGTGGACATCATCAGAATTCAGAACTCACACAAATAAAATCAATAGCATCCAAATTTTTAAATTCTGTATCAGTAATTTGTTTTACATTACTTTTTGTATTATTTAATGATCGTAAAATAGGAATTGATTTATAAATACCAATTAATCTAAACGACGGACAGAAATACGCAATTGACCAAAAATTTAAACAATTACTCACCGAACACTTAATGTCCATAGCAATATTAAAAATAGTGCATATTAAAGCGAAAATTATATTTTTACGAAAGCTCAATTATTAAGTTTTGACATTAAATGAATTTAAATTTTTAGTAATATCTTACCTTTAAACAGGCCTTTAGCCACTTATGAATGACACAAATACTCGATCCAGACAGAGAAAAAATTATCAACGATTTCTCACAGAGTCAAATACTAAACTTCCCAACACCAAGGCTAAGGATTGAAATGAACTTACAACCTTTAGTGACGCACCAGCAATAAATTTAGTGTCTTATCTATTTTTTGTGATTTTTGTCCATTGGCCTTAGCCCTGGTCTTTTGTTACAAGTGAGGACAGGGGATGGGGAAGGATCAAGAGATAGATAAACGACTGAGTGAGAGGACAGACCCAGACAACCAGACCCCCAAAACAGGAAATGAAGGAAATAAAATCTTTCTTCTCAGTCTTCCTCGCTCTAAAAAAATTCTTGTCTGCCCACAGGACAAACAACGGCATGTCCAGTTATTATTTCGAGACAACTGGAAAAGTGAAAACCTGATATTTTTTAATAAAATATATTGCATTAAAAATTAATTTAATTTTTACTATTTTTGGTGTACTAATATTGGTGTATACCCTATTTCATAAATCAAAAATGGTATATTTCGGAAAAACTAATTTAGAATATTTCAGTTTTATTCTTATTTTATTCGAACTTGTGGGGAATAAATCAATCCCTGAAGGGCCCCTTTTGCAAAATTTATTTCTAAAGATGGAATAATTTTGCAGTTTAAATTATCGGAAAAAAAAATTCGTAATATAAAAAAAAATTATGTTAAAAAGTCATGAAGCATTGCAGTAAAAGTTACAGTAAACACTGACATTTCCAATTTCCCCCTAATTAAATAAATTTTGAGGTTATAAAATACCAAAATATTGGGGACCTTAGGCCCGTTGGTAAATATACCCTAAAGGGCCTAAAGTGACATAGCCCCCCCCCCCCCCTCTCTTGTTAAATATTTTAAAGAATTTTGCATTTAAAGCTGTCTTTAAACTTAAAAAAATAGATTAAAAAGCATGAACATTGCAATAATTCTAACGAATTTTACAAAATTAATCCATTTTTTGGGCATTTTTTTAACAGTGGAACAGAATTTTTGGTCTCTTTCCATATAGGAGCCCTAATCCTGGACATTTCAGGCCCAATGTTAATTTCGAACTAATAAATATTTTAGTTATTTGCAAATAAAAAAAATATTTTTCTTTAAAATTTTTTGTGATTAAATTTTTAAGAAAAAATAGGCCCTTTAACTTTTTACAGGCCCCAATGCAATGTATGCAATGCATAGTTTTACCTACTGTCTCTGGTCCACCCGGACATTGATGACCATCCGGACGTACAGACATACAACATACAAGAGAAAAGATTGGTACACGTTGTCATACACCTTTCAAATGAAAAATAGATTCTTTAAAATAGTAAATTAGAACAGAATTTGAAAGAGGGGTAAAAATAGATATTCGGAAATCTCTACGATGTTGATAGCAAATTTCTTTTGTTAATTATTTCAAATTTAAAAAAAAAAAAAAAGTCGGTAAAAAAGAATGTTTTTTTTGTTGGTTTTTGAGTTTTAAAATTACCTAGTTTTAACTGAATTCTAAAGCAGTTATAATTTTTGCTCCTAAACATTCTTCTAAATTAGGCGTGCCTAGGGGTATATATATATATATATATATATATATATATATTTTAAATCCGAATGAGCTTTTTTTATTCGACGAGCATAAACGTTAGTAAAACTTAATCAAATCAATAACTTCCTACTAGAACCTCGTTTTCATTCAAAATTACAAAATGTCTTCTAGTGAATCCAAAACTTAGCAAAAAAAACCCATCACAAATTCAAAAATATCTTGCTGTGGCCAGTTTAGATATAAGTAGCCAAATAAGGTGCTACTTATCAATAGCTTTTGTGTTGATTACAACCCTATAAGAGAGGGGTGTGAAGGATTCAAAAATAGCCCCTAAAATCTTTTTCGGAAGACAGTGGTAATTGACAGTGGCATTTTTATTGCCTCAGATAACGAAAACTTCTCTTGGGCCATTACCACGTGTTGTGGGGTGGATTGTTAGTCTAGGGAACAGATATATGTTTCTTTTACCTCCTGTCACCTCCTTGTGTGTTGACGTGTTTTTTTTTTAAAACTCGAGTGATGAAAATTCCTTACTTCCTAAAAAATCTTTTCGTGAGTAAAAACGTAAATTCTAAGGGGGACACTTGTGAAGTGGAAGCTGCGGGGCCCCTAAAATGTACGGGGCCCGTAGGCGACTGCCTACCTTGCCTAATTGGTAATCCGGCCCTGACTCTGAGATAACAGCTTTTCAAAAAGTGCAATTTTAGTACTGTTTTATTCTACGCAACTTCCCGAAAGGACCTCAGCATGGATGAGATCGTCAACTTCGACCGGTTTTGAACGCACTCCGGAGCGCTCCTATGGGCAGCGAAATGAACTACAGACGAAGCTATGGAGGGAGGTGAAAAAGAAGAGAAATAGTGGCGCCATCTGGAAAAAGAATTGCAAAAATTTTCCCTCCCAAAGAGGGTAAAAAAAAATACGTCGGGGAAGCCAGGATTTGAACCGGGGGCTTCTGGACAAATGTCGCGCAGTCTACCACTGAACCAGGGAATCTTGTCTGTGCAGCGTGATTCAACGTTTAGCTACTGATTCTTATGACTATCGTCTTTATTAGTTATGTTTATTGAAATAGATAATAAGAGGAAAATAAAAGATATAAAATAAGTAACACAATTATTTCATACTTGCATTTATTTTTTTACACAATGCAATATTTTTCTTGCATACATAATTAAACTCAATAGAATTTTATCATGAATAAAATAAAAAAAAAGTTATTTTTTATATTTTATTTTCATGATAACTTATAGAGTTATAATTTTTAATTTCTTACCTTTTTATACAAATATAATATTCTTGTAAAATGCAACGATAAATTAGAAAAAGCTTGAGTTTAAAAGAAAATAATTTTTCAAAATTTTTAAACAAGGGATTACCTAAAACTTAATATAATAACATTCTAAAGTAGTATTTAATTAATAAAACAAAAAAATTGAGGTAAACCTTTTTATTCGCGCCATTCGAATCTATTAAAAAAAACTATAAATAGCTAATGCAAAAAGATATGAATACAATTATTATTTTAAATTGTTAGTTAACGAAACTTTGTCTAGTTATATGTTTGTTCTTTTATATGTTTTTAAAATTATTTTCGTTTAAAATTGTGTAGATACGAAGGCCTTTACTAATATTTTAAAAGTTTTGTTTTAAAAATTATTGTAATGTTAATTAATCTATTTTTTCACTGAAAGCTAAATTAAAATATAATTATAACTTTTTAATTTTTTTTTGTATGTTTTATTACTACATTTTTTAAAATATATATTTTTAAAAAAGTATTTTTTATATTTTAAATCAAATGTTAAATGCACATTTCGTTTTATAAAATATTTTATAAACTACAATATTTCTTAAATATATTTAAAATTGTAATTTCAAGATACTTTTATTCATATATTTTTTTAAATAAAATATTGTATTTAACTTATCCACAATTTTACATTCTTTATATTTCTTATTTCATATCATAAACATCTTTCATAAAAATATTTCGACTCTAATTTTTAAATAACTTTAAATGTTATGCTCTTATTAGTTTTTTTATTATTATTTTAATCAATACAATAATTAAATAAAGTAATCGAACATGCTTTTGTATATAAATAATAATAATGCACACGTTTACAGTTGCACACACATAATAATTGACGATCGAAACTCTTCTTAGCGAAGCTATATTTACTACTCTATAGACGGAGCGGAGAAGAAACCCACAGAAACTGTATCCAAAAGGGAGTTGGGGGATGGAGAAAAAGAGTAAAGAAACAAATCAAAGATTTAGTTATTTTCGCTGCCGACAGGGTCGTTTCCCCTTGGTCATTACGTTTCTCCTCTGGAGAGTGAGCGACAGCGCACGGTTTACAATCTCTATGCACCACAGAGAAGATTATAGTTGCGCATTGGGACGCAACGGCACTGCTTTCTATAATAACCTGTAACCGTCGCTCATATTTTTTTGTATATGTTTTCGTAATTCGCATTCGTAACGTATTGTGTTTGTGTGCAAAGGTGACAGATGTTTATCTAGTTAAAACGTGGCAAAATATCTGCTAATTATTTTTCGCGTTTTGTGTAATTCATACTAAAAATGTCTTCAAAAGACGAAAGTAGTGAATTGAAAGCGGGCCACCCTCCTGCAGGTATTATAATGTGAAATTCGCATGTTTACTAAAGGTTCAAAACAAAGTGCGCCGTTAGTCTTCCGAATACTTGTTCCTCTCGTTTTTGAATAAAAAAATCTTTATCTGAAAGCTGAAGAGCACTTCAAAACGAAATTGGTTTTCAACACTGAAAGTTAATTCAAATTTTTTAAAGAAATTATTAGAATGTTACTTATTTCGGAAACGAAACTAGTTTTCTTTTGTTTACATTCCTTTGTTTAAATGCCGAAAAGTAAAATTTCGAAATATAAGAAACTGAAATCTTAAATTTGTACAATATTGGTATTCATGAGTTAAGGGACAAATACTATTATTATTAGTAAATAGTTCGTTAGATCTTGCTTGTATTTTTAATACTTATTTAAAATGAGAATTGCGCGTCATTTAGAAGTTCGCGACATTTGCAAAATGTTGCCGGAACGTATACGAGGATTTGACTGGATAATGTGATGTTATTTAGTTTTTGAGCTACAACTCACTTAAATAGACAAAAAAATTGAAATAATGACAACGGATTTATATCTATACTTATAGAGTTAAGTTTTTTTTCTCCGAAATGTTATTTTTTATGTACTGCTTTCTTGAAAACATTAAGAAATTTATTGTTCATCAATGTGAGGCCCAATAAATATACTAAAGTTTTACATTTTGAAATTTAAAATGATTTACCTAAAAAGTGGTACCAAATTAGGTTATCTAATAAAATTTTTAGCATATAATTATTGCTAAAAAAAAGTTGTATTTCATAAGAATAAGGCGAACAATATTGTAGACTTAAAACACTCACACATAAACAGCCTATTTTTTTTAATGTTGACAAAACAGTTTTTTAATTGTTTCAAAGGCCCTTTTTAATATTATACCATAAGTGTTAATGTTTTTAGCATGTTTTTCCTTGATTCTGAGTTGACTGACATTTATTCAAACTCCCGTTAACTTGCCACTTTGTGGTCTTTATTTCAGCCAATTTGTGGTAAACTTTTGCAAACAAAAATTTTTGGTACTTTTTTGTTAAGCAAACATCAGTCCGCAAAGTCTAGAACCTATGTCTTCAAAGCTGAAGTGAGAAACGGAAGCAGCACTTTCACACATTCATTTTAATTATGCCATAATCTGTTTATTATACATACAAGTTAGAATCGGAAGTAGCACTTATTACATAATCAATTCAATAATGTCATAATTACATTTTTATGCGAACGGTTTTTGAAAAGGAGCAAGTCGTTGCTTTATTTACTTAAAAAAATCCCAGACCCCCTCCAATACAGATATATTAATCAATTTAAAATAGGGCAGATCGGTGCTTTATTTAGTAAACCAATAATTTTAGGTTGTCTATAAATTTCTAAGAATTTTCAAAATTTAATTTATTTTTAATTGGAGGGTAACATTTTCTATTTTAACCTTCTGAATAGCCAACTATGTATGGTTGTTTTCATTGCAGAAAATTTTAAATTGAATTTATTTAAAAAAAAAAACAGAATTGGGTTTATTTTTGAAGAGATGATCTTAAAATATTTTCAAATGAAGAAAACTACATTATGAATAAAAATTTATTAATGTTAAAAGTGAATGTTATTGTAGAGAAACTGACACGGAAAAAACTGAGGGTTAACAAGATGTAACCAGTGTTTAACCTTATGTTTCAGTGAAGGCTGGTGGTATGCGCATCACGCAACACAAGGCTCCTTCTCACGACAAGCCTGTGGAGAACAAGAAAGTGGAAGGAGAAGAAGAAGATGAGGAAGTGCCAATAACTCCTAGGTACCTATTTATCTCACAAATTTCCTTATTTAGCACCCTCGTGCTTACTTTGCTTGTTGAGCAACAAGGCCTGAGCTTAATTTTACTTAAATTCTAGTTTTCTCTTTATGCAATTACGCAAAGTGTTATCAGTATGTGTGTATATATATATATATATATATATATATATATATATATATATATATATATATATATATATATATATATATATATATATATATATATATATATATATATATATATATATATAAAAATTTTTAGTCTGAACAAGGTTTAGTTCCTTACACTAATAAGCTATGGATGAGTTGCATGCTTTAACTGATATTGAATTTATAACATAATGTGCCGAAACTTTAGTATACATAATATATAAGGTATGTATAAGCTCTTCATGAATATAATAAAAAAACTAATTGAAATTTGTCTAAGATACTGAGATACAGCAGTTAATTGCTTCTTGTAAGTTGCATAAGGAAGTAATTTTCAAACTGTAAGCATTTAATTTTATTACAGTTTAAACATATTTATGTATATTATTTATTCTTGCAGCCCTCCTAAGCAGCAACTGCTTATTTCAGGAGCTTTAGCTAGGGTAATGTATTGCTTCCTCTGTTCATATTAAAATTTTAAGGCATGTTACAATCCTGTATAAACTCCAATATTTAATGACCCATGTAAAAAAAAACCCTAATGTTTATTGCTGATCAAGTAGAACTGTTCAAATTATTATTTGTTTGAAATTGTGTTTTGCTTTACATAACTGAGATTTTTTTTTATAAAAATAGAAATGGATTTACTATACTTGCGTACTTCAACATATACGTGTTAGGGTTTAAAGCAATGTGGCTAATTATTCAGAACTAGCAGTAGCATTAGGTACTAAAAAAACTTATTATTGAATCCTCAACTATAATGCTGCTTGTTTGATTTTCGAATGGTTAATTTAAGAAAAGTCTTATCATTAACACTTTAAGTACTTGATCACACCTGAACCGATGAAACTCATTTCATTTGATTGCTAGATCTACTTTGCATTAGGTTAACAATGTGTTGTAGTGACGTTCCAGGAATATTTTGAAAAAAGATTGCTGTTATTTTTATCTGGAAAGTCGTTGGATGAAGTTCAGATAACCCCTAGTAATTTCTTGTATTGTTGATAAGAGTGGTTAACGAAGCCAGTATTAATGAAGAAATCATCTTAGCTGGTAATTTTTTTTGGTAATTTTAATCGATTCCGGCTGTCTATTTCTAGCCTCCTCCTGAGCTGGTTGTTTTTTTTTGGTTTCATGGTGTAACATTTGCATTACGAAATGTGCTTTGGACAGACAACAGCTTTTTCAAGAATTTAACAAAACAGAAAACTAACCATTTAAATAATTACAAATATCGAAAACATTGATGCAAATGTGTTTTATTAATTTTTATGAACTTAATTAACATAGATATTCGATCCAGTACCAACAAATCATCTTTTGTGGCCAGTTAGCTAAGTGGCTTTGTTTCTATAATTTATTTCTGAGACAGACATGAAAAATTACTAGCCAACGAAATCCTTCCACTGAGAACCTGTTAACCTCAACGCTTCTTGCAGCTTATCTGTGAAATAAGAAAGTCTTAGTTTGATGTTTTTCTAACCTACCTTTCAAATAAAACCTGCAACTAGTACCTACATCCCTAATTATGACGTAAACACACCCGTGTAGAAGTTAAAGGGTTAAATAGTAGAACCCTTCTATAGTTAACTTTCTGCTTATCGTTTTCTATATTGGCGTTAAAAGTAAATGTATTTTGTAATATAAGAGTTGGTTGCAGCTATATAGGCTAGGAATATTGAATGCGGCTTCTAACTTGCCACATAGTTTCAGCATTATTTTAATCAGCATCAATTGGATGGGGGGATTGATAACAAAACAAGTAATTTTTGTTTATTTTAATATTTTAGGGCTGAAAAAAATTCGGCCAATTAAAACCGATATCTGATTAAACAGTCAGGTTAAGAGGGAGCCTTTCGTATATGAATAATTGACTTTACTGAGACCAGTTAATAGAATATTTAATTTTTAAAGAAAAAAATATAGAATTTCTTGATCTTGATCACCCTGCTACCGATTGGTGGAATTGGACGGATTGGTTAAATTGGAATATGGTGTTATTTTTCCAGGGAGATGCTGACTTCCCAGCTGAAGCAGTTCAAGCATTCCATACTAAGCCGCTGCCATCCCATGATTATCGGGCAGCAAGCAACAAGCCAAATATCCACATTCACCAGCCTAGGAAGTAGATGTCCAATTTATTCTCTTACAACACTCAAAAAGATAGAGAAAAAAAATGATCCTTTGTTGTAAAGTCTTAAGTACTCGAATTGGTTTTTCTGCATTTTTTTTATAATTATTGGGAACAGTTTTTGTTATATTTTTATGCATTTGTTAAAAAAAATTGACACTGTTGTAAGAAACACAGAATAAAGAATTTTTCAATTAAATATTGATAATTTTGTGTTTTTCCTCTAATGATACTTAATTATATTAACTTATAATTTTAGTTCATTTTTTAAAAAGTGAGTTTTTTGTTAATTCGTATTAAATCATTAAACAGATACATTTATTAGGCAGTAGCTACAAAATAGTAGACTGATAAAATTGAAAGGCCTGATGGGAGAACTAATAGTGAACATTAAATTTAAAAAGAATGTATCAGCAAAGTCTTTAGGTAGTCCAGGTGTCCTGAAAAACCTTTAATTCGAAAATATGGGAAATGATTAGTGATTAAAAAAATTATGCATAATTAATTTTTAAAAAAAATTGTATTCGAATTTTTTTTTTGCTAGATGACTGTACTTGCTATAACAGCTAATATTTATGTTGGCCATCAGGGTAATGATATGTCAGAGACTTAGAACAAAAATTCTCTGCAACATTTTCCAACAAGGGGATGAAACACTTAACTACTACACATGCGTTCTCTTTGTTAAAATGTTGTAGTTCCTGAAGCTTTTTGAATTTTTATTGTGTACAATGTCTTTCGAGGGATTCTATAAGAATTTTATTTCGTGACTATGACATGCTATTGCCCCTGATGTCCAACATTTAAGAATATTGTTATTTTTGACAATATGCCATTTAATTAACGAGTTGTCTTTAAAAAAAAATCTAATTTTTTGAATTTGTTTAACAGCACTTAAATTTTTAAAAAATACCTTGTAATATTCCCATATTTAAAAATAAGTACTCTTGTGACGTTACTTCAATCAAACCATTTAGAATTATATGCAGTTTTTTAGATTAATAAATTGATATGATAGGTTCTGCATATACCCCCTTAAATTTAAGGCAAAATTTGATTTTTTTATGGATTTTGTTGTTTAATACCATTAACCACATCAAATTTTCATCTACCAAGGTAAGAAAAGAGACATTACAATGTATTGCTTAAAAAAAAAATCCATAGATTTATAGTTTTACGAATTGTATAGACAATTTTCTATCATAACCAGGCTACACTGAGTGATTGTGGAAAAAAAAACATTGAACAATATGTTTAGAGACTATTTCGTGTTAAGATCTCCTGTGATGAATATTGCACAATAAGCTTGTCAAGTTCAAAGGTTCCGATGAATATCATTAGTTTTGATTATGTTTAATCTAGAAGTATTAGTTTTTAAAAAAAATATTGAGCTAGTTCAAATTGCAGTAGATGTGTGAATGCCAAAGATGTTCTATCAAAGTGTTAGTGAACCTTTTGGCAAGAGCCAATGTGCGAGTTGCTTGAATGTGATTTATTGAATTGCCAATAGCTGTTCTGCAATATCAAACTGCATTTGTTTTTAAATTTTCCATCACAAAACATTATTAAACTCCCAAATATCTCATCTCAAAATATGCTTTAGCAAATTGAAGAATTAATTATAACATAGCAGATTGTTTTGTAACTTATTTTAATGCAAAATAACATCAAGTGTTTTAATCTTAAAAGATGACAATATCATTTTATTAAAAATAATATTTTTGTAATATGTACAATTTTGTTTCTACAACAACTTCTTTGACAGTCATTTTTTCTTTCTCTTTTGCAGTTTCTTTTTTCGTTGCTCACCTGTAAATATAAATTAGAATTAAATAGAATACAACAGCAAAGTTAGTTTGTCAAGAAATCAAGTTTGTAATTGGGCACAACATGAACCACTGATTGATAGCAAATTTTCACCTAGGAAATGTGACACAGATTAAGAGAATTTTTCAAACTAAGGTTTAAGGCAGGGCTGAAGACTCTAGGGAAGGAGAGTTATATTATGTTGAAAATAAATTGTATTTAATGATTAATTAATAAGAATAAATAATTTAAGTTAATTGATAAAATATCAATAATCAATGTAAATTAACAGAATTTTATTATCTGTTAATTAAATTAATGGTTAACATATTTATTGGTAATTAAGAAAACATTCTTCCTTCTCCTCAGTGGGCTGGGGAGCCCAGTCGGTTAAGCACTTGCCTTACATGCAAAGAGGACCCAGGTTCCGGTCTAGGCATCGCCAGAGTAAATGCCCACTTATAAACAGCCCATGCAGCTAAAATATTCTGACAAATAATATGTACAGTGAGTGCATATAAATATGCTCTAACGTCTTGAGAATGTGTAAGGTGTCTACTCGTCACTTGACTGTGGTTCTAAATTACGATGCCCGTCGTCAATAATTCTACCTAACCTCAAAGCTCTGACCTTGTATATGCGCTTATCACCTCCAGAAATTTTATCCTAGTATCTGAGTGATCAAACGCTTACCAACCACTCTCTCAAGTATACTAAGCCAAAACTGGTTCTAAAACTTTCAAATTAAGAACAAATTGTTATTTTGTACTAGATTTTAAAAATGCATTGGAACAAATAGTTGCAGAGAAAAAAATGGTTGGTTGAAAGTATCATTCTAAAGCTGTAATCTTAAATCGACACAAAACAAAGTCCCCACTTCTGGAGTAGGATTTCGTTAAGAGCGAAAGTGGCATTATTACCGTCAACATCAGGTTAAGGAACACAGTGAAACCAAACCACTTTTCATGCCACTTTCTTATGATTGGGTATTTTAATTTGATTATTTCTGGCGCATTTAGCCTACCATTTCCGAATGAAGCCTTTAAAGGAATTTTTCTTTTTTTAGAAACTTTGAATTTTACTCATTTATTAAAAAAATATTGTAAATATGTGCCATACAAATTTAGATATTCTAAAACAATAACAAAAAAAGTTTAGAGATAACTTGACAATTTTACTTGAGTATTAAACAATTTCTAATCTACAAAACCATAAACATGTAACAAATAACTGTATAAGTTTAAGTATCATCCTTTTCATTATTGTTGAATTTTGTCTAAGAAATATCTTTTCTGGAAGTTGTATTTTTGAAGAAAAGTACTACTGTTTTTGACCAATTATAGCCATCAATAAGTAAACTCACGCTCGCTTTCCTCCGACTCTGATGAGCTTGAAGATGTTGATGATGAAGAACTGCTGGATGATGAACTTGAGGAAGATGATGAGGATGATGCAGCTTCATCTTCAGGAGCAGTCGGAATAATTGGGGTTTTCGGGAGGTTCTTTAAGTGTTCACGCAGTTCATCCCTGTAGGAAGTAATTTGAAAGGGAATTGTGATTTTTCAAACAAAACAAAGTATATTTGTTATGACCTCAACTAAACTAAATGTTGAATCTACATGTATCAATATGATTGATTAAACCAATGTAGGTTCTATAAAGTACAAACAAATAAAATTTTAAGTTATCATAAAAAAAACAATAGAAAACTTAAAGTAATACTAGTAGCTAAATGTACATACGTCAATCCTCCTAACCCAATAGAAGTGAAGAAATTAATGGCAAATCTTGTGTTGTGGGGATGATCCTTGGGAAACAGACCTTCAAATGCCTCTTGTAAAGTTCTAAAAGAGAATAACTTAAGGTCAACAAATTAACACAGATAATAAATGTAAAAAAAAAACCTAATATAATTTGTTCTGTTGCACGAAATACCACTTAAAATTATTCAAGTTTTTTAGAATAAGCAAAACAAAACTTCTGAAAATATTTTGTGTTATATCCTTTGAGCATAAAATACTAAGATACACAAAATTGTTTAAAAAACTACTTCAGAATTTGATTACCAATGAGACAATTTATAATTATTTAGATACTTACATGTCCTTAACTCGTTCATTCAGCTTGGTGAGACCCATGTATTCACACAGTTCTTGAAATAAAATCTTTATAAATATTCGGCTAGATGAAGTGGTATCTTCTTCATTCAACTTTATGCTGGCTAAAACCTGAACAGAAAAATGATTTAAGCCACATGTTGTATAACAGTGAGATTTACTAATAAAATATGGGTTTGAATATTTTGTTTTTGCAATAAATGTATTTATTCAAATTCTACGTTTTATTAGAAAGATTTGTAAGAATAGCACTTAGAATTTCAAATTTGCTCAAACCCAAAATCCCATTTTAAAGTTATCTTTCAATATTTTTTTAGAACAAAATATTAATTTTGTACTCTTTTAACATAAGTAACAATGTCTCTCAGACCTAAGTTGACGAATCAAGGATATTCAGTATTTTTTATCAAAGCATTAAAATAAAATGAAAATAGTTTAAATAAGGTTACACGATTAGTTTGACCACCTGAATTTGCTTGAGCTTTCAGCACCAGGTAAAAAATAATTAATGGCCTTCCTGTGGAAGAATTAGGCCTACTTAATAGCTATAAATGAGGTTATGGCTATGCATGGAACTAAATACAAGTTGATTACTTTATTATTATCTGTAATGCTATCTAGAGCAACACAATAACCAACTTAAGGAATGATAGTTTAACTCAGTTTTTATTGTTTTCATCTAGGGCAGGGGTTCCCAACCGGTGGTACGCGGGAAACTTTCAGGTGGTACACATGAGTGATGTGAGCAACTTTGTTACGAGTTACTTGTGTGAGAGTGGATTTTCCGAACTCTTGTACATAAAAAATAAACATTGAAGCAGAATAAGTGTTGAAGAGGACTTAAGAGTGAAGATAAGTTCCATTACTCCTAATGTTGATATTTTAATCACAGGCAAACAACAAGTTTCGCCCTAAAGACGATAAAAGTATATTTTGTAGGATGATTAGTTTTCTGCTGAGCTTATACTATTTTTTTTATTTGTATGTTTTTAGACCTATGGGCAATAAATAAAACTGTAAATTAATACCATTTTAATCTTTTTATTTCTCCTTTATTATAAGCATGTTATAAATAAACAAATATCTAACCATTAAATATGAAGTTTTCTCGGAAATTTAATTCAAAAAGCCTTTGAACACTTTTAGAAGAGTAAATATTATACGTTTATTAAAATATTTAGGTCTGGTGGTACACCAAAATTTTTCAAAAAGTCAAGTGGTACGCAGGTGCAAAAAGGTTGGGAACCCTTACTCTAGGGGGAAAATAATAGGGTGTTCTCCCATTTGGTTTAAGATAAGTGCTTTTGGTTTATATAAGTTTTAACTCGTTCCAGATTTTGGTAAGTTACACACTTACTTCTAATGGTGATTTAAGAGTTTAAAAGTGATAATAAATTAAACTTACCATCCAAGAAATTGCATCTGTATACAACAAGTGAGCAAAGAACTTTGCCACATTTCTCAATTTGTTTGTTTCCAAGCGATGGATGGTCTTGTAAGAGTTTTCAAAGATTACTGTGAAAGGATCTACATAAACTTTGTTCATTTGGCAAAAGCGCTAGAAAAAGATATACATAGTATTAACAACGAATAATCAAAACAAAGAAATTTCAACAAGGAATGTTAACTAAATTTTATAAATATACTTCTAACAATGGATTTTTGTGTTTGTACATCTTATTTTTTTCACACAACTTCTATTGATCACATTTTCTTGGAACATTGAAAAGCCATAAAAATAAACACTGAAGTAGCTAGCTAACAATTCACGTTTTCTCAAGATAACACAATTTAAAATTACCTGAGCAAGAAGTCCAAAAAACTTTTCATATGTTCTTTGTTGAGAACAGCAATCCAGAATCATATAGCACATTTCAAGCTACACAGTGAAAAAAATATATATTATTCAAACTTCATATACATAAGTATCTAGAGCAGGCAAATTAAAAAATAAATTCTAATATTCATGTTAGTATTTAAAATATGTGAAAGAGATTTCCGACATTGAAAACTCATTATAAATTAATCAGTCTTAAATTTTTCAATAAATGATTAATTTCCAAAATTTGTAAACGACCTATTATACTTCAAATCAGCTTTTAAGAAATGTCAAAAAAAAATTCAATTCACATAAAGATAATTTTGGACATCTAGCTGTCAATATCTTGTCTCCTGTTTTAGTTGGTTTAAATACATATAAAGTTAATCTGCCTCTTGGATTTTTAGTTTTGTAACGTAAAAGCAATACATTACATATATTTATAAAACTATAGAGATACATTTTTTTTTATGGAGACAGTCAAATTTATAGACACTGTTATAATTAATATTGAGTTTAG
This sequence comes from Oedothorax gibbosus, assembly GCA_019343175.1. Classification (NCBI taxonomy): domain Eukaryota; kingdom Metazoa; phylum Arthropoda; class Arachnida; order Araneae; family Linyphiidae; genus Oedothorax; species Oedothorax gibbosus. The sequence goes on along the minus strand of CM033272.1, from coordinate 25,450,384 downwards.
TGCAACAGATGCAAGTGGCAATGAATGATTATTGTATTAGATTGCTTAAATTAAGATTTTTAAGAAGTTACCATTTAAAATTAATTGTGTTAAAATAAACTTACTATCTGCCCTGGTTTCAATTCCAATTTCAGTAATTTATGAGCACATTCTTCAAAGTCCAAACTTGATTGAATTATTAGATATATTTTTCTCCTTAGTACAACAATATTTGTTTCTGTCATATCAATAATCTGCTGGTTTTCTGTAGCTAGAAACACAAAAAGTAATAATTAAAAACTATTATTTAGTAAGAAATTATGAAGTTTATCATATAAAGGTTTAAAAGACAATATTTTAAATATTGAGCCATGTTTTATAACTACTTCAATTTAGTACTAGTTGCGCCAATCCAACGCTGTTGTTGACTACAGATAAAGGTAAATTCAATAGGAAAGTCACCAGTGAAGGTGCCTCACAAGTAATGCATTGGAAAATGGGAGTTTTTCAACTACACCCTTCTTATAATTGCCACGAGAGAAGCAATATGTGTATGAATATTGGTTACAGCAAATCCCTGTAAAAGGACTAGAAATTGGTGACAAAGGCAATAAGGACTTAAAAAGTACAACCACTTTAATTGGCAAAAAGTAATTGAATTACAATTTTATTTAATTGAAATAGTAATTCTTTACTACTTCCAAAACATTGCAGGATGTGTTCAGGTTTACTCATGCCACCTCTCCACAATTAGTACAGACAGGATAGACCTTGCTTCTTCCCCTCTCATAATTCCTATCTGTTTAGTATGTCCAGTCCTGAATCTAGACACAGCGGTATGCTTTTGTTCCTTTTTACACAAGCTGAAGACAGTAGGCTCGTGAGACCTTTATTTGGATACTGCTGGGGTACCGAGGAGCACCTTCCCAAGTTTGATTTTCTTAAACTGTGAGTCTAATTCATTATAAGTGATTTTTTATTTGGTATATCTAATTTACAATTTCTTCAGGCAAAATAGTAAGCCATTTCATTTCCTGAGAGGGGATTCACACCTTCACACAATTATCGAGATCTTTGAAAAATGGAAATATAGCTGGTAACCTATCTCTTTCGGTGGAACAGCAGAGGCAATCTCACCCAATTAATGATGTCGATTTATACAGTTATATTTTCTTAGACTTTAATGACACTTACTTTTGGATTCTTCATCTTCCTCTTCTTCATCACCGCTGCCAGATTCCTCATCCGATCCTTCCTCATCACTTTCATCACCCAAGATTTCTGAAGAAAAAAAATAATTAAATAAAAGTACAATTGAAAAAAAAATAATATTTATATATAAATTTTATAAATATATAATATATAAATATTAAATATAATGATATATAATATATATATACATAATAAGCAGTATACAAAGAACATTTCATCATTGGAAGTTATACATAAAGACTGAGTAAAAAGCAAGATCTGTCTGCAATATGGGATAAAGAAACTTGACAGTGCAATTGCAAAATTTCTAGATTGAAAGGAACTAACAGAATTTATTTACTACGAAATATTTTTATTTTATAGAAATGTTATTTTACACTCATTCTTTACTATTTGAAAACTTTAATCCAGGCATAGTTTTAGTGCTTAACTCTATATACTATGCGTATGTAGAGTCTGTCATACTGTCTTGTTTCAATTTGTGCAGATTATTGACACTTTAACTTCATTATATTTCAACTCAAATACTTAACAACTAATTTCAAGTTAGTTTTTAAAAAAGTGCAATAACTTACAATACAAAATTGAAAGTTTTAGTTGTATTAACCATGAGGAATAAATATTAAACAGCATTCTGTATTAAGTAAGAGTATTAGCAATAAATAAGGTTAATATTATCTAAAAATCAATTGAAATTTAATCAGCATACCTTTGACAACAGCTTTGTATTTTTCTTCATTGTCTTCATATTCAGGATCAAACTTAAAAATATCTATTTGAAAAAAGAAACAAATGAACACATATTTCTTAATAATTTATGTTTATGATTTCAATAAATTCATGAAGTGTATAAAAACAATAAAAAAATAAAAATATATATATACATACTTAACATTTCTTGATTGTCAACAGCATCATCCAAATTGATAAGATGAGTGCATTTATCATCTTCTTCAACTAAATCTAATTCTTGAGGAATTACTTCAAAATCCTACAAAAAAATAAAAAAGACAATTAAGCACACTTTCACACACAAAAAAAATGAAAACAACTTTAAAAAGTAGATTTGTCTTATCTTATAATCAAATTCACATTTAAAAAAATTCCTTTGATTGCCCTTGAGCATTTATATTATATTTTTTTTTATCTCAAATTATTAGAATCCTAAGTTCCAAATTTAAAGAATGAACCCAAAACTTTACTAATTGATTTACTCATATAGTTATTCGGTTCACTTTAAATAATTAAAACAAATATTTAATAAATAAATTTGAAAAAGTTCTTGGAGTATTTGTCTTTCTTTTTGATTTGTAATTGTATTTATCAACATATTTTCATATGTCACAAAAATATGTACAGCAATATAGCATATACTATTTCAAATATAAGTATTTAAACTTATGTTTAGAAAATCAATTAGTTTATCGCAGTTCTCTTGCCTGCCTGGGCATTTATAATTTTAAATTATATATTTTTCAATTACTTTGAAAAGTAATTACAATGAATTTTTGTCGTGAATTATGTGCATAAGAGTATTTATAACATTAATAAATTTTAAAATAATATTTTATGGATAGAAATAATTAAGAAGAGAATTTGACTTTGACTAAGATTAAAAGAAACATTCAGCTTTTAATTATGAAACCATTTTTTTTATTTAAAGGGCATTGCAAGGCATATTGCTTCAAGATTGAAATAAATCAAAATTTAAATGATTCCAAAATTTATATGAATATATAAAATGGTCAATTTTTATTTATCTTTTGTGTCAAGGATCTTAACTCTTACTTTAAAACCATCTTTCTGGATGGCAAAGTAGACTTCTATCATGTAACGGACACGAACATCTACTTGACCTTCATGAAGGACATCTCGGACCCTCTGTGTGATGGCTGAAACAGAATATAAAATAATAAGTAAAAAGGTATTCAGTTCAGAAGCAATAAAAAGTTTGTTTTGCTGCAACAAATGCAGTGCAAGATAGACTGAATAGAAGTGTAAGATAGAAGAATATCTGCTATTGCAAATGATTACAATAGCAGATATTCTTTGAAATAAAATTTTAATGCTACTTGTTTCAACATTCATGATTAATCAAAAATTTGATAAACTTAATTGAAAATTATGAACAATATGTGGAATCATTAAAGTCAACAAAAGCTAAGTTAGATTTGTTAAATTCCATATATAATTTAAATTAAAATATTATTAATTAAAAACAGAAAAATTTATATATAATTAATATCCTTCTGTGTATCCTTCAATATCTGGCTTATATGGAGTCAGAGGTTTAAGATATTAAAATGAATAAAGGAGAGATTTGATTAATTAAGAATCTCTTTAAAAAAAAGTAACTTTTTATTAAGAAATAAACATGAATACAAATCAATATTTCTAAACTTTTTTGAACATCATAAATATACTTAGAATGAAGATGTGGAATAAAAATATCTCAACTTAAGAAAGGACTAACCAAGAATTTTACATAATAGTTATATGTTATAATATGTAAAATTCTTGGAATAACTGATTGGATTGACCTATAGTTAGAAGTTTGATGTTGCAGTCAAGTTGTTCAAAACAAACTTAATTTAAACTCAAAGAAACAAATAAAAAAATGAGAAGATAAAAATAAAAGTGATACCTCGCATGCCCTTAGGCGTAAGCTCTGTTAATTTCTTGCCACATTCTTTAAGAGTTGCTATGGCTATTTCTACAGAGTCATCAGTAGGATTTGCAAATAGATGAGTTACAATTTCCAAAATAAGAACTTCATGTGCCTGAAATTATAATACATATACATTTTCGTGTGTCAGTGAGTTAAAGATTTTTTTTTAATAAGTGTAATTGCATAAAATCTTATACAGAACAATACATACAGTAAAACTTCTGCAATAGACCAAACACAAGAACACTTCTGTAAACAGCTTAGTTTAAAAGGCACTGACATTTTCCTCATATGTGCGTAAAGCTAGAAATCCTAAAGAACAGACTATCCTCTAGAAGTTGAGAACAGTTTTACAATGACTTCTCTGAAAATTTCCATAATTATTGGACAATTTAAATAAAAAATGTGGCAGCGTATGTCTCTTTTTAGCTTTTATTTTTTCCAACACTCAGATCCATTTTCAAAGACTTGAGAAAGGTAACATTTTTATAGAACTTTGTAAACACTGCCGAGAAATAAAACAAAAGCTTGAATTCCTATACTAGCTAGAAGACATAGTTTTCATATATAATAACATTTTATAAGGCAATATTGTGTATAATACATCAAGCAAACAAATTATTCATAACCCTAAACCAAAAAAAAAAGCTAAAATCCGTTATGGTTAATGGCACACATGCAGACAAAAAAGATCAAGAAATGCCAATCACATAGAGAAATTGTAGGAATTGATCAACAATTGCAAACTTTCAAATTTCTCCTTCTTTCCAGAATTAAAATTCGATGTTCAAAGCAGAAGAACCTGACACAGTGCCAAAGACTGGAGCTGCCCCCACCCCGTACCTTTAAAATTTAAATACAAATCTGCATGAATCTCAAAAATGACCAAATTCCAAATTCAAAAGCGCTGATTTCCCCGTAGTTGTATTTTCTACTACATCTCACAATGTTTCATGACTGTGTAGTAAACTGATAATTTCATATAATAGATTTTGAAATAAACACCTTTACTACGCAGCTCTAAGCTTTATTTTAAAACGGATCTGAATATATGAATAGGCTAGGTTAGTTTGAATTATCATTGCACTAGGGTTGTAACACAAGGGTTACTGGCGACGGGCGTTGTAATTTAGAACCACAGTCAAGTGACGAAATATATGAATAGAAAAATATTACACACAAAAACAAAACAATAGATACTCCCAACTTCATGATAATTGTATAGGTAGTAACCATAGCTTTAAAAACAACAAAAGTGAGCAAAACATACCACTTCTTGATTGAGAAGATGAGCAAGAAATCTTGCAGCACTCATGCAAGAAGTTTTGTCGTTTCTCCGAAACCCTCTCCTGTACTGAATGATTAGACGCTTGAGCATTAGTTCACCAATTTCTGGAAACTGAAAATTAAACAAATTTATATTTTTTAAAAAACAGTAAAAATATCTTTATCAGTCTTTGTGCAATTTGACATACTTGAAGGGTACTGACGAATATCCTATGTAAGTCTACACAAGATTGTTAAGCAAACAATTTTAAGTAGCTATCTAAAATCTGTAATTAAGGAAATATAGCCAAATTTTTTATTATTTAAAATTATTTTTAAAAAAATACTTTAACCCTTTAAAAAGTTTTTTTCTATAAAACTGCTAGAGAAAAGTTAGTAATATAGAAAATTATGGGTAAAATGTTTCTTACCCTAAGTTGATTTGGTTGTTGTAATTTTTAGTGCAATATGAATTACAAACTAACATACAAACTACAAATTCGAGAATAAAATAGAAATTAAAGTAGATTTAGACTATTGACAGGGGAATAAATATACACATTACCTTTGTATTAATAATGGCAACCAATGCTGCATAAACACGTGTGAAAGTTGGAGAGGCAGCCTGTGCTTGCATAATAGCTCTTGTCAAAATACCTCTGAAATAAATATAGTGTAAAAATATGTATTATATTGTTGTGCATGATTAAACAACTTAACAGCTATGTATGAACTATACTTTTTAAAAAAATTTGTAGGCCAAATTATATAAACAAAAGACTAAAGTAAAATTAAATTATTATTAGTTCCATAATAAGGGCCCGGGTTCAGAGGTTTGCAATTTGTTATAGCCATCACTTGTCAAAATAAAAAGACATTCAACAGCCCACGATTTTCATTTGTTAAGATTTTCAGGAAATAGTATTCACTGAATATTTGTTTTCGATTTGAAAGGAACTAATAAATAGTTTAAAAGCTATATACTTAGGCTTTGCTATAGAAATATTCTGTAAAATGATGCTATAAACTCTTTTTATTGATTTAATGCTAATGAAATATAATATTTTAGGCAAAATTTAAGGTTTTTATAAGTTACTTTTGCAACATCAACACAGTAAAATGATACAGTGCGCCCCAAAAGTTAAATTTAAGAGCTAACTAAACGAGTAAGAAAGACGAAATAAGTTATGCTAATATCTATTGAGGTAATATACCCATAATAAAATACTCAAACTTTAGGCAGACATAGATTTAATTTAAAAAAAAATAAAAACGAAAAAATGCTGTCCCAAAAATATATAGATAAAAAGTGTTGAAATCCCATTTAAGTATTGATAACCAAAATTTGCATATTTCAAGGTCATGTACTTGGGACGCTATAGTTTTCAGAGATATTAGAGAATCGGTTGTTCCTTTTTCGACTGATTGCAAGAGGCCTTGCAACTTGCAGTTTTCGAAAAATAAATTTCTTGATTATCGCAATCTGGGGGAGCATTTTTTTTTATAATGGAACTACTGATATTGCTTTTTTAAAAGGTCGTTATAGTTCCCGCCACCCTTATTTGTTATACTTTAGGGATGGAACCGGTATTTGAAAAACCGGTTTTTCTGAAAAACTGCCATCCCTAACGTGTTCTAATTTGGTTGGCGGCGAGTATAGTGTTCCGAGAATTACCAGGAAACGCTCGAAGTACAGTTGCTTCCATTCGGAAAGTTGCTAGATGGGGACAAATGGATATATCAGCAAGACAATTGCTCCATTCATGTGTCATACTCTACAATGCAGTGGTTTAGACAAAACCAAGTAACTGTTATGGACTGGCCAGCCCTAGGTCCTGACCTGAACCCAATGGAGAACCTGTGGGGAATATTAACTAGAGACGTATATGGTAATGAGGCCCAGTGGCTTAGAGGTAGTGTTTCGCATTCCCACGCCACCGGTCAGGGAATCGAGTCCCGGATTGGGCGATGTTTACTCAGCCTTTCATCTCTTAAGTGGGTCGATAAAATGAGTACCCAGCACATGCTTGGGAACTAAACACTGGGGGGTTCCGAGGCTGACCACCTTATCAGGACATATGCCTAAAACCCCAGAGCCCTTGGTCACGTAAGCTGGAATGGGCACGGCAGGCCTTGGCCCACTAACGGGCTGTTGCGTCGAGGAGTTTAGTTTAGTATATGCTAATGGGCATCAATTTGCAACAGTTCAGGATTTAAAGCTGCAAATTGAACAAAGTGTGTTTAATCTAAAGCCAGAAATTCTTCAAACTCTTGTTTTGAGTATACCTGATCGAGTTTTTGATTTGAAGTGATTAGGAAAAACTGCTCACAAATTTGAATGTTAAAGGGACTTATTAAGAACACAAGACTTACCGTCCTCTGATTAGATTTTCTTTAAACAATTCTGGTACAATTTCGGCTACATTTGAGCTGTTAATCTTGTTTGTCATACCTACTATACTTTTCTTTAAAGCTTCCCATGCTATTCTTTGGTAAGCTTCACTGCAAAAGACGAAAAAGTAAGCATATTGTAAAACCAATATGTTTTTTACGTATAGATGTCCACATTTATAAAAATTTAACTGTTACAATATCTAATTATAGGCCTTTAACATCCTTGCTTTATTTAACACCCTTTAGTTTCAATTATAAATATATTTGTGCAAAAGAATTTAAGTCAAAAATATTAGTCATCACTGATCCGTATAAACTCTCCCTAATCCATTAAAAATCTAATGAAACAATTTAAATGAGAAGAGGTATTATTGACACAATGAAGTAATAAAAAATATAAAGGAATAATCTAGAAACGAGAAGGAATAATTTAGGCTGGCAGTCATAAAATTAAATATTTCTTTACCTTCCTTTATCTTTTATCTGCGCCTGCATCATACGTAACCTTGCTGGTGGAATATAGGCTCCTCCTGTCTTCATATTGATGTTGCTCATTTTCATGCGTTTTGACAATGGCTCTATAGCATCATCTGATTTAGTATTCTCAGTATTGATTTCCTTTGGCAAATCATCTTCCTATAAAATAAAAGAACATAAGAACTATTTTGTAGTTTAGATTCATAATACATTGTGAATTGCCATTGGTGCAAGTAATACAGTCGAACCTTGTTACGCGAACTCGCTTAACCCCTTAAGATGAACTGAAAGCATTTCCATGGCATATAAAGCTTTGAGCTAATGCTAAGAATTCTCTTAACAGGAAATCGCTTTCGGCAAAATCCCACTTAACCCGAACAAAAAATTCTGAATTTGACTGTTTTTCTTAGTAATTCGAAGAACAAATTAAACAAAACATAAAAATAAAAGGGGCAAACAAGCATTCTAAGAGAATATTGTCTTCTACTTCTGAGAAAATCACAAGATCTCCCATGATTCTCAGAATAATTTTTAGATGTTATTTTTTTATCAACATTTTATGTTATTTTTAAAATCAACATTTGAGTGAAAATGTTTTAATATTGTAGCACAAAAAAAGTATGAAAATGTCAGTGCTGACTTATATCCAAAGTTTGAAGTCTCAACTTTATTGCATAGATTTTATATCAAGTGACCAATAATTTAAGTGTTTTCCTTGACTTTATTCTCTTATCTAATAGTCATTGATTAGGTTTTGAAATATATTAACTATTATATTTGTAAAACTTATCTACTATTGAATAATTAAAACTTATTAGTGCTGTTCCCTGGTTTTCTATTTTAAAAGAAATTCGATTAGGAGATGTCTCTGTAGTGTTATGATTTAACAAAGTTTGTCAGTTGCTAGTTTAACATAGTTAGCCAGTTTGGCACTTGCTATGCCTATCATAAACTTATGAAATGAGGGTAACAATGAGAAATAGGTCCAGTGTCCTTTTCAGAAAGAGGAAGGAAAATATAATATAAAATGGTTAAAACTGGTCTCCTACAATTTTTTAAAACCAAAAATGGAATTTTTCAGAAAATCACCCGTATAATGATAGCATTTGTAACTTTAAAACATAAGAATTAATAGAATACAAGACATAGACCAGTCAAAGCACTTTTACAATTTCAATTTTTTATTTAAATAGTTAACTATTTAACTAGGCTTTTTAAGAGTTTTAACTACTTCTAAAACTAGTTTTCTAGTACTTCTGAACATAGTTTTGACGTGTAGAACAACCACAAGTGCAGTACTAGAAGGCTCTGTTAACAAGTAGTTAAACAACAGCCTGGTAATTAAAGTGAAGTAAAAAGTATTTTGAAAAATTATAAATCTACATACCGGTGGATTAGGAGATTCAGCTTGCCTTTTATATCTGGAGTAACTATTTTGTCTATCAGACCTGGAAATTATATAAATAAAATTAAGAACTATTTAAATGTGTTTAAAACATAATGTAAAGTATTTTTGATTCCCAAATGAATATTTAATGATATTAGTTAAAAAAATTAAAGATTTTAATAAAAATTGAAGCTTGTCAAACAGCTTACGCTAGCACTGTCCCGACAAAATTAAAAGTTGTCTATAATATATAATTTTTTTTTACATTTAAAAGCTTTTAAGCTACCGATCCATCAACAAATCGAACACAGCAGGGCCGTGTGGTGCTATGATGCAGAGAGGCGGCCGCCTCAGGCGGCATTTGAGTAGGGGCGGCAAATTTCGGCGGTACTTAACTATGAATAAATTCCACTTATCTTTTTTTTTTTTTAGTCCTGTAAAGAAAAGACCACTACTCTACGCATGTTACTAAAGGAGCGGCAATTGTAGGGAACAACCGAAAGTGGCGGAATGCGCCCTCCTGTCGGCGGCCTTACACCAACGATGTTTTTCTAAAGCCTATGTGTTTACGCTTTTTTCTTGTTTTCTCCTAAAAAAACTTCATTCCACCGAGGGGGGGGGGTGACATAAGTGGGGTGGACCGTCACTGAGTGAAACCGATACATACCATAGAATGTGGCATCTTTTCCCGGTCTGAAGTCTATCCTTACCAAGAATTTTAAGGGCACCCAAAAACAAGTTGTCAAAATAATTCTCAGAAAAAGGACACTTTGGGGTACCTCTTGTTATTGGTCTTCAGAAAAAGGCGGATTTTGCCTCAATAATTATTTCAAATAGTAGAAATTTGAATGTATACTCAATTATAAATGGAGACAAGAAACAAAGAAGTGCTAAAAAAAGAGCACTTTTGTCCTCTCTTTGGTTTGGTTAACTACTTTATTTTAAGAAAATTTGGTATTGGATTATTATTATTGAGGAATTTTCTGTATAAGTTTGTAGAGCACAATGCTTTGATTTGTTGTTTAATGGTACACAGTTAAAAATGAAGATCTCAAAAATGGGTACTAAAACGTTCTCATTTTATTGCGAGAACAATATTCTCTAAAACAAATACTTGAAATATCAATTTTGAGATCATTCATGTTTTTAAAATTCAACAAATTCTTGTAGAAAATTGTGTAATCGAATAATTTATATAAGATTTTTTATTATTGATTTAGATTGGGATTCATATTAATATTAAATATCTATTGTATAATAGATGTACGCACATAAAATCTAATTTTAAATGTCAAATTTAAGAAAAATAAAAACATGCGTGCGTTGTCATCACGGTAATTATTATTATTTTGATGTACGGACACAGGTGGACAGAAATTGTTCCAGTTTTAGGTGAAAACAGAGTTATTATGAAAGTTTTACAAAAAAAGTCAAGGGCGGTATTTTAAAGACTTTCATAATATGAAAAAAATGTACCACACTGCCCTGGAACGCAGACAATCCACTACATCAACAAACCGAAAAATTAGTACCGCCTCAAAATAATACCGATTCAAGGTGACAGTAATAGATAATTTTTTTTGTGTAAAGTATACAATTAAGACTGTTAAATATACCTGGTCATTGTGCTGTCCTTTTAGGTACTGCGAAACATTCCAGTTCAACTTTCAACTCAATGGATGTTTACATGATTCTACCTCTATGTCATAGCCTCCTACATAGAATGCCATCTAAACTCGAGAAATAACATAGATTCACAGGCTGTCCTCAAAAAGTACTCTGGTCGCGCCATCTCTTGGTAGTCGTTCGCATATTTTAGTAGGAATGTATTCGCAATTCGCGGTGAATGACGGATCCAGCGGGCTATTTCGAATACCGTTCGGTACAAGTAACATAATAAACAAATGAGTTATTTTTTTTTATTTTGTTTCTGCTTCCAAGCAATATTATTTGCCAGAGAAATTCATAAAATACAATTTTAAATTTAAAAAAATCCCTCTTCAGTCTTCATAATGTTTGAATAGTGTAAAAACTGTTACAGAATATATCTGCCAAAAATCACAATTTTTAGAAATTTAAGATTAAAAAGCTAAAAACAGCAAGCACATATTTTTTTAAAAAACATAATCATGTAACGAGTTTCTTTGTTTTTTTAACTGTTTTAAACAAAACGCTATAGAACTATACATTTAAAATCCCCGTATAAGAATATTCTACTGGAGATTAAAACACAAGTAATGAGAATCTTGTTCAGAAGTTACATTATTAAAAAAAATAGTTTTGGCTTCTTAAATAAAAATTAACAAATACTATAACACTTAATAAAAATGCTTCTGTTAAGAATAACAGTCCCTGAATAATAATACCATAACTTCGAACAACAACAAAATTTTAAAATGAGATAGATCATTTAAATTTGTAACTCAACTATAAAGTGCATTTAAAGAAGAACAAAAGCAAATGTGTGTTTAAACTATATATTAGGAAGGGAAAAACAAATAATAATAATTAATTCATTATAAAAAGTTTCAAGAGTAAAAATATTTAGAATAGATAAATTTTCACCCAAAAAGAATACTAATTGTAAAAATTCTTTACCTAATATATTCCATTTCGTAGGCATTCCTATATAGAAACACCGTGTTCTTTCTTTGATTTATAGGATGGTATGATGCAAAAAAAAAACCTGCCATTATTTGTAGCATTTACAAAAGTTTAAAAAAAAATTATAAATTTCGAACTCGTTACCAAAATTTCTAATCACAGCGAACTGGATGTAAACAAACAACAACAACAACCAACAACACATGCACGTTGTTGCGTGATGGCGCCATCTATTGACAGCTTTCTCATGACTTCCAATTTTGATCGAGCTTGGATGGCATTATATGTAGGGGGCTATGCTCTATGTTTACATCACATCAATCTTGTTGCCAAATATTTCAAACTAATTTACTTTTAAGTTAGTTGGTTTGGTTAAAAATACAGCCTACAAGATTTATGTTAACAGTGTGAAATGGGTTTATTTCGAAAATTCCGGTGTTTGTGTGAGTGAGTTTATGTTCGAAACGCAACATGTGAAACAAAATATGCGATTTTACCTCGAAACAAAATATATATATTAAATTTAGGATTTATGCGTTTGTTCATTTAGGTTTAGTTTAGTTTGAAATTATCGTCGCTCTAGAGCTACACGAGGGCCATTGGCGATGGGCAACATAATTCATAACCACTGTCAAGTGACGAGCCGACACCTGAGTAGGCACCCAACGCAACCGTTAAGGCGTTTGTTTATTTATGGATTTCGGCAGACGTAAGTTGCGGCCTATCTTTTAAACTTCAAAGTGATAAAAATAACTAAAATTTTTAAAATGAAAATTCACCTTGAAACAAATTAAATTTTTTTGTGTCCATTTTAGCAGTAGTTTTACATGTTTGTTTCTAAAAAAAATTACGAAATAAGCTGTGTTAAATGTGGCAAAATCTAGACAACCTAAAGCATCTCAATCAAAAATCGAAAAATTTGAAGACTCTCTTTGATAAATGAATCACGATCCTTAATAATCTCAACAACAAATAATCTTAAAATTTGGCCCTAATCGTATGAAAGAAAAAGACGCTTATCACGTAACTAGAGATAAAACTACTCGGAAATAAATGAAATACGAGAATTCTCGAAAATTATCAAAACGTGAATTTGCATATGAGCTTTTTTTTTAAAAAATTCCACCATAATTGTAAATCATTAAAAACAAGAAGTTCATAAAGAACTAAAATAGCCTACTTTCCTGTTACTTAAATACTTACTGAAGTTCTAATCGGGAAAAAACTAGGTTTCTAACAGTAAATATCATCAACAGCCGTTTCTACACTAGATTTATACATATTAGAAAAAAATCGAAACACAGCATCCACCTAATAATTTAAACTTCTAAAAGCCAAAATCAACTATTTTCCTTAATATTATTTCGCAAATCAATTAAACATTATTTATCGTCTGCTCGCGATTTATTTGTAGTTCGAGGAATAATTAAATATTTATTAATAACAAAAGTAATGAAACTCCAAACTGCATTAAAAAAATAAGAAATGTAAATTAAAACTTAGCATAATTGTATGCAAAAGTATGCCTTGCCGCTTTCTTGTTAGATAATTAATGAATAATCAAGGAATCAAATTGTGCTACATTTTTTTGACCTCATTTCAAACTGATTCATGAAAATATTATTTTGCTTCAAATAGTATGTTTAAATAAATAAAGTTTCTCATGCCATTGTTGATTTGGCAACAGTGATTTAAATGACTCAAAATTGAATTTCAATGCTAATTCAATGGGAAATTCGCCGACAGATAGTAGATTTATGTCCGTCCGGACGTACAGACAGACGGACAAAAAGTATGAAAGTTGGGTATCTGAGGTTATAGCTTTCTAACAAAAAAAGAATTTTTAAGATCCGATGCCGATTTTGGAAGGGGGGTACGGACGGACAGACGGCCAGACGGACATCGACCGCATGTCAATACCTACTTTTTCATTTTTTTTAATTCTTTCGAATTAAAAAAAGAAAAGTAGGCTAAAAAATAACACTAATTTCGTAACTTTGAAGATAGACTCCTCGGAAATCAACGGAAAATCGAGAATCGTAAAAAAATTTCATGTAAGAGTTTTTTATTTAAAACAAGAAGTTCATAAAGAACTAAAATAGCCTACTTTCCTGTTACTTAAATACTTACTGAAGTTCTAATCGGGAAAAAACTATGTTCCTAAAGTAAATATCATCAACAGCCGTTTCTACACTAGATTTATACACATTAGAAAAAAAAATCGAAACACAGCACCCAGCTATAATTTAAACTTCTAAAAGCCAAAATCAACTATTTTCCTTAATATTCGTTCGCAAATTAATTAAATATTATTTATCATCTGCTCGTGATTTATTTGTAGTTCGAAGAATAAATATTTATTAATAACAAAAGTAATGAAACTACTCCGAACTGCATTAAAAAATAAGAAATGTAAATTAAAACTAAGCATAATTGCATGCAAAAGTATGCCTTGCCGCTTTCTTGGTAGATAATTAATGAATAATCAAAGAATCAAATTGTTCTACATTTAATGACGTCATTCCAAACTGATTCATGAAAATATTATTTTGCTTCAAATATGTTTAAATAAAGTTTCTCATGCCATTGTTGATTTGGCAACAGTGATTTAAATGACTCAAAATTGAATTTCAATGCTAATTCAATGGGAAATTCGCCGACAGATAGTAGATTTATGTCCGTCCGGACGTACAGACAGACGGACAAAAAGTATGAAAGTTGGGTATCTGAGGTCATAGCTTTCTAACAAAAAAGAATTTTTAAGAGGGACTGTCAGTCCCATAGAGCTAATGGTTCAGTTTTGAAATCATAATTTTTGCAAAAGAATTGGTTTGTCATGTTATCCCATTTTCACCAGGTATGACAATCATCATAACATCAATTTAAAACAAAATTGAATAGGAAATAACATCCGGTTATTTAATTCTTAATTGATAAAGTTTTAATATAGTGTCGCCATCTGCTGTAATTTTTGGCATTTTAAAACTTCATAAATATATAATTAAATAACTAGATAACATTTTCGTTTCAAAATTTGTTTCATTTCGATGTTATGTTGATTCTCATACCTGGGAAAAAAGAGCTTACATGGCAAAGCAATACTTCTGCGGAAGTTGTGATTAGAAAACTAATGCATTAGCTCTATGGGACTGACAATCCCTCTTAAGATCCGATGATTACAACCGATTTTGGAAGGGGGGTACAGACAGACAGACAGGCGGACAGACATACGAACAGACAGACATACGAACAGACAGACAGATGGACAGACAGACAGATGGACATTAATCGACCGCATTTCAATACCTACAGTGATTTAAATGACTCAAAATTGAATTTCAATGCTAATTCAATGGGAAATTCGCCGACAGATAGTAGATTTATGTCCGTCCGGACGTACAGACAGACGGACAAAAAGTATGAAAGTTGGGTATCTGAGGTTATAGCTTTCTAACAAAAAAAAATTTTTTAAGATCCGATGATTAGAACCGATTTTGGAAGGGGGGTACGGACGGACAGACAGACAGACGGACATCGACCGCATGTCAATACCTACTTTTTCATTTTTTTAATTCTTTCGAATTAAAAAAAGAAAAGTAGGCTAAAAAATCGGTTGACTGCTGAATCTCTAAACAATCGGTACAAAGTGATTCTTTGGAAATCGATATGGAATGCGGAAAATTGCAGAAAGTGGCAAAATTTCCCACATACACCGAAAATTTCAACTACATCAATATTAATTCCGATTTTTCCAACGTAAAAAAAATGAAGTACAATTCCTGACAACTGGACACCCTGCGTAAAAAATAGTGTCAGTAAACATTGATTTTAAAAACAATTATACTTTGCGTTAATACAATCAATAATACAATACTTAAATAATATTGGACGTTTAATAGTTAAACTATGACCCAGAAAATTTAGATAATCCTATATTAGCTTTCCACACTACGTTTTTAAGGAAAAAAGTTGAAGTCTATGCAAGGACCATGTCTGTCCATCTGTCACCCACTTTCAAAGTCCAAACTACAAAAGCTACAGGTAAGTGTGATACATCAAAAAATTCAGGGTATCAAAATTGGAGCACATTGAAAATCTCAGATTTTTTTTTAATTCAAAGTACTATATAATTCAACAATTAAAAAAAACTGCAAAATTCAATACTCATTCAAACACATAAGAAATCCACTTTTATTGGAATTAAATCACTATTTCACTCAGAACAATCGCGCAAGAAACTTTATTCCTATCAAATAAAAAAATTAAAAGACATTTATTTTTGCGACATAAATCAGTTTTAAATGATGTTATCTAAATCTACTAGCTTTATAAAACTGACATTGCATGGGAGTACTCTTAATAACGGTGATTTGTTTTTACGAACTTTTATTTTAGACCAATTGATCCCCTCTCTACTGTTCAGCACCCTAGGATATTATAATCTCCTCCCATTCTGATATCATCATGAGTGGATGTCCGATTGTATCCAGGCCCTTCCGAGTAGATGTCTGATTGTATCCAGGCCCTTCCAGGAGCTAGAGGGCTTTCCCATGGGCTCCCGTTAAAATTGCCAAAATGTGGGTTAACATTTCAAAGCATATTTCATACAACTCAATGGGGCTGGGGAGCTCAGTCGTGTAAGGCGTTTGTCTTGCACGCTGAAGGTCCCAGGTTCGGGCATGGCCCAACTAACTGCCGACCCGTAAATGGCAAGTGCAGGCAAAGAAATGTCCAACAAATAATATGCTGTGTGGAGGTTGTGTGTGCCCATTAAATATCCTCCAAAGTCCCGACATTACTTGGCCGCGGTTCTAAATTATGACGCCTGTTGCTATTAGCCCTCGTGCAGCTTTAATGCGCTGATTATTCCAACTAGCCCTCACTCATACAACTCGATAGGTATAGAAAACCCAACGTTAAATTTGCAACTTCGCCAAAAGCCACCAATACCAAAAGTTGATCAGCCGTTATATCATAGCTGTACCTAATTGAATGTTTCATAAACAAAGAAAAACCTTGCTCAGGGTACACTTAAGGATCAAAAAGCAGTTGAAAAGTTCACTAACAGTAATACCATCAACAATCGTTTCTTCACTAGATTTATACACATTCGAAAAATAAAAATCACTAAAGACAGCATTCAGCTATAATTTCAACTTCTAAGAGCCAAAATCAACTATTTTTCTTAATATTCTTTCGCAAATTAACTTAATATTATTAATCGTCTGCATGATTTATTTGTAGTACGAAGAATAATTAAATATTTAATAATAACAAAAGTAATGAAACTACTCCAAACTGCATTAAAAAATAAGAAATGTAAATTAAAACTAAGCATAATTGTATGCAAAAAATATGCCTGGCCACTTTCTTGGTAAACAATTAATGAACAACAAAAAATCACATTGTGCTACATTTTATGACGTAATTCCAAACTGATTCATGAAAAAAATATTTTGCTTCAAATAATTTTAAATAAAGTTTCTCATGTTATTGTTGATTTGGCAGCAGTGATTTAAATGACTCAAAATTGAATTTCAATGCTACTTCAATGGGAAATCGGCCGACAGATAGTAATTTTTGTCCGTCCGGACGTACAGACAGGAGGGCAAAAAGTATGAAAGTTGAGTCTCTGAGGTCATAGCTTTCTAACAAAAAAAAAAGAATTTTTAAGATACGATCGATAGAACCGATTTTGTAAGGGGGGTACGGACAGACAGACACAGACACCCACAGACAGACGGAGATCGACCGCATGTCAATACCTACTTTTTCATTTTTTTAATTCTTTCGAATTAAAAAAAGAAAAGTAGGCTAAAAATCAAATAAAGATTTTAAATCAATAAATAAAATAATGGTATTCAAATTAAACCCACATGCTTTTACCTGTTTATATTTAATTTTAGCTCGTGCTAAACTGCTGAAAATTTCCTTCAAATTGAAAAATATAAATTATAATTTTATAAAAATGCTCAATGCTATTCTTATGGAGAAATTGGCTCACATTTTGCCTTCCTACACCCGTTTGGGTTCGAATTTCGAAAAACAGTTTCTTAAATTACGCCTTCAGTACAAAAGAAGTCATCTCCTAAAATTTGGTATCTGACCTCCAGTAGTTTTGCTGGGCATTGATACGTGAGTGAGTGGCTGAATGAATCAGTCAGTCAAGACTCCTTCCTTTATATATAAACTAGCTTTATAAACCCGGCGTTGCACGGGTGTACCCTTAATTAGTAGGTTTTTTTATGAAACTTTTATTTTATACCAGTTGATCCCCTCTCCACTGGTCCACTCCATCAGGGATATTATAATCTCCTCCCATTCTGATATGAGGGGGTCTTCCCATTCTGTTAATTGTATCCAGGCCCTTCCAGGAGTTAGAAGGCTTTCCCATAGATCCCTGTTCAAATTGCCAGAACAGCTACGACATAATGGCCTGTTTCTACTTCACGATTAGCGCAACAAAACTGCCCAAATGTTGTAAACATTCCACTCCTTATTTCATACAACTCGATTGGGCTGAGGGGCCCAGGTTTAGGTCCGGGCATCGCCAAAATAACTGCCGACCTATAAACGGCTCGTGCAGCCAAAAAATTTCCGCCGAATAATACCCCGACTGAAGGGAGTGCACATTAAATATTTTTTAAAGTTGCGACGCTGCGTACGATGTCACCTTTAAAAGTTGCATTGGGTGCCTACTCATGTGTCGGCTCGTAACTTGACTGTGGTTCTAAGTTACGACGCCTGTGGCCAATAACCCTCGTGTGTAGCTCTAGTGCGACAATAGTTCAAACTAACCCTAACCCAAACAACTGGATGGGTATAGCTACCCTACCTTAAATTTTCAACTTCGCCAAAAGGCGTCAATTCCAAATGTCAACCGGCCTTTATGTCATAGCTGTATTAAATCGACAGTTTCATAAACAAAGAAAAGCCTGGTCCAGTGTACAATTTCAAAAGATAATCAATAAATAAAATAAAATAAGGATTTTTAAATAACAATACTGGCTACCATATCATAGCTGAACTTTTATTTCTGTTAGTAAAGTCTTTGCTTACGATACAACTTGTTAAATATAGAAACCCAACGTTAAATTTTCTAGATCACCAAAAATCGCCAACCAACTGGCTACCATATCATAGCTGAACCTTTATTTTTGTTTGTAAACCACATAACTGAATAGAATTTAGAAATAAAATAGTTTAAACAAATTTTGAGACTAAAATAGTTTGAACAAATAATTAAAAATATCAAATTGCAATCTTACATATGATATTCTCGAGCTTTTTAGTTCTTATATGTAATTCCTCCAAAGTTTTAATCTCCATCTTTTTCGAAACTGCCAAACTGAATTGAATTCGAAAATATAATCATTGTTCATTCATTGTTTTTTGTTTTTTAAACAGAATTTAAATTAATCATTCTTGAAAATACAAGTAAATTCAACAAACAATAAGTAATAATTATTGAATATTTGATGAAAAATAGTGTAATTTCGACGTTTAAAAGGTTAGGATTAAACTTGATGATCTGTTTAAATTTTTTTTTTAGACGTATGGATTTTGTGTGGAAGCAGTTATAAGTGACAGTTCGTTTTGGTAAGGTTTTTTCATGGTCATTTGTTTTTTAAATGGAATTTAAAAATCATTCTTGGAAATACAAGTAAATTTAGCAAACAATAAGTAATAATTATTGTATTTTCGATGAAAACTAGCTTAATTCCGACGTTTAATATAAAACTAAATGTTGTGTTTGGCGATATTTGTAGATGCATGGATTTTCTGTGGAAGCAGTTTTAAGTGAAAGTTTCAGTTACAAACTTACTTGTTTACTAAAATATTACCTGTATAATATGCTTCTTTTATTTACATAAATATGGAATACTTTAAATTTATTTAAAAACAGAACATTTTACACTTAAAGACCCTGTTAACTACAATTTAAGAAATAAATCTATTTACAATATACCTAAAGCCTTTTTTACAAATGCATTATGTATTGCAAATTTTTTAACTCACTGCCTGCACAAATAATAAGTTTAACAAATAAAAATACATTAAAAAAGTTAATGGACATATTAAATATTGATGTAAGAGATTTTGTAAAAATCTCTGATAAAATAATAATAGATCATAATAATTCATGTCAAGTTAATTATTTTTACCGTATTGTGTATTTTCATTGTTATGTGTTGCCCACCTGTTATTTGGATACTAAATTGCCAGGTGCTTTTAATTTTCTCTCCTAATTTTATTTGTATACTTTTATGTGTTGTCTGGATGGCTCTTTTGACAGTCACCAGTTAATATGTTTAAAATTAAAATAAAGTTTTTTCTCTCTCAAAAACATAGAACCATTCCTTTCATATTTGGTTTCGGTGATTGATGGAATGACATGGTAAGTTCGCCCCACCTTGATTAACAAATCAAGACCTTATTTTCAATTCTGTTTAACTATTGCTTGTTATAAAATTCAATATGAAATAGAAATTATTAGTAAAATATCATAAAACAAAATACCTTTCTGTATCATCTCTTTTTCTGCCTTCTGACCTTCTTGATTCCCAATGCCTCTCTTGAACAGTGTCGCGATATCTTTCATCAGGGGACATTCTTCTCTCATTTCTACTCCAATTATCTTTTTTAGGAAAGTCATCTCTTTGATATTCATTTCTTCTTGATTTATCCCTTTTACCAAACTCCTTTTCAAAGTCATTATGTTTAGTATATGTTTCATCACCGGATTCACCGTCTCTAGGATAATGTTTGTGTTTCTTTCTTGAACGATTTTCCTTAAAATTATCAGATTTTAATGAGGTATTATGTTCTTCATCAGAATCAGGCTGCTTTTCACTTTTTGATTTTTTAGGTTGCTTTGTTGTATCCACGTCTGCTTCTTCTTCTTGCGAATCTTTTTCAAGCCTACGAGAGGATCTGTATTGTTTGGACTTTCGATAAGGTGGAGGAGAGTTTTCGTCTTTCGATCGTTTGGACTTAGAAGAGCTCTCATGTCTGGAGCTTTTTCTTGGTGGTGAGCTGTCCACTTTAGTTGGCCTTGCGGACCTATCCTCTTTAGATTTCTTGTGGGACTTCATAGAATGCCTGTCTTCTTTTTGTTTGTTGTTGTAGTCCCTTTCAGGTGACTCTTCTGGATCTTTATACTCACTCCTCTGCTTCCTTTTCTAAAAACAATGGTAAATACAAGGTTCAGTTTGTTAGAAATACATAAATTTATAATTAATACATACATCTTCCACCTTTCCTCAGCGACAGACTGTGAACTGCTGCTAATCATATAGGCGTTACATCAAGGTAAAAAGCAAAATCAAATTTATAACTGGATGTGCAATTTAGTGCGAGCATGAGAATAGTTACTGATTATTAAAGGCAGGAATCTGTATAGCATCTGAATCTTATCTATTGATTTGAATCAGAATTTGATTTATGGATAGTATACTTTCTCACAACTTGTAGGGTATGAAGCTTTACAGAATTTTACTATTATAAAAATGCAAATAATTAAAAAAAAAAGAATTTTATGAACGAATATATTGCTGCTCTAATATTTTCAAGGAACCCTGATTGTTACAGTATCTAAACAAGTGACACTAAAAATATTTTGAGAATTGAGTTGGTTTACAAACTTCTTAAAAGAAGTTTGTAAACCAACAAAAATAACTTCTTACGGCATTCTAACCATGTCAGGAACCTACTACAGCTCAGCCTTAATTGAGCTACTCCATAATCAGCATAGAAAGGTCTTATATCCCTCCCAAAAAACTTTGTAACAGTAAACAAACGCCAATCTAAAAAAAACCCGATGCATTTATTTTATAACAAAAAATGCATTTACTTTAAAACAAATTATTATGAAAGTTGTCGCTAAAAAAGCTGTGATATAAAAAGAATGCCAATCTCTTATTTAAAACTTCTTGGTCATAATAAATAGTATAATTTAAATTTCGCTGCCATAAAAAAAAATTGCGCTTTTTGAGGTTAGTGCCCATTTTAATCACCCTCTATACCTTTATATAAATGTATTTGTTAGCCATAACGAAATAGTTGTCTACTCATCGTAACCTAACGAAATCAGAGCATCGCCACACTGTTTACCTTTTCAGGAAGAGTTGAGTTGTCCTCGAATCGATTAACTGTTGACTGACTGATTTGCATAAGTGTCAGTACATTTATCTCTGAAGCGAAATGAAATAATAGGACTAAGGAACTGATCTGATTTAATTGAAGTCTAGATGGTTTAAATAGTCAACGCATCGTTCAAACTTCACTCGTTTACTTTTCTTTCAGTGATATCATGTAGTAGTGTTTATTGTAATTTAATCCGGTTCGTTTCGTGGACGACTGCGTCTGTGGCAGTCGGGTGTCCGACAACAATAAAATATGAGTAACTATTTGTTTTAGTTTATCTTTGTAAACTGACCACTTCCTTTTCTTGTACAATATTGAGTATGCAAATATTTATGTGTTTATAAAATGAATAAATGAAACTGTTTTTCTTTTAAAAACTTGTTTTCCATTCTCTGCTGGATGCACACATTTTTAGTTGGAACACTTTTAGTGTAACAGTATTGAGATCATATATTTGTTAAAGTTTTTTTTTAAGTATCCTTCGTTATTTTGATTTGGTAATTCAAATTCATTTGCGTGATTTCATTTTTTTTAGCGGGATTAAGATGGGCACCAACCTCAAACAGCACAATTTTTTTTATGGCAGCGAAATTTAAATTATACTATTTATTATGACCAAGAAGTTTTAAATAAGAGATTGGCATTCTTTTTATATCACAGCTTTTTTTAGCGACAACTTTCATAATGTCTTGTTTTTTGTTATAAAATAAATGCATCGGTTTTTTTTTTAGATTGGCATTTGTTTACTTTTACAAAGTTTTTTGGGAGGGATATCAGTAGTTTTAAAATTTATTTTATTAGATGCATTTTGCGGTAGGAAGGATTAACAAGAACAAGTTTTATGAACAAGAACAAAAGATGCAAAGGCAATATTGACTACAAAATAGACGACAGAATTTGAATGTGGGTTAAAGTAAGCTTTAGGCCCCGGATTTGGCGACATCTCAAAATTTGGCGCCAAGTCAAAATGACAACAAACCTGACGTAAGCCAAGTCTGTTGCCACCTTGAAATGACAACAAATACTTGCTGAAATTACTAACGAGACCAAATATATCTGACCAAAACGATTAAAGGAACCGGAAAAATGCCATTAACTAAAGAATAATCTGGCATAAACGACCAAAGCGATATTTTGAAAAAAATCGGAAAATAACCATTTGTTGCACGATCAAAACAAAGCTAAAAATAATAACAGGTTCTAAAGCAATCTATGATAATTATAAATAATATTAATGCTATTAAAAATTATTAATGAGGAAAACGCTCAAGATTAACTAATAAACTAGTAGGATAGAATCGTAACTTAATTCTCAATTCAATAGCAAACAAAATATTTATTTAAATAAAATAAACGTAGAACCATCTACAAATTATTTTAAAAAATACATTTTTGAAAAATGAAACGTTTGATAAACATTACATACCAGGAAATTAACCAACGTATATCCTACGATCCTACCACGGTAAAAAAAAACGTGGATCAAAATTCCGCAAATTCCGACCATAAATTATAAAAATAATGACTTAAAACGGTTAAATATAGCATTAAAAATAGATCGATAACAAAAAACTTTACTTTTAATTAAAAACAATTAAGATTTAACTGGATTGATATTTTGATCCACATTCCACGGAAATAAGCAATGCTACTGCTTCGTGAAAAAATAAAAATAATGGTTGCCGAACTTGGACCAGGTTTTTTAGCCAATACACTGTGGAAAGGTTACCAAACTTGGCAAATTTCGTTTGAAGCACGATATTTGGCGATTTCGCCAATTTTTTGTCGTCAAGGGTTGCTGTAAAACAGATTTGGTGGGGTTGCCAGATTGTCGACTTTATTGACGGGGCTTATAACTTACTTTAGCCTGAATGTGTGTGGGGAGTTGTATAACCTCCGATACAAAAAATATTATTTCTTACTTTTTATAAAAAATCCAATGGTATATAAATGTTTGAATGTTAATATGGTAACCAAATATGACTGTTTACATTTCTAGACCAATCATTCCACTCGCAATGTTGATATATTTTCTTTAAATAAAAACGCCTGAAAGTTTAAATGACACATTCCGTTATTTAATTGGACATTTTCTTTTCAATATGTCGGTTCAGATATTTGATAAATCATGCATTTTAGAAGCTGTAACAATCCACCCAATAGTTTAACACAGTTACAAACACTTGTTTCTCTCGCTCTTCGATTATAGCAAACCTTGGTTGGCGCGGTTTCGGGAAGAAGATGGCTAGTTTATAGCGCAACCGTACCGCCAAAGGTAATATAGATTTTCCTAAATTGAAAATAGAAAGAATTAGTTTTGGAACTTCAAACCTACGTCAGAATATGAACTAGGGCATTCTTAATCGTTTAGTAAAAACCGCTTCCAGATTCATGGTCTAGTAATGGTTGTAGGTCTGAGCAAAAATTAGGTCAAAATGGGACTAAAACTGCTTGTTAGATTTCATTTTCGCAAATTTCCATTTTCCGCGCATTCCAATTTTTTTCTCAGCTGTTTTGTTATTCTAGAATAACCAATTTTTTTTAATCTAAAGTAATCCACAAAACCACTATACTGTATTTTTTTTAAATTGTACTACGAAGTTTAGTTTGCGTGATAGAAAATAAAATCGATTTTGCTTTTAACATAGCAAAATGTTTAGAGTATATACTTAACTGCCATTCAGCCCTTGGCATCATTTTGAGATTGGCATCCATTGGCATTTTGAGATTGGTCCTTTTCATATTATACATACAACTTGATAGGTATACCAACCCTACGTGAAATTTTCAAGTTTGCCAATGAACAGACTAGCCATTACATCATAGCTGTACCACTTATCTTATACGAAAAAAACTAGAAAGATATTCCTTTCCTATTAAAAACTGTGGACAGAGGTAGGAAGACACCATAATCTAGTAAAACAGGTCAAGATCCACCACTTCGTATCCGATCGTTTTTTCGATCCCAGGATAGATACGAAGACAACAAAATTTAATTTATAATTTGTCGATTGTACAAAGTAACACAGACGTGGATATAATAAAACGTACATACCTTGTCCGAGTGATATTCTGATTCTTTACGAGGAGACCTAAAAAAGAAAAATTTTTCAACTGTTAGCAATTGATATAATTACAAGCAGAAATAAAGGAAAGTATTACTTACACACGTTTCACAACAGACAGCATTTTTATTTTTTATTCCGTACTTAGAAAATAGAAAAACTATCACAATTACAGACAAAAGAAGACAACAAACAAAACTTGTTTTAGTTAGCAGTACGGTTACAGTTATTTTTAACAAAAGGAATTTCAAAATTTAAAACTGCCTTCAACGAAACTCTCGTCTGTAATGTAAACTGTAACTGCAAAGTTATAAAAATAACAATATATCAAAATCAAAACAAAAACAGTACGTTTACTTTGCTTTTCGTTATACGCAACTTATGGTAAATAGCTTTAATATCTTTGTAAACTATAAAAAATGTCAATATTAGTTATCGATGTTATTTTTAGAGATGCACCAAGTATAGTCATCTTAGATTTATAAGATTAATCTTTTGACATAGTCGTTAGCTAGTTTGAAGTCGTTAGCTCGACCAGCTAGTCGTTATCTACTTAGCATTTTTGATATACAATAATTATAACCTTTGCGCGTTTTGTATGATATAGTAGCTTATTTGGACTAATATTTATAACAAATTTTTTGTATTAAACTTTTAAACAAAGTTAAAGTCAGTAAGATCACGTAATAGTAATGGTTGATTAATTGAAAGCACGATAGTCTACTTTTTGCTACACGATGTCTAATTTGACCGGGTTACACTTTAAATCATAATTTGTTTTTTTCACACAATTTGTTTATTAAAGTTATATCAAACATATTGCTTCTAAATGTGCTTCTAAAACATGTTGCTTTTAAGCTGGCACACTTTGATCTGCCGTCAGCCATTTTCAAATACGATGTTGGAAGGAACACGTAGTAAAAATTAAAAACTGCTCATTAACTTTGTAACAGAATTTGTTACATTATTCTAAAAACAGATATTAGATTATAGAATTCAAGTCAATAAGAACAGACTGATTCTATGAAATCGACTATAGTTCTGTATAATTATTTTTTTTATAATAAGTATCAGTTCATTAATCCATTATCAGCATTTCAATTTAAAAAATCTATAATAATAAAAGAAAGAGTCTGTCTGTGTGTGTGTCTGTCTTCGGATCGTAAAAGACCTACTTATACTACCCTCAGACATTCGAAATTTTCAAGATAGATTCCCTTTAATACCAACGTGTGCACCAGAGGCTTAGTTTTTTCATATTTGTTACATTTTTAGAGAAAATTCGAATTTTCTTAAAAAAATACACCACATTCGCTCAAATCCGATCATTTTTTCTCTTTCCTGATGCCATCGGCTGAAAAAATAAAACTTTTAACGAAAACATTTAAAATTCAAAATGTTTATTTTATTCTTTTGTCATTACTTTCAGAAACTAAATTTATTATTTGAAAAATAATTGACATATTTCAAGTGACGTAATTCCGCCAGTCTTCATTCCCGGATTTTTTTGTGGGTTTATTTGATGATTTTTTCATTGATTTTTCTGTTGACTGCATGTATGCATATTTAAGCAATAAATGTATAGTTAAGCTAAAACTGGAACTATGATGGTTAATAAAGGCCATCGCACTAGAGCTATTAGTGTTTTACGTCTTTATTTTTTCGCCAAATACGTTGCCAAACTTGCCAAATTATTAACTAGAATTCGCCAAATAGGCAATTTCTTTTATAAATAATTTATAAGCTGGTCGGTTGTTCGAAGGTCATTGTGTTAGAGCTGTATATTGGGTGTGGGTAGCTATATCTATTTTCTTGCCAAATTATTTCCCAAAACGTGCCAAATGAGCTAAAAGGTTTTATGTATTTATGAGGGAATTGTGATGACATTTATGAGTGCATTTTATAGCGTATTTTTCATTTTGGAATTTTAAGGCAATGAAACGGGATTTTATAATTTATAACGAGCGAAAACAAAAATAAGTTTATGATCCTATAACAGGGTACATGGTACACATATTTGGAATCTATTTGATATTTTTTTTATTCCGTGCGAAGAACGGGTATAAGTTTGCTAGTACTGTTATAAAGAGACTTTTAAGATTTCTTTCTATTTCCTTAAATGCCTTTCCTCTTGTGAATGCATTGATTATTAAGCTCTACATAATCATTAATGCATTCTCAAGATCATAAATATGTAAGGATGCTTATTTTCCAAACCCAATTTTTGGCTGTCTAAAGGAAACAAATATAGATAATATTTTGTGTTTTAAACATTGTGAATTTTCTATTTCAGCAACAATAGTCATAATGTTCATAATTTTAAAGCCTTGAAAATTCTTTTCAGGTCTTTTACTATGGTTTGACACTTTAATTAATTTAAATAAGGGCAGATGCATTATCTAACTGTATTAGGGGCCCGAGAATTTCTTACAGTATAGCTGAAAACAAAAATAGTTGAAAAGTAAATTCCACTTGGCATGCATAAAAAAAAATTTCACCAAAAAGAACGAACTCATTATTGGACTTCTGTTTATTTAGCATAAAATACCCTTTTTTTCTAATGAGTCAGTTATTTTTAGTACACTGCATTTAAATATTATTAAGTTTTTTGTTGTTTTATTTGTATTTTACTACTAATTTTTATGTTCAGTAGGTTCACTTACTGCTCACAATATACATAAAATGAAACAAGGATAAAATATTTGTAGTGGCTTTTCTCCTTGAAATTTGAGTATGATGAGTCGAAAAACTGGAGACAGATTATCGGCCAAGGAAAAAGAAAAGTTGGAAAAATACATCAAAGCATTTATTGCTAAAGTTCCACAAGCAATAGTTCAGTCACGATGTGGGGAAAAAAGAATGAATTCTTCTTGCAGTACAATTGAAAAAGATATGGTATAGTTTTTTGTTTATTTGTTTTATACTAATTTGTATATCTGTCTTAAGTCATAGAGTTGAAATGTAATTGTAAAATATTTAAAAAATAATAGTTTGAAAAATAGACCATTGGTGTCCTAAAGTTGAATTAATGTGTTACTATGATCAAATACTGATGCAAATAAATGCAAAACAAATGTATTTGTTTAAAGGTATTGTAGAAAATGATATTATAATAATGATATAACATCAACAAATGATATCCTTGATAATGCTTACCTTGGAGGTAGTTTTAGAAACCTTTAAGAATCCTTTATAAAGTTTTGTGTGAGAACCCATTTTCATGGGTATTTGTTTATTTCAGTTCGAAATTGCAATCGAAGACAATCCAGACATCTATTCAAAGGTGAAAGAAGCCTGTTCCAACATCAATCTCCTACAAGAATTCTCTCTGTGTGTCGAGACACTTTTAAAAACAGCAGAAGGTGACACTTTGGTGCTGGAGGCCTGGAACCTGTGTCTGACCCCTTCGATCACTTTTTGGGACCCCAAACTTCGAGTCTACGCAGAGTTTGAAATTGTCATCCGGAGTTTGATAATGCTTCTCAAGTCAATTGTGGCGGTTACTCGAGTGACACCGGCTTTTAAACTGTCCCTGGGGCAGAGTGCCACCACTTATGTCATATTGTACAGAATTTATCCAGGGGAACTTCAAGTAAGAATGCACTTATGTTAATCCTGTGAATAAATATTTTAAATGTTCATGCAAATGCTTTTTGCCATTAACCCTGATAGTCAGGCTATTTTAAGTATAAAATCTATATAATTTTTATTTAATGTTTGAAGTTTATTTAAAGTATTTTTTTTAAGTAATGTTAAAGTTTTTCTAGCTAAATATTTGCATATTTAAAGCACAAATATATTTGCAAATGAAAAGATTTGTACAAAGTAAAAATAGATATACACGATCAATGATCATGTATTCAAATACTTATAGCGTTTATTAACCCTCCTTTCAATGTATCGTAAGGATTTTGATAAGATAATATCCACAGACTGCATTTAGACAGATAAATAAGTTTTAACTCTTATATTAGATAAGGATAATCAACCTAATGCCTTTTTCTTATAATTTAAAAAAAATTTGGATGTCTGGAGCACTTTTCTTTTAGTTAGCTAAACACATTGTGAAAATGGCAATCAAAGCATTGCATATATTTTTAAACTATTAGACAAAATACATTTCCATGCTCCAGAAGTAAATTATTTCCACTGTAAACTCTGAAGTTATGTTTTTTTTTTTGTTTAAAGTTGATACTTTCTTAATCAGTCTTTTGATTTGTATGCGATTTTAGCTACAAGATGTATAAAAGTACCAGTGTATAATATTATTATAATGTACATGTATAATAGTATAATGTCTGTATTTTAAGGTTATGTTGTAAAAATGCAAAGATGTATAGTTAAAATCCAAATTACTTAGAGATACTTGATTCCAGATTATGATTTCTATTCAAATGTATTTAGCAGGTTTCAATGAGTTTTTTTCTGTTTTGTTTCTATGTTATATAGATGCCCTAAAAATATAAATAAAGAATGCAGGTGCATAACCCATAGTGGCTCTTCCACAATATATTGTTAAAAAAAGCTACAGAAAAGAAGAATGGATGGGTGATCCATGTTATACCCAGTTCTGTTAGAAAGGTTCAGTTCTAGGTCCACCTAGAAACTCTTTTAAGAATGTATGTCAGAAAAATCCAGGTTGGTCACACAAAAGTAAAAAATGAAATTTGGGTCAAGTATCCCCAGTTCTTCCTATTATTGAAATATTAGAGTTTTTGAAGAACATATGTTCTACAGAGTAATTTTTTGAGTAAATTTTTTTCAAGATTTTAATGACAAAACCCCCCACCCCAGCATTAATTATTTAAGACAAGGAGCTATTATACTCTTAGCAGCTAATGAATACTTACCTATCTTTTTCCTCTTTAATATATCTTTTTACCAATAATGTTTTGTCTCATAGCTTCGTTCCTTCCTCTAATATATTTTATTTTACAACTACTTTTCAGCTACAACAACTTGGAAGGAATTATCAAAATAACAAGATCGGAACCGTTCACACCCCATTTGGAAGCCTATGTGCTTCCGTAGCCTACCGTTCAAAGCACGAGATGACCATTTCCTCACAGAACACTGGGAAGGAAAATTCTTTTATGGTGAAAAGTGACTATTTCAATCTTGATATGAGTCCTAAGAAAGCAAGCTCTGCTGCCAGAATTATCAAAAAGTATATAATCATTTGTGTATTAAAGTTTTTAAATCTTGGATTCAGTATTTTACTATATTTTACTTAATGGATTCGATTTTTAAGAGAAAATACTAAATGTTCAGTATTTTTTACAATGCCTTACTCCTTACTGTCATCTGGATTTGTATTACAAGTTTTACTTGCATGAATTTCCTGGCGTGATTCCTTTGTCTTTATTTTTGATACAGAAAGAGTCTAATCCGATCTTATCTACTATTGTTCCTATCTAGTGGCTTGCTTAAAAATACTTTGAATCAGGAATCAGAATATATTTTTATAATATATATATTTTTTTTTAGAAACTATCTTATGTGCAAAATAAGTTAGTGCTAAAGCTGTTTGAATTTTGAAAATATGCATAGTTATTAATATTTTGCAGAATTACAATGCTGACTAGATTGTCAGTTGTACCAAACTGTAATTAAAAAAAAATCTTGTTTTTTGATCAAATTCTAGGTTTCTGCACTACCTCACTCTAATTTAAATATTGTGTACAATAGTAATAATAGCAACAAACAGAAATATTTCACCTGGTTTCCTTAATTTGAAACAAATATGAATGCAATCCTTTAATGTATTTTTTTAAAAACCACTCTTGTATATTATTTAAAAAACAATTTTCCATAGCCGCATCCTCCACAACTCCACCAATGAACAGAACGTAGGGGCCTTTGCTGCCCAAAACTCTCCAGACCCTTCACTGCCTGACCTGGATTTTCTGCAGAAGAACATCCTACACCCATCCCGCTGCTGCTTAAATCACAACCAGGAGAAACCTATCGACGACAATGCAAATGTCGACATAAACTCAAACCTGAGCGCTTCCCCTGCAGGAAATGAAAGAGAAGGTTTTTCAGAGAGGCTGTCGTGTAGTGATGTTTCCGATGGCAGTGATTTTGTCCTGGTCGATTATGTAAGTTTCTGTATCTGATAGGGTTTGTTAATTGTAACAAAGAAACTGAGTTCATTATATGAAAATACAGCTTTGCTTAATTAAAAAGCTTAGAATGCATGAAGTTTTGCTTATTTAATTGTTAAAATTAAAACTTTGGCTTAGCTATACTTTAGAGTTTACCACATTTTCTATTTTAATCTAGTATTACTTTTGATAGTTTTTTACTTTATTGGATTGTTGTATGTGTACTTAATAAATGTATTTAAAATATCCACACACAGTAAAACTAAATAGTTTTTTTTTAAATCCAGCCCATTTTTAACTTTGCCTTCCCATGAGGTTTCAATCCTGCCAAAAGTAAAATTTTTTTAATAATATCAAAAGCATTCATTCACTTAAGTGTTAATTTTGTGTTATGTATTGTGGAATTGTGTTTAAGCTATAATCACTATTCTCAGCCTCATTTGAAATGTAGATTTCCAAAATGTTATGCTTTATGTAGGGCTATACCTCAAATTTGGTATAGCCCTACATAAAATTTGTCCTCAAAATTTGGTTCATGATTATTGTTTCGTATAGCATGTTAGCCAATAGCATGTTATTTTTATGAAAGCAAAGTAGCTTCTGAAGTTCCAAATCCTTAACTTAACAATGGTAACTTTTTAATTCTTACTAAGAATTATTTATTTTTTTGCTTAACTCTAATAATAACAAATGTATATTTATCATGCCATATATTTGAATAAAATTAAAACTTATTTTTTTCAATAAATATGTTTAGTTTCTAACAACACAATAATTTAGACTGAGTTTTGAGCAGCCTTTTTTATCGAACACTTGTCAAAATTTTTAAAGAGTTTACTAATTGCTAGCTATCTTGATATCTGTAGAAACCTTCCTTTGCCACCTGCGAACTGGACAACGACCTTAACACTTTCTACAAGGAGTGTCAAAGTGCACCAACCCTGTCCTCTTTCTCCAACCAGCCAAGTCTCCAGGAACAAGTCCAAGATGTCACCAGCCAGCTGGAAAAGTTTGAAATCAGCATGATGGACTTTGACAACTTTGTTGACTCTGTTTGTCAAGGGGAAGGAGAGGGGTGAAATAAAGAGGGTTCTTCCTTTGATTGTATATATTTAGAATTTCCTCTCATTAACTTCTAAATGTTTTTATTGTTCTTGTCAATAAATTAGTTTCTTAACGATTGAGTGTGATTGTTTCATTTTGAAATAAATATGTAATGGAATTTATTTTAGTGCCAAGTTGGTTCCTTCTAAGCCAATAGCTATCCGCTCCATGTGCATCAGAATAAGGATCTTTATGAAGGTGGGTTGCCATATAGCCAAGGTTGTATAGAATCTGTCTATGTTATTAGAACCAATATTATTATAAAGACCATCTCCTGTTAATAGTTGGACCTGAGTAAACTTTGTTGCAACTTACTGTGAGTGAATGATATTTTGGGTTTCATCTAGCGAGGTATTTTAAGGTGGTTCGGCACCTCGAAATTAGGAAATTCATCCAAAATATCACCCACTTATCGTCTTTTTATTTTATTGTATGGAACTCTAATATAGTTAATGGTCTATAATTCACAGCTAAAGAGAAAACAAATTTAATATTACCATAGGAGTTAATGAGTAATTTGATTCAATAACTTGGTATTAAAGTAATGTTAAAATGTAACTTTTAATGTAACTTTAATGTTAAATGTATTTCTTTTTATGGTAGATCAGATTTCATCAACTAGATTTTAATTACGTTTCCGAATTTAATTTAATTGATGTTTACAAATGGTAAGAAATGATGATATGGAGGAATATAGATTAACCTAAAGAATCGTGGCCGGATTTGGCGAATTTTCAAAAATGTCGCCAAGTCGAAGTGATAACAAACCCCGGCACTTGCCGAGATGATTACCATCTTGAAATGACCAAAAATACTACCTAATTTCAAAATGGCCGACTAAGACAGCGGAAAGATTCATTAAATTGCAGACCAGATTTATAAAAAAAAGTGAATTTTTAAAATGACGAAGAATTGATTTAAAAAAAGTAAATAATTATTTAAAATCAGTAAGCATCTAATTAATTAAATATTAGTATAAGAAAACTTCAGAATAAATTATATGCGTTTACGATTTAAATAGATTAACATTTAGAAATTGTCAATGCAATTGCTAATTTCGCCAAAGGTTGCCATCGGGGTTACCAGATTTGGCGGCTATGATTCTTTAGGTTAACCGGAATATATTCGGCATAAATAAGGAATTTGTACTTTATAAAACTTTTCCAACCATACAAGAGGATGAATCTCTGTTTTTTTCTGATGTTAAGATGGCGTAACGGTCGACTGAATTTTGGCATTGGCGGATTTTGGCGAAGTTAAAAAATTTAACGTAGGGTAGCTATTCCCATCCAGTTGTATGGGTTAGGGTTAGTTTGAATTATCGTCGCATTAAAGCTACACACGAGTGCTATTAGAAACAAGATTCGTAATTTAGAACCACAGTCAAGTTACGAGCCGACACGTGAGTAGGTACCCAATGCAACTTTTAAGGGCGACATCGTACGCAGCGTTGGGAATTTGGAGGATATTTAAAGTACCCTTCCTCTATACGGGGTATTATTCGTCGGATATGTTTTGGCTGCACGAGCCGTTCATAGGTCTGCAGTTATTTTGGCGATGCCCGGACCTGAACCTGGGACCTACCGCATGCAAGACGAAAGTCTTTACCGACTGGGTCCCCCAACCCTATCGAGTTGTATGAAATATGAAGTGGAATGTTTACCACATTTGGGCAGTTTCGTTTTGCGCTAATTGTGAAATAGAAACAGGCCATTATATCATATAGCTGTTCTGGCAATTTGAATAGGGGCCTATGGGAAAGCCCTCAAACTCCGGAAGGGCCTGGATAAAATCAACCCCTCATATCAGAATGGGAGGAGATTATAATATCCTGATGGAGTGGAGGAATCAATTGGTATAAAATAAGTTTACATAAAAAAAAACTACTAATTAGGTTTATTAAGGGTGCACCCGTGCAACGCCGGGTTTATAAAGCTAGTTTTTAATAAAAGTAAGCTCTCCTTTTGTTCATTTTTGCCTTTAATTTTTTTGTAAAAATGTTCAAATTTGAAAATTCGTTTTTTCCATGAAAATTTCAGTGATTTTTTCGTTAAATTATTTAAAAAAACAAGAAGTTCATAAAGAACTAAAATAGCCTACTTTCCTGTTACTTAAATACTTACTGAAGTTCTAATCGGGAAAAAACTAGGTTTCTAACAGTAAATATCATCAACAGCCGTTTCTACACTAGATTTATACATATTAGAAAAAAATCGAAACACAGCATCCAGCTAATAATTTAAACTTCTAAAAGCCAAAATCAACTATTTTCCTTAATATTATTTCGCAAATCAATTAAACATTATTTATCGTCTGCTCGCGATTTATTTGTAGTTCGAGGAATAATTAAATATTTATTAATAACAAAAGTAATGAAACTCCAAACTGCATTAAAAAAATAAGAAATGTAAATTAAAACTTAGCATAATTGTATGCAAAAGTATGCCTTGCCGCTTTCTTGTTAGATAATTAATGAATAACCAAGGAATCAAATTGTGCTACATTTTATGACGTCATTCCAAACTGATTCATGAAAATATTATTTTGCTTCAAATATGTTTAAATAAATAAAGTTTCTCATGCCATTGTTGATTTGGCAACAGTGATTTAAATGACTCAAAATTGAATTTCAATGCTAATTCAATGGGAAATTCGCCGACAGACAGTAGATTTATGTCCGTCCGGACGTACAGACAGACGGACAAAAAGTATGAAAGTTGGGTATCTGAGGTCATAGTTTTCTAACAAAAAAAGAATTTTTAAGATCCGATGGATAGAACCGATTTTGGAAGGGGGGGGGGGTACGGACAGACAGACAGACGGAAAGACAGACAGACATACGAACAGACAGACAGATGGACATCAACCGCATTTCAATACCTACAGTGATTTAAATGACTCAAAATTGAATTTCAATGCTAATTCAATGGGAAATTCGCCGACAGATAGTAGATTTATGTCCGTCCGGACGTACAGACAGACGGACAAAAAGTATGAAAGTTGGGTATCTGAGGTTATAGCTTTCTAACAAAAAAAGAATTTTTAAGATCCGATGATTAGAACCGATTTTGGAAGGGGGGTACGGACGGACAGACAGACAGACGGACAGACATACGAACAGACAGACATACGAACAGACAGACAGATGGACAGACATACAGTTGGACATCAACCGCATTTCAATACCTACAGTGATTTAAATGACTCAAAATTGAATTTCAATGCTAATTCAATGGGAAATTCGCCGACAGATAGTAGATTTATGTCCGTCCGGACGTACAGACAGACGGACAAAAAGTATGAAAGTTGGGTATCTGAGGTTATAGCTTTCTAACAAAAAAAGAATTTTTAAGATCCGATGATTAGAACCGATTTTGGAAGGGGGGTACGGACGGACAGACAGACGGACAGACGGACAGACGGACAGACGGACAGACGGACATCGACCGCATGTCAATACCTACTTTTTCATTTTTTTAATTCTTTCGAGTTAAAAAAAGAAAAGTAGGCTAAAAGTAGTGTATGTTAACTAAAATTGGAATGCATACTTCTATTAGAATATCGATAAAGATCTCCAAATAAATTTTGATCAAACTAACTTGAAAAACCGAAGAGGAGTAGGAAATTGAAAGTAGTTAAAAATTTGATGAAAAATTAAATAAATTTTGAAAATAATTAAAAACTAACTAAACTCCTCGGCGCAACAGCCCATTATTGGGCCAAGGCCTGCCGTGCCCATTTCAGCTTTCGTGACCTAGGGCTCTGGGGTGCTAGGCATATGTCTGGTAAAGTGGTCAGCCTCACGCGGAACCCCCAGTGTTTAGTCCCAAGCATGCTTGGTACCCATTTTATCGACCCACTAAAGGAATGAAAGGATGGGTCAACCTCGGCCCAATCCGGGATCCGAACCTGTGGCGTGGCAATGCGAAGCACTGAGCCTCTAATTAGTCTAATTATAAAAACTAGAATAAGGTTATATTATTGTTCGTGATACATTTTTAGCCTACTTTTCTTTTTTTAAATAGTAAGAATTAAAAAATGAAAAAGTAGGTATTGACATGCGGTCGATGTCCGTCTGTCCGTCTGTCTGTCTGTCTGTCTGTCCGTCTGTCCGTCTGTCCGTCCGTACCCCCCCTTCCAAAATCGGTTCTAATCATCGGATCTTAAAAATTCTTTTTTTGTTAGAAAGCTATAACCTCAGATACCCAACTTTCATACTTTTTGTCTGTCTGTCTGTACGTCCGGACGGACATAAATCTACTATCTGTCGGCGAATTTCCCATTGAATTAGCATTGAAATTCAATTTGAGTCATTTAAATCACTGTAGGTATTGAAATGCGGTTGATGTCCAACTGTCTGTCTGTCCATCTGTCTGTCTGTTCGTATGTCTGTCTGTACCCCCCTTCCAAAATCGTTTCTAATCATCGGATCTTAAAAATTCTTTTTTTGTTAGAAAGCTATGACCTCAGATACCCAACTTTCATACTTTTTGTCCGTCTGTCTGTACGTACGGACGGACATAAATCTACTATCTGTCGGCGAATTTCCCATTGAATTAGCATTGAAATTCAATTTTGAGTCATTTAAATCACTGTAGGTATTGAAATGCGGTTGATGTCCAACTGTCTGTCTGTCCATCTGTCTGTCTGTTCGTATGTCTGTCCGTCTGTCTGTCCGCCTGTCTGTCCGTTTGTCTGTCTGTCTGTACCCCCCTTCCAAAATCGGTTCTAATCATCGGATCTTAAAAATTCTTTTTTTGTTAGAAAGCTATGACCTCAGATACCCAACTTTCATACTTTTTGTCCGTCTGTCTGTACGTCCGGACGGACATAAATCTACTATCTGTCGGCGAATTTCCCATTGAATTAGCATTGAAATTCAATTTTGAGTCATCTAAGTCACTGTAGGTATTGAAATGCGGTTGATGTCCATCTGTCTGTCTGTTCTTATGTCTGTCTGTCTTTCCGTCTGTCTGTCTGTCCGTCTGTCTGTCCGTACCCCCCTTCCAAAATCGGTTCTATCCATCGGATCTTAAAAATTCTTTTTTTGTTAGAAAGCTATGACCTGAGATACCCAACTTTCATACTTTTTGTCCGTCTGTCTGTCTGTACGTCCGGACGGACAGAAATCTACTATCTGTCGGCGAATTTCCCATTGAATTAGCATTGAAATTCAATTTTGAGTCATTTAAATCACTGTTGCCAAATCAACAATGGCATGAGAAACTTTATTTATTTAAACATATTTGAAGCAAAATAATATTTTCATGAATCAGTTTGGAATGACGTCATAAAATGTAGTACAATTTGATTCCTTGATTTTTCATTAATTATCTAACAAGAAAGCGGCAAGGCATACTTTTGCATACAATTATGCTAAGTTTTAATTTACATTTCTTATTTTTTAAATGCAGTTTGGAGTTTCATTACTTTTGTTATTAATAAATATTTAATTATTCCTCGAACTACAAATAAATCGCGAGCAGACGATAAATAATGTTTAATTGATTTGCGAAATAATATTAAGGAAAATAGTTGATTTTGGCTTTTAGAAGTTTAAATTATTAGCTGGATGCTGTGTTTCGATTTTTTTTCTAATATGTATAAATCTAGTGTAGAAACGGCTGTTGATGATATTTACTGTTAGAAACCTAGTTTTTTCCCGATTAGAACTTCAGTAAGTATTTAAGTAACAGGAAAGTAGGCTATTTTAGTTCTTTATGAACTTCTTGTTAATTTTTGTTACCTTATAGAGATGCTGACGTAATCGGTAAACAACAGAGAAGTACTTGCTCTGTGCACATGTGCATTTGGACTTTTATTAACAATTACGTAAAAACACATTATGTACTGGTCTTAAACAAGGAGAGTTAAATGCAATTATGAAAATCTACCTAAATGGAAAAGCCCTTTCAGATTTTTGTGCAGAAAACCTCTAAATCATTGGCTTTATTGTGAAACAGTCAAACGTCATATTTTATTCATTTGAAAAATGTAGTACGGATAAATTGACATTCCAGATAACTTGTCTTTTGTCATTTAAATTATTTCATACAGCGAAATTGGACAAAATTATAAGGACAATTGCATTTCTGTAAGTCTAAAGCATAAATTTACATAAAACTAGCAAAGTTTCTGCTTTGTACACGTCATTCCATGGTGTTATAAAGATTTTGCGAGTGTTTGAAAACTTCATTACACTTATCTTCAACCATGCCACTAGGTACGAAGCTTTCGGTGTTTGAAAAAGGAAAATTAATCGCTTATAAAAATTCTGGACTTACTGGACGTGAAATAGCATTGGAATTGAATAGATCAAAGACTGTTATATATAATTTTTTGGAAAAATCCTGGAAATTATGGAAAACGAAAATACCCAGGTAGGCCATCTTCTGTGTCTTCGAGAGATAAATGACGAATTATAAGTAGATCCTGCTCCAAAAAGCGAAATCAACGGAAATAAGGCGTGAACTGGACTTGAACTACATTGCTCGAACCGTTCGCCGTGTTTTACAAAATGCCAAACAGGTTCGATACGGAAAACTGAAGTCACGGCCCCCATTTACAAAAAACCAAAAGAGACTGAGGATGGAGTTTGCTAAAAAAAGTACATTTCTATGGGTGACAAATGGAATGATGTTGTCTTTTCTGATGAAACGAAGTTTAACCTAGACGGACCTAATGGGTTTAAGTATTTTTGGTATGATCTTCGCAAAGAAAAAGAAATATTTTCAAAGCGTTCATATGGCGGCGGCTCAATAATGGTCTGGGCAGGTTACGCAGCCTCTGGAACTACAGAAATAGTATTTCTTCAAGGGAAAATGAACTCAAATAGTTATGTTGATATGCTGGGTGACAATCTTTTGCCAAACGCACCGTTGATAACCAGTGGTGGCTATTTATTCCAGCAGGACAATGCTGGATAAATACATGTGTCCGCAGCTGCAAAATCATAGTTTGACGCAAATTCTGTAAAACTGTTGACTGATTAGCCAGCTAAAAGTTCCGATCTAAACCCAATCGAGAATTGTGGGGTATTTTGGCGCATGAAGTTTACAAGAATGGCACTCAGTACCATAACAAACGAGAACTGATATCATCAATTGAAAATGCATGGAAAAATATCCCTGTGAGCACCCTAAAGAAACTAACGTGCTCTATGACGTCAAGAATAATTAAAGTAATTGAAAATAAGGGTGAACTTATTAATTAATTGTTTCGACTTGAAAATTTTAAATGTCCTTATAATTTTGTCCAGTTTCCTAACAATGTATTTTTTGTTTATTATTTTTATAAACTCATATTTTGTATTTTAAGTTTTTTTTATTGTTTTTAAATGATTTATAGCATAAAGAAGTCTTTTATGTCTAAATACATTTTCATTTAATTCAGAAATACATTTTTTCTGTTCAATTTTTCAGTTGTCCTTATAATTTTGACCACCACTGTAACAGTTGGAATTAAAGTCACAGTTTGGATTTTTCGTTGGAAATAAGGTAAGAAATTACTATTTTTTTATTTGTTTCATTATATAAGTTACTTATCTAAATGTATCATTTTAGGGAGTTAAATTACATATTTTTTTTTTAAAAAATACGTACTTGTACTTAAATAAAAAAAATCTATATTAATAAAAAAGACGATTATTTTATAATTATAAATACAAAATACCAAAATAAATTTTACAATTAAATTGCGTGTCAAAGCTACTTTTCCATAATTTACTGAAGTAATTTTTGTTTTTATTTTGTACAATCCTATAGATATTCGCATTGTTACTGTTGAAAAATGTATAAAAGATCAATTAATTTTTTATTTAATTAATTACACTTAAATAGTATTAAAGCACTAAATTCGCATAGTTTATATTAAAAAAATAAATTACAATAAATAATCACCAATTTAATTTACAGTTCATAATAAAAAAAATTATATTAAATAAAAAAATATAAATTATTATGTTATAATTAATTTGCATAAACTAGCAGTTACTAATAGAATTACATCAACTAATTGATTCGCATATTGACGTAAAATAGAAAAAGCCGAAAAAAAAATAAGTTGCCCCCTCCTCGTTATTTAGTCGGAGTTAAGCGTTAGCCCCCCCCCCCCCCCTGATGAAGTTCTGGATCCACTGAGTTTATAATAGAAAAGTTAGTATCACGAAAAATTTAAATTTGAAGTTTTGTTTTGGAGTGAATTTTTTCTGCAGCGAAAAAGTTACTATCACAAGAAATTTTGAAGAGTTCAGATTTCGTCAAACTAATTTGTACATAAGAAACTACAACTACAATTGTATTAAGAGTCATTTTTTTAAAAGAGGGATAACTTGTGATAGTTGATACCTTCGATTTTCTTGAAACTTTCAGGATATGTTAGTAATAACTAAGATATGAAAAAGTGAATTTCAGTTTTTCTTAAATCCGTCTTGTTTAACCTTGAGAGAAGGTCAAAGTTTGAGGTAATGGATCAATGGTGTACATTATATCACCCTTCTACTCCACACACACACACACACAATCTATCTCCAATTCATAACTATCTATCTTCACTTCTAAAATGCTGTGCAAAAGCTTCACATTTTACATCATAGATGGCAGCATGATAAACAAAATCTTGAACATTTTTAGAAATGATCAAAATGGACTGTAATAAAAAAAAAGTAATTTAGATACCATGGATTTGTAACCTGGGTCTAAAACTACAACATTTGAAGTGTATTTACAACTGTGTCTCCAAGTTATTGACACTTTGCTTCTGGAGTAATTAACCATTGAATGTGACCTTTTTTTGGAAATGATCAACTTTGAGACCCTGTAACTACCGAAGTAAAGGGTCACCCATGGTGTTTTATATTTTTCTAAGTACTACCCTAGTGCGTGTAATTAATCCAATAATTATTTCTTGGGTCACTCATGGCTGAAGCAGATAATTAGGGAGAAACATGACAAAAATGACCTTTTCCGAAGGACCCTGACCTTCAAAGCCCATGAGTGACTTACCAAACTAATTATGCTGACATGTACCTAGTATCAAGTAGTATCCATATTTCCAAGAAAAATTCATGGAACACTCATGGTTTTAAAAGTAGAAGAATGATATAATGTACACCATTCGAACTTTGACCTCCTCTCAAGGTCAAGGAAGTCGGATTTAAGAAAAACTGAAATTCACTTTTTCTTATCATAGTGTTAGGGAGATGCCATATATTAGGTGGGTGAAATGATAGAAGGCAATTGTCTTTAATGAAAGCCTTTAATGTTTACAACTCGTTACCAATATAGAAATTATTATAGAGACATTTAGAATAAATAATAAACTTAGATAATAAACTTAAATTACAAGCTCA
Organism: Oedothorax gibbosus; assembly: GCA_019343175.1. Taxonomy (NCBI): domain Eukaryota; kingdom Metazoa; phylum Arthropoda; class Arachnida; order Araneae; family Linyphiidae; genus Oedothorax; species Oedothorax gibbosus. Next base: position 25,408,626 of record CM033272.1, on the reverse strand, counting down.
ATGGTTTTTAGACATTCATGGAACGCGGCAAGAGAGTTTGTGGTTGTTAGGCAAAGTTACGTTGCCCTAGCAACGCGCTGCGCTGTTGCCAAGCAGGATCAAGGGAAAATAAAACTTCTCTGCTCGGGAAGTCTTTAAGCTCGTGCACCACAATAGTACTACTAACATATCCTGAAAGTTTCAAGAAAATCGAAGTCATCAACTATCACGCCCTTATTCAATTTGGCCCAGTTTTAAAAAAAAATGGCTCTTAATTATTACTTAAATTAATATCGAATAAATTTTGCAACAGTGATTCAGATTTTATGTACCTTTTATAAGTACCAAATTAAGAAATAGTTCAAATATAACTATTCATGCTACTTGCTGTTGTGTGGGCACGATAATGTTGTGTGTAAAATGTGTTTAATAATGACAGTCTAGTTCAATAAATAATATTTGAACTCAGATGGCAGATATTTTTTTTACTTGACTCATTCTTTTTAAAGATTTATGTTGAAAAACGGCGAGGGGCTGTTAGTCCCATAGAGCTAATGCATTAGCTTTGAAATCACAACTTCCGCAGAAGTATTGCTTTGCCATGTTAGCCCTTTTTCCCCAGGTATGGGAATCAACATAACATTGAAAAAAAAACAAATTCGAAACGATAATGTTAGCTAGTTATTTAATTATATATTTTTGAAGTTTTAAAATTCTAAAAATATACAGCAGACGGCAACACTATTTTAAAACTTTATCAATTACTAATTAAATAACTGGATGCTATTTTCTTTTCAATTTTGTTTTAAATTGATGTTATGGTGATTCCCATACCTGGTGAAAATGGGATAACATGACAAAGCAATTATTTTGCAAAAGTTGTGATTTCAAAACTAATGCATTATCTCTATGGGACTGATAGTCCCTCTTAATAACACAGACTCACGCTACTTAATTTCTCAAAATCTTGCAATTTAATAAACAAATTAAGCACTTTAAACAACAATTGGCAGCAACTTTCCCATTTTCTGTTTCAAATGTTTGTTTTTTTAAAAAAATACTATTTATAATGCAACAGACGGGATTCTCGAGAAATTAAGGCCTCTTTCATTGTTGAAAAGTTGAAATTAAAGCTTCTATTTAGGCGGCAATTTTCTTTCACTGGACGATATTAGTGTCGCCCATTCACTATGTTAAAAAATACACCGAAAGGAACCACAATTAGGAAATTCAACCTTTTAATTTTTTTAAATCGATTCAGAATGCTGAAAAACTCCAAATTCAAAATATTTCTTATTTCGTCAATATTTACTTATTTCAAGAATAGATATTTGTAATATTCCTCGCGTTTAAATAGAAGCGCAAAATATTTCATATCAACATCAAAGAATCTCTTTGTGAAATATATTTAACGTCGTTTCAAACAGATTTATGTCGCAAAAATAAATTTCTTTTAATTTATTATTTAAAAGAAATAAAGTTTATCAAACGATAATTGCGAATGGCAATGGTGATTTCTGATAAAAATGGCTTCTTATGCTTTTTAAATGTGCATTAACTGTAGAAGTTTTTTAATAATTGAAATACTTAGCATTCGATTTTTTTTTGAGATTTTCCATGTCTTCTAATTTCGATGAGCTGCATTTTTTGACGTATCACACTTGCCTGTAGCAATTTTAGTTTTGGATGTGAAAGTGGGTGACGGACGGGCAGATGGACTGAACGATTTTTATACTTTTTACGTTATTAACGTATGGAAGCTAAAAAGTATTTTTTATAATTGCGTGAAAAAAAATCCGATTTTTACATTATATAATTTTTATACCAGACGCGTGCAAAAAGTTAGACTTTTTAAAACAGTGAAAAAAAATTACTTTTTTTTTCCACTCAAAAGCAGTGAAAAATAGTTATTTATGCAACTAGTGTGAAAAGTAAGGCTTTTTTTTTTTTAAAGAAGTTGAATAAATTAACGAGTTTAAAAAAGGCAATTTTCAACGTGTTGTTATACACTTTATTTTATAATAATGTGCAAAAAAAGTATTTATTAAATTGGAATTTATTGATTGGCTTATTAATTATTTTATTATCACGTTCAAATGATTTGAAGGTGATTATTTATATTAATGATTATTTTAAAATCACGTGCAAAAAGTATTTGTTAGATTGGCATTGGATATGCACTCTTAAAACAAACGAGCGGTTTTTAACTCAGTCTGAGTTAATTTCCACTCCTTTCCGTGCCGAAAATGCACTTCTCCTATAGGAGTGAATTTCACTCTTTTTCGGAGTGGGTAAAAGAAATAAAAGACAACAATCTGCGTCCTACACTCTTAAAACGAGCGGTTTTAACTCAGTTGGTTAATTTCCTCCTTTTCCGGTGCGAAAATGCACTTCTCCTATAAGTAGTTGAAATTTCACTCTTTTGTTTTAGAGTGTAAGACGCCACATAAAGAATCACGTTTAAATAAAGAATTTTCCACCAATCACAAAGCCGCCGAATAAAATATCACGCTCAAATAAAGAATTTTACACCAATCGGATGCTCTATATTTACTTTGTCGCACTAGTGCGTAAAAGTAACTTTGAAACACGATTTCGTTAAAAGCATCACTTTTGCCACGATTATTGATTTGAAAAAGTTAGTTTTTTTGCACGATATTATAAAATAGTTATTTATGCAACGAGTGTCGAGTGAAATAATGACATGTGTTTTAAAAAGTTTACTTTTCACATGTGTTGCATACACTATTTTTTATAGTTACGTGAAAAAAATCAAATATCATTTGTTAAAAAATATGAAATAATTTATGAAATAAAAGTTTTACTTGAAATGTTGGCATCTTATGAAATTAGTGAAAAAAAGTATCTTTTTTTCACTGTTTTTGAGTGAAAATAAAGTACGTTTTTATATATCTGCAAAAACCTAACTTGTGTCAAATCAATAATCGTGCAAAAGTAATGCTTTTAACGAAATCGTGTTTCAAAGTTACTTTTACCGCAATATTGGGACAAAGTAAATAAGAGCATCTGTTTGGTGTAAAATTCTTTATTTGAGAGTATTTCGGCGGCTTTGTTGATGTGGAAATTCTTTATTTAAACGTGATTCTTTATGTGGCGTCTTTTTCCAATGCCATCTAAGAAATACTTTTTGCACGTGATTTTAAAATATCATAATATAAATAATCACCTTCAAAACATTTGAACGTGATAATAAAATAATTAATAAGCCAAACAATAAATGCCAATTTAATAAATAGTTTTTTTGCACGTTTAGATAAAAATAGTGTTAATAATACTTTCAATGGCCCTTTTATTAAACTCGTAAATTAATTCAACTTCTTTTAAAAAATGCCTTCATTTTTCGAAACAACTTTTTTTCATAAATAACTATTTTTCACTGTTCAAAAAAGTCACCGCGTCTGATTTAAAAACTATAATGTAAAATGTCGATTTTTTTGCACGCATTTATAAAAACAAATACTTTTTATAATTGCGTGAAAAAAATCCGAATTTTTCTTATGATTTTAATATCAGACGCGTGCAAAAAGGTTAGACTTTTTGAAACAGTGAAAAAAAGTACTTTATTTCACTCAAAACAGTAAAAAAAAGTACTTTCAAGTAAAACTTATTTCATATTTTTTGAACAAATAATATTTGATTTTTTCACGTAATTATAAAAAATATTGTATGCAACACATGTGAAAAGTAAACTTTTTAAAACACGTGTCATTATTTCAATCGCTTGTTCCTCGCTCGTGAAATAAAATCCACTAGTTTTAAAAGTATTACTTTTCACACTCGTTGCATAAATAACTATTAAGAATTTATTAAAATAAAATTTTAAACTGTAGGCGATAACCTTGTTCTACCTGAACGATACAGGGTCCGGCAAAAGTAACGCAGCAAAGTTTTGCATTTTTGTTTAACATAAATATTTTAAAACTCTGCTTTTGTTTCAAACAATTGAAAATTTTTTTTTTTTGGTTTCTCTGATATCCCGGTTTCCTAAGCGATTCTTGATTGTGAAGTGCGAGGTTCCTCACTTATCCTGTCATGTACTTTCAGAATATTCTCTGGAATTATAGCAGAACGTGGTCTACCTGTTTTATAGTCATTGTTATCGACAACACTTCCAGTATCCTTAAATTTTGATATAAGTGCATTAATCGTGTTTCCATGGGGAGCTGTTCGCCTCCCAAAGGTATTTTCATAAAGTTTAGAAAGCTTCGATGGTGATCTATCACAGTTATAATTCATCACAAGTATATACACACATATAGTTCATAATTCATTACAATAAATATCCGCTGATTCAAGTTTAAACGCGGAGCAGCCATTTTTTCAAATTTCGGTCCGATTCTGTGATTGTTCCAAACACAAATAAACTACCTAAAATACTTCCTTTTTCGTCGAAAGTAATATCAATCAACAGCTCAGAATCTGAGCTTTTATTAATAATAATTGAATATCACAGGCTACTTACTGCTCTTCTTTTGGAGCAGTCGAAACAGAAAAGTATCTAGAAAGCACTACTCATTGTTTAATATGATAAGAATTGAAAGCCTTTCATTTGATTCTTCCTTTTTCTACCGGTAACTAATTTGCATATTCCAAGCTTTCTAGGGCAACAATCACCAATATTATAATTACACGTGTTGCGCAGTAATCGCAAAAAACTTTTGCTGCGTTACTTTTGCCGGACCCTATAAAACGCTTACATCACTCTTGCAAGTATACTTAACCGGTACTAAAACTGTTTGAAATCAAGAACAAATTATAATTTTGAACTAGTTTTTTAAAAAATAGTTAGAAAAAAGATGGTTGGTTGAATATGTATCATTCTACAACTGTAATCTACTTAACTAAATAGTAATCACAATCATAGATAAAGGAAGGGAATTATATGAATCATGATTTGCAAAATTTTATTAACTTATTTCACTTGTGCCAAAACTATTGAATCTTCAACTAATGTTTTACCTATTTGGGTATCGTTTTTTGACATCTTCCGAATGATTTATTCAATTCTGAATCTGATTATTTCTTACAAATGTGTGTTTATCAATTAAAGATCTTATTTATTCTCAAATCACTTGTGGCGTAATCGATATTTGTTTTGTAAGAAAAGGATTGATTATAATGATTTTTTTTCTGATGAAAACGTAAATGGCAAACCTTTGTTTTTTTGCAATCTATATACTTTTCAAACTTCTTTTCTAATGCTGTTTTGTTTAAAATATTTAAAAAAAACATGTTCTGATCATATAAGCACTTCAAATGTTGATTATTCATATATTTTAACGCTCACTCAACCTTCCCCCCAACGAAAATGGTGTGGTTCGCAACATCACCAAAATTTCTCAAACCACTTTGGGAGGAGAATGTTGGACACAAAAATCATAACCGTGGGCCAAAAAACCACGGACGTGATGTCCACAGACGTGAGAAATTACATGTTTCATCCTTGTAAAACATGGTAAGTTCATATTTGAAATATGAGTTTAAAAAATTAAGATCTTTGTATCTAATGCTACACATAATTAAGTAAGAATAAACATTTGATTAGCTTACCTATAAGTTCTCTTTTACCTATAAGGTACTTGACATTTGGGGCCCCCCTTCATCTTGAAGCTATTTTGGAAATTTAGCAAATTAAATACACTAGTACAGAACATATAATTTTTAATCGACTTTAATAAACATCAGAATAATACAGTATGTTACTATAGTTATTCTATAAAATTTATGAAATCACACGGCGAACTTTCTCCTGTGAAAAAAAACGAATGACGTCATCATAGTCAATTGACTGCATTATTTCTGACTCTATGTACATTACTGAGAGTGAGTTTAGCCTGTTCTCTCCTATGTTATACCTTAAGTAATTCTTTACTCTCTTTTTAGCGCTAAAAACGACCGTTCTGCTGAGCAGTTTGACGCTGGTGTACACAACAGCATTCGGAGAACAATTCCTACTTTTGGATATATGTCAAAAAGCCTTTTTCCGACAAGTACACTCTTAAAACAAACGAGCGGTTTTAACTCAGTCTGAGTTAATTTCCACTCCTTTCCGTGCCGAAAATGCACTTCTCCTATAGGAGTGAAATTCACTCTTTTTCTGAGTGGGTAAAATAAATAAAAGAAAACAATCTGCGTCCTACACTCTTAAAACGAGCGGTTTTAACTCAGTCTGAGTTAATTTTCACTTCTTTCCGGTGCCGAAAATGGACTTCTCCTATAGGAGTGAATTTCACTATTTTGTTTTAAGAGTGTATTTGTATAGCTACAGTGACGATAACTCTTTAACCTCACCATTCTATGACATATATATATATTAGCTTGCAAGTGCAGACACTCGTTTTCCAAAGTCGTGTCCAAATCCCCCGAATAAAAATTTTAAGGTTTAAGGCTCCTTCAAGGATGTCTATGTCTTAAGATTCCAAACGATGTAGTTATGTAAGAAAGTCACACTTTTTTCTTAACTCCTCATAATCAGATCCGCGTCTCCGTAGTTCTGTTATTACCCTATCTATAATGGCGTTAAAAATGGAAACTCTGAATCTGTCCCTGAGAGAGTTCAGTTTCGTTTCCTTTTACTTCGTCGAACTTGAATTTACGCTTACGTTTCCTCCTCATGTCATATGCATAGCTATTTTCACCGGATGTTTCAATAGCTTTCGATTCATAATGATTAAAGGTACTGGGTTTTTCCTTAAGTTTTCTAGGAATGTTACCAAAGACTGATACAGTTTAACAATCGTATCAAGGTCTACGTTAACATATTAGAGAGACTTGCTTACTTTGTTGAACTTTTCCAAGGTGTTGCGATTTTTTGGCAATTTTATCTTTTTAAGGGCCCCCTTCCTGACTAGGCCCCTAGGCCCGGGCCTTGTGGGCCTAGGCCAAAATCCGGCCCTGTCTATTTACATAATGAAATTTTATTTTTTTTAAAACAATTATTTCCTATTAAAAGGTGAAATATCAAAGTTAAAACTCAAAATCGAAGGTGCTCCCATAATTTTTGTTGAATCACTGAAAATTTTAGTTTTGTAACTATAACTAAATCTTCTAAAATTTATCCCAAACTTGTCATCTGTTTCAGGGTAGGGTCAAGTGGGGTAAGTGTGATAGGGGGTAAGTGTGATAAACAGCTCTTGTAACTTTGGGAATCATTCTAAAAATCTGAAAGTTTGCAATATATAACATTAGACCACCTATACTTAAACTAAAAAGAAATATTTACTTTAAATAATAGTTTAAAGATAGTTTTGAGCTTTTGAATTTAAGTGAAACTGTCTTGTTTTTAGCTTCCACACTACGTTTATAACGTAAAAAGTGGAAGGTTTTATAATCGTTCAGTCCGTCTGTCCGTCACCCACTTTTACAGAAAGAACCACAAGTCCCACAGACAAGTGGGATACGTCATTTTAAAGCAAAAAATCAGATTAGGCTACATTCCAAATTTCATTAAAAAATTTAAATTAGAAGTTTATTTAAAATTTAAATAACTACATTTTTTTATCTACATTGAAATAACATGCAAATTCTATTTTTATTCATATTTTCACTGTTGTCATCCACAAGTCCCACAGACAAGTGGGATACGTCATTTTGAAGCAAAAAATCAGATTAGGCTACATGCCAAATTACATTAAAATTTTTTAACTAGAAGCTTATTTAAAATTTAAATAACTAAAAATTTAATCTACATTGAAATAACATGCAAATTCCATTTTTATTCAATATTTTCACTGTTGCCATTTCGTTAAACGTACGAGAAACTTTTGTTAAATTAAAAATACACTTTTGAAAAAATATTTATTTATGTGATATAATTCGGTTTGGATTGTTGTATTATCACAATAGAGTTCTTTTAATGGTTCTATATATATATGTATATCGAAAGATGCATAGAGAATTCTAACTTGGCATAAAAAAATATGCTAAGTTTCGCTTTTATTTTTAGAGCATCAATTGTACAAATTATAATTTTTTTGAACTGTAAATTAATTTAACAAACTATAAATAAGTGAATTTTCGAAAGAAATGTAAATGGGAAATTGTGGCGACAAAAATATTTATTAAAAAAGATTACATCATTATTCTTCGAACTTCAAACAAATTTAGCAAACGATAAAGTCTAATTATTAAATCTGAGAAGGAAGATTAATGAAAATAGTTAATTTTTTGGCGTTTAAAACTTTGAATTACAAATAGCTAAAGGCCCTGTTTTTATTAGAATTAAATCACATTTGCCATTCGCAACAATCGCTCGAGAAACTTTAATTCTTTTAGACAATAAATTAAAATAAATTTATTTTTGCGACATCGATCAGTTTGAAAAGACGTCAAATATATTTCACTACGGAATCCTTGTATGTTGATATGAAATGTTTTCATTCCATTTAAAAGCGAGGAATATGACATATTTATTCTTTAAAATATAAATTAATTTTTGCAAACGATAAGTAAAATTATTGAATTTTCGAAATAAAATAAATGAAAAGAGCCAAATTTGGCGTGTAAATGTTTAATATAGAATTAATATGTTTGGCGCGTTTATTCCTGTTAAACACAAATGTGTGGAAGCGGGTTAAGTGACAGATTATGTTACAAACCTATTTGTTATTTTTAAAGCATCAATTTTACTAATTATTTATTCTTCTCATATGCGAAAGAATGTTAATGAATATGGGAAATTGTGGCGACTAAAAGATATTTATTCAAAAGAATTGCATCATTATTCTTCGAATTTCAAACAAATTTAGCCAACGATAATGAGTAATGATTAATTTGCGAATGAAGATTAGTGAAAATAGTTAATTTTGGCGTTTAAAAGTTTGAATGAAAAATAAATGATGGCTAAAAGCCGCGCCTGTTTGGCGAATTTCTTTTTGAGGTGTATAAATAACAACGATGTATAATAATGGATGTACTACTGAATGTTAAGAAAATGCGGCCGTTGCGAAAAGATAGGCATAGAACTATTTGGCTTCTTTTCTAATTTGGCGCTTTTACTTGGCTCCAATTCTTCCATCGATCTATAAATGTTACTGGATAGACCAAAATACTTAGGAAAATGAGGCTACTTCCAGATCTATGTTAGCGACTGTTATTTTCTCTATTCTTTATTTTATTTGGAGAAAGGTGTGGTGAACGAATGTAAACAATATGAAATTTAAGTATTATTTTTAGGAATAAAAGGTATTTCATATACAATTTTATATTCTCCTTCGAAAATGCATTTATATTATTAGTATTTATTCATTTTGTTATTGACGGTGTTTGGAGAAAGGGAAACATTTGGTTTTAATTGAAAAATAAAATTAATAATTTTAAATAAAATTTTATATACAATATTGTAAAAAAGAAAATTATTTTTCATTAATAATAATGATTTCTTAAATAACGTTTTATTTGTCCGTGAAGTCCGCTGACACAAGAATTGCCCATTTTTCACTTTTCTGTTACCATGATAAAACACAAATTAGATTTATTAGAGAAATTATAAATAATCCAATTAATTAAAATAATAACTTTCGAGCAGTCTATAAGAGATTTAAACATAAGAAAATTTGAACGTTGTGCATCATCTTTTGTTCAATGACAGGAAATAAAAGATTTTTACGAAAAAAAAAACCCTTTTAAAGTTTGATTATTTCCAAAAAATTTTGTCTGATAGAATAAAACTTTTAAAAAATAACACAATTATTCGAAAAGTTCATAATTAATTATTTAATCGTATATTATATAGCAATAAAAATGTTTAACTTCGATTCCGTACATGATGAATGCTATTCCCAAGTCTTTCTTTTAGTGGAAGTGTAAAATTAAAACTCCTGATTTGATTTTTATTAGCAAACGATAATAAATGCAGAACGAAAATTAATATGTTCGATGATTGCTTTCTTCGTATGCTCACCAACCCTCATCATCAGTATTGATTGCAGTAGTAGATGTGTTGACACTAGATCGAGCTACTTCCAGTTATATTTAGTTCGAAAATTAAATTTAAATAAAAAAAATTGACTTTGGCGGTCAAGTTTATAAAAAACGCAAAATGACGTCATTTTTCTTTACTGCGTATGTCCTGGATCGCAAAAAACCGGCCGCGCTATTTCAGATCCGTAGCCATTGGAGCGAGACACGGCTGGTAACAAACCTATACTTGTTAATTTACATTTCTTAATTTTTTTAATGCAGTTTGAAGTAGTTTCATGTTTTTTGTTGTTAATAAATATTTAGATATTCGTCGAACTACAAATAAATCGAGCAGACGATAAATAATATTAAGTTAATTTGCGAAAGAATACTAAGGAAAATAGTTGATTTTAGCTTTTAGAAGTTTAAATTATAGCTCGTGTTAATGTTGTGTTTAGCGAATTTTAGCTTCCACACTACGTTTATAACGTAAAAATTGGAAGGTATTATCATTAATTATCAACAGGGTTTCAGGCAGTCGGTCTGCCCGTCTGTCTGTCACCCACTTTCTTAGCCCAGAATACAAATGCTACAGGCAAGTGTGATACGTCAACAAATTTAGCGCATCGAAATTTGAAGACATTGAAAATCTCTGAAAAAGATTCGAATTTGAAGTACTTTAATTATTTAAAAAAACTGCAAAATTTAATGCTCATTTAAAAAGCATAAGAAGCCATTTCTATTAGAATCAAGACCTAGTACTCGCAGACTTTTTCCTGTTTCCTAAGCTGAAAAATTTACTGAAGTGAACAAGATTTCAGAATGTCGAAGCCATCAAGAAAATTGTAACGCCACTATTAAAAATATTCCAAAAGAGGACTTTAAAACTTCTTTCCGAAATTTGTACAGCCGAGCACAGACGTGCATTACGGCTGACAGGGATTACTTCGAATCATATTAAATTTATATGTGTTTAACTTCTTTTTCTTCTGAGTTATTCCATGAGTCCTGGAAATTAATAGCTAGACTTTGTATAAGTGAAAATATATGCGTCAGCATGGATAATGATATGATGTACATATGATAAAGCCTATATAATGTTATAAAAGCACGAGTTGAATCTGGAATAATCATAATTCTTCTCATCCATTTTTAACTTCGTTCCGAAGATACAATGTCAAGCTTTCTTTATAAAATTTTGATTTTGATAGCAGTTTATTATTCAGGTAAACAACACAATGTTCACGATTGCAAATCTCCATTGATTTAATTTATGCTAAAGTTTTTACGAATTTTTGCGTTGTGTAAAGAATTTTTTATATTCACGCTAAAAAAATATATGTTTAATGTACTACATAAAACATTAGTAAATTAAGTTTAACCCATAGTGTGGAATATGAAAGTTTTACCATAATATCATTTAAAAGTGACGATTTCAGCATGAACTTTTGAAATCAAAACAGAATTATGAAAGTATATGAAAAATTTATTAAACATATGATAGGCATAATAAATTTTTTTGTATACATATGTATAACTTATAGATTGTAAAAAAAATTAGGCTAGAAAACAGGATATTTATATGGATGTGCATATTTATATGGATCTCAGCAGTTCTAAGTGACTGTTTCTGTTAGAAACCCACTTTTTTTATTAACGTATCCTACCTTACAGAGAATACTTGTTGGGTACAAATATCTTTTGTATTGCTTTGCTACATGACCATTATGTCAACATATTTATTTCGTGTACATTACGGATATATTTTGACAACTTTGTTGCTAGAAACTTTCTGGAAAACAGCAAGACTTTTTTGCAGTGAATTAAATATTTTTCGTTAGTTACCTGGTTTTTTTTTATTTTTTAATATTTATAGTAAAGTTTATTTGATAATTTTTTTAGTTAATGACCAAAATTTTTCACTCAATGTTGTTATTATCATATCATTATAAGGGGTTCCAAACTTGCCCATTCTTATTACACGTGGACTTTGCTTATGCAATATGTATGAAAGGATGTTATCAAAGATTTCTGAAGCTGAAGCATCGACTGGGCTCATATGAGATGGCGATGAATTTCTTTTGACAAAATGATAACGTGATATAGTCGAAGCAATAAGAAAGCGATTTCTCTGACTATATAGATATAAGATTATTTCGTTATGGAATCACTTATTTTTAATACAAATGTTCTGTCGGATCTTTTATTGCTGATTAAAGCTTAAACTTCCACTAAAGTATTAGTGGTTTTGCTAGAATTTTGTCGCCCTCGTTTACGTGTAGGTTATTTGGTTATTTCTATAATCTATTTTAAAAATTAAAATTTTAAATTTGCATAGCTGACGCCAGATCATTGGGCAATGGACCTGCTCCGCTGCAATATCTTAACTACATATATGGTAGTGCCATCAATGTCTTCATAAATCTTTGGAATCGACCAAAAAACGAAAAGGGTCACCTGGAGTACCATGTGTTCACAAAAAAGAACCCCGAGGAGCCTTGCCTTCTAGAACCCACGATGGAATCCCTTCATAAATGCGACATAGAGCCAGAAAATCATCTGGTGATGCTGATATGTGGGTTCCTAGAGGAATACCAGCCAGGAAATTTATTTGAAGTAAGGACTTCTAGATTTGGATGTTTTGTTAATTTCTGCCCGGGCACAGCCTACTCAACTTACAAGGCCAGCGAGCAGTTCCCAAACACATGCTTGGACGGAAAGTTAGTCGTCACTGTTCCGAATGCCGAAGATAAAGAAACCTGTTCGGAACCACATGGAACCCCAAAAATACAGTCAGCCGTAAACGAGGGGTTCCGAACAGGTTTCGAAATCAAACTTTTTCATCGTTGGAACAACGACACTCGGAACAGTGAAGTCAAACTTTCCGCCCAAGCACGTGTTTGGGAGAACTTCACTGGCCTTGTAAGTTGAGTCGGCCATGGCCCAGATCCTTGAGGCATGTCAGGTTGAGCTCGGCTACGTGTCTGTAGACTTTGGTTTTCGGAGTTACTTCTAGAGATTGCCCATGCTGATAGCTCCAGTGTACGTTCTAAGCAAGCTTGGCAATCATTTATCGAACATGAAAGGGTGAAAGGCTAAGTTGGCGCATGACTATTGCCACTGCACTCATTTAAGAGCCGCGATCAGCATTTTTAGTCGCACACCACCAATTTAAAATTATAAATCTTATAGATCCTATAAATTTAATCCTTATAAATCTTTAGTATAATCCTAATTTATATAGCCTTACAGGGTCAATTTCAAAAACTATTTTACTTGCTTGAGATCCAACCAGATTTTGATCTTTTAGCAAAGCGATCAAAACAATTCCAACTTTTCGAAGTTGTGTCCTGAGTCACTTGAACGACAGTAAAGACTTCTAAGTATTGCGTATGTGGGATGTCACGTTAAGTAGATTATTTTCTACTTTCAGGTAATGAAAAATAAAATTTTAGAAAACGGGCCATTCACTGTAATTATATTCGACTGGAGTAAGTATAACGGGCCCCCTGTGTCATTAGCACTCTACAATATGAAAGTGATTGGACCAATTGCGGCTGACATGCTCAACTTCATAACGGTAGGAATAAAGAGTTATTACTTTTTAAAGTTAATGTTTCAACATTCAAATGTGCTTTGGTCTGTTTTATTCCCTTCCACTGTAATCATAAGTCAAGATCAAAGTACTCAGTGGAAATTTATTATTTTTGAAAATTCGGGCTTAGTTTGATATCCTTCATTTATTTTCATTAAATCAAGTAGCGATTTCCATTTCAACATTTCAAAAAAATCTATGTAAGATATTTATTTAATGGATAACTATGGTAGAAAAATATAAGACAACTAGCTGTTATACCCGACGTTGCACGGGTAGAGGTGGAAAAATAATTTAACAGTCAATTTAACTATTTTTTTCTCTCATTTTAGTTACATAAGATATGAAGATTACCCAGTAATTTTCCATTTAATTACCCAACTTGGATATAGTAATGATTAATATTAATTTCAAAAATACCTTTGATAAGAAGCTCAAATTAAAAAGAATACATATTTAAGTAAAAAATAATCAGTAAGAATTAAAAATGGAAAAACGGCTAAATCTTAAAAGGGTCTCAAACATTTATTTTAACGCAATTCAAGGGAGTTATATAATAAATTAAGTAACTTTTTTTTGACACTTTGCAGATATAAATACAATATAAGCAGTACAAATTTCTACCATAATTCAATACAAATGCTGAAAAATTAAGAATTCAATGCAAATGTATACAGTACTAAATCAATGCAGATATGTACAATAATTGAATGATCGTTCCAAATATGTGTACCATATCACCTGTTATATGATCATAAACTTATGTTATTGTTCCGCTCGTTATAAAGTATAAAATCCCGTTTCATTGCCTTAAAATTCCAAAATGAAAAATACGCTATAAAATACACTCATAAATGTCATCACAATTCCCTCATAAATACATAAAAGCTTTTAGCTCATTTGGCGCGTTTTGGGAAATAATTTGGCGAGAAAATAGATATAGCTACAAACACACCCATTTTACAGCTCTAACACAATGACCTTCGAACAACCGACCAGATTATAAATATTTATAAAAGAAATTGCCCATTTGGCGAGATTTAGTTAGTAATTTGGCGAGTTTGGCAACGTATTTAGCGAAAAAACTAAATACATAAAACACTAATATGCGGCTCTAGTGCGATGGCCTTTATTAACCATCATAGTTCAGTAATAGCTTAACTATACATTTATTGCTTAAATATACATACATGCAGTCAACAGAAAATCAATGAAAAAATCATCAAATAAGCCCACAATAAAATCCGGGAATGGAGACTGGCGGAATTACGTCACTTGAAACATGTCAATTTTTTTTCAAATAATGAATTTAGTTTCTGAAGGTAATGGCAACAGAATAAAATAAACATTTTCAATTTTAAATGTTTTCGTTAAAAGTTTTATTTAATTTTTTCAGCCGATGGCATCAGGAAAGTAAAAAAAGATCGGATTTGAGCCAAAGTGGTGTAGTTTTTTCACAAAATTCGAATAAAAACGTTCGAAAACTATAGAAGGAATGGCCCGATTCTAAAAATTCTTAGCCTATGTTTGTTCCAGAGATGAGATAAATTTTTGTGCCAAATTTCGTGACGATCTGTTGCGTGGTTCTTTTGATCTCGTGTCTTATACAAACAAACACACAAATAAACAAACAAACAAACAAACAAACAAACAAACAAACGGAAGTTGCCTTTTATGTATATAGATTTGTTCAAGTTTCTAAAAATTTGTATAGAAAACAAAAATCATTTAATAAATTTATCATTTTTGAAGTTTTATTCTCACTGTAAATGCTGACACATCAACAAATATTTAGCAAAAAATTTTAAAATCGACATTTCCCATTAAAATGTGCCATATTTTTTAATTAGGTAGCTGAATTCGGCTGTTAACATCAAGATTATTCCCGTTGGCGTCAGTAATAACATGAAAACGGCTTTGATTTGCAAATTTTGTTGTCACCAACCACTCAGAATGTAGATCAACTTAGTTAATCAACCAAAATGTTTTCGAATAGGATTAAAAGCTTTTAAATAAAAAAAGGTTGAGGCTTGCTTTCCTCACATGAAGAAGTTCAGAAACAAATGTAAGACAAAACACGCACAAAGCACACGCGCACACACTCATACTGTCGTATCCAATGGTGGTACCATTCTTCTTGCTTTTACGTTATATGAAGCTACATAAAGATAAATTTTACTATATCCATTTTTTTAAAAAAAAGTGTACTTATTATAAGTTATCGATTTATTTTCCAGGAAAATGCCGGAGTGCCTGCAGAGAATATGACACTGGCTGGTCACAGCTTAGGAGGCCATTTGGCGGGATACATCGGAAAAAGTGTTCCAAATTTAGGAAGAATTGATAGTAAGCTGCAGATAATATTTTCTTATTCCAATATCTCATCTAGCTGATTGATGAAGGAGTATAAAAGTTATTAGAAGAATGCATTGTGCAAAAATTCTGTAGGAAAAACAGAATATTTCTGTCATTTTCTTACAGAACATTTCAGTTTTCTAAGACTACTGCAGTTGATTGTAAAATAACATCTCATATTGTCAAAAGACAAATTTTCTCGGTAAAGGGACAATAACAAATAATATCTCTAACCATTGACACAGGTAGCACCTGTGAGTGCAGATTTTTTCTGTTTTGATGACGAAATTTTTTTAAATAGTACAAACTTCATACGTGACTGCGATGGTATAATGGTCAACGCTCCTGACTCCTATACCATCAACGAGGGTTCGTATACTGGTCATGGACTCACCCTTTATTTTTAACGTACCCTGAGCTACAGAAAATATCTGTTATGTGAGAACGTTTTCTGTATCGCTTTGCTACTGCAAAATTCTGTCAACGTATTTTTTAAGTAGATTACGGATATTTTCTGGCAACCTTGCTGCCAGAAAATTTCTACAATCTGACAGTATTTTTTTCAGTGTAAAAGCGTAATGGCTAGTCTAAATTAGCAGATAAAAAGATGTTAGAAATTTTTCTAGAAACTTTAAAATCACAGAATTGCCACATAAATGATCCTAAATACATAAAGTGAGGACTTATATAAGATAAAAGAAACAACACCAATTGAAAAATTTGCAATGATGTTGCAGTTATTTCTTCTTCTATAGAGATTCACTGGAACTAACACAACTGTGAGAGAAACCTTTGGCGTTAGCTTTTCAATTTAAATATATAAACGTCCTAGCAAGCCCATCAATTCCAATCTTGAGAATTCATTTCCTATATATATTTTGGAAAGAAATCAGTACGATATTTTCGTACAATTTTCTTCTTTGAAGGCAGAAAATTAAAGCGACTGGTCGTTTATTACTAGTACCATGTATATAAGTTTTACATTATATAAATATATTTTCCACAAAAATATTAGAGCTGTTGTGTTAAAAAATGGATTTGGACATGTATTGGTTGAATAAATGAAAATCAATCTATTTTCATTGATATCGATATATTCAACAATAGTAACTGGACATATTATCAGTAACTGGACTTTTAACATTAGTAACTGGATAATCAATTAAACAATAACTGTTCAGGTTTGGATCCATCGTGGCAGTTTTTTGAAAGTTTCCCTTACTTAGAAAAGATTTCCTATAAAGATGCGAAATTCGTCAGAGTTTTCCATTCAAGCTATGAGTTAACAAGTAAGATAAAATATTTTTTAGGAGATTCTTCTCCTTCTACTCATCATCACCACACAACATTATCAGCATCATAACTGTTAGTATCATTATCCTTATTATAATTACTATCATTGTTATAACTATTATCGTTGACATAATTATTTTCATTGTTATACTTATTGTCATTTTTAATATTTCAATTATTATAATTATTATCATTGATATTTTATATCATCATTGTGTTATAATAATTATCTTTGTTTTATTACATAAAGCCTATTTTATGCATGTAGGTTTCGGTATCACACCACCTTTAGGTCATATTGATATTTATTTCAATGGTGGCATTTCCCAGCCACACTGTGAGTTCGGAGCCACATATCAACGAACCAGTGGAGATTGGGTCACAAGTATTTAACAAAACTAATTTTTTTAAAACTTTATATTTCGTTAATTTACCAATTACAGCCCAATATGTTCGTTCTCTTTCTTATAAACGTAAATATTTCTTATTGAAGATCACCTTTGTTAGTCGTCCAATCAGAATTTCTTCAAAATAAGTAAAAACAATAAAGCAATTTTGTCATACATTGCATCTGGACAAGGTGCAAACTTAAGTGCAAATAAGTTAAGAGGGAAGGGACTTCCAATAAAATAGGGATCTTTATTGAAGATCTAATATTACTCACTTACCCTTTAGTAACCCCCGAGCAATAATAAATAATAATAAATAATAATAATAAATAATAATAAATAATAATAAATAATAATAATAAATAATAATAATAAATAATAATAATAAATAATAATAATAAATAATAATAATAAATAATAATAATAAATAATAATAATAAATAATAATAATAAATAATAATAATAATAAATAATAATAATAAATAATAATAATAAATTACTTCTCAACAAGTAGCATTGATATTTGGAAAATCACAAATTTAATTTTACTTAAAAAAGATAAATTAATAGCTTCTATAAAAACGTTTTTAATTATTAATTTAACACTTCTCTTTCCTAAGTTCCAGTATTTTCTGACAACAAAGTAATTTCCTTTTTCAGTCTACAGTGGCATACTGAAGTACATTTGCCCCCACGAGATGATGAACACCTACTACATCTACACCATGAATACCACTGATTGTCAATTTTTGGCGACGCATTGTGACAGCTACGAAGATTTCCAAGCAGGCAAGTGTCCACGCAACTCTTCTGTAGTGGCCGATATCGGGTTTTATGGTGACACCGTCACAGGATTGCCAAAATTGTCCAAGTTTTACATTGAGGTTGGAAAAGATCCACCATATTGTCAAAAAAATGCTGACCAACCTTCAAATACTAATTAAGAGAGTCTGTGAGAATGATTCTGAGGTAATAAAAATTAATCTAATGAAAAAAAAGGGTCTTTCTTTATTATTTATTGTTCATTGCCTCCTACCTTGTTTATTATTTTACACATGCTACAGTGCAGCCACGAAACATATATTTTAAATAAACAAATTAATTAAAAAAATTTTTAAGTTATTAATTAAGTTATTAAGTTATTAAATAAAATCTTAAAACTGTATTAAAATATTTATATTTCTATCTGAAATTTTAACATTAATATTAATTTGGCACGGGAGGGAACTATTTTCCATGCATGTAAAAATAAAATAAGCATTTTTATTTACATAAAGGTAAAATTTGTAATACTCTATAACTCTGCGCCACCATATAAATAAAAAAAAAAAAATATCAGTCACATATCTCATATCCTGCACATCGCATGCTGGATGCTCTTCGTTAACGACCATAAGAAGCATACATCTAAATTACCTTACAGCTCACTAAATTATACGATCACTTGTCAATATCGTAATATATGAACGATATGGAATTGATATCGGAACTATAACATACAATATTTTGTGCTACTACGTTTGGTTTTGGTGCCGCTAATTAGAAGACTTAGAAGAAGTCAAACGTATGAAAAATCAAATTTCCTTGAATTCTCATATACTTTACTATAGCTTTATAAAACTTGCACGGGTGTACTGCTAAAAACGGTGATTGTTTTTTATGTAAACTTTTATTTTATACCAATTGATCTCCTTTCCTCTGAACCCTGATCTCCTCTAGTACCACGATATTCAAACTTACCTAACCGAATTGAAAGTATGCCTACACTCTTAATACAAAAGAGTGAAATTCACTCCTATAAGAGAAGTGCATTTTCGGCACCGGAAAGGAGTGGAAATTAACTCAGACTGAGTTAAAACCGCTCGTTTTAAGAGTGTAGGACGCAGATTGTTTTCTTTCATTTCTTTTACCCACTCCGAAAAAGATTGAAAATCACTCCTATAGGAGAAGTGCATTTTCGGCACGGAAAGGAGTGGAAATTAACTCAGACTAAGTTAAAACCGCTCGTTTGTTTTAAGAGTGTATAGACTCGTGTGAAACCAGATTTGAAAAAACTTTATGACATAACCGGTGCTTAACTTTTCGACTGTGGATCAGTACTAAACTTGCCTAAATCGTATTATATTATATTTCTTTTTTGTCTACTTTCCCGCTAATTGCCATGAATCCCCACTGAAACCTTTTCCCCTCATAAACAGCAAATGCCATACTCATTTAAAAGGAATGATAATATCAACTGAAGGACAAAGAAGCTACTCAACACACTCCCCAAACTGTCCTGGTGCCTACACTCTTAAAACAAACGAGCGGTTTTAACTCAGTCTGAGTTAATTTCCACTCCTTTCCGGTGCCGAAAATGCACTTCTCCTATAGGAGTGAATTCACTCTTTTCGGAGTGGGTAAAAGAATAAAAGAAAACAATCTGCGTCCTACACTCTTAAACGAGCGGTTTTAACTCAGTCTGAGTTAATTTCCACTCCTTTCCGGTGCCGAAATGCACTTCTCATATAGGAGTAAATTTCACTCTTTTGTTTTAAGAGTGTACTGTGCCCGCAGCATATCTTTGGCTGCCCAGCAATTCAAGCCAGGCTCTTTAAGATTAGCATAGAAGACCGGGAAGTTTTAATTTTCTCTGAAAAAGCAGTTGAAGTCACAAAGTCTCGTACAACTTCGGACCTATCTAATTTTTGCACATATCCTGAACACGACAACAACAACAAATGCTATACTCTTATTTTTTTCCTTTGTTTTTTCCATACTTTGTTTTTACCCTCTAGTTTTGTTTTGAGCGTTTAATTTATTTAATCTCACAAAGCTCATATGTATGCCTACGCATTTACCATTTTAACAACAATTAGAAGTACAATTTAAAATTTAAATAACTAAAAATTTAATCTACATTGAAATAACATGCAAATTCCTTTTTCATTCAATATTTTTACTGTTGCCATTTCGTCAAATGTACGAGAAACTGTATTTAAAATAAAAATAAAATTCTTGAAAAACTATTTATTTATGTGATATGACTCAGTTTGGATTGATGTCATATCACAATAGAGTTCTTTTGATGTTTCCTTATATATGTATGAAGAAATAAAATGCATAGCGAATTCTAACTTTGAATAAAAATATGCGAAAGTTCGCTTTTATTTTTAAAGCATCAATTTTACTAATTATTTATTCTTCTCTTTTTCGAAAGAAAGTTAATGAACATGGGAAATTGTGGCGACTAAAAGATATTTATTAAAAAAAAATTGCATCATTATTCTTCGAATTTCAAAGAAATTTAGCCAACGATAATGAGTAATGATTAATTTGCGAATGGAGATTAATGAAAATAGTTAATTTTGGCATTTAAAAGTTTTAATTAGAAATAAGTTATTAGCCAAAAGCCGCGCCTGTTTGGCGAATTTCTTTTTGAGGTGTAAATAACAATGGATCTTTTTGAGGTTTCTTTTTGAGGTATAAATAACAATGATGTATAATAATGGGTGTACTACTGAATGTTAAGAAAATGCGGCTGTTGCCAAAAGATAGGAATAGAACTATTTGGTATCTTTTCTATATTTGGCGCTTTTACACTTGGCTCCAATTCTTCCATCTATCTATAAATGTTACTGGATAGACCAAAATACTTAGGAAAATGAGGCCACTGCCAGATCTATGTTAGCGACTGTTATTTTCTCTATTCTTTATTTTATTTGGAGAAAGGTGTGGTGAACGAATGTAAACAATATGAAATTTAAGTATTATTTTTAGGAGTAAAAGGTATTTCATATACAATTTTATATTCTCCTTCGAAAATGCATTTATATTATTAGTATTTATTCATTTTGTTATTGACGGTGTTTGGAGAAAGGGAAACATTTGGTTTTAATTGAAAAATAAAATAAATAATTTTAAATAAAATTTTATTTACAATATTGTAAAAAAGAAAATTATTTTTCATTAATAATAATGATTTCTTAAATAACGTTTTATTTGTCCGTGAAGTCCGCCGACACAGGACACAAAAATTGCCCATTTTTCACTTTTCTGTTACCATGATAAAACACAAATTAGATTTATTAGAGAAATGAAAAATAATCCAATTAATTAAAATAATAACTTTTGAGCAGTCTATAAGAGATTTAAACATAAGAAAATTTGAACGTTGTGCATCATCTTTTGTTCTATGAAAGGAAATAAAAGATCTTTGCAAAAAAAAAAAAACTTTTGAAATTTGATTATTTCCAAAAAATTTTGTCTGATAGAATGTAACTTTAAAAAAAGAACACAATTATTCGAAAAGTTCATAATTAATTATTTAATCGTAAATTATATAGCAATAAAAATGTTTAACTTCCCTTCCGTACATGATGAATGCTATTCCCAAGTCTTTATTTTAGTGGAAGTGTAAAATTAAAACTCCTGATTTGATTTTTATTAGCAAACGATAATAAACGCAGAACGAAAATTAATATGTTCGACGATTGCTTTCTTCGTATGCTCACCAACCCTCATCATCAGTATTGATTGCAGTAGTAGATGTGTGTTGACACTAGATCGCGCTACTTCCAGTTATATTTAGTTCGAAAATTAAATTTAAATAAAAAAAATTGACTTTGGCTGTCAAGTTTATAAAAACCTCCAAATGACGTAATTTTTCTTTACTGCGTATGTCCTGGATCGCAAAAAACCGGCCGCGCTTTTTCAGATCCGTAGCCATTGGAGCGAGACACGGCTGGTAACAAACCCATACTTGTTAATTTACATTTCTTATTTTTTTTAATGCAGTTTGAAGTAATTTGCGAAAGAATATTAAGGAAAATAGTTGATTTTAGCATTTAGAAGTTTAAATTATAGCTGGATGCTGTGTTTAGCGAATTTTAGCTTCCACACTACGTTTATAACGTAAAAATGGGAAGGTATCATTAATTATCATTAGGGTTTCAGTCAGTCGGTCCGTCCGTCCGTCTGTCTGTCACCCACTTTCTTAGCCCAGAATACAAATGCTACAGGCAAGTGTGATACGTCAAAAAATTTAGCGCGTCGAAATGAGAAGACATTGAAAATCTCTGAAAAAGATTCGAATTTGAAGTACTTTAATTATTTAAAAAACTGCAAAATTTAATGCTCATTTAAAAAGCATAAGAAGCCATTTTTATTAGAACCCAGACCTAGTACTCGCAGAATTTTTTCTGTTTCCTAAGGTGAAAAATTTACTGAGGGGAACAAGATTTCAGAATGTCGAAGCCATCAAGAAAATTGTAACGCCACTATTAAAAATAATCCAAAAGAGGACTTTAAAACTTCTTTCCGAAATTTGTACAGCCGAGCACAGACGTGCATTACGGCTGACAGGGATTACTTCGAATCATATTAAATTGATATGTGTTTAACTTCTTTTTTTTCTGAGTTATTCCATTAGTCCTGGAAATTAATAGCCAGACCTTGTATTAGTGAAAATATATGCGTCAGCATGGATAATAGCATGATGTACATATGATAAAGCCTATACAATGTTATAAAAGCACGAGTTATATCTGGAATAATCATAATACTTCTCATCCATTTTTAACTTCGTTCCGAAGATACAATGTCAAGCTTTCTTTATAAAATTTTGATTTTGATAGCAGTTCATTATTCAGGTAAACAACACAATGTTCACGATTGCAAATCTCCATTGATTAAATTTATGCTAAAGTTTTGACGATTTTTGTTTTGCGTTGTGTAAAGAATTTTTTATATTCACGCTAAAAAAATATATGTTTAATGTACTACATAAACCCTTAGTAAATTAAGTTTAACCCATAGTGTGGAATATGAAAGTTTTACCATAATATCATTTAAAAGTGACGATTTCAGCATGAGTTTTTGAAATCAAAACTTTGTTTTCGGTAAAAGATTACGAAAGTATATGAAAAATTTATTAAACATCTAATAGGCATAATAATTTTTTTGTATACATATAACTTATAGATTGTAAAAAAATTAGGCTAGAAAACAGGATATTTATATGGATGTGTGTAGAAGCAGTTCTAAGTGACTGGTTCTGTTAGAAACCCACTTTTTTTTATTAACATATCCTAACGTTAATTAAAACTGTAAAAATCCCAAATCAACTATTTTCCTTAATTTTATTGCGCAAATTAAATTAATATTATTTATTGTCTGCTTAATTTATTTGTATTTCGAAGAATAATTTAATATTTATTAATAAAAAAACATAAAATTACTCTAAACATCACTAAAAAAATAAGAAATGTAAATTAAAACTAAAATCATTTTTATGCAAAAAATATAATGCCTTGCCGCTTTGTAAACAAATACTGAGCAATCAAAGAATCACATAATTTTATGTCGTCAATCCAAACTGATTATAACAAAAATAAAGTTTCTAATGATATTGATGCTATGGCAACAAAGATTAAAATGACTAAACAATAAATTTAAGGTAGCTGCATACCTTTAAAGGCAATTTTTTTAAAATTTATAAGCCACCAGTTTACAGTCCGAAAAATAAATTAATAAAATTGATGCGTTAAAAATAAAAGCGAAACTTTGCATATTCAATGCAAAGTTAGAATTCTTTATGCATCTTTTTTCATACATACATAATGAACCATCAAAAGAACTCTATTGTGATATTACAACAATCCAAACTGAATTATATCACATCA
This sequence comes from Oedothorax gibbosus, assembly GCA_019343175.1. Lineage (NCBI taxonomy): Eukaryota > Metazoa > Arthropoda > Arachnida > Araneae > Linyphiidae > Oedothorax > Oedothorax gibbosus. The sequence goes on along the minus strand of CM033272.1, from coordinate 25,384,432 downwards.
ATAAATATTCTTTCAAAAGTTTTAATTTTTATTTTAAATAAAGTTTCTCGTACGTTTAACGAAATGGAAACAGTGAAAATATTGTATAAATAAATTTGTCTAGTTTCATTTAAATTTTATTTCGAAAATTCAATAATTATTACTTATAGTTTGCAAAAATTAATCTATATTTTAAAGAATAAATACGTAATATTCCTCGCTTTTAAATAGAATGAAAATATTTCATATCAACATACGAAGAATGTCGTAGTGAAATATATTTGACGTCATTTCAAACTGATCGATGTCGTAAAAATAAATTTATTTTAATTTATTGTCTAAAAGAATTAAAGTTTCTCGAGCGATTGTTGCGATGGCAATGGTGATTTAATTCTAATAAAAATGGCTTCCTACGCTTTTTAAATGAGCATTAAATTTTGCAGTTTTTTAAATAATTGAAGTACTTCGAATTCGAATTCTTTTCTGAAATTTTCAATGTATTCTAATTTAAATGCGCTGAATTTTTTGACGTATCACACTTGTCCGTAGCATTTGTAGTTTGGACTATGAAAGTGGGTGACAGACGGACAGACAGACGGACGGACTGAACGATTATAATACCTTCCACTTATTACGTTATAAACGTAGTGTGGAAGCTAAAAAAGAAGAGTAGAACTAAAAAATGATGCATTTGATTGGTGACACAATTTCATTAATAATGATTTTTTTTACTAGTGCAAACTCATATGAGATGGCGTTGAATTTCTTTTGACAAAATTATAATGTGATATAGTCAAAGTAATTTGAAAGCGATTTCTCTGACTATATAGATAAAAGGGAAAACTATTTCGTTATGGAATCCCTTATTTTTAATACAAATGTTCTGTCGGGTCTTTTATTGCTGATTAAAGCTAAAACTTCCACTAAAGTATCAGTGTTTTTGCTAGAATTTTGTCACCCTCGTTTACGTGTAGGTTATTTGGTTATTTCTATAATCTATTTTAAAAATTAAAATTTAAAATTTGCATAGCTGACGCCAGATCATTGGGCAATGGACCTGCTCCGCTGCAAGCTCTTAACTACATATATGGTAGTGCCATCAATGTGTTTATAAATCTTTGGAATCGACCAAAAAACGAAAAGGGTCACCTGGAGTACCATGTGTTCACAAAAAAGAACCCCGAGGAGCCTTGCCTTCTAGAACCAACGATGGAATCCCTTCAAAAATGCGACATAGACCCAAAAAACCATCTGGTGATGCTGATATGTGGGTTCCTAGAGGAATACCAGCCAGGAAATTTATTTGAAGTAAGGACTTCTAGATTTGGAATGTTTTGTTAATTTCTGCCCAGGCACAGCCTACTCAACTTACAAGGCCAGCGAGGACTGAGGAGTTCCCAAACACATGCTTGGACGGAAAGTTCGTCGTCACTGTTCCGAATGCCGAAGATAAAGAAACCTGTTCGGAACCACATGGAACCCCAAATATACAGTCAGCCGTGAACGAGGGGTTCCGAACAGGTTTCGAAGTCAATTTTTTCATCGTTGGAACAACGACACTCGGAACAGTAAAGTCAAACTTTCCGCCCAAGCACGTGTTTGGGAGAGCTTCACTGGCCTTGTAAGTTGAGTCGGCCATGGCCCAGATCATTGAGGCATGTCAGGTTGAGCTCGGCTGCGTGTCTGTAGCCTTTGGTTTTCGGAGTTAATTCTAGAGATTGCCCATGCTGATAGCTCCTGTGTACGATCTAAGCAAGCTTGGCAATCATTTATCGAACATGAAAGGGTGAAAGGCTAATGCCACCCCACTCATTTAAGAGCCGCGATCAACATTTTTAGTCGCACACCACCAATTTAAAATTATAAATCTTATAGACCCTATCCTTATAAATCCTTAGTATAATCCTAATTTATATAGCCTTACAAGGCCAATTTCAAAAACTATTTTACTTGCTTGAGATCCAACCAGATTTTGATCTTTTAGCAAAGCGATCAAAACAATTCCAACTTTTCGAAGTTGTGTCCTGAGTCACTTGAACGACAGTAAAGACTTCTAAGTTTTGCGTATGTGGGATGTCATATTAAGTAGATTATTTTCCACTTTCAGGTAATGAAAAATAAAATTTTAGAAAACGGACCATTCACTGTAATTATATTCGACTGGAGTAAGTATAACGGGCCCCCTTTCTCATTAGCACTCTACAATATGCAAGTGATTGGACCAATTGCGGCTGACATGCTCAACTTCATAACGGTAGGAATAAAGAGTTATTACTTTTTAAAGTTATTGTTTCTGTTAAGTTTGCAGAGTGAATAGTGGACTTTGCAGAAGACATACAAAAGAAGAACATTTATTCAACGATAGAGACAAAAGATATCCAAACTACAAGTCGATGGAAAAACTTTAGAATGTCCAATTTGATCAATCTTTACAAATCATACGATGCGGCTCGTGCTCAGCATGAGACGACATCGCGCGCTAAAATGAAAGGGCGTGACATTGCAATATAAAATATTTCCATATTTTAACACTCCCCCACAATGTCAAGCCATTTTTCACAATTTTGTTTCACGTCTCCAACACCAATCATTTCCAAACACTTGAGATGCTTTGAAGGACTTAAGGGCTTAGTTAAAACGTCTGCTCCCATTTCTTCAGTTGGTACATGGCAAATTTCAATTTGCACATTTTTCAAGGCATCTCTCACAAAATGGTGTCTGATGTCAATGTGTTTAGTACGCTTATGCAATACAGGATTTTCGGCAAGTTTTATTGCCCCCACATTATCAACAAGTAAGAGCACTTTTCCTAAGCTGTAAGAACAAAGTTTACCTAACAACTTATTCAAATATATAGCTTCTTTAGTCCCCTCAGAAAGAGCTATGTATTCACTTTCGGTAGAAGATAGTGCTACTGTCGCTTGTTTACGACTTTCAAAGGAAATCACACTTCCACTCAAAATAAAGTAATATCCTGTGTATGACCTGCGGCTCTCTTCGCAGTTCCCCCAATCAGAATCCGTATACCCAAACAATGATTTATCATCTGTATGTCTATATATCAGACCAAAATTAATAGTTTTAATTAGGTACCTCAAAACGCGTTTGGCTGCTGTCCAATGCGATTTATCATAACAGGACAAAAACTGACTGAGTATGCTTACTGTGTTTGCTATGTCTGGGCGTGTGTAAGAAGCGAGATATACATTAGTCCGCCTACTAATTCGCGATAGGGAAATTGCTCGTCGCAAGTTTCGGCTTTCTTTAATTTCACTGTGATATCCATTGGGGAATTTGCGGTCTTAGCATTGGACATCTCAAAACGCTTTAACAATTCGTTGATATAACTGGATTGGCTCCTGGTCACAACTCCACATTCCTGCCGAAAATTTATGCCCAAACAGTATTCAGTGATTCTAGAATACTTAACCTCAAGTTCCATATTTAAATGACTTTTAAACTTGTCAAGCATTTTAGAATTTTCTGACATGAATAAAATATCATCCACGTATACTGAAATCATTGTTAGCCCTTTATCGTCTTTTAAATAATAAACACAGGGATCAGCAGTCGATTGTTTAAGTCCAAAATTCTTTAATATCTCGTCCAATTTTGTATTCCAGCATCTACCGGCTTGTTTTCAGCCATAAAGGGATTTCTTAAGAAAAAGAACTTTATCTCCCTTATCTTTCTCACGGAGCATTTCCGATGCTTTTAAGAACAACTCACTATCTGACTTTTCATTCTTTGAAATATGTTCTAGAATTTGGACAAAATAATCCGGGCATTCCATAAAAACTTCCTCGTCCAAATTTCCGTTTAGATACGCGGTAGTTACATCAAACTGATGAATTTTTATTTTCAAATCAGCTACCAAGGCCGACAACAACCGAATGGACCCTGCCTTTGCTACCGGTGCAAAAGTATTCCCAACCTCACAAGGATTTTTGGAAAATCCTCTGGCGACAAACCGAGCCTTGTTCTTTAGAAGTGTTCCATCCGAGTTATACTTATTTGTCAAGATAAACCTACCGCCTATACATTTCTTCGAAACTGGCCTATCCACTAACTCAAACGTATTTTTACTTAAAATGCTTTTTACCTCCGTCGCCATAGCATTTAGCCATTTATCTCCATCTGAGCCCTTTAAAGCTAATGACATAGGTATTTCCGCATGTAAACCAAAGTCATTTGATTCCTCAGTTTCTGCAAAACGAACAACTTCGAGATTACGGAGAGAAAGAGTATTCTTTGGGACATCCTTGTTTTCATTCCCATCTACAATTTGTTTATCCTCAATTTCCCTTCGTTTAGTTTTACAAGCCTGTTCAATAACTGAGGGTTGGACAATTATTTCTCGTTCCAACTTTTCACAATTGCTTTTATCCAATTCTAAATCACTCAACAATTCACTTAACTCTCCCACTGGATAAGTTTCAGTATTTTCGAAGAACTTAACATTTCTAGATACAACAACTTGTTTCTCGTCTGGGAAATAAATACGGTAAGCCTTGCAACCTTCCTTAAAACCCACAAATATTCCCTTTTTGGATCTCGGGGCAAATTTATGATGTGGCTTGTTGTCTAAATAATATGCTGTACAACCAAAACCCTTGAAATAACTCACATTAGGTACTTTCCCATTCCATTTCTCGTAAGGGTTTTTTCCATTTAAAGCGCTTGTGAGACACCTGTTCTGAATGTATATCGAGCAATTAATACATTCAGCCCATAAACTTAAAGGCAATTTGGATTGAACTAAAAGGCATCTCCCCATTTCCACAAGAGAACGATTTTTTCTTTCACAACACCCGTTCGAGCTACTAGAATATGGAGCCGTGACTCTTCCCTCAATGCCACTTTCACTGAGAAAATCATTGAAATCTTTATTTATATACTCTGCTCCATTATCACTCATAAACACCTTTATTTTGGCTGATTTTTGATTTTCCCACAAAGCTTTAACTTCTTTAAATGCGCTTAAGGCTTCGCTTGTGTGTTTTAAGAACCTTACAGCACAGTACCTAGTGCTATGATCGATGAAAGTGATAAAGTAGCGAGCTTTACCTAGACTTTCAATTTTAAAGGGACCACATATATCGCTCATGACAATATCCAAAACACCCGTTTCTTGCTCCGAATTCTTGGGGAAAGGAGCACGTGTGAGTTTACTAATTGCACATATTTCGCAGTTGAAGTCTTTAGGAGACTTTTCTAAGTTTAACCCATTAACACTTCCATTTACATTGCATTCAACCAAATCTTTAACATTTAAATGCCCCATATGTGCATGCCATTTCAGCAAGTCTGCACTTTTATTTTTGCCACCATCAAATGAATCTGATGCATGATTTGAATTATATGTGGAATGGCTTTCATCAAAATCTCCCTTCAGATAATACAAATTATCTCTTTTAACTGCTATCATGTTGTCATTTGTTTGAGAATTAACAATATTTGCAGTATTGCCATTAATTATAACATCATATCCACGATCGCACAATTTTGAAACAGATATTAAATTAGTACGAAGACTAGGGACCAGTAAAGCATCGTACCTAATTACATCTCTAATAGTACCATTTACCTGAGCTCTGATGACAGCATTTCCACGTCCTTTCACAGCTGCAGTACTGTCGTTAGCTAAGTTAACAGTTGTTTTACTATAATTTGAAGTTTCAAAATCGCTTTCATTATTACACATATGACGAGTGCAACCAGAGTCCAGAATCCATGATTTCTTCATCGTTTCACTACTAGAAAATAGAGCGTCTTCCAACTCATTCGTCATCATGCCAACTTGACCAACATTTTGGCGAGAAACAGTTTTTCTTGGTTGGTCACAATTCGATGCAAAATGTCCGTAATGTTCACAACGATAACATTGTATTTTAGAAGAATCTGTATGCCGTGCTTGCTTTGTTGAGCTTCGATCTGGTTTGGCGGCTCCTTTCCAATGCGGCACCGATTCTTTCTGTGCATTGGCATTTTCTTTCTTCCATCGCGACTTCTTTCCTTTGAATGATCGGGTGGAGAATACTTCATTATCCTGACTATTTCTTGAACGTCTTGCATCGGCTTCTTCAAGAATTTTCACTCGGAGTACTTCAGCTCCTGGTAGTTCATCAAGAGATTCTATTGCACAGCGGAAATTTTCGAAATTATTTGGTAGACTATATAGCAGCATCACAGACATTAAATCCTTATCAATACTTATTTCCATCTCAGACAGTCTATCTACTAAATCGAAAAAAGTTCGCAAGTGATCTCGAACATCCATTCTAGATTCAGACATCTTGTGTTGAATCAAAGACTTCAGCAGAGAAGCTTTTCGAGCAGGTCCTCTTGACTGATAAGTTTCTTCCAATTTCTTCCATACGTCAAACGATGTTTTACAGTTCTTAACTTGTTTCAATTCTGAAGAAGCTATGCTTAGAATTAAATCAGCTTTGGCGTTTTCGTCAGACTCAATCCAGTTTCCAACTTCTTCTTTTGAATTCTTTTCACCTGGAACCAATTCTAATTTCTTAACTTCTCCATTTACAATTTTCCACGAATTATTCTTGATCAATAGAGCTATCATCTGAATCTTCCAAGTTTCATAGTTGTCTCCGTCCAAAAGTTGAATTCTCATTCCATATGACCCCATTTTTTTTCTTTCCGGCCGTCAGTTTCCAAATTTTCTATATGTCTTTCTGCGCAGTTAGCAAGAGTGCTGGGCCCATAACCTGTTAAGTTTGCAGAGTGAATAGTGGACTTTGCAGAAGACATACAAAAGAAGAACATTTATTCAACGATAGAGACAAAAGATATCCAAACTACAAGTCGATGGAAAAACTTTAGAATGTCCAATTTGATCAATCTTTACAAATCATACGATGCGGCTCGTGCTCAGCATGAGACGACATCGCGCGCTAAAATGAAAGGGCGTGACATTGCAATATAAAATATTTCCATATTTTAACACTCCCCCACAATGTCAAGCCATTTTTCACAATTTTGTTTCACGTCTCCAACACCAATCATTTCCAAACACTTGAGATGCTTTGAAGGACTTAAGGGCTTAGTTAAAACGTCTGCTCCCATTTCTTCAGTTGGTACATGGCAAATTTCAATTTGCCCATTTTTCAAGGCATCTCTCACAAAATGGTGTCTGATGTCAATGTGTTTAGTACGCTTATGCAATACAGGATTTTCGGCAAGTTTTATTGCCCCCACATTATCAACAAGTAAGAGCACTTTTCCTAAGCTGTAAGAACAAAGTTTACCTAACAACTTATTCAAATATATAGCTTCTTTAGTCCCCTCAGAAAGAGCTATGTATTCACTTTCGGTAGAAGATAGTGCTACTGTCGCTTGTTTACGACTTTCAAAGGAAATCACACTTCCACTCAAAATAAAGTAATATCCTGTGTATGACCTGCGGCTCTCTTCGCAGTTCCCCCAATCAGAATCCGTATACCCAAACAATGATTTATCATCTGTATGTCTATATATCAGACCAAAATTAATAGTTTTAATTAGGTACCTCAAAACGCGTTTGGCTGCTGTTCCAATGCGATTTATCATAACAGGACAAAAACTGACTGAGTATGCTTACTGTGTTTGCTATGTCTGGGCGTGTGTAAGAAGCGAGATATACATTAGTCCGCCTACTAATTCGCGATAGGGAAATTGCTCGTCGCAAGTTTCGGCTTTCTTTAATTTCACTGTGATATCCATTGGGGAATTTGCGGTCTTAGCATTGGACATCTCAAAACGCTTTAACAATTCGTTGATATAACTGGATTGGCTCCTGGTCACAACTCCACATTCCTGCCGAAAATTTATGCCCAAACAGTATTCAGTGATTCTAGAATACTTAACCTCAAGTTCCATATTTAAATGACTTTTAAACTTGTCAAGCATTTTAGAATTTTCTGACATGAATAAAATATCATCCACGTATACTGAAATCATTGTTAGCCCTTTATCGTCTTTTAAATAATAAACACAGGGATCAGCAGTCGATTGTTTAAGTCCAAAATTCTTTAATATCTCGTCCAATTTTGTATTCCAGCATCTACCGGCTTGTTTTCAGCCATAAAGGGATTTCTTAAGAAAAAGAACTTTATCTCCCTTATCTTTCTCACGGAGCATTTCCGATGCTTTTAAGAACAACTCACTATCTGACTTTTCATTCTTTGAAATATGTTCTAGAATTTGGACAAAATAATCCGGGCATTCCATAAAAACTTCCTCGTCCAAATTTCCGTTTAGATACGCGGTAGTTACATCAAACTGATGAATTTTTATTTTCAAATCAGCTACCAAGGCCGACAACAACCGAATGGACCCTGCCTTTGCTACCGGTGCAAAAGTATTCCCAACCTCACAAGGATTTTTGGAAAATCCTCTGGCGACAAACCGAGCCTTGTTCTTTAGAAGTGTTCCATCCGAGTTATACTTATTTGTCAAGATAAACCTACCGCCTATACATTTCTTCGAAACTGGCCTATCCACTAACTCAAACGTATTTTTACTTAAAATGCTTTTTACCTCCGTCGCCATAGCATTTAGCCATTTATCTCCATCTGAGCCCTTTAAAGCTAATGACATAGGTATTTCCGCATGTAAACCAAAGTCATTTGATTCCTCAGTTTCTGCAAAACGAACAACTTCGAGATTACGGAGAGAAAGAGTATTCTTTGGGACATCCTTGTTTTCATTCCCATCTACAATTTGTTTATCCTCAATTTCCCTTCGTTTAGTTTTACAAGCCTGTTCAATAACTGAGGGTTGGACAATTATTTTCTCGTTCCAACTTTTCACAATTGCTTTTATCCAATTCTAAATCACTCAACAATTCACTTAACTCTCCCACTGGATAAGTTTCAGTATTTTCGAAGAACTTAACATTTCTAGATACAACAACTTGTTTCTCGTCTGGGAAATAAATACGGTAAGCCTTGCAACCTTCCTTAAAACCCACAAATATTCCCTTTTTGGATCTCGGGGCAAATTTATGATGTGGCTTGTTGTCTAAATAATATGCTGTACAACCAAAACCCTTGAAATAACTCACATTAGGTACTTTCCCATTCCATTTCTCGTAAGGGTTTTTTCCATTTAAAGCGCTTGTGAGACACCTGTTCTGAATGTATATCGAGCAATTAATACATTCAGCCCATAAACTTAAAGGCAATTTGGATTGAACTAAAAGGCATCTCCCCATTTCCACAAGAGAACGATTTTTTCTTTCACAACACCCGTTCGAGCTACTAGAATATGGAGCCGTGACTCTTCCCTCAATGCCACTTTCACTGAGAAAATCATTGAAATCTTTATTTATATACTCTGCTCCATTATCACTCATAAACACCTTTATTTTGGCTGATTTTTGATTTTCCCACAAAGCTTTAACTTCTTTAAATGCGCTTAAGGCTTCGCTTGTGTGTTTTAAGAACCTTACAGCACAGTACCTAGTGCTATGATCGATGAAAGTGATAAAGTAGCGAGCTTTACCTAGACTTTCAATTTTAAAGGGACCACATATATCGCTCATGACAATATCCAAAACACCCGTTTCTTGCTCCGAATTCTTGGGGAAAGGAGCACGTGTGAGTTTACTAATTGCACATATTTCGCAGTTGAAGTCTTTAGGAGACTTTTCTAAGTTTAACCCATTAACACTTCCATTTACATTGCATTCAACCAAATCTTTAACATTTAAATGCCCCATATGTGCATGCCATTTCAGCAAGTCTGCACTTTTATTTTTGCCACCATCAAATGAATCTGATGCATGATTTGAATTATATGTGGAATGGCTTTCATCAAAATCTCCCTTCAGATAATACAAATTATCTCTTTTAACTGCTATCATGTTGTCATTTGTTTGAGAATTAACAATATTTGCAGTATTGCCATTAATTATAACATCATATCCACGATCGCACAATTTTGAAACAGATATTAAATTAGTACGAAGACTAGGGACCAGTAAAGCATCGTACCTAATTACATCTCTAATAGTACCATTTACCTGAGCTCTGATGACAGCATTTCCACGTCCTTTCACAGCTGCAGTACTGTCGTTAGCTAAGTTAACAGTTGTTTTACTATAATTTGAAGTTTCAAAATCGCTTTCATTATTACACATATGACGAGTGCAACCAGAGTCCAGAATCCATGATTTCTTCATCGTTTCACTACTAGAAAATAGAGCGTCTTCCAACTCATTCGTCATCATGCCAACTTGACCAACATTTTGGCGAGAAACAGTTTTTCTTGGTTGGTCACAATTCGATGCAAAATGTCCGTAATGTTCACAACGATAACATTGTATTTTAGAAGAATCTGTATGCCGTGCTTGCTTTGTTGAGCTTCGATCTGGTTTGGCGGCTCCTTTCCAATGCGGCACCGATTCTTTCTGTGCATTGGCATTTTCTTTCTTCCATCGCGACTTCTTTCCTTTGAATGATCGGGTGGAGAATACTTCATTATCCTGACTATTTCTTGAACGTCTTGCATCGGCTTCTTCAAGAATTTTCACTCGGAGTACTTCAGCTCCTGGTAGTTCATCAAGAGATTCTATTGCACAGCGGAAATTTTCGAAATTATTTGGTAGACTATATAGCAGCATCACAGACATTAAATCCTTATCAATACTTATTTCCATCTCAGACAGTCTATCTACTAAATCGAAAAAAGTTCGCAAGTGATCTCGAACATCCATTCTAGATTCAGACATCTTGTGTTGAATCAAAGACTTCAGCAGAGAAGCTTTTCGAGCAGGTCCTCTTGACTGATAAGTTTCTTCCAATTTCTTCCATACGTCAAACGATGTTTTACAGTTCTTAACTTGTTTCAATTCTGAAGAAGCTATGCTTAGAATTAAATCAGCTTTGGCGTTTTCGTCAGACTCAATCCAGTTTCCAACTTCTTCTTTTGAATTCTTTTCACCTGGAACCAATTCTAATTTCTTAACTTCTCCATTTACAATTTTCCACGAATTATTCTTGATCAATAGAGCTATCATCTGAATCTTCCAAGTTTCATAGTTGTCTCCGTCCAAAAGTTGAATTCTCATTCCATATGACCCCATTTTTTTTCTTTCCGGCCGTCAGTTTCCAAATTTTCTATATGTCTTTCTGCGCAGTTAGCAAGAGTGCTGGGCCCATAACCTGTTAAGTTTGCAGAGTGAATAGTGGACTTTGCAGAAGACATACAAAAGAAGAACATTTATTCAACGATAGAGACAAAAGATATCCAAACTACAAGTCGATGGAAAAACTTTAGAATGTCCAATTTGATCAATCTTTACAAATCATACGATGCGGCTCGTGCTCAGCATGAGACGACATCGTGCGCTAAAATGAAATGGCGTGACATTGCAATATAAAATATTTCCATATTTTAACAGTTTCAACATTCAAATGTGCTTTGGTCTGTTTTATTCCCTTCCCCTGTAATCATAAGTCAAGATCAAAGTACTCAGTGGAAATTTATTATTTTTGAAAATTCGGGCTTAGTTTGATATCCTACATTTATTTTCATTTAAATCAAGTAGCGATTTCTATTTCGACATTTCAAAAAAATCTATCTAAGATATTTATTTAATGAATAACTATGGTAGAAAAATGTAAGACAATTTGTTCAAGATTCTAAAAATTTGTATAGAAAACAAAAATCATTTAATAAATTTATCATTTTTGAAGTTTTATTCTCACTTTAAATGCTGACACATCAACAAATATTTAACCCTTTCAGTCCCAATGACAATTTGGCATAATCATTTTAGAATTTTTTTTCTGATCGTCTATAGCCATTTACAATATCAAAAAGCACATCATTCGATTTTTCAAAATTTTTTCTATTAGAAAATATTTGTTATTAATCCCAATAGATGTCAGCCCTATTATTATTTTTTAATTATGATCAGAAACATGATGATGCCAAATGGCATCAATGGGACTGAAAGGGTTAACAAAAAAAATCTGAAAATCGACATTTCCCATAAAAATGTGCCATATTTTTTAATTAGGTAGCTGAATTCGGGTGTCAAGACATCAAGATTATTCCCGTTGGCGTCAGTAATAACATGAAAACGGCTTTGATTTGCAAATTTTGTTGTCACCAACCACTCAGAATGTAGATCAACTTAGTTAATCAACCAAAATGTTTTCGAATAGGATTGAAAGCTTTTAAATAAAAAAAAAGGTTGAATCTTGCTTTCCTCACCTGAAGAAGTTCAGAAACAAATGTAAGACAAAACACGCACACGCACACACACTCATACACGCACACACGCACACACACACACACTGTCGTATCCAATGGTATGGTACCATTATTCTTGCTTTTACGTTATATGAAGCTACATAAAGATAAATTTTACTATATCCATTTTTTTTAAAGTGTACTTATTATAAGATCGATTTATTTTCCAGGAAAATGCCGGAGTGCCTGCAGAGAATATGACACTGGCTGGTCACAGCTTAGGAGGCCATTTGGCGGGATACATCGGAAAAAGAGTTCCAAATTTAGGAAGAATTGACAGTAAGCTACAGATAATATTTTCTTATTCCAATATCTCCCCTAGCTGATTGATGTAGGAGTATAAAAGTTATTCGAAGAATGCATTGTGCAAAAATTCTGTAGGAAAAACAGAATATTTCTGTTATTTTCTTACAGAACATTTCAGTTTTCTAAGACTACTGCAGTTGACTGTAAAATAACATCTCATATTGTCAAAAGACATATTTTCTCGGTAAAGGGATAAAATCTCTAACCATTGACACAGAAAGCACCTGTGAGTGCAGATTTTTTCTGTTTTGATGACGAAATTTTTTTGAAATAGTACAAACTTCATACGTGACTGCAATGATATAATGGTCAACGCGCCTGACTCTTATACCATCAACGAGGGTTCGTATACTGGTCATGGACTCATCTTTTATTTTTAACGTACCCTGAGCTACAGAAAATATCTGTTATGTGAGAACGTTTTCTGTATAGCTTTGCTACTGTAAAATTCTGTCAACGTATTTTTTACGTAGATTACGGATATTTTCTGGCAACCTTGCTGCCAGAAAATTTCTACAATCTGACAGTATTTTTTCAGTGTAAAAGCGGAATGGCTAGTCTAAATTAGCAGATAAAAATATGTTAGAAATTTTTCTAGAAACTTTAAAATCAAAGAATTGCCACATAAATGATCCTAAATACATAAGTGAGGACTTATATAAGATAAAAAAAACAACACCAATTGAAAAATTTGCAATGATGTTGCAGTTATTTCTTCTTCTAATAGAGATTCACTGGAACTAGCACAACTGTGAGAGAACCTTGGGCGTTAGTTTTTAAATTTAAATATATAAACGTCCTAGCAAGTCCATCAATTCCAATCTTGAGAATTCATTTCCTATATATATTTTGGAAGGAAATCAGTACGATATTTTCGTACAATTTTCTTCTTTGAAGGTAGAAAATTAAAGCAACTGATCATTTATTACTAGTACAGCTGGGGAAAAAAAAACGATTCACCCTTCGTTTTTCGGCTGTTATTGGTTAAGGAATTTTGTGAAAGGTGTTATTTTCCAGGAAATAGCGTAAGAAATTGAGAACTGGCAAGCAAAATTGTATAATAGGTCGTCTACATATTAAAATGAGTACCAACTTTGAAAATTCCAAAGGCAACACCCAATTTTTTATATAAAAAAGTTTATCATCTTCAAAATACCCCAGATCCAAAAGAAAATGAATTAATTTGCATTATTTGTTGAGATATAAGCATTGAAAGTTGAATGCCCATAATGTTAAAAAAAATTCACAAACTTTTATCCATACCTACACAAATAAAATGAATTAAACAAAAGATTTTTTGCATTATATACTTCTTAATCTTCCAAAAACAAATCACACACACACACACACACACACACACACAAGTTTTTTCATCAATTTTTTAAATGTTTTAAATAATTTAAATTTAAATAAGAAAAAATAAAACATGAATACCAACTCCAATTTTTCTTACATAAATTGATAAAATAGATCAAGTACAACCAAAATCACGATTTTTTTTTTAATTCAACAACAATTATTTGCCGAGTTATTGTAAAAATACTGAAAAAAACGAATTTTAGGGACCGTGAAAAAAATTACTTAGCAAATTGGATCCTAACTTGCATTATCGTTTGGTGGTTGAAAAGCGTTTTTGGTAAATGTTTATTCAAATTATTGATGTCTGTCAAATGTCTAAAAATGTTTTCTTGTTTCAAGTGCAAACAATGTATTTTGTTTGTATAATTAACATTAAATTATATCGATTACTAGGTTTTTGAATGTATGTTATTTCCAATACAATTTCAAAAAGGGTGTTTTATATTAAAAATTAAATGCCCTAAAATATTATTGGAATTCGGTGTTTAGTATATATTTCATTGTTACCACATTGATTATTTAAAATTATTAGTGCCCAGTAACTGCCCAGTAACTAACCCAGTAACTGCCCACTGCCTTGAATAAAAATCATTGCCAAATAATTCTGCGTAATTTTATTTTGCTTTCCTTAAATATCGTTTTAAGATCGTAACTTTGTTTTGTAATATGTGGTTTATATTACTGATAAAGTGCGCCGAATTTTAAACAAACTTTTTGTAGCAATATGAACGAAACAAAAATTTGCATAAAATGTAAAACATAAATGTAATAATCATGTTTGTCTATCTGATTGTAACTAATCGCATTTGAAAATCTGTTCGTTATAAATAAATTTAAGTAATAATAAATCGTAATAAATAAATTTTAAATAAAATGGATTTAGACATGTATTGGTTGCATTAATGAAAATATATCTATTTTCATTGATATCGATATATTAAACAACAGTAACTGGACATATTAGCAGTGACTGGACTTTTATCATTAGTAACTGGATTATCAATTAAACAATAACGGTTTAGGTTTGGATCCATCGTGGCAGTTTTTTGAAAGTTTCCCTTACTTAGAAAAGATTTCCTATAAAGATGCGAAATTCGTCAGAGTTTTCCACTCAAGCTATGAGTTAACAAGTAAGATAAAATATTTTTTAGGAGATTCTTCTCCTTCTACTCATCATCACCACACAACATTATCAGCATCATAACTGTTAGTATCATTATCCTTATTATAATTACTATCATTGTTATAACTATTATCGTTTACATAATGTTTTTCATTGTTATACTTATTGTCATTTTTAATATATCAATTATTATAATTATTATCATTGTTATTTTATATCATCATTGTGTTATAATAATTATCTTTGTTTTATTACATAAAGCCTATTTTATGCATGTAGGTTTCGGTATCACACCACCTTTAGGTCATATTGACATTTATTTCAATGGTGGCATTTCCCAGCCACACTGTGAGTTCGGAGCCACATTTCAACGAACCAGTGGAGATTGGGTCACAAGTATTTAAAAAAACTAATTTTTATAAAACTTTATATTTTGTTAATTTACCAATTACAGCCCAATATGTTCGTTCTCTTTCCTAAATGTAAATATTTCTTATTGAAGATCACCTTTGTTAGTCGTCTAATCAAAATTTCTTCAAAATAAGTAATAACAATAAAGCAATTTTGTCATACAATGCATCTGGACAAGGTGCAAACTTAAGTGCAAATAACTTAAGAGGGAAGGGACTTCCAATAAAATAGGGATCTTTATTGAAGATCTAATATTACTCACTTACCCTTTATTAACCCCCGACTAATAATAAATAATAATAAATAATAAATAATAAATAATAATAATAATAATAATAATAAATAAATAATAATAATAAATAATAATAATAAATAATAATAATAAATAATAATAATAAATAATAATAATAAATAATAATAATAAATAATAATAATAAATAATAATAATAAAGGACTTCTCAACAAGTAGCATTAATATTTGGAAAATCACATATTTTCAAGTTACTTAAAAAATATAAATTAATAGCTTCTATAAAAACGTTTTTAATTATTAATTTAACACTTCTCTTTACTAAGTTCCAGTATTTTCTGACAACAAAGTAAATTTCCCTTTTCAGTCTACAGTCTCATACTGAAGTACATTTGCCCCCACGAGATGATGAACACCTACTACATCTACACCATGAATACCACTGATTGTCAATTTTTGGCGACGCATTGTGACAGCTACGAAGATTTCCAAGCAGGCAAGTGTCCACGCAACTCTTCTGTAGTGGCCGATATCGGGTTTTATGGTGACACCGTCACAGGATTGCCAAAATTGTCCAAGTTTTACATTGAGGTTGGAAAAGACCCGCCATATTGTCAAAAAAATGGTGACCAACCTTCAAATACTAATTAAGTGAGTCTGTGAGAATGATTCTGAGGTAATAAAAATTAATCTAATGATTAAAGAGGTCTTTCCTTATTAATTATTGCTCATTGCCTCCTACCTTGTTTATCATTTTACACTTGCTACAGTGCAGTCACGAAACATATATTTTAAATAAACAAATTAATTAAAAAATTACAAAAATGTTTAAGTTACTAAATAAAATCTTAAAAACTGTATTAAAATATTTATATTTTTATCTGAAATGTTAACATTAATATTAATTTGGCACTGGAAGGATCTATTTTCCATGCATGTAAAAATAAAATAATCAGTTTTATTTACGTAAAGGTAAAATTTGCAATACTCTATAACTCAACGACACCATAAAAATATCTCTATATTAAAAAAAGAGTAAGCTATTTTAAAGTGTCAGCAGCCATAACATGATGAAATATTGATGTTAGAAGTCGAAATTTTTCGGGAAGGTGTGTCTCCCTTATGTCTCAATGCCTGCTTATTTGTTTTTCAAATTTCCAATTAGTTTTTTAATTAAAAATTACAATAAGTCAGCTAAAAACGAAAACTTATTCCTTTTCAGCAAAACGCCACGGTAAAAATGATCAGAAATGCGTGATTTTGTTACGTTCTTTTTAAAGATAAGTTGCTCTCTGCTCTGTTCTTTCAAAAAGAACAGTTCTTTAACTTGTTCTTTTTACAAAAGTTGCTTTACACGTGGAAGAATTCAGTCAAATATTGTATATTTTTTCATTAAAATGAACAAGTTTTTTTTGGTTTTGTGTTTATATATAGAAAAGGTTTACAGATTTTTATTTATTATCAAAATGATTTTGCCATAAAATATATTATAGCAAGATAGAAGGTTTATAGATTAAAATTATGTAAAAAATATAGTAAAAAAAAGATAGTAAAAAAATTATGATAAAACTATTTTAAATAAACATTTAACATAACAATTACTCTAATAAAAATTTTCAATAAACAAACATTTTTTTATAACAAAATTATTTTATAACAAAATTATTTTATTAATTATTTTATTTAATTCTGCTAAAGTGAAATCACAAAATTTCCTTTTTTTTATAAAACAAAATATTTTTAAATTTTCAGAACTGATGAAAAATATCGCGTTGTTCTTCTTTCAACTTTTATCTTCTTCAGCTGGAAGATGTCTTTCTTTTTTTTATTAATGCTCTCGTTTTTTTAATTTTTATTATTCGTTCGCAGCAAAATACCACGGTAAAAGAGTTTTATTTTATTTTTTTATTTATCCTGAAAAATGTATTCTTATAGATGTGAATAAAATAAACTTTGCACACTCGAATATGTGACATATTCCTTTTTGTTTTTTTAGAAAGTTTTTGAAGTTGTTTTAATTATGGAAGTATCAAGATATGAACATGTTAATTACTTTGGGGGGGGGGGGGGGCAAATTTAGAAAGTTGCTCTTGTTAAACATTGTTTTATGATTTGTTGTATAGCCAACATATATTAAGCGAAATGTTTTTTTAGCTTCCACACTACGTTTATAACGTAAAAAGTGGAAGGTATTATAATCGTTCAATCCGTCTGTCTGTCTCCAACTTTCACATAACGAACCACAAGTCGCACAAACAAGTGGGATACATCATTTTGAAGCAAAAAATCAGGCTAGGTTGCATCCCAAATTTCATTAAAAAATTTAAATTAGAAGTATATTTAAAATTTAAATAACTAAAAATTTAATCTACATTGAAATAACATGCAAATTCCATTTTCATTCAATATTTTCACTGTTGCCATTTCGTCAAACGAACAATAAACTTTATTTAAAATAAAAATAAAACACTTGAATTTTTTATTATTATTCTTTGATTTAGTGAATAGATATGATGCAGATGGATGTAGTAATATAAATAGAGTGAGATGAGAGTATAGGATCATTAATTGCCAAAGAAGATCAATGAAATAGTTAATTTTGGCGTTTAAAAGTTTGAATTAGAAATAAATTATAAGCTGACGGCCCTGTTTGGGCGAATTTCCTTCTGAGGCGTATAAATAGGGCGTTTTTTTGTTGAGCACAAATATTGTGTGTAAGCGGTTTAAGTGACAGATTCTGTAACAAACCTACTTTTTAGTTTTATTATTTTTCGTTGTGAGATGCGTTTTTGCAAGGATCTCCCTACGTGTTACGTTTCAACATTTTTTGTTTACGTAAATGATATTGTTTTTGTCTTTATGTATCTGTCCATGGTCTACTCAACTTTAAGGTCACAGAAGCTCTTCATCCGACCGGTCCGGAATGTAAGCAATTTCAAAGAAAAAGTACGAAACCTATTTGCGCAAGGCCAATTATATATACACTTATCTGGTTGCGAACAGGTTTCGTTTCTCTTTTTCGGAACAGCCAACAACCTGAACCTGAAAAAAATAAATTTGGCGAGTGATAGCGTACAGGGGGCCTAGCCCCCTGCATGCCGCGAAGCGGCCAATTGAATTATTACTTAAAAAAGTTATACAACTTAAAAATTTTGAGTGAGCCATTGGGTTTTTAAAAAGAATCTAAGAGTAAAAACAGGCTAGGTTAATTCTGCGAAATTAACGGCGAATTCTGCGAAATTAACTGCGAATTCTGCGAAATTAACGGCGAATTCTGTGAAATTAACGGGGGTTGGCGAGTTATTACTGAAAAAAATGGAATGGAATTGCGCAGCAATTTCGGTTGTTGGCGAGCGATAGCGAGCAAGAGGCGGAGCCCCCTAGTAATTAATAAAAAAATTATATCAGTCACATATCTCATATCTTGCACATCGCATGCTGGATGCTCCTCGTTAACGACCATAAAAAGCATACATCTAAATTACCTTACAGCTCACGAAATTATACGATCACTTTTCAATATCGTAATATATGAACGACTAGCTTTATAAACCCGGCGTTGCACGGGTGTACCCTTAATACCGGTGATTGTTTCTTTTTATGTAAATTTTTTTTTATTTATTAAATAAGAGCATCTGATTGGTGTAAAATTCTTTATTTGAGCGTGATATTTTATTCGGCGGCTTTGTGATTGGTGGAAAAATCTTTATTTAAAAGTGATTCCTTATGTGCCGTCTTATTTCCAATGCCAATCTAAGAAATACTTTTTGCACGTGATTTTAAAATAATCATTAATATAAATAATCACCTTCAAATCATTTGAACGTGATAATAAAATAATTAATGAGCCAATCAAGTAGTGTAATCAAGTACTGTATGACAACACGTTGCAAATGGCCTTTTTTAAACTCGTGAATTTACTTCACTCGCTCGTACCTCGCTCATGAAATAATTTATTCAACTCGTTTAAAGAAGTCTTACTTTTCAAACTAGTTGCATAAATAACTATTTTATAATTGCGTGAAAAAAATCCGATTTTTACACAATAATTTTAATATCAGACGCGTGCGAAAAGTTATACTTTTCAGAAACAGTGATAAAAAAATTACTTTTTTTTCACCCAAAAGCAGTGAAAAAAAGTACTTTTTTTTCACTCTTTTCATAAGATGCCAACATTTTAAGTAAAATTTCTAATTCATAATATTCATAAAATCCAGAAATTTATTGATCTGCTTTATTTATAAATATTATGCGAGTGAATGTTATTATTTTTTTATTTTTAAAACAGTATCCATGCTCAAATGTTTGACTCTAAACTAAAAAATAAGTTTGCCTTTTGTAGTTCCAGAAATTTATCGATGCCGATTTTCTTTACGTAAAAAAATTAGCACGTGAATTAGTTTTGAACCAATGAGATTTGATTTTTTTCACGTAATTATAAAAATAGTGTATATGAAACACGTGTGAAAAGTAAACTTTTTAAAACAAGTGTCATTTATTTACTCGCTCGTACCTCGCTCGTGAAATAAAATCCACTAGTTTTACAAAGTGTTACTTTTCACACTTGTTGCATAAATAACTATTTTATAATTACGTGAAAAAAATCCGACTTTTTCATTATGATTTTAATATCAGACGCGTGCAAAAAGTTAGACTTTTTGATAGTGACTTTTTGATAGACAGTGAGAAAAAGTACTTTATTTCACTCAAAACAGTGAAAAAAAGTACTTTCAAGTAAAACTTTAATAACATAACATTATTTCATATTTTTGAACAAATAATATTTGATTTTTTCGCGTAATTATAAAAAACAATTGCATGCAACACATGTGAAAAGTAAACTTTTTAAAACATGTGTCATTATTTCGATCGCTTGTTCCTCGCTCGTGAAATGAAATCCACTAGTTTTAAAAAATATTACTTTTCACACTCGTTGCATAAATAGCTATTAAGAATTTATTAAATTAAAATTTTAAACTGTATGCGATAACCTTGTTCTACCTGAACGATAAAATGCTTACAAGTATACAAACCGCTCTTGCAAGTATACTTAACCGGTACTAAAACTATTTGAAATCAAGAACAAATTGTAATTTTGAACTAGTTTTTTAAAAAATATTTCGAAAAAGATGGTTGGTTGAATAGGTATCATTCTACAACTGTAATCTACTTAACTAAACTCATATTTGAAATATGAGTTAAAAAAATTAAGTTCTTTGTATCTAATGCTACACATAATTAAGTACGAATAGACATTTGATTAGCTTACCTAAGCTCTTTCTTAGCCACAGACGTGATGCACCCAGCTTGACCTTTCACTAAATCTTAAGTTTAATGAACAAAAAAATGACTTAAAGCTAAAAACAAGATGATTTTTTGATTTTGCTATAGAGGAGAGTGGGGGTGAATGGGACAATTTTTTTTTAAACCGCTGTATTTCAACAAAAATACAATAATTTTTATTACAAGCTCATGAACTGAATATTCGTTTACTTAAAAAGTCATTCGGCAGATGTTAAAACATTACTCTATTTTAGTTGCTGAGCATTTTAAAGAAACATGAAAATGTTCCATTAGCCCCCATATGTGGGGGCTAATGGGACAGTGTGCAGGGCTAATGGGACAGTGTGCAGGGCTAATGGGACATAGTAAATGTTGCCTTAAATTTCAAAAAAAATGGAAACGGAATCAGAAAATGACCTGGCAGTAAAATTTTAAAGCAAACTCTATTTACATAACGAATTTTTATTTTTAAAAAACAATTATTTAATATTAAAAGGTGAAATATCAAAGTTAAAACTCAAAATTGAAGATGCTCCCATAATTTTTGTTGAATCACTGGAAATTATAGTTTTGTAACTATAACTAACTCTTCTAAAATTTATCCCAAACTTGTCATCTGTTTCAGGGTATTCGTGAATTTAAAAAGACCGTCTTTATCTTGAAACAGCTTACCCGGAGTTCATCGCTTTCTATTTTAGAAATCAATCCAACTTAATAAAGAATAGTTAAATTTACTTACCAACTAGTTACCAACTTAATAAAGAATAGTTAATAATAAAAAATTTATCTTCACCAAGCTCTGATCAGATGTAAATAATGAAATTGCAGGTGGAAAAATACGTTATCAATACAGCTACTTGAACTTTAACTTATTACGACGAAAAAAGTTCAAAAAGTGTAAAATCCAAATTTTAAAAAGTTTTTAACAACTTTAATGAATTAGATATTAGATATATAGATTCGTCAAGAGAAGCATACAAAGTTAGGTTGTTTCGTGTCCCATTTGACCCCACAGTTTCTGTCCCATTAGACTCCTCAGTGTTATTATTTATAAATGATCCAACACAGAGCCACGTATATTTCTCCACAGTATTTGACATATAATATCTTAATCTATGATATGTCTTTTACCTAAAACTATCGTTTAATTCATGAAAAGTTTTTATTTATTCTTTAAAAGCGTAAAAAAAGATACACTTTTAACCTACTTTGGATTCTCCAAAACATTAATTCTTCTCCCCACTTCAACACATGCTTTTAATGGCTGATTTTTGGTTGTTATAATTTGAAGTGTAACTGTTACAATGTTGAAGTGTAGAAATATTTGTAAAAAAATGGATTTTTCTCTGCTTTTGGCCCCTTGTCCCATTAGCCCTGCGTCCCATTAGCCCCCACTCTCCCCTATAATATGGCTGCAAGTGAAGCTAAAATGCCATAGACACTGCGTTGTACTGCCACATATTGAATTCAATATAAGTTTTCGTTCATGTCCACGGACGTGACTGCAGTCATTGGGAATAAGTATTTAATACTCAGTAAAATAAATACAAATTAAAAATTAAACATAAAAATTGCATTAATTTATATTCCCAAAATGTTCTTTTCTTCAATTCTCTAATTTAAAAAGTGAATTTATATCTTATAAGTTAGATATAAGTTAGATCATGTTCAAGTGTGTGACTACTTTAAATAAAAAAATATTTTGGCTTTTGTAGTTCCAGAGATTTATCGATTTTCTTTACGTGAAAACATAATGCACGTGAATTATTTTTGAACTTATCATATTTGATTTTTTCACACAATTATAAAAAATAGTGTATGTAATGGATGTGAAAAGTAAACTTTTTAAAACATGTGTCATTATTTCACTATTTCACTCGCTCGTGAAATAAAATCCACTAGTTTTGAAAAGTATTACCTTTCACACTCGTTGCATAAATAACTATTAAGAATTTATTAAAATAAAATTTTAAACTGTAGGCGATAACCTTATTCTACCTGAACGATAAAACGCTTACATCACTCTTGCAAGAATACTTAACCGGTACTAAAACTATTTGAAATTGTAATTTTGAACTAGTTTTTTAAAAAATAGTTCGAAAAAAAGATGGTTGGTTGAATAGGTATCATTCTGCAACTGTAATCTTAGACTGACAGTATAAGCAAAAAGTCCCCCGGGAATTGGGCATCCGGGCTTTCCACCGGGAATGGGGCATCCGGGGTTACAGTCACTGCCGCCGTTTTATCTTCGCATATAAAAATTAATTCATATTCGAAATTTTCGATTTTAGCCCCAATTTTTAAAGATTATAAATGTTCAGCACGGAAAAAAATAACCCAAGTCCTTGGGATTTTTTGGCTGATCAATATTTGCAGATATATAATCAATTGAATTCCTTAGGGTGTCGCGGGGGTAAGATTTTACCCCAGAACGTGATCGCGAAGAGTTGGCGAGTTTTTCCACAACGACTTGAACATATGAGGCCGACAATCTAGTGGTATGAAAAAGAAGTTGAGAAAGAAACAAAGATGAATCGCTATTTCAATTCATTAGCTGTTCAATTTAACAAATGTTCGACTTTTTAAATATTAGTAATTCAAAAACTACGATTCCAAAAAGAAGATTCTTTTTTTTTGCTAAAATGTACTAAAAATATTCTACTTCTAAGCTGTTAATATTCAGACCATTAATTTAATTGCCTTGGCCCAAAAAATTAATTAGAATTCTAACAACGTTGACTTAATCACGAAGAAGATTCTTCAGTATAAAAGAGCTTTTAAAATAAATTCCCTGAATAAAAAGTATAGTTTATAAAGAACACAATTACTAAAAGTATGCAGAATTAAATAAATGTTACCTGTGAAGTGTGGCAAATACTTTTTTACGCCACTCTTTGCAATTAAGAACTACACAAGAATTTGGCATCTTGTACGAGTTACTTAAAAGATACCGCAATTATAAATAGTTTTCTGCAAATGTAAGATAAAAAAAATTACATAATTAAGAATAATCCAACATTGGACGAATTTAATCAAATATTTTGATTAAAGCAAGAAGAAAAAAATAACTATGGGGAAAAATCGCCTGAAGCTGGATGCTAGAAACCCACGTGACTTGGGAACATATCGCACAGTACGCGGAAAAGTGACCTATTGGCCAAAATTTGACTTTTTGAGTTAACACTTCTATAGGATGCAAAATTCCGATATCTATTGATTGGTGCAATCGGCATAGCGATCCGAGAATTAGTTCGTTTGCAATTAATAGATAGGTCTTTTTTCCGAATTCGTTTTTGGATGAAAATGAGCGGGAAAGAAAGACCTATAGCACCTGGCGAATTTTCGCTATGTGTTTGCACCTGCTACGGCAATGAAGTTAAGTTTGAAGTGCTTAAATGGAAAGGTTGAAGTCGGAAATTAATTTGTTTAGTTGTTTCTTTATTTGAAATACTCTCATTTAATAAAAAAAAAACATTTCAAAAGCTCTGTTTTGTGGTATTTAGTACAATAAATATATAAGAAAAAATTCATGTAATATGCATAAATTGCAAAATGATATGTCTATATATATATATATATTTTCTCAAGTTAATATTTTAGCAAACGATAAATAGTTTTAAATCGTTTTCAACGTCAGCATTTTACTATAAATCTAAACTCAATTGCTACAACTTGACAGTTTGCGATATAAAGTCAGTGAATTCAACTGTATACTTAAGGTAAAAGTATCCTTACAGATTACTTTTAAAATTTAAAACTTTTTTATGTTTTCATGAGTTTTAAAATGATTTTAAAATTTTAGTAATGCTTCAAAAAATTTTGTTTTAATTTTAAACATGATACATAGTAACAATTTAGATTGAAAGGTTTTTGTAGAAAAATGTGCATATCATTTCTTATATCTTGTAAGTCCTGATTTTGTAAAAGTGATTCGTTTCATAACACCTATTTTTTTTATTTCAATCATTGGATATATTAAATTATAAAAATAAATATGACTTTAAAATAATATCGTAATTACATGATAAGAAATAAACCTTATTACATAAACTTCATTAAATTGGTTAAACAAGCTTTTTGTTAAATTTATTTTTAAAAAAAATATTATTATTATTGTTGATCAATATATTATTAGATTATGAAAATGCATTAAGTAAATGAGTATTCTTCATAAGTATGTTTCCTTAATATTTAGAATGAATTTAGCAGCAAACTTTTTAGGACCGGTCTTCTTAAGAGCAGTTTAAAGTTTTGGTAAAAATTCGAATTATCACAAAATCGTTCCAAATGAATATAGATCAAAAATATTTGGCATGGATATCAGTGTTATGAGTATCAAAAGGTATGCATAGTCATTTTTTTTTACTTTAAATTTGCCTTTGCTTAGATATTTTCAGATAGGTGTTTCTTTCGCGAACAAAATCGTTCAAATTTGTACGCGAAAGAAAGACCTATCTAAAAATATCTCAGCAAAGGCAAATTTAAAGTTAAAAAAAAATGACTATGCATACCTTTTGATACTCATAAAACGGATATCCATGAAAAATATTTTTGATCTAGGTTCATTTGGAACGATTTTGTGATAACTTGAAATTTTACTAAACTTTAAACGGCTCTCCTGATCTCCTCTCCCTGAGGCTCTCCTCTTTTTCGCGATAGGTCTCTTTTCCGCGTACGGTGCGATATGTGAGTCACCATTCAGGTTTGCCAGCCTACTCTTATCTTGTTTTTAGGTCTTGCGACAATTGGCATAGTTCTAACGAAACAGTAGCGATAAGTTGCTATATGTTGCAACCTTTCTCCTCTTGGCGATTTTCATGTATGGTACGCTTATGGAAGCTGCTGGACAAAGAGTTCTATAGTAGGGTAGGGACAGAACCTGGCAACAGCACCATGGACCAACACGGAGACAATATAGGGTGGCATGTGGGTCCGATGGCCGAGTGGTTTGGATCGCAGCCCATAACGCTAGCAGTTCGCGCGCTGTAGCAGGTGCGGGTTCGATTCCCGAATAATGGGAATATTTCTTCCCCCTGGGAATATTTCTTCTGACGTCACGCTCTCTTAACTGCGATTTCATTGATTGTTTAGTTTTCTTTGACAAAGTGTCGAAACAGCTCATTGGTTTAAAAAAGGTCACGCGATCCGAACTGCGATGCCATTGGTTTTTTTGTGGCAAAGTATTGAAACAAGCCCATTCAAGATCTGATTGTTATAAAATGATTTCTATAAAATAAATTTCACAGCAATACTTACTGTAGTTCTCAGAATCAGAAGATTTAACTCAAACTATTCAAATTATTCTCAAAGAGTTCAAAACTCAACTAATAAAAAGGACAGTTCCACACTTAGAATAAGCAACCAACGTTTATTTTGTTCTCGTTACAAAAGTTATGATAAATACATTGCCAGATTTGTAAAACTTAATAACACATATTTCTATTGCCAGGTGCTATTCACAGAATTGTTTTGGGTCTGGTTTAGTTAGGGTTACATATTTTTGACATACTCCCACCTAAGTTTTTAACTTACAAAACTACAAATATTATACAATCAGTATTTAAATACAATGAACTACATAGTCAAATTAACAATAGCACAATTAAAGTTAAACCCAATTAAATCATGTAAAATACAAGTAAGCATGAAAAGGAACACAGTTCTACAGAGACAGTTTGTTAGGAACTTTAACCATTCGTCCACTTCTGGTTGTTACAGGTACTTTGATCACAGTCTCCAGGGGAACGCAGGGAATGTCTTCCTTCAGAGTTTCAAAAGGAACACTAGAAATGTCACTGTTCACAGTTTTAGTATCTGACCAGTCCTCCTTTGATGACACTTCTAGATGATACAACCTTTGAGCTGCCCTGTACAACTCTCCTTGTTGAGTTTTTAGTTTGACACGACGCACAATCCGATCAGCTCCTGGTCGTGCCTCAATCACGAGACCAAGAGGCCACAACACTCGCTTCTTGTTGTCATCGCCGATCAACACAATATCTCCTTCTTTCAGCGGTCGAAAACTCTTATTTTTGTATCTTGTACAGTGCTCACAAATACTCTTCTCGAAACCTGACTCGGAAAGCTTCTCTGATGGTTTGAAGGTAGCGAATACTCCTTCTCAAATAGTTGGGATCAGGTTGAGTCTTGACGTCAGGAACAAAACTGCTTTTGATCTCCTTCATGAAATCAGCTGGTCTAAGTACTGCAAGAGTAGCCTCTGATGACACTGTGGTTAGAGGTCTTTCATTGAGAATGGCTTTGCAGTTACACAGCGCAGTTTGCATCTCTTCATAGGTTAGACTTGCTCTACTTAGAGCTTTCTTCAAAATATTCTTCGTCATACCAACTAGTCTTTCATAAAAGCCACCCCACCATGGAGCGCCAGGCACTATGAACTTCCACTGGATAGCTTGATCTCTAGCCGTAGCACAAACTTGCTCAAAATCAATATTTGACAGCGCCTTTGAAGCTCCAGTAAAGTTAGTTCCATTATCACTGTATATGATCGAAGGTTTTCCCCGTCTAGCAACAAAGCGATGCAAACACAGCAAAAAGGTCTTGGTTTAAAGTGATGTTGCCAACTCCAGATGGCATCCTCGGTATACGGCACATGTGAAAAGGTAGATCCATGCCATTGAGTTGTCCTTCAATATTACTGGACCAGCGAAATCGACCCCGGTTACCTAAAATATGTTGGCATCTTGGACCCTATCTGCAGGTGGCTGTGTAGTTGGTGGAGGCATAGGTTTTGTAGAAAACTGGTTGCATACCACACAAGATCTCAAAACTGATTTGACAACTCTTCTTCCACTAAGTAGCCAAAATCTTTCTCGGAGGGAATTCAAAGTGTAGGTCACACCAGCATGTCCTTTCTTCTTATGTTCAGCTATCACTAAACTTTTTACAATAGGATGATCACCAGGCAAAACAGAAGGGGTTCTAAACTCTTCAAAATCCTTTCTCTTGTATACAGTGGTCTTCAATTTGATGATTCCCTTTTCATCAAGAAAAATGTCAAGTGACTTGAGACGTTTGTCTGCAACTCCTATGAACGACTCTTGTTGGATCAGGTAAACAATGGTTTTCTCTGCTTCTTCACATTCACTCACAGTAAGATTACCTTTGATTTTGGATGGATTTCGGCAATTGTAAAGAAATCTTTTCATCCACGCCACAGTATGTACAATCTTCTTGTAATCAAAAACCTGTGAACCCAACAGTTTTGTTACCTCGAAATTCATCATTGAAGTTGTAACACCTTTCTTGCGCTCACAGTTTACCTCATCTTCATCGATGACATCTACAGGTGAAGGCCACATATCTCGAGGCAGGTGTAGCCAGCTGGGACCCTCCCACCATTTCAATTTCAGAAAATGCTGAGCCGAGCACCCCCTGCTGGGTAAGTCAGCAGGATTCTTGCTCCCCGGAACATGCCGCCAGGAATCCACAGAGGTCAATTTTCTAACTTCACTCACTATATTGTGAACAAAAATACCCCATTGATCGCTTCTCTTGATCCACGCTAAGACAGTTGTCGAATCAGACCAGAAATGTACTTCATCGCATTCAATTTCAGTAAAAATACTAGTCGATAGACGAGCTGCTATGGTTGCTGCCAGGAGTTCAAGTCTAGAAATAGTAATTTCTCCTTTTCCAGTAGGAGCTACTCTGCTTCTTGCCTGTAGCAATTGCACTTGAACCCCAGTTTCTGACTCTACTCTGATGTAAACAACAGCATATGCCAACTTGGAAGCATCACAAAAGAAATGAATGGACCAGCTCTTGACACTACTCAGTCCGTAAAATCTTGGTATACAGATGTTCTCAATGTGCAGCATCTCTTCAATCCATTTCAAAAATTCTCTACTGGTGTTCTGATCTACTTCTTCATCCCAACCAAGCTTCATCTTCCAAATACTCTGAAGAAGCAACTTGGGGATCAATGCAACAGGACAAATCATGGTGGCAGTAGGACTATCCTTCGAAGGTATTTTACCCATCAAGGTCCAACCTAAATGTGTCTCGACTGCAACAGGACCCTCAAAAGTTTAACATTTCCAGACAGAAGCTTACCAGTCACGTTAGCTCCAAGAAACAGTTTAATTTCATTGTCGACTCCATGTGAACTATACTCTGTGTCAGTCACATAAATACCATAATTTTTCAACTCATTCATCCACGGACCACTTGGAATTTGTTTCACACCATCACATATGACAGGCTGATCTAAACACCTTACAACAGTATTCTTCATCTAAGCTTGCTAGGGAAATCTTGTATTGAAAATGCAGTTTCTCACTCGTCGACACACCTCCAAATAACTTGTGTATCAGTCTGACTTCACCACACTTCTCAAACCTCAATGCCTGGATTATATCTTTCGAAATATACGATCTTTGTGAACCTGTGTCGATTAGGGCTCTTACAAGTTTTTCTCTGTTGTCATTCTTTATGTGTACAACTAAAGTTTGTAACAAAACTTCAGAATGAGGTGATTGACTGGTAAAGACATTATCCACAACAGCACCTTCTGTTGTCTTGCTTTCAGGGTTTTCAACAGGAACAGGACTTCGCTGCACAGGAGTAAATTATGTCTTTTACCACACTTGAAGCAAGTTACCTTCGAATAACACTTGCGAACTTGATGTCCAGGCCTTAAACACAGGAAACAGCATTTAGATTTTGCAACCATATCCTCTCTGTCCTTTACCTCAATTTTCCGCGCCTTCAAACAGTCAGTGGAGTTATGGGAATTGTGACAAAATATACACTGTCTCTGTTCTTTCGAAGAAGTTAAAAGTTCAGCCGCACTAGCTATGTGATGAGTACCTCCATATTTGGGTTTATTGCTCCCAGTTTTCTTCTCTTGGAACTTTCTTCCATTCTGCCTGGTTCCAACCTCAAAGTCTTGTGAGGCTAGAACCATACGTTCTTCGGCTTGTACTTCATCCTGAAGAAAATCAAGAATCAAATCGAGTTCAGTCTTCATAGTACCTTTAATTCCATTTGGATCCTCCTCATCAAGCAGTCTACGAGTTGTAGATGATCTATAGCGCTCCCAAGCTGCTGCGTTTGCGACTGCGTTTCCTCAGATAAAGCAGACTCAACTAGTGGGTAGAGCATTGAAGCATATTTGTCCCTAGTTACTCCCAATGTCTCAAGTGCACGGAGTTTGGTTTCTAACAAATCATAAAGACTTCTCAAGGATTTTCTAGGTCCATCCTGCTTTTGGTGAACCAATGACAAAAGATCTCTCACATGAACCTGTATAAGTAATTCATCTCTGCCATAACGTGATTTCAATTGTTGTATAGCTTTCTCATAACTGTTACCCCCAGGTGGAAAACTTTTGATTTATTCCTCAGCAACACTACCTTTTTCCATGCATTGGGATAGATAAGCAAATTTATCATGCAAATCTAGATTAGCATCTCTGTCAACTTTTTCAAATTGACCCCAAAATGTAACCCAGTTCCTTAAATCCCCATTAAATGTAGGTAACTGTATTTTAGGGTAGCGTAACAATGTATTCTGCTGAAAAGCACTACAATTTGACAACACGTCTTCTTTCTCCGTAAGCGTAAGTTGTTGTAACTTTAGCTGCTGTAGAGATCAGACTTTGTCCAACTCATCTGGGGGTGCCAGAGGGCGCTGCGATCGTCATTGTAAGTCTGGAAAAGAGTGAAGCAAAAATAACTGTGACCGTGTCGTGGGTATTAAAAAAAAACTAAAAATGGACGAAGAGATGTTGTAAAATTGAAAGGACGTTTATTTGTTTAATTGATATATGGTTTGCATTAATTGATATTCTAAAACTAACTTTAAATGTTATTAAATCGAGCTACTAATTTTCATCTTGTTGGTTTATGTTTCGAGTCAGCTTGAATTTCTATTGCACATAAAATGACGAACAACCACAGTGTCGCAGTACGACAGCATAATTATGTGTTCTGAACAGAAATTGGCTGATGAAATTTAAAATAAAACGGACGAGGAAGAATCGGCTGTGAAGGGATAGTGAAATTCGTATTATTGCCGCCGGCTGAAGTGTTTACGAATAAGTATAGTGTTTTAACGTGCAAGTGTTTCGGTTTGTTCCAGAGCAATGTGGCGTCATACTGAAAATGGCGCATTCCACGATGCTACGAGGTATTCGTTCTGATGATCAGCGGTAGTGGTAAGCCGAAGAAGATATTTAGTAAATAATAAATGAACCACTTGATTTTTGTAACATAAACAGGGGGGAACATACTTATTTAGTTATTTGCTGGTTTGAAAAAAAAAGTTAAATTAATATTGTGTATGTATACCTGTTTATTTTTTTTTAATTGGTAAAATAATACTATGTATTTTAGATTGTTTATTTAATATGCATAGGTTATAATTTAAGATATTTTGAATGCTCTTATGTGTGTATAGTACAGTTCGGAAACATATACTTGTGATGTGGTGAACCGGGGTAATATTATGGTGATATAATTCTTGGTAATTCGCTATTAATTTTTCTTGTGGTAAGAATTGGGCGAATAGAATTATAATAATATTCTTCACTACAAATCGCTGGAAGGTATATTTGGCCGACTGTGGATTACGTATTCGGAACACGAATACCGGAGTAAAGGTTGGTGGTTTGTTTATTTTAACTAAAAATAAGTTGTTATTATGCATGATCTTATTATTGTATTTTATGTTGAAATACAGTAGATATAATAATTTCTAGATGCATGATATTATTATGGTATTTTGAAATACAGTAGAAATAATCGTTAGACACATGATCTTATTATTGTATGTTGAAATACAGTGGAAATAATAATTTCTAGGGTGTTTTTTCTATAAGCTTTATTTCTGTGGGAAATAAAAAAAAATTATTGTTTGGGAAAAAAAAGTATTATATTTTGAGTTAATTTAGAAATGAATAATTTCTAACGATTCTGATATTTATGGAAAGAAGTGAAATTTTTGATAATTTCATACTATATTATTTTGATATTTGCTATAAATTGATTTAATTTAGTAATCCTAGAAAAATTTAAAATGTCTTCATTTCTTGGGAAATTAAGAAAAGAGGAATTGATAAATTTGGTTGTTGAGTTAGGTGAGCAAGTTCCGGTAGATGCAAAGCTTTTTAATTTAAAGAATACTATAACTCAATCGCCAAATTATGATGAAAGTTTTGTTAAGGAGTGGGTTAATAGTGTCCTATCGGAGCGTGTGGAGCGAGAGAGGGTCAGGGATGAACGCGAGCGAGAGAGGTAGGTGAGCGAAGAGGTTAAAGAGGAACATGAACGGAAGAAAAACAGCGAGAACGTGAGCATGAATTAAAAATGCGTGAGTTGGAAGTGAGAAGTGCGGAAAATGGAAGGGTGGAGGACCCAGGTATCACCAGTCCGGGGGTTGGAAGGGATAGATCAGGGAATTCCTTCCTTGGGTATTTGTCAGCGTTGAAGGGAGTTATCCATGATCCACCGGAGAGGGCTGAGGAGTGGCCGTTCTTTTTTCATCACGCAGAGAGGATGTTCAAGTTGTTTGAGGTGCCTGAACAATATCAGGGTAAAATTATCTTGAATAGTTTGAGGGGTTACGCCAAGGGTTTAAACACGATGCTATCTGATGAAGATATTGACAACTATGAGATGATAAAGAAATTTGTTCTGAAGGAGCAGAGGATTACCCCTATCCAATACAAAAGAAATTTTGATCTCTGCAACAAATTGCCAAGGGAGACTTATTCACAGTACGCGTCCCGCGTAGAAACTGCCCTTGAACTGTACCTAAAATCCAGGGAAGTAAAAGACTTTGAACGATTGAAAGAGTTAATTGTAGCAGACAAGATCAAAGATACTTTACCTACGCACGTCAGATCCCACGTAGTGTTGCAAGAAACCGATAAATGGTTACCAGTATCAGATCTAGTGGGGGCCATTGATAATTTCCTGGCATCTGTTCCTAAGAATTCTAATGGCTCATTTCATCAAAACCACAATAATAGATTTAACGATTATCCTCAAGATTCAAGACAAGATTACTTCGAGAAGAAAAAGGTGCCTTTTCAGAATAGGACTTTTCCAAGCAAGAACTACAATGAAGGAAAACCTTTCCAGGGGAAGAATAACGAGGAAGAGAAAAAACCGTTGAAAGGCAGCAGAAATGGGGATCAACAAAATAATGGTGCGTTTCCTAAGAAGCCATTAAAGTGTTTCGGGTGTCAAGAAGAGGGGCATATTAAGAGATTTTGCCCGAAGGGTGCCACTACAGTAGCCCAGATTTCCAAGACTGAAACTGATGAGTCAGAGAAGAAGGGTCTAAATGAAGTTAGCATTCAATTGAACCGTGCGAGCTTTGATTGGGAAAGTACAGTGGAAGAAGCCGATGGAGAACTTCTAAGAATTGATTTAGGAGTCGGGGACCACAGGTGTAGTGGAATCGTCGATAGTGGTGCTGAGATTACAGTGCTGCGGAAGTCGATAATCCCTGAAGAGTGGCTAGAATCCAGTGGAAAAATAATGCTAAGACCTGCAATAGGAGCTCCAGTGGAAGCCCAGCTTACGACAATTCCGCTCAGTCTATGGACAGAAAAGGAAGACATAAATCCTTTTGTCCGGGTGGAAGTGGCTGTAGTAGATGGATTGCATGAAGAAGCCTTAGTTACCCCAAAGGTCTATAAATTGCTGAAAGAGCAAAAGGCGAAGTATTTAGGGGAAGAACGGGAAATCGGGTCTGCAGATGGAGCTGTGGAACGGACGAGATGTAATCAGGAGGGAAGGAGCTCTGAAAATCAGTCTTCTGAAGAAGAAATTGGGACTACGCAAGTGGAAATAAATATCTTGCCCGAAGATATACCTGAAGAAAGAACCGAAAAATCGATTCCTCCAGTATCACAAGTTCAGAAGCTCAGAAAAGACCAATTATCATGCCCGACGTTACAAAACTGTTTTGCAGAGGCTAGACAGAAAAAGAATAATTATTGGATGGAGTCCGAATTATTATACCACACTGGGGAAGTAGGAGGGCAGAAATATGTACAACTGGTTGTACCGGAATGCCGCAGGACAGACATTTTGAAGCTAGCCCATGAACCTCCGACAGGTGGACATCTGGCTGCAAAGAAAACGAGAGATAGAATTGCTATGTCTTTTTGGTGGGATGGGCTGTTGAAGGATGTCAAGAAATTCTGCGAGTCTTGTCATCACTGCCAGTTGAGACGGAAATCTAGAGTGAGAGATCGAGCACCAATCGAAGCTGTTGGAAGGCCAGAATTGCCATTTCAGGTAGTTAATGCAGATATTTTGGGTCCGATAGATCCCAAATCATCTCGGGGTCATCAGTACCTGTTGTGTGTGGTAGACCAACACAGTCGCTGGCCAGAAGCAATTCCCATCAAATCCTTAACTGCTAGAGCAACGGGCGATGCTTTTATGGAAGTCTTCATGAGGACAGGGATTCCAAGAATAATTGCCATGGACAATGGAACTAATTTTGCTGCAAACCTAACTCAAGAGTTTTTGAAACGATTGGGTTGTGCTCCAAGGTTTTCAACCCCTGGCTATCCTCAGGCAAACGGACTGGTAGAAAGATGGATAGGCACTATGAAATCCATGCTGCACCATGCCATTAGTTCTCAAGGTAGAGGATGGGACAAGCAACTCCCATTTCTATTGTGGGCGTATCGAGAAGTACCGAATGCCACTACGGGTGTCCCTCCTTTCCTATTAGTTCATGGACGACCGCCAGTGGGTCCCTTAGCGATTCTTAAATCCAGTTGGGAAGAAGAAGTTGTACTACTACAGGGGACTGGCGAATCAGTGACCGATTACTTGCAGGAATTACGCAATCGTCTGACAGATGCTGCAACATATGCTGAAGGTGTCACTAAAGTTCAACAAGAAAAGTATGTGAGCCATCATAATTTAAGGTCAAGAGACATTGAATATGAGGTTGGTGATGAAGTGGTTGTCTTAATTCCAGATTCCAGCAATCGTTTATGTTCCAGGTGGAAGGGACCAGGAGAAATAATAGAAAGGAAATCGCCACATTCATTTACAGTAAAACTATCAGATGGAAGTATTCGTCACCTACATCAAAATAAACTTCGGAAATATATTCAGCCTATAAGGACAATAGGTATCATTTACGAAGCTGACCAAGAATTTGGAGAAATTCAACATGCTCCATTGGAACCTCGAACTGAAGGAAACGGTCTAAATCAGTTACTTGAAGCTGATAATTGGAACAATTTGTCACCGAGTAAAATGTCGGAACTTTTCGAGGTTATTAAGAAATACCAGACGGTGTTTGACGGGAAATTGAAGCGTTCGTGAGTGGGAGTTCATCATATAAAGTTGAGGCCGGGAGTACAAAGGACACAACCCCATTTGTACAAAGTTCCAGAATCACTGAAACCGAAAGTGAAAAGACAAGTGACAGAACTTTTGGAACAAGACTTGATTGAACCGTCGACGGCGGAAATTGCTTACCCCATTGTATGTGTAGCAAAGAAGGACGGAACGATACGTTTGTGCTGCGACTACCGGGGTCTAAATGCCGAAAGTCAAGTGTCACCCTTCCCTATGCAGAACTCAGAACAACTTCGCTTCAAAGCCGGTGCGGCCCAGTACCTGACTACATTAGACATCCTAAAAGGCTACTGGGAGATCCCGTTAGATGAAAGTAGCAGAGAGTTAACCAGTTTTGTCTCTCCCAGGGGGCAATACCAATGGAAGGTTATGCCCTTTGGACTTTCCGGTGCCCCTGCTACCTTTCAAAGAATTATGAATCAGATCTTACGCCCACACAGTGGTTTTGCTGAAAGTTTCTTAGATGATATTATTATCTATTCGGATAATTGGACTGACCATCTAACGCATATCGAAGCCATACTGAAGACCTTGCAAGAAGGAAATTTCTCCGCAAATTTGGGAAAGTGCGCATTTGCCAAATCCAAGGTCAAATACTTAGGACATATCGTAGGATCCGGGGAACATGGTCCTGATCCTGAGAAGATTGCGATTATTCAAAATTTAAAGTCACCAAAAACGAAGAAGGCTCTACGATCTGCGCTGGGGCTTTTTAACTACTACCGGGAGTATGTCCCGCAGTACGCAAACCTTGCGAAACCACTCACCGATCTGACCAGGAAAGCGGTACCATCTGATATACCGTGGTCAAGGGAGGCAGAAGAAGCTTTTTCTGCTTTGAAAGAACATTTGTTTTGGGTTACATCGTTATCTATACCTAACATGGACAAACCCTTCGAACTACATACTGACGCTTCGTTGACTGGGATAGGAGCTTGCTTGATGCAGAGTGACAGCTATGGAAGACCTCAACCTATCACATTCGCAAGTCAGAAACTTACCCCTGCCCAGTCGAAATGGAGCACAATCGAGAGAGAGGCATTTGCGGTTATTTGGGCTCTTGGAAAGTTTGAAGTTTGGACATACGGAGCTCAAGTGAACTTGTACACTGACCATAATCCCTTAAAGTTCTTGACTGAAGGGGTTCCTAAGAATGCTCGATTGCAGCGCTGGTCTTTGGCTCTCTCTCGTTACCAAGTTACAATTTCTCATAAACCAGGGAAAAGTAATACCATAGCTGATGCTTTATCCCGCTTATATGAAGAAAGTAGTAGTTGCTAAAAGAATGAGTATACTCTATTTTCATTTTGAATTAATATTATCATTTTAATAGCTTAGAATATTAGCTGTATTGTATTGTGTATTTCTAAATTTGTGTTCACTTATATGTAAGTCTTAGTAATTGTGTTATCTTAAATGTGAATATTTTAAGTAATAGTAAATTGTGTACACATTATTTAGTTAAGTTTCGTGTGTATCCTGTCAGCTCTTGCATGTAAGCAATGTAGGGGGACGCAGACACTTACACACACATATACACAGTGGTTCGGACTATTTGGAAAGACTTATAGACTGGACTTCGTCAAAAACGGAACTTTAGTTTGACAGATCGGAACATGGTTCAGCCTGTCAAACTGGAGGGAAGGTGTAGAGATCAGACTTTGTCCAACTCATCTGGGGCGCCAGAGGGCGCTGCGATCGTCATTGTAAGTCTGGAAAAGAGTGAAGCAAAAATAACTGTGACCGTGTCGTGGGTATTAAAAAAAAACTAAAAATGGACGAAGAGATGTTGTAAAATTGAAAGGACGTTTATTTGTTTAATTGATATATGGTTTGCATTAATTGATATTCTAAAACTAACTTTAAATGTTATTAAATCGAGCTACTAATTTTCATCTTGTTGGTTTATGTTTCGAGTCAGCTTGAATTTCTATCACATAAAATGACGAACAACCACAGCTGCAATACCCTCCAACTGTCTATATATTTTTCAGATTCGTCGATGTCTTTAATAAGTTCCTTTTCGCCAATGTCATTGTCACTAAAAAGGTATTCTCTAACCTCTTCTTCGGAACTTGTCATAAGCGTGGCTTTCTCATCGATAACTTTTAGTTTTGTTAGTTTAGCGGACAGATTTAACGTTGCTTCTTCCTCTTCATACTCGTTACAAGCTTTAGAGAACAGCCTCCATTCGTTTCTTTTTTGATGCCTCCATATCAAATGGAATTCTTCAAGAACAGTCGAAAACTTACACGCAGTGTCACTGTCCTGTCACCGGACGCCAGTATTTCACAGCAATACACACTGTAGTTCTCAGAATCAGAAGATTTAACTCAAACTATTCAAATTATTCTCAAAGAGTTCAAAACTCAACTAATAAAAAGGACAGTTCAACACTTAGAATAAGCAACCAACGTTTATTTTGTTCTCGTTACAAAAGTTATGATAAATAAATTGCCAGATTTGTAAAACTTAATAACACATATTTCTATTGCCAGGTGCTATTCACAGAATTGTTTTGGTTTGTTTTGGGTTTGGTTTAGTTAGGGTTACATATTTTTGACAGTTATAAAATGATTTCTATAAAATAAATGTGATTATAATAAATTCAATATTTTTTTAATAGATATTACAGTATGTTTCTATTTATTTACCAAATTGAAAGCGTCACTTGACCCTGGTTCGTAAAATATGACGCCCGTTGCTATTAACCTTCGTGTAGCTCTAGTACCACGATTTCATACTTACCTAACCGAATTGAAAGTATGCCTATAGACTCGTGTGAGACCAGATTTGAAAACTTTGTGACATAACCGGTGCTTAACTTTTCGACTGTGAATCAGTACTAAACTTGCCTAAATCATATTATATTTTATTTCTTTTTCATCTACTTTCCCACTAATTGCCATGAATCCCCACTGAAACCTTTTCCTCTCATAAACAGCAAATGCCATACTCATTTAATAGGAATGATAATCTCAACTGAAGGAACAAGAAGCTACTCAACACACTACCCAAACTGTCCTGGCGTCAACTGTGCCCGCAGCATATCTTTGGCTGCCCAGCAATTCAAGCCAGGTTCTTAAAGATTAGCATAGAAGACCGGGAAGTTTTAATTTTCTCTGAAAAAGCAGTTGAAGTCACAAAAGCTGTCTCGTACAACTTCGGACCTATCTAATTTTTGCACATATCCTGAACACGACAACAACAACAAATGCTATACTCTTATTTTTTTCCTCTGTTTTTCCATATTCTGTTTTTACCCTCTAGTTTTGTTCTGAGCGTTTAATTTATTTAATCTCACAAAGCTCATGATGCCTACCCATTTACCATTTTAACAGCTACCTTAGATAAGGATATGAAAAAGCTTCTTGCTTTAGTTCTTCGTTAATCAAAACGCGTAGCATAGTTTTTAGTAACAAAAAATTCTATTATTCTTCATATTTAAATATTTGTTCTTTTGAAAATTTTTATATTATTAAAGGGAAACTACACCTAAAAATACTTTGACTTGAGTTTTATAATTGAAAATATCTGAACTAATTTTTAGCCTACTTTTCTTATGAAAAAGTAGGTATTGTTTTGCTGTCGATGTCAGTCTGTATGTCCGTACCTTCTTCAAAAATCGGTTCTATCCATCGGATCTTAAAAATTCTCTTTTTGTTAGAAAGGTATGACCTCAGAGACACAACTTTCATACTTTTTGTCCTCCTGTCTGTACGTCCGGATGGACACAAATCTACTATCTGTCTGCGAATTTCCCATTGAATTAGCATTGAAATTCAATTTTGAGTCATTTAAATCGTTGTTTGCCAAATCAACAATGTGGCTTGAGAAACTTTATTTATTTAAAAATATTTTTTTAAAAATATTTGAAACAAAATAATTTTTTCATGGATCAATTTGGAATGACGTCATAAAATGTAGCACAATGTGATTCTTTAATGGTTCATTTAATTGTTTACTAAGATAAGGCAAGGCATCATATTTTTTTAATACAATTCTACTTAGTTTTAGCTTCCACACTAATATATAACGTAAAAAGTGGAAGGTATTATAATCGTTCAGTCCGTCCGTCTGTCCGTCTGTCACCCACTTTCACAGAACGAACCGCAAGTCGCACAAACAAGTGGGATACGTCATTTTGAAGCAAAAAATCAGCTATGCTATATCCCAAATTTCATTTAAAAAATTTAAATTAGAAGAGTACAATTTAAAATTTAAATAACTAAAAATTTAATCTACATCGAAGTAACATGCAAATTCCATTTTCATTCAATATTTTCACTGTTGCCATTTCGTCAAACGTACGAGAAACTTTATTTAAAATAAAAATAAAACTCTTGAAAAAATATTTATTTATGTGATATGATTCAGTTTGGATTGATGTCATATTACAATAGAGTTCTTTTGATGGTTCTTTATATATGTATGAGGAAAGATGCATAGCGAATACTAACTTTGAATAAAATATGCGAAAGTTCGCTTTTATTTTTAAACCTTCAATTTTACTAATTATTTATTCTTCTCTTTTTCGAAAGAAAGTTA
The DNA here is from genome assembly GCA_019343175.1 of Oedothorax gibbosus. Lineage (NCBI taxonomy): Eukaryota > Metazoa > Arthropoda > Arachnida > Araneae > Linyphiidae > Oedothorax > Oedothorax gibbosus. Next base: position 25,344,552 of record CM033272.1, on the reverse strand, counting down.
ATGAACATGGGAAATTGTGGCGACTAAAAGATATTTATTAAAAAAAATCTGCATCATTATTCTTCGAATTTCAAACAAATTTAGCCAACGATAATGAGTAAGGATTAATTTGCGAATGAAGATTAATGAAAATAGTTAATTTTGGCGTTTAAAAGTTTGAATCAGAAATAAATTATTAGCTAAAAGCCGCGCCTGTTTGGCGAATTTCTTTTTGAGGTGTATAAATAACAACGATGAGTATAATAATGGATGTACTACTGAATGTTAAGAAAATGCGGCCGTTGCCAAAAGATAGGAATAGAACTATTTGGCTTTTTTTCTAATTTAGCGCTTTAACTTTTCTCCAATTCTTCCATCGATCTATAAATGTTACTGGATAGACCAAAATACTTAGGAAAATGAGGCCACTGCCAGATCTATGTTGGTGTTTGGTGAAAGGGAAATATTTGGTTTTAATTGAAAAATAAAATGAATAATTTTAAATAAAATTTTATATACAATATTGTAAAATAAAATCAATCTTCATTAATAATAATAATTTCTTAAATAACGTTTTATTTGTCCGTGAAGTCCGCCGCCACAGGACACAAAAATTGCCCATTTTTCACTTTTCTGTTACCATGATAAAACACAAATTATATTTACTAGAAAAATTAAAAATAATCCAATTAATTAAAATAATAACTTTCGAGCAGTCTTTAAGAGATTTAAACATAAGAAAATTTGAACCTTGTGCATCATCTTTTGTTCTATGAAAAGAAATAAAATATTTTTTCGAAAAAACAACTTTTGAAGTTTGATTATTTCCAAAAAATTTTGTCTGATAGAATGAAACTTTTAAAAAAGAACACAATTATTCGAAAAGTTCATAATTAATTATTTAATCGTAAATTATATGGCAATAAAAATGTTTAATTTCCCTTCCGTACATGATGAATGCTATTACCAAGTCTTTTTTTTAGTGGAAGTGTAAAATTAAAACTCCTGATTTGATTTTTATTAGCAAACGATAATAAATGCAGAACGAAAATTAATATGATCGACGATTGCTTTCTTCGTATGCTCACCAACCCTCATAATCAGTATTGATTGCAGTAGTAGATGTGTGGTGACACTAGATCGCTGATTCCAGTTATATTTAGTTCGAATTTTAAATTTAAATAAAAAAAATTGACTTTGGTGGTCAAGTTTATAAAAACCGCCAAATGACATTATTTTTCTTTACTGCGCATACCCTGGATAGCAAAAAACCGGCCGCGCTTTTTCTGATCCGTAGCCAATGGAGCGAGACACGGCTGGTAACAAACCTATACTTGTTAATTTACATTTCTTATTTTTTTAATGCAGTTTAAAGTAGTTTAATGTTTTTTGTTGTTAATAAATATTTAATTAATCTTCGAACTACAAATAAATAGAGCAGACGATAAATAATATTAAGTTAATTTGCGAAAGAATATTAAAGAAAATAGTTCATTTTAGCTTTAGAAGTTTAAATTATATCTGGATGCTGTGTTTAGCGAATTTTAGCTTCCACACTACGCTTATAACGTAAAAATTGGAAGGTATTATCATTAATTATCATTAAGGTTTCAGTCAGTTTGGTCTGTCCGTCCGTCTGCCTGTCACCCTCTTTCTTAGCCCAGACAGCAAATGCTACAGGCGAGTGTGATACGTCAAAAAATTTAGCGCATCGAAATTAGAAGACATTGAAAATCTCAGTAAAAGATTCGAATTTGAAGTACTTTAACTATTTAAAAAGCTGCAAAATTTAATGCTCATTTAAAAAGCATAAGAAGCCATTTTTATTAGAATCCAGACCTAGTACTTGCAGACTGTTTCCTGTTTCCTGACTTTAAAACTTCTTTCCGAAATTTGTACAGCCGAGCAAAGACGTGCATTACGGCTGACAGGGATTATTTCGAATCATATTAAATTGCGATGTGTTTAACTTCTTTTTCCTGAGTTATTCCATGAGTCCAGGAAATTAATAGCCAAACCTTGTATTAGGAAAGTATATGCGTCAGCATAAATAATAGCATGATGTACATATGATAAAGCCTATACAATGTTATAAAAGCACGTGTCATATCTGGAATAATCATAATACTTCTCATCCATTTTTAAATTCGTTCCGAAGATACAATGTCAAGCTTTCTTTATAAAATTTTGATTTTGATAGCAGTTCATTATTCAGGTAAACAACACAATGTTCACGATTGCAAATCTCCATTGGTTTAATTTATGCTAAAGTTTTGACGATTTTTTGTTTGCTTTGTATAAAGAATTTTTGGAACAGCTAGCGTATTATGGCCGGCATGCTATTTGGCGACTTTGGCGTTCGTGGAAAAGTAAACGCAGGATTACTATAGCAACAAGATTGATGCAAACATTTATTGCGTTGAACTGGAATGTTTACCAATTTAAGTACGTTTTTGCTACTTGGCTATAAAAGGAAAGTCACCAAATCGGGACCGGCCATAATATGCTAGCAGTACCGAATGTTTTATATTCACGCTAAAAAAATATATGTTTAATGTACTACATAAACTCTTAGTAAATTAAATTTAACCCATATAGTGGAATATGAAAGTTTTACCATAAAATCATTTCAAAGTGACGATTTCAGCATGAATTTTTGAAATCCAAACTTTATTTTCGGTTAAAGATTACGAAAGTATATGAAAAATTTATTAAACATCTAATAGGCATAAAATTTCTTAAAACATATAACTTATAGATTGTAAAAAAATTAGGCTAGAAAACAGGATATTTATATGGATGTGTGTGGAAGCAGTTCTAAGTGACCGTTTATGTTAGAAACCCACTTTTTTATTAACGTATCCTACCTTACAGAGAATACCTGTTGTGTACAAATTTCTTTTTTATAATTGCGTGAAAAAAATCCGATTTTTACACTATAATTTTAATATCAGACGCGTGCGAAAAGTCATACTTTTTAGAAACAGTGATACAAAATTACTTTTTTTCACCCAAAAGCAGTGAAAAAAAGTACTTTTTTTTACTCTTTTCATAAGATGCCAACATTTCAAGTAAAATTTCTATGCCATAATATTCATAAAATCCAATAATTTATTGATCTGCTTTATTTATAAATATTATGCGCGTGAATGTTATTATTTTTTATTTTTGAATCAGTATCCATGTTCAAATGTTTGACTTTAAACTAAAAAATAAGTTTTCCTTTTGTAGTTCCAGAGATTTATCGATGCCGATCTTCTTTACGTAAAAAAATTTAGCGCGTAAATTATTTTTGAACCAATGAGATTTGATTTTTTTCACGTAATTATAAAAAATAGTGTATAAAACACGTGTGAAAAGTAAACTTTTTAAAACACGTGTCATTATTTCACTCGCTCGTACCTCGCTCGTGAAATAAAATCCACTAGTTTTAAAAAGTGCTACTTTTCACACTTGTTGCATAAATAACTATTGTATTGCTTTGCTACATGACCATTATGTCAACATATTTATTTCGTGTACATTAGGGATATATTTTGACAACTTTGTTGTAAGAAACTTTCTGGAAAACAGCAAGACTTTTTTGCAGTGAATTATGTGTTATGGTTTTAGTTTTAAATATTTTTCGTTAGTTACCTGTTTTTTTTTTGTTAAAAAACATTTATAGTAAAGTTTATTGTGATAATTATTTTAGTTAATGACCAAAATTTTTCACTCAATAATGTTATTACCATTATAAGGGGTTCAAAACTTGCCCATTATTACACGTGGGCTTTGCTTCTGCAATAGGCCTGAAAGGATGTTATCAAAGATTTCTGAAACTGAAGCTTCGACTGGGCGCAGGTATTGGCAACCCTAAAATTTGCCTGCAACTCTCATTATATTATTCAATGAAATCCATACAAATAAAAGTTATCATGATTTATACGCTTAGTAATACAAACTAGAATTAAGAAATAATGAATAATTTTAACAAGAAGTTTAAAAATAGCCCAATTTCCTGTTACTTAAATACTTATGATATTTTTATAGAAAACAAGTAGGTTTGCAACAGTAACTGTCCCCTAGAACAGCTTCTACACGTGATTTATACACATAACAATATCGTATACAATATCGTATACAATAACAATATCGTGATTTATAGAAACAATATCGCCAAACACAGCATCCAGTTTTAATTAAAACTTTAAAAATTCAAAATCAACTATTTTCCTTAATTTTATTGCGCAAATTAAATTAATATTATTTATAGTGTGCTTAATTTATTTGTGGTTTTGATTTATTGATAGATTTATTTGTAGTTTGAAAAATTATTTAATATTTATTAATAAAAAACATAAAATTATTATAAACATCACTAAAAAAAATAAGAAATGTAAATTAAAACTAAAAATCATTTTTATGCAAAAAAATATATATCCTTGCCGCTTTTTAAACCAATACTGGGCAATCAAAGAATCACATAATTTTATGACGTCAATCAAAACTGATTTATAACAAAAATAAAGTAAAAAAGTTTCTCATGCTTTGTTGATATGGCAAAAGAGATTTAAATGACTAAAAAATAAATTTATGGTAGCTGCATACCTTTGAAGGCAATTTTTTTGTAATTTATAAAATGAACTTTTATGGAAATTTTGTCTAAAAATGGCCTTTGACCAAAATACGATAACTAAAAAATTTATTGAGATATTTAAATTCTGTAAATTGGAAACTAGAAAAGAATAAGTGTGTTACGTCATGAACCACTTTTAGATGGGTTTCTTAAAAGTTACATGCTTCATTAGCATTTAAAGTAAAAAAAAATCCAGTTCTGAAAAAAATAGCTGTATTTCAGTTTCAAATACATGAAAAATCAAAGGATTACAAGATATGACTTTGACCAAGATTCAAAAGCTTCATTTACTTACTGTGTGCATGTAAAAAAATTTAAACAATTTGAAGCAATAGTATTTGAGAAAATATGTTTTGCGATAAAGTAAAAACAAAAAAATCAATCTTGTTTTGAGATAACCAACAAAATGTAATTCAGATGGTAATTCTAAGAAAGTAATTACTTAACTCTTAATTGCATTTAACTCTTTTAATTCATTGATAAACATACAAATATATTATTCAAAACATATTTAATGTTTTATTTAATCAATTAATATATATATATTTCCGTTTTAGCTTCCACACTATACGTTTATAACGTAAAAAGTGGAATGTATTATAATCGTTCAGTCCGTCCGTCCGTCTGTCTGTCCGTCTGTCACCCACTTTCACAGAACGAACCGCAAGTCTCACAAACAAGTGGGATACGTCACTTTGCAGCAAAAAATCAGGCTCGGTTACATCCCAAATTTCATTAAAAAATTTAAATTAGAAGTATATTTAAAATTTAAATAACTAAAAATTTAATCTACATCGAAATAATATGCAAATTCCATTTTCATTCAATATTTTCACTGTTGCTATTTCGTCAGACGTACGAAAAACTTTATTTAAAATAAAAATAAAACTCTTAAAAAATATTTATTTATGTGATATGATTAAGTTTGGATTGATGTCATATCACAATATAGTTCTTTTGATGGTTCATTATATATGTATGAGGAAAGATGCATAGCGAATTCTAACCTTGAATGAAAAATATGCGAAATGTCGCTTTTATTTTTAAAATATCAATGTACTAATTGTTTATTCTTCTCTTTTTCGAAAGAAAGTTAATGAACATGGGAAATTGTGGCAACTAAAAGATATTTATTAAAAAAAATTGCATAATTGTTCTTCGAATTTCAAACAAATTTAGCAAACGATAATGAGTAAATATTAATTTGCGAAAGAAGATTAATAAATATAGTTAATTTTGGCGTTTAAAAGTTTGAATCAGAAATAAATTATTAGCTAAAAGCCGCGCCTGTTTGGCGAATTTCTTTTTGAGGTGTATAAATAGTTCGTTTTTTTTTTGTTAAGCACAAATATTGTGTGGAAGCGGTTTAAGTGACAGATTCTGTAACAAACCTACTTGTTTAATAAATATTTGCTACGAAACTTGTTAGGTCAATGCTAAAAAAACCATGATAACTTTTTTTCCTATTTACACTAGAAACAAAATTTGTGCTGATTTATAAAGCCAAGGAATTGTTCTTTTATTAATAAAAATAAAAAAAGTGAAATTTTACCGAATTTTGTGTTTTTAAGGTATAGCTACCTTAATGCTAATTCAATGGGTGATTCGACGACATGCAGTAGACAGATGTCTACCCGGACTTACGGACAGACGTACAAAAAGTATGAAAGATTTGTATGGGAGATCATACCTTTCTAACATAAAAAAGAATTTTTAAGATCCGACGGATAGAACCAGTTTTGAAAGCATGTCAATACCTTTCTCATTTTTTAAAAAATTCTTTAGAATTAAAAAAAAAAGAGTAGACTAAAAAATGATGCATTTGATTGGTGGTACAATTTTATTAATAATGATTTCTGTTACAAGTGCAAACTCATATGAGATGACGATGAGTTTATTTTGACAGAATGATGACGTGATATAGTCGAAGCAATTCGAAAGCGATTTCTCTGACTATATAGATATAAGGTTATTTCGTTATGGAATCACTTATTTTTAATAAAAATGTTCTGTCGGGTCTTTTATTGCTGATTAAAGCTTAAACTTCCACTAAAGTATCAGTGTTTTTGCTAGAATTTTGTCGCCCTCGTTTACGTGTAGGTTATTTGGTTATTTCTATAATCTATTTTAAAAATTAAATTTTAAAATTTGCATAGCAGACGCCAGATCATTGGGCAATGGACCTGCTCCGCTGCAAGCTCTTAACTACATATATGGTAGTGCCATCAATATCCCCATAAATCTTTGGAATCGACCAAAAAACGAAAAGGGTCACCTGGAGTACCATGTGTTCACAAAAAAGAACCCCGAGGAGCCTTGCCTTCTAGAACCAACGATGGAATCCCTTCATAAATGCGACATAGAGCCAGAAAATCATCTGGTGATGCTGATATGTGGGTTCCTAGAGGAATACCAGCCAGGAAATTTATTTGAAGTAAGGACTTCTAGATTTGGAATGTTTTGTTAATATCTGCCCAGGCACAGCCTACTCAACTTACAAGGCCAGCGAGGAGTTCCCAAACACATGCTTGGACGGAAAGTTCGTCGTCACTGTTCCGAATGCCAAAGATAAAGAAACCTGTTCGGAACCACATGGAACCCCAAAAATACAGTCAGCCGTGAACGAGGAGTTCCGAACAGGTTTCGAAGTCAATTTTTTTCATCGTTGGAGCAACGACACTCGGAACAGTGAAGTCAAACTTTCCGCCCAAGCACGTGTTTATGAAAGCTTCACTGGCCTTGTAAGTTGAGTCGGCCATGGCCCAGATCCTTGAGGCATGTCGGGTTGAGCTCGGCTGCGTGTCTGTAGCCTTTAGTTTTCGGAGTTAATTCTAGAGATTGCCTACACTGATAGCTCCAGTGTATGATCTAAGCAAGCTTGGCAATCATTTATCGAACATGAAAGGGTGAAAGGCTAAGTTGGCGCATGACTATTGTCACCCCACTCATTTAGGAGCCGCGATCAACATTGTTAGTCGCATACCACCAATTTAAAATTATAAATCTTATAGACCCTATTAATTTAATCCTTATAAATCCTTAGTATAATTCTAATGTATATAGCCTTACAGGGCCTATTTCAAAAACTATTTTACTTGCTTGAGATCCAACCGGATTTTGATCTTTTAGCAAAGCGATCAAAACAATTCCAACTTTTCGAAGTTGTGTCTTGAGTCACTTGAACGACTGTAAAGACTTCTAAGTATTGCGTATGTGGGATGTCCATGTTAAGTAGATTATATTCTACTTTCAGGTAATGAAAAATAAAATTTTAGAAAACGGACCATTCACTGTAATTATATTTGATTGGAGTAAGTATAACGGGCCACCTGTGTCATTAGCACTCTACAATATGCAAGTGATTGGACCAATTGCGGCTGACATGCTCAACTTCATAACGGTAGGAATAAAGAGTTATTACTTTTTAAAGTTAATGATTCAACATTCAAATGTGCTTTGGTCTGTTTTATTCCCTTCCAAAGTAATCATAAGTCAAGATCAAAGTACTGAGTGGAAATTTATTATTTTTGAAAATTCGGGCTTAGTTTGATATCCTACATTTACTTTCATTTAAATCAAGTAGCGATTTCCATTCCGACATTTCAAAAAAATCTACGTAAGATATGTATTTAATGAATAACTATGGTAGAAAAATTTAAGACAATTTGTTCAAGTTTCTAAAAATTTGTATCGAAAACAAAAATCATTTAATGAAGTTATCAGTTTTGAATTTTTATTCTCATTTTAAATGCTGACACATCAACAAATATTTAACAAAAAAATCTGAAAATCGACATTTCCCATAAAAATGTGCCATATTTTTGAATTAGGTAGCTGAATTCGGTTGTTAACATCAAGATTATTCCCGTTGGCGTCAGTAATAACCTGTAAACGGCTTTGATTTGCTAATTTTGTTGTCACCAACCACTCAGAATGTAGATCAACTTAGTTAATCAACTAAAATGTTTTCGAATAGGATTGAAAGATTTTAAATAAAAAAAAGGTTGAGGTTTGCCTCACCTGAAGAAGTTCAGAAACAAATGTAAGACAAAACACGCGCACGTACAGCGCACACACACAATGTCGTATCCAATGGTATGGTACCATTCTTCTTGCTTTTACGTTATATGAAGTTACATAAAGATACATTTTACTATATTCAATTTTTTTTTTAAAAAAAATGTGTACTTATTATAAGTTATCGATTTATTTTCCAGGAAAATGCCGGAGTGCCTGCAGAGAATATGATACTGGCTGGTCACAGCTTAGGAGGCCATTTGGCGGGATACATCGGAAAAAGAGTTCCAAATTTAGGAAGAATTGACAGTAAGCTACAGATAATATTTTCTTATTCCAATATCTCCCCTAGCTGATTGATGTAGGAGTATAAAAGTTATTCGAAGAATGCATTGGGCGAAAATTCTGTAGGAAAAACAGAATATTTCTGTTATTTTTTTACAGAACATTTAAGGTTTCTAAGACTACTGCAGTTGACTGTAAAATAACATCTCATATTGTCAGAAGACATATTTTCTCGGTAAAGGGATAAAATCTCTAACCATTGACACAGATAGCACCTGTGAGTGCAGATTTTTTCTGTTTTGATGACGATTTTTTTTGAAAGAATACAAACTTCATACGTGACTGCGATGGTATATAATGGTCAACGCGCCTGGTACTTCTATACCATCAACGAGGGTTCGTATACTGGTCATGGACTTATATTTTATTTTTAACGTACCCTGAGTTACAGAAAATATCTGTTATGTGAGAACGTTTTCTGTATAGCTACTGCAAAATTATGTCAATGTTTTTTTTACGTAGATTACGGATATTTTCTGGCAGCCTTGCTGCCAGAAAATTTCTACAATCTGACAGTATTTTTTTCAGTGTAAAAGCATAATGGCTAGTCTAAATTAGCAGATAAAAAGATGTTAGAAAATTTTCTAGAAACTTTAAGATCACAGAATTGCCACATAAATGATCCTAAATACATAAAGTGAGGACTTATAAAAGATAAAAGAAACAACACAAATTGAAAAATTTGCAATGATGTTGCAGTTATTTCTTCTTCTAATAGAGATTCACTGGAACTAACACAACTGTGAGAGAACCTTTGGCGTTAGTTTTTAAATTTAAATATATAAACGTCCTAGCAAGTCCATCAATTCCAATCTTGAGAATTCATTTACAGCTGGGGAAAAAAAAAAACGATCCACCCTTCATATTTCGGCTGCTATTGGTCAAGGAATTTTGTGCATGGTGTCATTTTTCAGGAAATAGCGTAAGGAATTAAGAACTGGCAACCAAAATTGTATAAGGGGTCGTCTACATATTAAAATGCGTACCAACTTTGAAAATTCCAATAGCAACACCCAATTTTTTTTACATAAAAATGTTCAGCAACTTCAAAATACCCCAGGTATAAAAAAGAATTATTCATTTTGCATTATTTGCTGAGATATTAAAGCATTAATTTTCAATTCGTTTGGGGGGAAATCTCCAAATTGATAAAGGTAATATTTAGGGTGTTTTTTCGAAACGACAAGCTAGCAAAAGGGTTACCATAATCTCGCCAAAGGATGCAAGAATTAAACCTTCTTCACTAATATTGTGATTTTTTTTTATAGTTTTTACCTTTTTTCTTAAATTTTGTATTTTAAAAGTCAGAAATAAAATAAAGGGTAGACGAGAAAATTTTTTAATTTTAAATTAAGTCACATATTCGATTATTTATAACGAACAGATATTCAAATGCGATTAGTTACAATCAGATAGACAAAAATGATTATTACATTTATGTTTTACATTTTATGCAAATTTTTGTTTCATTCATATTGCTACAAAAGGTTGGTTTAAAATTCGGCACACTGGGTCTGGGACATATCCCGACAGCCGAAATCCCGACAAGCCAAAATTAAGACAAGCCAAAATCCCGAATGGGTCTAAATCCCGAAAATAGATTTTTATCCATTTCTTGATTTTTTTTAAATATTAGAGATTATTTATTTATTTAGTTATTTAATCAGTTAGTTAGTCAGTCAGTTAGTTAGTTAGCCAGTCAGTTAGTTAGTCAGTCAGTCAGTAAGTTAGTTAGTCAGTCAGTAAGTTAGTCAGTCAGTTAGTTAGTTAGTCAGTCAGTTAGTCAGTTAATCAGTCAGTTAGTTAATCAGTCAGTTAGTTAGTCAGTCAGTCCGTTAGTTAGTCCGTTAGTCAGTCGGTTAGTTAGTCAGTTAGTCAGTTAATCAGTCAGTTAGTTAATCAGTCAGTTAGTTAGTAAGTAAGTCAGTCAGTTAGTCAGTCAGTCAATTAATCACTCCGTTAGTTAGTCACTCCTTTAGTTAGTCCAGACTGACTAACTTAGTCTAACTGACTGTCAATTAGTTAGTCAGTGAACTGACTGACTCACTGACTAACTAATTGACTGACTGGCTAACTAACGGACTAACTGACTGACTAACTGACTGACTGACTGACTAACTTACTGACTGACTAACTTACGGACTGACTAACTTACGGACTGCCTAACTTACGGACTGACAAACTAACGGACTGACTAAATAACTGGCCGACTAACTGACCGACTAACTAACCGACTGACTAACTAACTAACCGACTGACTGACTAACTGACTGACTAACTAACGGACTGACTAACTGACTAAATAACTAAATAAATAAGTAATCTCTAATAATTAAAAAAAAATCGAGGAAATAACATATTATTTGAAATTTTATAATAAAATAATTATAAATAATATTGGAAATAACATACATTTAAAAACATAGTAATCGATATAATTTAATGTTATACAAACAAAATACATTGTATGCACTTGAAACAAGAAAAGATTTTTAGACATTTGATAGACATCAATAATTTGAATAAACATTTACCAAAAACGCTTTTAAACCACCAAACGATAATGCAAATTAGGATCCAATTTGCTAAGTAATTTTTTACACGGTCCCTAAAATTCGTTTTTTTCAGTATTTTTACAATAACTCGGCAAATAATTGTTGTTGAATTAAAAAATTCGGGATTTTGGTTCTACTTAATCTACTTTATCGATTTATGTAACAAAAATTTGGGGTTGCTATTCATGTTTTATTTTTTCTTATTTAAATTTAAATAAAAAAATAATAAAAATTAAAAATTGGTGGAAAAACTCGTGTGATTTGTTTTTGGAAGATTAAGAAGTATATAATGAAAAAAAATGTTGCTTTAATTCATTTTATTTGTGGAGGTATGAATAAAAGTTTGTGAAACTTTTTTAACATTATGGGCCTTCAACTTCGAATGCTTATATCTCAACAAATAATGCAAATTAATAAAAAAAATTTTGGATCTGGGGTATTTTAAAGATGATAAACATTTTTATATAAAAAAATTGGGTGTTGCCATTGGAATTTTCAAAGTTGGTACTCACTTTAATATGTAGACGACCCCTTATACAATTTTAATTGCCAGTTCTGAATTCCATACGCTATTTCCTGAAAAATGACACCTTTCACAAAATTCCCTGATCAATAGCAGCCGAAAAACGAAAGGTGGATCGTTTTTTTTTTCCCCAGCTGCACCATGTAAGTTTTACATTATATAAATATATTTTCCACAAAAATATTAGAGCTGTTGTGTTAAAAAATGGATTTGGACATGTATTGGTGGCATAAATGAAAATCAATCTATTTTTATTGATATCGATATGTTAAACAACCGTAACTGGACATATTAGCAGTAACTGGACTTTTAACATTAGTAAGTGGATAATCAATTAAACAATAACTGTTTAGGTTTGGATCCATCGTGGCAGTTTATGGAAAGTTTCCCTTACTTAGAAAAGATTTCCTATAAAGATGCGAAATTTGTCAGAGTTTTTCACTCAAGCTATGAGTTAACAAGTAAGATAAAATATTTTTAGAAGATTCTTCACCTTCTACTCATCATCACCACACAACATTATCATTATCATAACTGTTAGTATCATTATCCTTGTTATAATTACTATCATTGTTATAACTATTATCGTTGACATAATTATTTTCATTGTTATACTTATTGTCATGGCTTTAATATTTCAATTGTTATACTTATTGTCATGGCTTTAATATTTCAATTGTTATACTTATTGTCATGGCTTTAATATTTCAATTGTTATAATTATTATATTGTTATTTAATATCATCATTGTGTTATAATAATTATCTTTGTTTTATTACATAAAGCCTATTTTATGCATGTAGGTTTCGGTATCACATCACCTTTGGGTCATATTGATATTTATTTCAATGGTGGCATTTCCCAGCCACGCTGTGAGTTCGGAGCCACATATCAACGAACCAGTGGAGATTGGGTCACAAGTATTTAACAAAACTAATTTTTATAAAACTTTATATTTTGTTAATTTACCAATTGCAGCCCAATCTGTTCGTTCTCTTTCTTAAATGTAAATATTTCTTATTGAAGATCACTATTGTTAGTCGTCTAATCATAATTTCTTCAAAATAAGTAAAAACAATAAAGCAATTTTGTCATACATTGCATCTGGACAGGGTGCAAACATAAGTGCAAATAACTTAAGAGGGAAGGGACTTCCAATAAAATAGGGATCTTTATTGAAGATCTAATATTACCCACTTAACCCTTTAGTAACCCACGAGCAATAATAAATAATAATAATAATAAATAATAATAAGTAATTATAAATAATAATAATAAATAATAAGTAATAATAAATAATAATAAGTAATTATAAATAATAATAATAAATAATAATAATAAATAATAATAATAAATAATGAGTAATAATTAATAAGTAATAATTAATAAATAATAATAAATAAATAATAATAAATAAAAATAAATAAAAATAAATAAAAATAAGTAATAATAAATAATAATAAATAATAAATAATAAATGAATTCTCAACAAGTAGCATTAACATTTGGAAAATCACAAATTTCATGTTACTTAAAAAAGATAAATTAATAGCTTCTATAAAAAACGTTTTTAATTATTAATTTAACACTTCTCTTTACTAAGTTCCAGTATTTTCTGACAACAAAGTAATTTCCTTTTTCAGTCTACAGTGTCATACTGAAGTACATTTGCCCCCACGAGATGATGAACACCTACTACATCTACACCATGAATACTACTGATTGTCAATTTTTGGCGACGCATTGTGACAGTTACGAAGATTTCCAAGCAGGCAAGTGTCCGCGCAACTCTTCTGTAGTGGCCGATATCGGGTTTTATGGTGACACCGTCACAGGATTGCCAAAATTGTCCAAGTTTTACATTGAGGTTGGAAAAGACCCACCATATTGTCAAAAAAATGGTGACCAACCTTCAAATACTAATTAAGAGAGTCTGTGATAATGATTCTGAGGTAATAAAAATTAATCTAATGAAAAAAAGGGTCCTTTCCTTATTATTTATTGTTCATTGCCTCCTACCCTGTTTATTATTTTACACATGTTACAGTGCAGCCACGAAACATATATTTTAAATAAACAAATTATTTAAAAAATTATAAAAATGTTTAAGTTACTAAATAAAATCTTAAAACTGTATTAAAATATTTATATTTTTATCTGAAATTTTAACATTAATATTAATTTGGCACTGGAAGGATCTATTTTCCATGCATGTAAAAATGAAATAAGCAATTTTATTTACATAAAGGTAAAATTTGCAATGCTCTATAACTCAGCGACACCATATAAATAATAAATATATATATATATATATATATATCAGTCACATATCTCATATCCTGCACATCGCATGCTGGATGCTCTTCGTTAACGACCATAAGAAGCATACATCTAAATTACCTTACAGCTCACGAAATTATACGATCACTTGTCAATATCGTAATATATGAACGATATGGGATTGACATCGGAAGTATAACATACAATATTGTGTGCTACTACGTTTGGTTTTGCCACTAATTAGAAGACTTAGAAGAAGTCAAACGTATGAAAAATCAAATTTCCTTGAATTCTCAATACTTTACTAGCTTTATAAAACCGCGTTGCACGAGAGTACTGTTAAAAACGGTGATTGTTTTTTATGTAAACTTTTATTTTATACCAACTGATCTCCTTTCCACTTTTCAGCACCCCATCAGGAAATTATAATCTCCTTCCATTCTAATATGAGGAGAGGTTCGATTGTGGCCCTTCCAGGAGTTAGAGGGCTGCCCTTGTTAAAATTGCCAGAACAGATACCCATCAACGCGGGTAACTTAGGTCCATAATCCTAGGGGTTTTTTTTACTAGAGAGAAAAAAAATTAAGCTACAAAAATCATTTAAACACTTTGAAATCACCATGCATTTTGAGTGTTGAGCTTTTAGAAATAAATTGTAAGCAATTTCGTTAAATTTTATAAAATAAAAAAAATGGTGTTAGTTTAAAAAATTAGGACTCGGTTAGAATCCAGGGTCCAAACATGAAATACACTAAGAAACATACCTTTTACCATTCTTATGGGCTGTGTTACAGAACTAAATAGTAATATTAAAATGTATAACATCAAAATGATAAAGTTATAAGCAAAAATTTATTAAAAAGGATTTATAGCTTGACATTTATTGCATTGCATCGTAGAATGACATTTTACTGTGAATAACACGATTGATCGCCGCTTAAAAGAAGTAATGTAAACTTCAATTTTAATATGGGAAAATAAACTTATTTTTAGAAGCAAGATTCAATAGCAAATATCTTTATAAAAATCAAACGATTTTATAATAATAAATGGAAAACAATAATCTATTGTTGTTGTTGTCGTGTCCATGATATGTGCAAAAACTAGATGGATCCGAAGCTGTCGTAGACAGCTTCGCTATTTCCTCTGCATCTTCGGAGAGAATTAAAACTTCTGGGTCTTCAAAGCCAATCCTGAAGAGCCTGGCTTGAATTGCTGGGCAGCCAATCTATTCTTAATTAGGAATTTGAAAATATTTTCATTTTGACATTAGCGATTTCGAATGTTGTACGTTTCTTGCATTTTATCTTTATCTTTTTTATGTTTCAAATCGTTTAAATTTTTTAAAAATCATCTCAAAAATGGGTAATCGTAAGAGTAAGACTTCTTCAAAAATAGTTAAACACTTTTACAAAGATTTTTGAAAGTGTAAAGTTCCATAAAGAAATCCTTACATCTTTGACCAAATTTACCCGCATTCATCGGCAAAAGTTTAACAGTGACCAATTATTAAATATAGCATAAAAAGTATTCAACTTAGATTAAAAAAAAAGGTTTAATATTCATCCCCATAAATAAAAGAATAGTATAGAGCGTTTTTATTTAGCTATTTTCAATATTTTTTTGGGGTGTTCCAGACAAAAGTTGTAAGCAGAGATACTAGAATGAACTTCTCATTCAATAGTAAAGCAGCTTCCAAAAACGTCCCCAACATCAAAAATCGCCAAAGGGAGAAAGGTTGCTACATATGGCAACTTATCGCTATTGTTTCGTTAGAACTATACCAATTGTCGCCAGACCTGAAAATCAGGTAATAGTAGGCTGGCAAACCAAAATGGTGACTCACATCTATTTCCAAGTCACGTGGGTTTGCCAAAACCACTGCGCGGATTTGTAATGTGTTTCGCAGACGATAATTTTTAGCTTTTTGCTGCTGTGTTCAATATATTTGCTTTCATTCGTTTTATCTCTGTTAGATGCTTAATTTTTGTGCAGTTTATAAAATGTAAACAGAAATTAAAAAGAGATCTGTGATACTTCACAGGTAAGATTGTTTAGATAGGCATATTTATCGTAATTTTAGTCCTAAAAACCTATGTTTTGAATAGGGTAAATTATATAACGTTACGTTGGCAAGCAAAAAAAACCCTTTTCGCATGCTCGATTTTCTCGAAAACCTTATTATTACGCCTGACAGATATACCAAATTTGAAATCCGTAGCTCGCTTAGTTCGAGCTGTAGAGTGGTTTCAGACAGGCAGACCGACCAATCTTCAAAAACTACTTTTTTACAATCAGCACTCTACAAAACGTATAGAAAACACAAAATTTCCATTTTGAATGTTCGACCTCATCGCAATACCTTCATTATCTTATATTTCATGGTTATGTAATTCAAAGTAAAAATGATAGTTTGAATTCAACATAAATCGTTGAGAGGGCCAATAACTTATTGTAATCTCGTTTCTTTTTAGTTAAATAATGAAACTTTCGAAATGGTACTCTTCAATTGGATTTAATTTAACCTCAAAGCATGATTTCTGTTATAATTAAATCCAACATTATGTTATAATTTATCCTCATATATCTAGGGTATAGAAGGGCTACTGACATATCTAAGTCTAATTACTAAGTATTTGATTAAGCAGCACACTGTAAGGCACACACATGTGTAATGATTAAGCTTCTTTCTATTCTGAAGACACTCATAGTAGTCATGTGAGTTTTATTGGCCAAAGTGGACATCACTTGGGAAAAAGCAATGTAGTCGAGTCTTATAGAATTACTACTAAATGATTGCACCAATGATGAATCCAACAACAAGGGCATCGTCCATCTCAGATACATTTTCTTGAACACGAGCAGCCAGGACAACAACTGCAACAACTGTGGTGAGAGCCACTAATAGTGAAACTGTGAGTAAACCAGCTAAGATTTTATGTAACAAATCGCTTGGTTGTTGATGTAAAGCCGAAGTTGTCATCAATATTTGAAAAACGAAAGAACCAAGTAAAATCATGGTTGCAGGTGATATTATCCTGTCCATATCAATGATCGCTTTGGACAGTCGACGCAGATTTATAGTTATCTGTTTGAAGCTACTGGCAGTAAAGCCTGAATTGGGGTGAAGCCAGGGTACTTCGTTTTTATAGTCAGAAATTAAACTTCCCAGAGTGTAGAAAAAGTAACAGAGCATAATTGCATTAAATGATGGCACTGCAAACATGATAAAGTTAATTCCTAACCAAATAATGATCGAAATAGTGATAAAAACTCCAGGATAGCTTTTATAAATATTGTAGCCAAACATCATCAGATACATCCCTGCACCTTCATTCGTCCAGAACGTCACAGTTGCAAAATTTAGTGTTGAAAACCAAGTCAAATTTGAAAAAACCAGAATCAACCTTGTACATTGCCTCTCAGGTTTTTTAACGTACATAAAATGTAAGTTTTGAAACGAATAAAACGCAAGAAGTTATATCCTTACCTTTATAGATAAAATGAAATCGTAAAATTATTACAGAAATACAGTAAGCTATCATGACAAGTGCATGCTTATTTCTGTTGTCGACACAGAAATGATATGCATATAGAATTGCCAAGTATACAAAAAGAAAGTTAAGCACGTAGTAAAGGGATTTTCCAAGTAAACGTTTTAATCTGATATTTTCACTTAGAGGATATGGTACGCCTACTGTAAATGGTACGAGAAAATTAGACGAATATCTTTGTAGAAATTCTGATGAAAAGCAATAACTTTATCACTCTGTAAAGGCTTCATTATAAATGTAACACTTTTTATATTGGTTTCAAATGTATTAGTTTTGTACTAGCTTCGGTTAACAAAGCATCACTATATTTTCTTATTCAAATTATCTTGGAAAGAATAATCATATTTATAAAAAAACTATTCACAGCAGACTTTATCAAACTGTGGGTCGTGTCTTCCCTGAATACTTTTAATGTCTAAACACATAACCTGTTCTTTCTTTGAATTTATTTAGAAGATGGGTATATTTTGATGATACTATAATATACTCAGCTGAGAGAAATAAAATTATTTTCCCATACAAAATGATTTGTGCACGAAGTATTGTTATTGTTGACACCTGATTGATTTATTTTTAATTGAAATACAACAATAACTTAAATCTACTTCTATAAAAATTGATTTTTTCAATAAACTGAAAAACTATAAAACCCATAACTACTTTCAAAACCTTTCGAAGTTATATGTCATTATTATCAATTTAAAGAAGTTAGTTTTTTTAAGCAAAAATCAATGCCTAAAATATTTTATACCTTATTGAGAGTAAGAGGACACAAAAGTTATTAAGGGTATTACTAGATTAAAAACGTTGTTATATCTTTAACGTCGATAGGTCTCAATAGAAACAATTTATAATGAAAAAGATTGTATTTAATAGACCTTTTGCATGATACTTGGAGATATTTCTTTTCCAAAATAGGCATCTTCTACGTTTATATTCGAAAAGGTATTTTTAGGGGCGGGGCCACCTTTTGGTTGATAGGAAAAAACGAAAGTTATACTAGAGGATTTCTTGATCGGGGGAAGGATTTTATTGGTGATTTAAGTTTAACATTAAATAAAACATCATTTAATTACCGATTGTTGATTAGTTTTTTTAATTGTTTAAAAGGATGTACGTTAAAGAATTTTTATTATATTTCTGGGGGAATTCTAGGAAAATTTCCAGAAACTTATAAAGAAGCGATGGAAACATGAGAAGCTCAGAGAAGTACTTCGTATACATGCGGAAAGTTACGGAATTTGATTACAGTGTATAGTACCTGTATATATTTAACTAGAGAAAAAAACTTTTTGACACACATTTGTGGACACTCATAATGTATACATAATGAAATTTTATTATTTTAAAACAATTATTTCCCATTTACAGGTGAAATATCAAAGTTATAACTCAAAATCGAAGATGCTTCCACAATTTTTGTTCAACCACTGGAAAAGATAGTTTTGTAACTAAATCTTCTAAACTTTATCCCAAACTTGTCCTCTTTTTCAGGATACGTGAATTAAAAAAATCGTCTTTATCTTCAAATAGCTTACTCTCAGATAATTGCTTTCTATTTCAGAAATCCATCCAACGTAATAAAGAATATTTTGCTTTCTAACAAATTTTACCAACAACAAATCATTTATCTTCACAAAGCTCTGTTTAGATGTATAATTAATGAAATTGCCGGGGATTGTGGAAAAATGTGTCATCAATAGAGCTACTTGAACTTTCACTTATTATACGACGAAAAAAGTTCAAAAAGTTTAAAATAGAGTTTTAAAATGTTTTTGGCAACTTGACTGAATAAGATATTAGAGATTTATGAAGATATTTCAAGAGAAGCAAAGAAAGCTAGGTTTATTCGTGTCCCATTTGACCCCACAGTTTCTGTCACATTAGATCCCACCGTGTTATTTATAAATCATCTAACATAGAACCCCGTGTAATTCTACACAGTATTTGACATATAATCTTAATCTATGAAATGTTTTCTACTTATAACTAGTTTAATTCATGAAAAGTTTTTAATTAATACTTCACAAGTGTAATAAAAAGATACACTTTTAACTTACTTTGGATTTTCCAAAACAACAATTCTTCTCTCCACTTCAACACATGCTTTTAATGGCTGATCTTTGATGTTAAAATGTGAAGTTTAACTGTTGCAATGTTGTAGTGTAGAAATATTTGTAAAAAAGTATATTTTTCTGCGCTTTTGTCCCTTAGTCCCATTAGCCCTGCATCCCATTAGCCCCCACTCTCCCCTATTTATTAATTGTGATGTTTAAAAGTGTTTTAAAAGGCAATATAAATAGGCAATAGCTATCTGTCTTACTTTTTTTAAATGTAAAAAAAAGTTTTATAAATCTCGCATCGCAATTTCAGTCACACAATGGGCGAAATGATCAATGTAACTGAACAAATATCATTTTTTGAGAATTAGTTGCTCATTGTGGACAAAATATTGCTGCGTTAATAAAATTTATATTCAAATTTAGCTTTACGTGAAAAATTTTGCTCGTAACTTTACTAAACATGACTTTTTTTTTTAAAAGTCAAACAGCTTTTTTTTTGTCAATTCTCATTCACAAAGAAAAAAAATTCAATTTATTGAAACCTTCATCTCGTTGGTACAAGCAAAGCCGCCTATAAAGGGCTAGTAACATATCTAAGCCTAATTACTAAGTATTTGATTAAGCAGCACACTGTAAGTTATGAAGGCACACAAAAGTGTAATGATTAAGCTTTTTTCTATTTTGAAAACACTCATTGCAGTCATGTGAGTTTTATTGGCCAAAGTGGCCATCACTTGAGAAAAAGAAATTTGGTCGAGTCTTGTACAATTATCACTAAATGATTGTTCGTCGGAGATTGCGACATCTAAAAGGGCATCTTCCATCTCAGACACCTTTTCTTGAACACGAGCAGCCAAGACAACAACTGTAGTGAGAGCCACTAATAATGAAACTGTAAGAAAACCTGCTGAGATTTGGTGGAACATATTGTTTGATTGTTGATGTAAAACCGAAGTAAACAACAGAATTTGAAACACGAAAGAAGCCAGTAAAATCATGGTTGCTGGTGATATTATCTTGTCCATATCAGTGATTGCTTTAGACAGTCGACGCAGAGATATAGTTAGCTGTTTGTAGTTGCTGGCAGTAAAGCTTGAATTCGGGTAACGACGGGTTACTTCGGTTTTATAGTCAGAAACCAAACTTCCCAGAGTGTAGAAAATGTAACAGAGCATAATTGTAGCCAATGGAGGCACTACATACATATTGACGTTATTCCCTATCCATATAATAATAGAAATAGTGATAAAAACTCAAGGATAGCTTTTAGAAAAATTGTAGCCAAACATCATATACATCCCTGCACTTTCATCCTTCCAGAACGTCACAATTGCAAAAACTAGTGTTGAAAACCAAGTCAAATTTGAAGAAACCAGAATCAATCTTGTACATTGCCTCTCAGGTTTTTTTAACGTACATAAAACGTAACTTTTGAAGCGAATAAAACGAAAGAAGCACATCCTTGCCTCTATATATAAAATGGAAGCGTAAAATTATTGCAGAAATCCAGTAAACTAACATGATTAGTGCATGTTTATTTATGTTGTTGACACAGAAATGATATGCATATAGAATTGCCAAGTACGCAGAAAAAAGTTAAACACGTAGTATAGGGTTTTTCCAAGTAAACGTTTTAATCTCATGTTTTCACTGAGAGGGAATGGTACGCCTATTGTAACGAAGTACGAGAAAATTAGACGAATATCTTCGTAGAAATTCTGATGAAAAGCAATAACTTTATTACTATGTAAAGGTTTCATCATAAATGTAACACTTCCTAGATTGGTTTTAGAAAGATTTGTTATTTTGGATTTAGACAGATTTTTCTGCACTTTGAACAGTAGATTCAGTTAACAAAACATCACTATATTTCCTTATTCGAATTTTCTTGAAAAGACTAAGCATATTTATGAAAAAAAAACTATTCCCCGCAGGCTTTCTCAAGCTATGTGGGGCAGTGTCTTCCTATTATACTTTTAATGTGTAAACATATAACCTCTTTTTTGTTCATAAAGAAGATAAGCGTATTTTGATCAAACTATAATACCCAACAAAGGAAGAAAATTATTTCAATACAAAATGATTTGCGTATCAAGTACGTTTTTGTTAACACCTGATTGATTGATTTTTATAGAAATACAACAATATCTTAACTCTACTTCTATAAATTAGTTTTTCGGTAAACTGAAAAAGTACTACTTTCAAAACCTTTTGAAGTTTGATTTTGCGATTTGTTTTGTAAGCGAAACTCAATACCTCAAACATTTTATAAACTTAATGAGACTGGGCTAACAAAAGTAACTAAGGGTATTACTAGATTAAAACCTTGATACTTGGAGAGTTTCCAATTATTCATTTTCTACACAGCAAATCATTCTGTCTTAAATCAAGACAAAAAAAAAGTCTTAAACGTAATTTCAGTCACATTAAATTATTTAAATAAATTATTTAAGATTAAATAATAAAAGATTTTGCTTATCCAATAAAACATTTTACTGGTCCCGTAAAAAATTTTATTGGTCCAATAAAATCTATTGGTTCCCATAGAATATTTTATTGGTCCATTAAAAAATTTCCAATAGGGGGGTACCCAGACAACTTTATTTTTGCATCTTAGCTAAAAAGGTTTGTTCTACAAACGATTGTCAACAACACATAAAAATCTTTTTTCTCTACAAAAAAACTTACGCTTTTTAGAAAACGCTGACATTTATTTGCTGCTAACGTTTTTCAATATAGTTCTCAACCTATTTGCAATACCTTGTACGTCTTAAACGGGAAAATATCGTGACCGAATAGTTTTTTAGCTCTCGAAAAAGTTTTTTGCGAAATGAGTTTTTTCTTAGAAAAATTGTTTTGCTAAAATGTTTGTTTCTACAGCTAAAGTTTTGTTTTGCCTGCTCGTGAAAAAATCTTTTTGCACAAATATATTTTTGCGAAAAAATCTTTTTCCGTTATCTTTGAAAAAATGTTCGCGGCAAAATATTTGTTTCCAGGCCGGGATAAACAAATTTCAGATCAGTGACATGCGGGTGCAAAAAAGGTTTCTGCACAGAAACGAATTCATGCACTAAAATTCAACTTTACACATATTTTCCAAACATTTTTTCATGCCAAACCAAATCAGTGATATGGTTTCTTTCAGTGCATATTTTTCTCAATGCACATTGGGGCGGTTAAAACAAATCAGTGATATGGTTTCTTTCACTGCATATTTTTCTCAAATGCACATTGGAGCGGTTAAAACAAATCAGTGATTTGGTTTCTTTCAGTGCATATTTTTCTCAATGCACATTGGGGCGGTTAAAACAAATCAGTGATATGGTTTCTTTCACTGCATATTTTTCTCAAATGCACATTGGAGCGGATAAAACAAATCGGTGATATGGTTTCTTTCAATTCTAACTACTACTTGCTGCCGACAGTCGGACTAACGCTTCCTTTTTGGCGTCACTTAAATTTTATTTGCCAACAAAAAGTAATACACGTACTCCACATTACCAGTCTGGAATTTCTTCTTAAATCATGCGCAATTAGAGGAAATGTAGGGAGATAGGAAAGAGAGGAGATACAAAATCAAAAATTAAAACTTTTTACGGGGCGTCAAATCACTTAATATTCGGGACTGCGTAACATCAAGTGGTAGTGTATCCAGTTATCTAGATAAAAAAAAGATTTAACTGGCTTTCCTATGTCTAGGAGTATTTTTGTGAGGAGAATAATGAAAGGTAAAGGACAAAAGAGCTGAGGATGTTTCTTAGTTAAAGGCGATATGTTACTAAGTTTTGTTTGGAGACTTTGTTGGTATGATGGACAATAATGTCATATGGTCTAAATATCCTTAACATATTAAAAGATCTGGTTGTAAAAAAATATAACATTAAAAAAATTACAGTTTAGGGCGTATAGTTAAAAAAATTCCAGGAACGTAAAACATTCTCGTCTTCAAACCGATAATGTTGAGTATTTTAAACTTTTAAATGACGCATTACATATCGCAAAATTGTTTATTTTAATGGTTTATAATTAAAGTTTTAATATAATTTTTTCCGACGAGTTGTTTAATTGGTGTTCAGTGTTAATTAATATTATTTAAAATGTGATATTAATGCTATGTTAAAAAAAAACTTTTAATTCGAACAACTTTGCTTAAAATTTTGTATTTTCTATTTTTCATTTAAAATAATAACTTTTGAAAATTATCCTTGTATATTATTTACATTTTAAACCATTCCGTCTTATTTTATAAATATCTAATATGTATAGGTAAAAAGATGTTTTTAATTCAGATATAAAATGTTACAGTTTATTCACTTAAAATTAGATTGAGGATTATTATAATTTGAACAACATCGTTAACACTGAAGTGTCTTAAAACTCAGTTGCCATGTAAATAACATTATCAGAAAGTTGTAGAAGTCTAACGAAAAGTGATGAAACTGTTTTGAAACGAAACGTTTTAAAACAGTCTAAAATAAATTACAAAACCATTTTAGATGATTGGAGAATATTTTTGTGAAAAAATTTCTGCATATGATTCACTATCAAAACCGTCAACGCTGTGGTACTGCATATTGTGCTGGAAAATAAAAAGCCTAAAAGCCTATAAAGCCTGTTTCATCTTTAATGTTTTATGGAAACTAAATTTGATGTAGTTTCATGTACTGCATTTGTACAATGTTCTGCATATTCTTCTGCTGATTTAAATGCATGTGTTTCCAGTTGGCCCTATTCCCATATAATGCTTGGGACTGATTCGCTTGACTTTAATGATTTAATAAATATTTAATATCTATATCTAACATTTTATTGCTGATATAAATTCAATCTAATATGATTGTACCTATATACAGGGTCTGATTTAGAATATAACACAGACTTTAATTATTAAATATTGGAGAAATATTCCAGACCACCTTACGGAAATTTTGGTATACTATTGCTCGTATGATGGCCAATGTTTGAATCAAATTTAAAAGCTAGATCCTAAAAAATTGAATATAAACAATAATTTATATTATTTTGTTGAACTTGTGTATTTGCATGCTTTATTCATGGCTAAT
Organism: Oedothorax gibbosus; assembly: GCA_019343175.1. Taxonomy (NCBI): domain Eukaryota; kingdom Metazoa; phylum Arthropoda; class Arachnida; order Araneae; family Linyphiidae; genus Oedothorax; species Oedothorax gibbosus. The sequence continues at coordinate 25,319,555 of CM033272.1, read as the reverse complement.
TAATAATGAGGGGGTAGGGGTGACATTTGATGACACAAATTCTCTGAGATTTCAGAGGAAAACAAAATTTAGCTTTAACATCACTAAAATTAGAAGAGGAACTTAAAATTTGGGGCCTGCTAGATCAGGTCGTGCTTATGAAGAACATATTTTTAAATAATGTGAAAGAATTATCGTAAAATAAAAATCAAACCTATACCTGTATAATATATATGTCTTGGTTTGTGGCAAAATGTTTCTTTAGAAATATCTTTATAGATTGCAGCATACAGAGCTGGAAATTGTTTTTTAAGCAACAATATGCAACAAACTACAAATATTTTTGCAGAAACCCTTTACATTACAAATAAATAAAATAGCATTTCCCCTTTTCACTCACATAATTGAGCATATCCTTGGCTGTTTGAAGTTTTCCTCTTTTGGACTATCCAGGACAAATAAATACCCTAGGACTAGCTGGTATCTTCGGCTCAATTTATGGAAATGGAGTGTATTCAAAAGACAGCGGATACCGAGAATCCAGCAAAAATGAGTTCTTTCGGTGAGCAAAAAATATAAAATTGATGGAAATACCAATATATAAAAGAAGCTGTGCATCCAAAACTTTGGAGGAATTCTAAACGGGACCGATGTGGTTCTAAAACACGACGCCCGTCGCCAATAGCCCTTGTGTAGCTCTAGTGCGACGATAAATCAAACTAAACTAAACTAAACGGGACCGATGAAATATAGATAAGGAAGATTCGGTGTCTTTATCATCTTTCTTAAAGATGCTTAATACAAGTATGGGTTATTCTGATTTGCTTGTTATTTTGCATGTAAAGATAAACTCAATCACCAAAATAGCAACCAAGACTATCAGTATCTATATTATGAATAAGATTTTCTGGCAAAAAAAATTGGTCCTTTTTCTATTTATATTGTGAATATCCGTCATAATAAGAAAAAATATTTTTTGAACCCCTTTGGAGAAAATAATGTCAGTAATCGTATAATTTACTTTTCCTCAAATTTATAAATTACAATTTGCAAAATTTATTGATATTGGTGACACCCTAGATGTATAAATGATAAAATAAAGAAATAACATAATTCAAGAATTCAAGCATAATTTAATATTATGATAATTATTGATATATTGTACAATTTTATATTCATTTCTTCATTACTTTACAATGTATACTTTGCAATGAACGATTTTTAAAAAAATTGAAACTTTGTAATGATCAAAAAAATGTATTGCTTAAAGTTACAATACAACATAAAAATGACAAAAAATTTTTTTAAATAAAAAACCGAAAATAGTTATATCTGTTAATTAAAACTAACTTCTCTCGGATCATAAAAAGTAAATGTGCCTCTGAATATATTATGTGTGTTGTGGGAATATATATTCACTCAAGTCCATTGTGGGGATTCTGGATTGAAAAATAAGTGAATGGCATTTGGTGTTGAGTGATAGATGAGAGGCGGATACCTTTTATTCTTAGTAAAAATTTGATTAACATTTATTTATTTAAATTGATTGATCGAGAAAGTCAATAATTTGATGGATTAAAGTAATATATTATATTTTTTAGTTTAATACCTCATTATTTTAAAAATTGTAATAACATAAAATATATTTAATAAGTACCTTAACAATATAAAAGAAACAATATTAGTGTTTCATAAAAGTGCGTAAACTCTGAAGCAAATACGAGTTTTAGTGTGGTACTAAAGTACAAGTACATACATACAAACATACCTACTAAATGCAATGATAAATTTCATCATCCTCTTATGGTGATCCAAAATAATTCGTTTTAGTTTAAATTAAAATGCTTTATTATCCTAATTATCTTTTTGTTTCATTCGGAAATACATATCTAGTTAATAATAACAATCATATCATTATACAATTATACATATCACTCCCAATTAAGTTATTAAAGGGTAACGCATCAATAAAATATGTTTATGTTAATTTTGGAGGTTAAAACTTTTCTAAATGAAACCTTATTAAATTAAGACTTACTATAAAATAATTAATATTAATTTTATGATCTGGACTGATGCTATATTTCCAATGTAGTATGTAAGTGTAACTCAAAACTAAAGTTTCAAAAACTTTCATCAATATTTTTTGTTCAAGATTTTTCGCCTTAAATTGTACGTTTTCTGAGGAATGACCCAGACCTGTACGAAACGTATCACATTAGCAAATTACTGCAACACAATTAGTTACACTAACAGTTTTACTTATAGAATAATATAATCAACAACGAAAGCAATAGGGCATTTCCACGCTTGACTTACACTACATTTGACGATTTAACAAATATTGTTTGCACAATTCATATTTATCTTATATTTATTTTTAAAAAAATATTGTACGCCGGTTTACTCCTGAACATATAGTATTTTTAGAAATCTGTAAAAACATTTTTCATTTAGTATTTTACTAAAAATTAATCAAAATGTCATGATGTGACTTACACTACATGAAAAGAAGTCGACTTTTGGTTATCATTTGAAACTCTAATTTCTTCTTCATAGTGCAGTAAATCAACATTCTACCAGTGCTAATTTTAAGCATAAGGTTTAAAGCTTCAAAATTTAATCACAAACAAGTGTTGAACTATCAAAGAAAATAATTTATTAACATTTTTGTGCGTGACCTACACTACATTCGGTTTGTGACTTGCACCACATCATGTGAATTTTATCACAGATATGGAAATTAAGGTAATAATAATATAACATATTAAATAATTTTGAACATGGTAAGTAAAGAATTGCCTACATGGTAAAATCATAGTCAGTAAAAGTTTCACAGTGTCCACCAAAGTTGTTTTCTGGTAATTTCTTAATTAATTTTTTAAGTAGAAATGTCTAAAAATCTTCCTTTTCAGGCCTCGCAAAAGACTTCTCTACTATTGCAGATGTTTCATTCTGATTGAATAAGCATCTTTACTTAACAATTGCCTCAAAAAATATTTAATGATAATTTTTCCTACAAAAGGAACTAAAGCCCGATTTCATGCATCAAATTTGTTTTCAGAATTTTGTTAAATCAGTCGACATTTACCATTTGTTAAATCTGTCGTGTAGTATTTTTGGGGATTTAATCAAATATTTTCAATTTTAAGTAGGTATTTGTTTAATTTTAAGAAACAGTGCAATTATTGAGTGTCAGGAATTGGAAATATCCATTTTCCTTTTGATGAGCAAATATCATTTAATCTACCTGTTTCGCCGTTTTACACAGTTGTCAGAAAACTACAATAGTGTTATGTTTGGGTAGATTTCTTATGCAAAGTGAAAAAATCTTTAGCAGAATGTGGGTCACTTTTCCTGGAAAGTGTGGCTTCTTTGATCCCCCTCTTCACTGTATCACCAAGTCCATCAATTGGTCCTTTACCATGACTGAAGACAAAGATGACCAACATTGGTGGCTGAAAATTGCCATTCAATGTTGTCTAACGGTTGGAACATTGCAATAGAGATGGAGTTTTTTTTGGTTAAAGTGTTGTCCGTAAAGTAGTTTTTGCTTCTTTAAAGGTTTGAAATTTACCGCATGCTTAAAGTCTTTCCCTTTGATCTTTTTTTAGCTGCTAATTTAGCCATCTTAAATCAAAATTATCAATATATAAGAAATCTACAAATATTATAGCTTATCTACAACAAATAAATCAAACAGAAACTGTAACTGACACTACGTTGTGACTTACACTACAAAGTTAAAATGTTTTACAAATCGAGAAAATGCTTTTTATTTTAAATTTAAAAGATGTGGAATTACACAAAGGTTAATATAGAAAGAAAATATCTTAAAAATTTTTAAGCAAAGCTTTATTTTAAAAAGTTATAGAAACTTTTATATCTTTTCGTTACTTACACTACAGCCAAAACAGGGGATTTTTATCTTTAAAATTTAGTAACTTTTATTTATAAATGCCGATTAAAAATGTGTTTTTAAGATAGTTATTATAGTGTATTTTAATAATTTTACCAAAAAATCTGATAAAAAATAATACTTAACTTAAAATTCAAGAATTCAAAATGATGAAAAACCGTAACCCATGCTTTAAAAAAAAGCAGCCACTTTGAAACTTCACTGTTGCCACAGATAAAAACAATAATAGTTTTTGATGTAAAATTTTTACAGTTTAAACTTTTCTAAATCACATATAAAAGTTTCAACTGGAATATATATATATTTTTAAATTCATTGTGGTATTATTTACATGGAATTAACCAATAGCAGTTATACATATGTCAATACAAATATATGCTTCACTTTTTACAAAATTCAAGATCTGTTTTTAGTGAGCAGACAAAGGTCTATCTGGACAGATTCAGGGTCTTACACAGGGGGTTTGTTTCTCTCAGACGGATGAGAAAGTGTTTTTAAGACAATCTGGTAGAAACGATTAAGTAGCAGGAGATATTTCACTTAGTAATCTTTAAGAGATTCAGAGATGCCTGTCATAGCAAGAGGTGTTAGTATCCATCCTTCTTTTGGTGGCTAGTACAATGGTCTCATTGGTGACGGAACAACCAAGACCGAATGAAGTTGTTTTAAGACTTCAAAAACTCCAGATGCACAGGGGAGTTGGTGAAACCACTTCAGCAAATGGTTTCGAAGAAAACTTTGTGTTTGAGTCTATCAAACAGGTTGTCAATTTTCCCAACGAATTCAGCTGTGTGTCCAACTGTGCGACCAAGAAGACAGGTGGAGGGGCATAGAGCTGCAACCATCTGAATGGCTAAGAACCTAATGAATAAACATATATTATTATTTGTATTATTAATTTAGTTACGGTACTTCTATTCTTTCTCTATGGTAAGGAAAAATCAATGACATGATTTTAGTCTTCTGAAAGCCATATAAGTATACAAAAATATATTTAAATAACTGTTTTTTTGGCATCTTGAACTATCGACAACATTTTTTGTAATGTGAAGGTGCTATTTTAACAACCAAATAAACTCAACGTGATTTTTCTAAAAAGCTTTTTGTTTACTTTATTTGTTAAAGTTTGAGAAAGATTTACTAAAAAACTTTTTATATTTATATTGCGAATAAATTTATTAAAAACAAAGTGCGAACTATGGAAAGGTAATTTTCTTTTCGCAAATACTATTAAATACACTTTTAAGATTAGAATTTAAAAATCTTTTTTTGTCCTATTTGGACACTCAGATCTCAGCATTTCTGTGGGTTTATAGCACCACTTCAATTTATTTGTAAAGATACGAGGCAATATACTCATTCAAAAATACAAGGCCCGACTACTAATTTCCAGGACTGACGTAACTGTAGGAGAACAAAATGCCGGAAGATGACACTAGTGATTGCATATTAAAGAGCGTTTTCTTGCGCATGTGCAGTGCAATCGGTGCCATTCTGAAGTAAGTGGTTCTTGTGGGAAGGCGCATTAAAACGTAGCTCTTAAATTCCTGTTGTCGAAGTGAAAATGGAGCAAAGAATTAAGATTAAATTTTGCTTCAAATTGGGCAAGCGGAAACCTACCAAATGTTAAAACAAGTTTTAGGCGAGAAAGTATTATCCCGCTCAAGAACTTTGGTTTAAACGATTTCGGGACGGGGGTATGAAAGCGTCGAAGATGATTTACACATTTCATTGCGATGGACTCATTCATCATGAATTTCTTCTTCCTAACATGACTATCAATGGACAGTTCTACACAGAAGTTCTTGACCGACTTTGGAAGCGAATTCGTAGAGTGAGACCTCATTTTCAACAAAATGGGAGTTGGCTTCTGCTACATGACAATGCCCGCCCGCACATTGCGTTGCCCGTGAGGCGATTCTTAGTCTAGCATGGTGTCGTTGAGATGCAGCATACACCATACTCTCCATACTTCACCCTTAGACTTTTTCCTGTTTCCCAAGCGGAAATATTCGCTGAAGGGAACAAGATTTCAGGATGTCGAAGCCATCAAGAAAACTCGAACGTCACTATTGACGAACATTTCAAAAGAGGATTTTAAAATTTCTTTCTGAAATTTGTTCAGACGTGCATTACGGCTGTTAGTGATTACTTCGATTTATATTAAATTGCTATGAGTTTATTTTTTTTCTGAGTTATTCCATGAGTCCTGGAAATTAATAGTCATACCTTGTAGATAAGGACTTCTGATTCACTCTTCATTAAAAATAGAAAATTTTGATTCTAATGTATGTATTTAACCAAAATATATATAGTTAAATTTGGACAATCAAAGAATCACATAGTACTACATTTTAAGACGTCAATTCAAACTAGTTTATAACAAAAATACATTTTCCTTCATTTTTTAGTTTTAAATAAATAATGTTTCTCATGTGATATTGTTGATATGGCAAGAACGCAACGATTTAAATGACTTAAAAGTTATTTCAATGCTATTTGAATGGGTAAATAACCGACAGACAGTAGGACTGATGTACGTCTGGACTTACAGACAGACGGACAAAAAGTATGAAAGATGTGTCTCTGATATCGTAACTTTCTAATAAAAAAGAATTTTTAAGATCCAACGGATATAACTGAATTTGGAAGATTGTACGGACAGACAGACGGACATCGTTAGCATATGTCAATACCTACTTTTTCATTTTCCCCTATATTTTTTAATTTTTTTTTATTTTCAACCTATACTTTTAAAAAACTTTTCTAATGCTGTTTTGAGCAAAACCAAAAAAAAAACATTTTATGATCATAAGTACTTTCAAATGTTGAGGATTCATTGAGTATTTTAACGCTCACTCACCCTCCTCCTCCTCCCCAAAGAAGTAAATATAAAGTATTGAGGGTATTAAAAGAAGTACTTCTTAGAACTGGTTATAAAATAAAAGTTATTCTTACCTTGGAAATAAAAAGCATTCTTAATTTTTTATTTTCTTTTCTTCAAATGTTTCATTTAAAAAATTCGTTGCTGAAAAGGAACACTGAATGCTTTGCTCATTTTCATGAACATGCAAGAATCATTATCATGAAAACAGAGAAACATAATTTTTCAAGTTAAATAAACAGAATTGTGTTTTGCATAATTTTATGTGTGATGTTTGTTTGACAATGTGTTGTGTGTGAAAAAATAATCAGGAAATTTAACTATTTTGTTCATCAACTTCTTACAGTCATTCATCCACCATTTTCTTGTATCATTTTTTCCAATAACCAATCATGCATCACTATTCAATAGTTTAAAATCTGGTATCCATACAATTTTCCATGATTTACGTTCATCCATTATCATGCGTCGCTTCACTATCATCACTAACATTCGTGTCTTCTTTCAACTTAAATAATTCTCATTTACACAAACACAAGTTGAAATAAGTCACACAATAAACAAGCAAAATTCCTCCTAAATGACATATTTTCATAACCCAGAACCCAGCATCAATTTTAATTTGTAACGAATGAAACAAAATTAACCTCCATACTGGCAGAGTACCCTGAGTTCCTCGTTGCAACTCATGGTGAAGATTCCAACGGTTACATTCTTGAGGAAGCGATACACGCCGCAGTCCCGCTCCCGAGGATCGTTGGGGTCCCAACGGGTAGTCTCTTCCTCTCTTACATGTAAAAAAATAGAGAAACACTTTACTTAATCTCTTTGAGTTGAGTAACTCAACAACAACACGTATATCATCTGTGATATGATATATGTGTAGCGTATTCCCCTTTTAAACTAAATATACGTCCAACAGAATTGAGCAGGCTTCGCCTGATCATATCTTCATGTGCCTGTATCTCTTCAAACGGGATTTAGCTAACGACCCTTTTAGGTGTTGGATTTTTTGAGGGTTTACGACATCATGGACCTGATCTAGCATTGCTGGCCCATGGGGGCATGCAACAACAACAACGTCACACAATGATGACGGTATATATATTTTTAAGAAGTAAACAGATACTCTTAAACAATATCATTTTACATGTTTTCGACCATACAGTGTTATAAAAACCAAGGGAGCAACCTCAGAGTAATCCTCACGGTGACTTTCAATTAAGGACAATGTTTAAATGATCGGTCTTTACGTTCAAATATACACGCAGACCTCATCACCGGTCTTATGCTATGATGTCCTAATCTTTAATACAAACCAATTGTTTGGTCGACTGTATTGTGGATTCATCCCAACTATTAAATATAATAAGACCTCTATCGAGTATAATTACTTCAGCTTTCATGGTTTAGTATTGGGCTGGTAAGCGAAAGATCCCGGGTTCAGTTCCCAAGTCAGTACATTCTTCTTCAGTTTGCAAACATACTATTTACACACACTCTCAAAATTCCTTCCTTTAATTAACGGAAATTTTACTGGCAACTTTGCTGTCGGAATATTTTTATGCATTGACACCATTTTTGTTTCAAAGAATACGCATGCGGGATACCTTCAAAACCACAAACGAATCGTCAAATAACGGAAATACAATGTCTTCGATAGAAAGGATAATTCTTTGTGAAAATGAGAGGAAGTACTTAGTTTAAAAAAAAGAGTTTTTCTAACAGTGCAGCTAAAACTCACCCATCAACGTATTCCCACTCTCCATCGTCAGACTTCCGCAGGCCTGCAAAGATGCCTCCGTCCAGGGTCTGTTGGGAGTTCAGAACGACTTCCGCAATGGCATTGGACTCATCCTCGGTTTTGTATGTGGCCACGTGTCCTTTCATTTGATACTTACACATGTTGACGGCATCGTTGTATTTTTCCTTGTTAGGAATTGCCAGGCAACGTCCGTAGTATGAGACGTACCGAAGTGGATATAAAGATCTTTCTTCACATGCTGTGGATAGAGAAAGTTTTAGAATTTCGTGGAATAGAATGGTTTACTAGGTTTAGATTAAAAAGAATGTTATTTTAACATGTTGACTGCCATGATAGCGATATAAAATTTTCATCGATAGAGGCTGATGTAACATCCTGGTTTAAAACCAATCCGTTACAATGATTAGGAACTACCCTTTCGGAAAAGTAAAAAAGCTTAGTTGGAAGCCGTAAAAATACGAGGAATTGTTCATGTTTTTTTCAAACCGGATAAACTCATATTGTTTTCAAACAAATTCTTATTTTAAACCTATTAAAGCTGCCAAAATAATCTCGTCCACTTCTCATGAATGCTTACATGCCGAAATATTTTGTATGATATCTACTTCCTTTCTTGCCGAAATGAACTTAAAATATTTATGAGCAAGTTTTTTTTGGTTTTGTTTTAAAAAACTGCCAGTACACAAGCCCTGATCATCGCCTAGGCCTACAAGGCCCGGTTCTTGGCCCATTATTTTAGGGGGCCCCAAATTGCCTTTAAACCTATAAATTTTGCTTTACACTTAACGATTTAGGATCATTTCACCCGACAAAGTAATTAAAAGAATGATTATTTTTGCTTTCTAAAAAAATTGAGCACTATGATAGAATATTATTAAATTTGATGATTGACGTTACTTTAAAAGCTCTTTCAATTCGTATTTTTTGTTAAAATATCACTCCGAAAAAGGGCCCCCAAAAGTAGTAAGGACCTCAACCTGTCATGGTCAGACTCTGAGTACACACTCACGCTTCTCGTCCTTCTCGCACATGAACAGGGCCGACTCGCTGCATCCGGCCGGCCGCACCTTGAAGCCGCTCCCGTACGTGACCATACCACAGTCGTAGTTGCTGGGATCGGAATCCCACAGACTATAGTCATCCTGCTTCACGCTGCCGTAGCCCCCTTCGTACTTGAAGGTTTTCGAGGGCCTGCCCATCGAGTCTGCTTCGCGCTGCATACCTAAGAAAGACACAGTTTAACCATTAATCCGTGTGAGTGGATCCATTAACACCTAAAGCTAGGCATACACAAAAGTTCAGAGCATGTGAACCTTCGCCAAACATCGCCACCCTTCCTACAAGATTTTCACTCGCTGTGATAGATTGGCATGTTACGTTGCATCATCGAAAATATCAATGGACAGCTGAAAATTTTTGGTAACGTCTTGGATTACAGTGGATCTAGGTCACAGTCTTGACCGTTGGTCCTGTCTCTCCGTGTATGCCTACACTAAACTGTTGCACAGACATGTGCCCCTATACTGATATCAGGGTGCCTTGCAAGTACTTTTGAAAGGCAATAAAGGACAGTGGTACACAAATCCTTAACGCACGTGCATATTAGATGTGCCCGAAAATGCCTTCTAAATTCACCGTGAGTTTAGCAGAAAGCGACCAACTGAATGCATCAATAACTGAATGGTTTGTTCTATGGAGGTATTGGTGTGTCCTCAACACGTAAAGGTACCGATTATACTGATATTGTTAAGAGAATAACTATAAAGATAGATGGTGTGCATTATCATTTTTGATTGTAGTTAACCATTTATATTTTTTATATTCTGTGCACTTCATACTTCTCCGTTTTTATATCTTCTATCAGACTATCACGTTCAAAACTTTCCTTTAAAATGGGGAAGAGTGTAAAGTGAATGTAAGTGTGTCAAGCATATCATATATTTAGGCTTTTATATTTTAAACCAGAATGGAAAATAAAAGGCCATATCAATTAAACCGTGCCTCTAATTCAAATGCACACGTATTAGAGGCACCGTAGCTTTAATTAGGAGCACATCTATCTTTATTTAGGAGGCAAATGTACTCTAATTTTGGTGGCCAATGTCCGCTTATTTTAAGAGGCAAAATTCACATGTGCCTCTTATTTAGGAGGCACGTCCCTTTTAGGAGGTGGCTTAGTGCAAGCTATCGCAGGATCAGCAATGTTTGAGAATAGTGGGCAATCGTTGCATGTGCCATATTTGGCAAAATGTTCAACAGTGGTTTAAAAGCGGCCAACTGTGTCATAAAATTCTTGGGTGGGTTTGTTCTCCAGGAGGTATTGGTGGGTGTCACAAACGTAAAGGACCGAAGTAGCTGAATTGATAAGAGGAATCAACTTCGAAACCAAGATGGTGGCATTTGATCTTTTTTTTTGCGTAACCCTTCTACAGATTGAATTGTCAGGTATCGTCATATTCGACTTCGGCAGAAAATGAATGAGGAAATTATCAGTAAACTTGCTCAGAGGTAATACTATATTACTTTGTATGCCAGAAATGCTAACATTACTGTCGTACTCGCAACTTAACTGCAATACTATATTATACATAAAAGCGTTTAAATTTGATGCATTCGATGAATGAACAAAGCGGGAATTTTGCATCGATTAACTTAATTTTACTACATTAGTCATAGTTATTAGTAAGTATTGGTAACCGCTTAACAATTTTATTTGATAGTACATACATATTTCATTTGACTTTCTTATTCTATTATCCCATTACCAAAGCTCTGCTGAAGGGCCACACTATGCCAAGCATATAAAACACAAGTGTCTCTTTGGAGATACACGCAGATCAAAAAACAAAATCGTGACAATCCATTTAAAGTATTGGTTTGAAAGGCAGTCTCAGTATCGGGATATACCTCGAGTTTCAATAAGTTTAGACTTCTTTTGAAAGGAGTTCAAACATGCCTCCTTCCATCAAAAAGTGCTGCATTGTTCAAAACACAGGTCCAGAAGCTTTACCAAACCAGATACTAGTTTCGCTGCTTTTAAAATGGCATTTGCAAATAATGGTTAACCCGAGACTCTGAATTGAGACGTTGACCTGCCATAGGAATTCAATTCAACTTACACTTTTTGCGTTCAGGAGGTATCGTCAGCTAAATATACCTCATTTCTTACCTCTCCATTTTTTTTTCTATGAGGTGGCTGGTGGCTGTACTTAAACAAAAAACCATGTCATTCCAATATAGGCACATTTTGTATGGGCTCAGAGAAAAAACAACAACTTGGCCTGGATATTTCCGTTTGGCCTTTATTTTTACATTGTGGCGGCCAATGCGTTAAAGGAATCATTTGTTGCTGCACTCACCAATGAACACTTCGCGCGGAAATTGGTTCTCGCTAAAGTCCTTCAGCGTCTTTCCCACTCCCTGCATCTCTTTGTCCGTGAGACGCCGAAGGAGCGGTTTTCCCATTTGAGCCTCGTTCATGCAGTAACCTTCCATTTTGTCTAGCGCTAAGTTGCGTTGACTGAGATGGATGCACAATTTGCTTGACTTGACGTACAGATTGGGGCAGTCTGTAAGGAAGAAGGATCTATATGAGTGGGCAAAAATTTTATTAAATGGTTAAAAAAATATAGAAGGAGCACGACCCAAAATAATATTCTGGCTATAACATGTCATTCAATTTAATATTAATGTTTAGGGAATTGCAAAAACTTTTATTAGGTTGCAATATTAAAATGTTAGGAAAATAACTTACTTTCGCAAGAAATCTCTTGAATCACAAATACAAGTAGGAATAAGCAGTATGGAATCATGATCCTTGCGTAAAATTTCAATTTCAATGAAATCCCTCAGGGAACTGCTCTTCTTATATATTTAAACGGCAATGTAAATTTGTTTTTTATTGGAATGTAAAAGAAAAAAAATAATAGGAAAAAGTCTAGAATTTGAAAACTTCCGAAAGTCAGCCATATTTGGTCACTTTGTAACCTAATATTAAGCTAGGGACATTCGGCATACCTTTAATTTCTTACTCAGCGTTTTTTTGCGTTAGCATTGTCCACACATTTATCAAAACCGTGAGTAAGCATTTTACCTTACACATAACAAATGAGTTAAAAAATAAGTTTACATACCGTCAAATGTACTAATTTAAAAGATATTAATAAAAAAAAATATTTATTTAACATTTGGAGGAAAAGCTTTTTGTAAAGTAAAGCAAATTTTTAAAGTCATTGTTTCGTTCAATTTTTTTTTATGCACGTCGCATAAGTTACTGATATTTTAAAGTTCCAAACTTAACAGATAAGGAATATGAAATCCAATCAATTTTGTCGGATCAAAAATTGTTAGAAAGGCCTCAGATAACCACCTTTCATAATTTTTGTCCTCCTGTCTGTACTTCCAGAAAAACGTATGTCTACTGTCTGTCTGCGAATTGAAAAAGCATTGAAATTTAATTTGTAATCACTTAAATCACTGTTGCCACATCAACAATGGCAGGAGAAACTTTATTTATTTAAAAAATAATATATTTAAAGCAAAATTTCTTTTTTTACCATGAATCAGTTTGGAAAGACGTCATAAATCGTAGAACAATGTGATTCTTTGATTTTTCGTTATTTTTTTACTGCAGAATATTATTTGCATAAATAACTGGTCAGTTTTATTTTACATTTTTTATTTTTTAGTGCATTTTGGAGCAGTTGGTTCTAGGTGACAGTTACTGTTTAAAACTACTTGTTTCCCGATAAGAAATTAGTAAGTATTTAAGTAACAGGAAAGTAATCTATTTTAGTTCTTTTAGAGAACTTCTTGTTTCTTTTATTCTTCCAAATTTAAAAAATATAAAAGTATACAAAAAATACTATACTTACAGAAATATAGACTTAATTTTTAATATTTTTAATTGAGAACCATAAATTTTTTAGTCGTGTCCAAATATGGCCGAAAGCCCACAGTGGTGAAGAATTTTTATACACAATTGCTTCTTAATTTTCAGTTCTTTCAAAATATTTGTCTATCTATTAGTAACCAAGCTAACTACAAAACCGCAAACAAATAACCAAATTGTTTTAGCGACCGCCCAAAACAAAAGACGATAAAATATATATCCCCGTAACCATGGAAATAGATTTTAACAAACAAAAGTGATTTTGTGAGTTGAAACAAGTAAAATGTTCGACATTTTGAGTTTTATCAATTGGTACAATATTTGAAAATATATTCAGCATGCATGTTTATTCCATACCACATAAATGCACCAAACGCTAAACTTCAAACGGATTTACTGAGGAGAAGACATATTTAACTATATGTCACTTTTCCCTATATATTATGCAATATAGACAGTTCAGAAACTACAAACCAACCTAGGAACCACTTTTAAATACCGATATATTAATAGACACGCAATCTGAAATGCACGCAATCGAGAGATCGTAGTATTTCAATGCAAACACAGGGGAATATGCCAGCATACCATGGGTTTCATTGAGAACGTCAGATATAGAACAGTATCTCCGAAAGCATGCCCCATAGTGAAATAATTATTGAAAATTTAAGTTAAAATTGGTAAACTACACTGTTCGCAACAATTAGGAGAGCACATTAATTAAACTCTTTCACACTCAATGATTCCATTTGGAATCATCAGCTTGCGATTTTTTTTCTCACTAAGTCGAGCTCGCACTTATTTATCTTTAAACTAGCTTTATAAACCCGGCGTTGCACGGGTGTACCCTTAATAACCCTAATTAGAAGTTTTTTATGTAAACTTTTATTTTATAAGAATTGATCCCTCCACTGGTCCACTCCATCTGGATATTATAATCTCCTTCCATTCTGATATGAGGGGTTGATTTTATCCAGGCCCTTCCAGGAGTTTGAGGGCTTTCCCATAGGCCCCTGCTCAAATAGCCAGAGCAGCTACATGATATAACGGCCTGTTTCTATTTCACGATTAGCGCAAAACGAAACTGCCTAAATGTGGTAAACATTCCACTTCATATTTCATACAAATCGATAGGGTTGGGGGACCCAGTCGGTAAAGACTTTCGTCTTGCATGCGGTAGGTCCCAGGTTCAGGTCCGGGCATCGCCAAAATAACTGCCGACCTATAAACGGCTCGTGCAGCCAAAAAAATGTCCGACGAATAGTATCCCGTATAGAGGAAGTACACTTTAAATATCCTCCAAATTCCCAACGCTGCGAACGATGTCGCCCTTAAAAGTTGCATTAGGTACCTACTCACGTGTCGGCTCGTAACTTGATTGTGGTTCTAAATTACGACTCCCGTTTCCAATAGCACTCGTGTGTAGATTTATAGCGACGATAATTCAAACTAAACCTAACCCATACAACTGGATGGGAATAGCTACAATACGTTAAATTTTCAACTTCGCCAAAAGCCGCCAATGCCAAAATTCAATCGACCATTACGCCATCTTAACAGCAGAAAACAAAACTGACATTCCTCCTCTTGTATGGTTGGAAAAGTTTTATAAAGTACAAATTCCTTATTTGTGCCGAATATATATATTCGACTTGGCGATATTTCTGAAAATTCGCCAAATCCGGCCACGATTCTTTAGGTTAACCTATATTCCTCCATATCTCTTAATTTCTTACCATTTGTAAACATAATTAAAATCTAGTTGAACAAATCTAATCCACCATAAAAAAAAAGATTTAAAATCAACAAATAAAATAAAATACTGATATTTAAATAACGATCCAGAAAATTAAACCCACGTGCTCTTTTTCTTCTTTTTTTAATTTTCGTTCACACTGAACGCGCTGAAATTTCTTTAAATTGAATTAAAAAAGTATAAATTCTAATCTTATAATGCTATTCCTATGGGGAAATCAGCTCACGTTTTGCACTCCTACACCCGTTTGGGTTCGAATAAAAAGTATCCTATAGCCTATTCATGGTTCTAAGCTACCTCCCCACCAATTTTCAGCCAAATCAGTTCAGCCGTTTTTGAGTTATAAATAGTGTAAAGCCCTGGTTTGTAAGAAAACAAAATCGGACGCTGAACAGTGCATCCGAATTTTCCGCTTTCTTATTGGCCCTAGTTGTCACGTGAACGCGGCACCAAAATTAACGTTGATCTCAGCGTTCGAAAATCTCGAATCAGCCGTGGTTTAATTAGAGCGTCCAAAACGTGCGAAATGGCCGATGTTTCTACCTTTCGAATGGGATAACGGTGGCCTTCGCTTACTACGCATGCGTTAGATGCGGACGCATCGCTAGACGTGAATTCTAACAAACCACCCAAACGAAGATAAGACGCTGATATCGATGAGCAGGGCGTTTTTACGGCTTTGCCGTGCGTTTTCAGCCCTTACAAACCAGGGCTTAACTAACAAGACTTTCTTTTATATATATAGATGGAAAAATCATGTATTTTGAAGAATTAAATAATATTTTTTTAATTAAATGAAAATATGAAAAACAGGGTTAAATAAAATTCACTCCCAAAACGTTTTATGAAATAAATTGACCCTAAATTCTTCACGCTTGCATTTTTTAGATGTTTAAAAATTGATTTTAACTATTTTTAACAAATAAAGTTTGAAATAAAGAATAATAAAATTCTAAATGAACAAATAAAGAAGTAGTGTTATAATTTTTTCAATAGTTATTTAAGTAACTAGTGCCGAAAATAATACTTTATTAAGCGAGTGGCTTTTATTTCACGAGACCGTAGGTCGAGTGAAATAATGACAAGAGCTAGCTTTATAAAGTATTATTTGACACGTGCTTGCTTACAATATTTTTTATAATAACGTGCAAAAAAGTATTTCTATCAATGAGTGATTTTCATGACATCATTTAGTTTCCATGGCGATATTTTGGTCGAACATCATTTCAAATTCATTTTCACCCATGTTCGGTAGCACTAATCTAAAATAATGTTCAGGTTTCCTTAGAAGGAATGCTTCCCGGACTGCCTTCAAATGTAAATATTAATAACTACAACGGATCAAATGTTACTATAAATATGCATGTTAAATAAAAGTATTGTTTGGCATGAAATTTGTGTTCTTACTTTTGTCTTATTTAATTTCTTTTAATAATTTTTGTAGTACTTGTAGTTTCCATGGAGATATTAGAAAATGCAAAAGTAATAAAGCAATAGAAATAAGTGTTTCATGACATCATTTAGTTTCCATGGAGATATTCATGACATCATTTTGTTTTTCTACCAATCAGATACTCTTAATATTTACTTTACCGCACTAGTGCCGAAAGTACTGCTTTCGGCACTGTCCGTGACGTAAGCACGTAAAGTGTCATTTTCGCAACGATTTATAAATGAATATGATATTAAAAAAAGTGAACTTTTTTGCACGTTGTTATAAAAAAGTTATTATTTCAACTCTTTACCCTTAAATTGTAGTTTAAAAAAATTTAAGATTTTCCCCCCTGATTTTTACCATTTCATTCTGGATGCATAATGAACCTATTTCATAAATTTTAGATTTTTAGAAAAAAAAATAAAAAGTTGAGACTGAAAAGGTAAAACAAAGTACACAAAGTATTCCCCCTAATTGTTTTGATCAGTGTATATGACTCAGGTTGGAACCCAATTTTGGTTTTTACCAATTTAAAAGTAGAAGATATTATAATCGCTTTGTCTACCTTTCTGTCACTCAATAACATTAGAAGACCAAAATCAAAACGTTAGCAATGCTCTAGTTAAGTTTAAATTGGAAAGTATGCTTATTTAATGATTTTGCGAACAGAATTGGAATTATAATCGTATAAATCGAAATAAAGAACTTATTCGTAGGAAATTTTCTCTAGTGACTTGATTGAAGTATAAAAAAAACTATATTTTAACCCATGAAATACTAATACATTCATGTATTATTGCCAGTAACTTTAATAACATTACAATTGAAACGAACTTTTTGTGAATAAAATTTTTTCATATAGGCAACACTAAAATCTAGCGTAGTGTTTGTTTTTTTAAAGTGTAAAACTTTTTAGTTGATAGTTTTGCAACAAAACACCAAGAAATATTTTAAAAAATATCATAAATAGATTTTTTTAAAACAAAAAAAACTTCAAAAATAGGTTTCACAAAAAAACTTTTGTCATTTGATCAAAAATTATGTGGAATTATTTTGCCAAACACGCAAATACGTTAATAATTTAATAATGCACAGCAAAAAAAATTTTCAAAAAGTGGCTTCTATTTTAGAACGATTAGTTTGATGTTTATTGATACGCAGTGGTATTTAGATAATTTCATCTTTGGAAATCAAAACCGTAAAATTGTGAGTTTTACCACAAAATGCAGAAGTAGTGTGTTTCAGATAAATTAAATATTTGAAATAAAAGCCCAATTATTATTTAGTTTTATCAGGAAGATGCTTCTGTTAATTGATGAAAATTGTAAGAAGATTAGTATTTGAATGTCTAAATTGTAAAGTCATTAATTTTAGGGTAAAATATAAAATAGTGATGAAATCTGAGTTTTGAACCTATTTTTTTTTCGTTTCATCTAAACACAATAGCTACGATTTTAGCTCGAAGTATTGCCGTTCCGTATTCAAATCGTCAAACTTTCTAAAAAATACCAATTTTGTCTGGTTTCTCCGACCTATCTGGAAAGCTTTAACCATAGACCAAAATTCATCGAGGAGTAACAACTGGATAATTATACAAATTGTCTTATCCAGCCGATTCCTCACTCAAAGTATAAAACAATATAATGCGTGTTGATATCGATTTTCGAGAACTATATTTCAACAAGTAGATAAAAATGGGCGAAGATGTAAAGGCTTAAGCACATTCGTTGATTACTAACTCATTCTTAAATTTTGTTAGTTTAATATAAAATTTGTTTTGTGAGCTTCTAAAGGCACCGAAAATATTTTAAATTATAGATTTTTGCAAAAGTAAATGTAAAAAAAAAATTGCTAAAGAACATTGTTTCAAACAACATTTGAAGAAAATTTGGAGATGGTATGGAACTAAAGTTCAATAGAAAAAAAATTAGAAAAATCTAAGTAAGATAAAATCTTTAATAAAAAGCATTCTTTACAGGACGTCACGTAAACATAAAAACATCAATCAGTAAATATCAGTTCCAGAACTTTAATTGTTTTCGTTCGATCGTTTTTATCCTTGTCGTCCAAGTCATTGAAATGCAAACCAATTGCTCCAATAATTCATTTACATTAATTTCAAATATTTCTTTACACATATATTCATAAACTTATTTTTCGTCTTTCAACTATCAGTTTCTGTACCTCGTCTTGATGAAGACTGGCAGCGGCACCAAATGCAGGATCCTGTACAGCACTTACATGTCGCACACGAAATGAAGTACAGCCTGAAATTCAGTCAGTACTGAACATCCGAACTGTCCAGCCTGCCAGTCGTGCTGTGGCATTCTGCAGCAGGTAGCGGTTTCTGTCCACGTAGTTCACGCAATGGTGGAATGACTGAATTCGGCAGCTGCCCGTAATGTTGGTAGGAGAAGACAAGGCCTCGAATCCGTTCATGTAGTCCGTTAATATAGGAGTCTCGTTCCAAATATCAGTTCCTGAACTTCGTCTTGATGAAGGCGGGCAGAGGCACCAAATGCAGGATCGTGTTCAGCATCCACATGCCACCCACAAACACGAAGCACAGACCGAAATTCAACCAGTACTGCAGATCCGTATCTTCCAGCCTGCCAGCTGTGTTGTGATATCTCTGCATCAGGTAATGGTTTCCGTCCACATACACGCAGCTGCCAGGTATGTTAGTTGGACAGGACAAGGCCTCGGATCCGTTCAGGTAGGGGACCCGTTCCAATCTCGGGTTGAGTGCGAACTCGTTCTCCTGGAGGAATGCACCCGCGTAGCGGTAGATGACGGCGTGGGTCATGTATGAGAACCATTCCGGGAGGGTGGTCAGTGATCTGAAAAGGACACAGAAAATTCACAAATGCTTCTAAAGTGTTTAAAGGACCTTCGAGTTTCTGAAAATGTTTGTTTGGAAAACTTTCGGAGGCCTGTGTCTAGCCTTACTGTTTGCTTTAACTGTCCAAATATGCAAACGATAATGTTGAATAAAAAAAGACAAGCGCGGAATCATGAGTACATGAACAACGTTATTAGTTACAGTAAAATAAGCAAGACTCTAGACGATATTCGATTAATAGTAAATAAAAGTTAGAAAATCTACAGTCTTGATATTGAGGTATTTACTTACTGCCTAGAAACACACTGCTTCAACTTGACTCGAAGTCTATCATTCTTCCAGCTAAAGGTTAAACATTTTATAGTAATGATGACCTAACAAGATTATAACAAAACTCAGATCTATTTGGAGCAAATAAAAGTTGATAATAGACTGAATAGAAACCAAAAGATTGTCATTTTAGCGATTAGTTTTTTTTGTAACGGTTTCGTTTTATTTCTTTTCAAGGAAAAAACCCCGAGTTTATTTAAAAGAAACGTTGTTTTAGTAATATAAAATATTAAAGAAAATACTAGTCTTTACCTGACCGTTCCGCTGGCAAATGTGATGTAAACTATAAGGAAGTATATGCTAGTGACAAAGGCAGTGTAAGAGGATCGCACAACCATCATGATGGCAATAGTCTGCTGCTCGGCGAATGCGTACACGGCCCAGAGACAGGCACAGAACGTGGCCCAGCGCTCCCATTCTTCACGCAGCTTGCAACCACTAAAGAGTATAAAAGGTGACTTTGGTTAATGGTTAAAAATGACTTAA
Source organism: Oedothorax gibbosus (assembly GCA_019343175.1). NCBI lineage: Eukaryota > Metazoa > Arthropoda > Arachnida > Araneae > Linyphiidae > Oedothorax > Oedothorax gibbosus. Next base: position 25,299,268 of record CM033272.1, on the reverse strand, counting down.
TCGTAAAATTTAGTAGCTTCGTAAATGATAGATGCAAGCTCGATTACAATGGATCAGGTAGTATCTTTTCGTATGAATAAGTGAAGAATTCATATTTAGTTTATAAAGGTTAAAAAAATACTGTTCAAATAATGATAAAGAGGACATGGCTACAAATGCTCTTAATCTCACTAGCACTCAACATGATATTGCTATTACAACTCTTAATTGGGTTAACACCTTCAACTAATTGCATATTGCACCTAAGGAGAAAAGATGCATTTAATTTTTTATAGGAATTACATATTGTAAGTAACCGCGATAAAGGAAAGTATGTAAACAGATCGTTATCTAAAGAAATGTTATTAAAAAAATATATAAAGTTATAAAGTCTTAAGAATAATTTATTATAGAATAAAAGTAATTAAAAAATAACGTACTTTCTAAAGTATTTTGCTAAATACAATTTAGCTACTTACGCATAAATAATAGTTGCCGATCCTGTCACTGACGCTACACTGAGGGGTATGCTGTAGAATATGGTGGACAACATGAAGAGAGGACCTTTGTAGATGCCTTCTCTGCTCTCTTGATAATAGCGATTTCGATGAGGGGCATCTAAATGGTTTCGAAAATAATTTAAATTAAAAAAAAGTTTCGAATGTTGTAGTTGCTAATGATAACTTTTGCATTTCTTCAAAACAATACCTTCACCAGAAGGCTTTCTCACTTGGCTAGTACAATAATCTAAATTAGTAGAATAATTTTTAAAGTTTTGTTACATAATCGTTTAATGTATGCTAAAAAGATAAGATCTAATTGAAGAGTTTATTGTGATTATTTGTTAAAACTTCGAAAACAATAATTGTGTTCTAATGTAACGACACAGGTATAAACATGCCTCCTTTTGATCGAGATGCAATGTTTATAAACAGACTTTTCAATCAAGCATTCCAGCACAGTAGAACACAATATCGTAGGTTAGTATTTCGATATCATTTCAAATTCATGATATCAAGAGATTATGGTACACGTATCGCTGGGTTATCAGGGGGGTTTGGAGTCATTAGTTATTAGTGTCATTACTGTAGCAAAAACGTGCCAACTTTGGGGATGCGAGAACCCCAATTAATTATTCTGTATATTGAAGTTAAGTCTACTTACGCGTGACGGCCGTGATGGCGGCTGCGAGAAGTGAGACGCCCGCCATACAGTTGAGCATCAGCCCATTCCTAGAGAGGAACGAGTGCTGGAAATCGTCCATTTGGAAGTAAGCACCCAGCACCAGGGTAAAGAAAACTGGCAGCAGGAAAAGGCGAAGGAAGAGCTCGCGGAGGGCGCGCCTGTTGCAGTTGAACAGCAGGCAGAAGCGACGGCTGCAATCAAGAAAGTTGATGATAGCAGAAATTTCGTAAAGTCAAACTTCTTTAATTCCAAACCAACAAAACTAGTAAGTCAGGACCTACATAATTAGTAAGTCTTAAGCGCAATTGGGCTTACATAGTAAATAAAACTATTTGTAAATGTTACAAGAAGGACATCGCAATTAAGTTCGAGTGAACAGTTATTGGCCTTTCCGTATCCTGATTTGTGCGGTTAGACTGTATTATATCACATTCTGGTTTGCAGTTGTTTGGTACCGAATAATTCAATTTGTTGGTAACGTGAAGACCAACAAAACGCAGGAATAGAGAATTCCCGCATCAGTTTTTCTAACTTTGAAGTTCAAATAAAAAAAATTACCACCCACTAAACAAACAGATAAAGAAAATCCCTTACTAAGCAATGCATAGCCAGGAGTATTAATATCTGAAAGATAAGGTGTCTTTTGAGGTATTTTAATTTTTTTTTCCTTTATCGTTCATCATATCTTTCACAGCATATCCCCAATCACAAAAAATAACTACTTTCAATATTGTCCCTCTTCATTAAAAAATGCATCTTTCCAGTTTAAATAAGACAGCAGTTAAAACTATTATTGTTTGGTGGGTAAATTTGAAGTAAGAATATTAAGTATAGTCCGCCTGTCACTTCTTAGCATCTCAATTATTTTGATTACGGAAGAGTCCACTTTGAATTCAGGTGGAGAAACTAAAGAAAGCAGGGTTGCCAATCCCAAGGAATTGGTGAACGTAGGGTATTGTTTGGTTAGTTTGGTTGAAAATAATGTGTCATACTAAAACTACACATTGGTTATTGATGAAAGGAGGAACAACAATTTCTCATTGACTTCTTAGTATTTAATTCTCTTTTAGTAATTTTCTAAAACTTTACCTAAGAAGAGTGCAGAAGACCTGCCATCCGGATGGTTGTCCGTATGCCGTGAGGGGCAGCTTGTAGCGCGCTTCTTTCGAATCCAGGGCTTCGGAAGAGGGCAGGTAGTATTTTCTGTAATGCGCCCCTTCCACCTTAAACTTGTCGACCAGGGCGGATATCTGGGTGCTGGACTCTATGAATCTCTCCTTGGTACGTCTGTCCACAGTAGAGAGGCACACTGCAATCGAGACGTTTATTTATTTACACTGGTCATACAGAAAATAAGAATTTACATGAAAGGAAAAGAAACTCCAGGAGAAAAACAGGAAAAATAAAAAAACAAAAAATCTAGAAACACATCCAAGGCATTCGAGTGTACAATCAATTACTCGACATTGAATGTTTTGAATATTACCATTTAACACCCTGTCTAATAAAGAGTAAATTCAAAACAAACTATAATAGTTTTTGAGATTTTTGTTGATCACAATATTGGAATTATTGTTTAGCAACTGCACCAACTACTTGGAAAATTTAGGGAATATATACTTACAGTAATACATCAAAGGATTTTCTAGCTCCGGACAAGGAAATCCAATGCTTCCAAAGTAATCAAGCAGCATACGAGTGCTTCCTATTAATGAAACAAAATATGCCCTTAATTTGTTTGTATTGGTGTTTAAAGGTATTATATTGAATGGTTTACATTTGTTTCATCACTTAACAATAACAGTTGAAACTAATTTTTAGTGAGCAAACAAATATGTAGGTGGCAGCACCAAACTTTAGTTATGAAACTAATACAGATAGCAGCATCGTACCCTAGTATGCTATCCAAAATACAGATGGCAGCACCAGAATTTAGCAATTTGCAAAAGTAAAAAAAGTACACAAGTATGCTTACTTCCAAGGAATGCTTTTTTAAAAAAATGCAGGAGAAAAATAATTACGCTAACAATGATCTAAATACTTGCTGGTTAGGCTACAAGTACTGTATTATTTTAATCTATTTTAGTGGAAAACGGCAATTCCAAAAAAGACCATAGGAGAATATTTCCCCAAATCTTTCTTAGATAAAGAATTAAACAAAATTACATTGGACTTAGCCCATTTTTATACTTAGCTATAGACATGTAGCTTAAGAGATTCCAATTGAAGAAGTTCATAATTACCTGTGTAGACGACCTCTCCTAGGGACAGGTACGTTACCCTATCTAGAAAAGGGAAGATGTCTGATCTGGGCTTTTCCATACTGAGTACCACGATGCGGTTGTGCTTCTTCGCATGGTTTGATAGGATGGACACAACGAAATATGTGTTAAGGGGGTCCAAATCGCAAGTAGGATCGTCGAGCAGAATAAGGACTGCAACGAAAAGGTAACGTTAGATATTTTTTTAGTTTTACTTCTACTGATAAGTCAAAACTGTAGAACTTTAAAATTTTAAGAATTTGAGAAGAGCTCTTTAAAGCAGAAGTTGTTAAATAGATATGTTTGTATAATAAGTTATTTAGTGAAGATATTCAACACAAAGATCAAAAACACGGTATCGAAAAAGCAATTCACCAATTATAACAAAACTGACGATCCCATTTGCATTTCACCTAAAAGCAAAAGGATGTCATGTAGTAAAAAATTAATTTAAGATGATTAAACTCGGGAAAAAACTTCATGTAAAGCTTTCATACATGCATTTTCGCTTTCTTAAAACGTTACTGTTCGCATATTATTTTTTAATAGGATCTACGTTTGTCATTTAGTCTACGGAAGCAAGAATATCAATACAAGTTAAATTTTAGGATCTCCCATACCTGGATCTTTCACCAACTCAATTCCAACAGCTAATCTCCTATATTCACTTGGCTTGAGACAGCTCACTTCCCGGTTTGATACTTGATTGAGAGCCAAGTCAGCCATCACTTGCTTCACCTGAATGAAATAGTTTTATTTTATAAATAATTGCAGAAAAAAAATGACAAAATTATGTTAAATAGAAATATGACACTCATTTCCTTTCAAGTTTATTTTGCATAGGCATATTTTTGAAACAAACAGGTCTCTTAACGTCCAATGATAAAAAAAAAACCTCATGTATCAATTTAGTATAACTTCTAAAAAAAGAAACGAATGCAAGTCTTTCGAAAGTTTGAAAATCTTATAAGTAGTTCGTTCTCTTTCACTTTGATAAAGAAATTTTTTAAAAGGTTTAAAGGGCATAAAGGAAGAGGAGAGAGCTACCAAAAATATGTAAACCATACTATCTAATACTTCGAAGAATTTTGTATGGCTTGCCCTTAGTTTTCCCATAACGACCCTCTACTTGTATTCGCCTAAATTTGTCACAATAATTTTAGTGACAAAGGTGATTACTTTGTAGCCAAGTTCATTATAGCCTGCCCTAGGCTATAGTGCTGATCCAGAACACACTGTATTTGCTTATTATCACATTAGCTGTATTAAAACTAAGTTTCGAAGTAATCTGCCAGAAGCATTTCCATTTAGTTTTTACGAAAGGCTCCTTAGCCTCTTACGCATATTTCTTTTTTTTTAAGACTTCAACAAAGTCACAATGTCGGTTACAAAGTAAGCTAATTGGTTGTGTCCAATGAGGTTAAAACTCCTAGGGCGAAAAAAGATATGCAAAAGAAAGCAAAGTATAAGGCTTGCTCCGATTCTTCACAGTATTATAAGCCTACATTGAGTGACTCTATCTTACCCTATTTCTCTTCATGGACATGGAGACCTTGGGCCCGATGGTGAGCTGTGCCGAGTACATGAGCGTCTGCCTCACGCTTATCCCCGGCAGCAGGGACACCCGGCGAGGCACGAACCCGCACTGCTCCTGGAACAGCTGCAGACTGAGTGAGATCTCGTTCAGCAGGATCTGCCCGCGGGTCACGCCAAGGGCTCGGCGACCAATCACTTCCAGGAGGGCACGCTTGCCACTGCCTGGAATAAGGGAAATGGTGGTTCATTATATTTTTGGGCTACTAACATTGAAGCTACATTTTGCTTATAGGCGACGGAACCTTGGCCAAGTACGATAGTTGGCACCTGAGTTTTCACCCAACCCCATAGCAACACAGTACAGAGCATTTGGAATTTGAACAATGGCAGATTGAAGTTATGTTACTCTTTTTATTGGCGGGGTTTTATTTTTTTTTTATTACAACACGATTTTTTATTCTTAGCACGATCAGTTAAAAGGGGAAGCCTAGATTAACCCTTTAAGTTTTACTTGGGCAGGTTTACGTTATAACTAGGGGCGTAGGGTAGTTGAGTTTCGTTTGAAGGTTAGTTGGGAAAATAACAAAGTAAGGCTTTCGTTGTTGGCAGACAAGCTGAAAGGGGGCTTTGGTATTAACAGGTTACAGTAAAAAAAGATTTCGTTGACAAGTAGATGATTTCTTTATTATATACTGGCTTTAGTAACCATTTCAAAAGCACAGGAAATTGCGAGTGGTAATCTTACGATTTGTCGATAAATTTCTTTTACAAAAGTATTCCTAGAAAGTCACTATACAACCCATGGCTAACCTAGCGCTGAGTAGATCTAAGAACCAATTAAACTTGGAGAGTCCCTTTTGAGTTTGCCGTTGTTGGCGTGGTATGGTATCCAAAGGAATAAGAGGCAGATTTACAGATCTATACTGAAGTAACTGATCTTGCCATATTGCAAATTGGCTCGGGATCAAATGCGGCTTTTTTTTGCTCTGGATTGAATCTAATCCTGCTATAATGACACAACCTAAATCTTTGCACATTTTCTCAGGAGCTCAGAACACTACCACTTACAAAAAATCTAAACTCACCTTTGGAGCCGAGCACCGCCATGACCTCCCCCGCATGGACCTCCATAGAGACATCCTTGAGCACGGCTCCCGTGGGCACGGAGCCCGTGATCTTTTGGAAACAGGACCCTGGCTCCACCTGACCAGTGTGGGACACGCTGTTCAGCTCCAGGACATGATCGCTAGAGATACCGTTGCCACCTACACAGGGGAATAGAGGGATTCAATCCTTAAAAATGAAAGGAAAAGCTGCTATAGAGGCAATTCTCAAGCAACGAACATCCATGCAAGAGTAAAATATGAAACCAGTGGTTTCGATAGGGATAGTCCTAAGCCCTACTCAACTTTAAGACCACAGAAGCTCTTCGTGACATCACGATATCCGTTTGATTCGGACTGTCAGCTTTTCCGAAGAAAAAGTACGAAACCTCATCGCATACGGCCGACTATACGTTATAAGTTAGGAAATGCTTTCGTTCCTCTGTCTCAGGGATTAACCGACAACCCGGACGGATGGTGCGGCGTCACAGAGAGCTTCTCTGGCATTATGAGTTAAGTCGGACGTGAAAGAGTGCGGTGCAGTATGAACCTTGTATAAATCTCCTGGTATAATCCTAGATGAAAGGGTCACTTCTCGAAATCAAACCCTTGACCTCACCATTTAAAAGAAGCTGATACAGAGGAAAAACTGTCTGAATCTTAAATATCAGTTCGACTTATGCCATAAAATTTGGCAAGGAAAAAAATATGAAGTGGAGTCAAATACATTAAATTTATGGAGGTAACGTTACATCATAAAATAAGAGTAAACTCAATGTAACGTTACTCAATAAAACTGGAAGGAGCTAGGCTTCCATTAGCTTTTTGCAGTAACGTTACACAAAGCAAATTAGGTAACCTTTCTATTCACTAGCAATTTTTAGTAAATCATACTGATTTGAACAGGGGATAACTTTATGTAAATGATTTAAGTTGTCAAGGTTTTTTTTCAAAAAACAGACGAAAATTTGAGTAGCTAAAAAGTGAGAAAGCCAAATCCATCGTAATCGCAAGTTATTAGTTTCGGTTTTATCAACTTTTAAAGTCTTCTCTCAATAAGCTTTTATTCAGGTCACAACTTGGTTTCTAAACCACCTTGCTTAAATCAAAACAAATGATGAAACTACAAATTGGTAACTTTTCCTAACACTTATACAACTCGGGTGTCAAAATAAACACCCATTTGTAAAAATGAGCGATCACTCTTTGTTATAAAGCCGAATTAGTGAATGAAATGGAAAGTAGAGTTTAAGAGGGATTGTCAGTCCCATAGAGCTAATGTTTTAGTTTTGTAATCACAACTTCCTCAGAAGTATTGCTTTGCTATGTTAGCTCTTTTCCCCCAGGTATAGGAACCAACATAACATTAAAATGAAACAAATTTGAAACTAAAATATTATTAAGTTATTTAATTATATATTTTTGAAGTTTTAAAATACCAAAAATATACAGCAGATGGCGACACTATTTTAAACTTTATCAATTCATAATTAAATTTCTTTTCAATTTTGTTTTAATTTGATGTTACGATGATTCCCATACCCAGTGAAAATGGGATAAAATGGTAAAGCAATACTTCTGCGGAAGTTGCGATTTCAAAACTAAAGCATTAGCTCTATGGGACTGACAGTCCCTCTTAAAAATGAATCAAGTCAACTTTACAGTTTCGACTTACATCAAAATGTAAAAAGAATGTCAATGCAAAGTTTGTTATTGTACGCAATGTACTTGATACATGTTTACTATTTGAAGGTCTGCGAATTCTTTGTAAAGTACGGGTATTTAAATAATATTTATTGTAAATGATTTTATATTTTCGATCAGAAATAGGGTTCTGGTTAGTGGCTATGTTTAGTGCATTCACAGTGAAAAAAGGGTCTTTTTGTTGGATTCTTAAAGAATATCCAAAGCAGCTTTTCAAAAACTACTTCGGAATTTATTTTAACTATTACTAAAATGGATTAAATAGATTTATGTAAAAACATTTATTCTCAAAATATGTAAATATTGCATTTTGCCCTCCATTATATACGACAAGTTTCCATTTTGTTGTGGGATCTATGTATATGATTGAGCCAATAAAAATGACATTAAGTCTAAGTGAGACAAATTAAATATAGACTTAGGCTGTAAACCGTTAGAATGAAATATTCATTTTCGTCTTAAATTAGTCACACTTGAACCACTAAGCACCAAACATAGGCGTCAGCCTAAATGTTTCCGTTTCTGTTGGATGTTCCGTTTGTTTTGGAGTATTCTGTGTTCATAACCTACACAACTTTCCCGACCTCGTTTCCAAGACGCAGTCCCACCTTGAAATCGCCCATCAAGCCAAGAGTAGGCATTAGTAAGAAAACTACAAACTCCCACACGAAAGTGAAAGTGTGAACACGCCTTCCTATAAGCGCCTTAGTCTCATGTTTTTGGTTTCCGCGAGATTATAATCGTTTGGCAGCCCATGTATGTCCTCGGCCTTGTTTAAAGATGGACTTGAAAAGTAGAGTTACGTCAAGTCAAAAAGTAAATAAAGCAATGAAGCTAGCTTCGTCATTTTAAAAGCAAAACAGCAAAAAAAGGAAACTAACTAGAGAAATGGATTTTTCCAATTCAACTACTTGTAAAATTTGTTTTGTATGGTACTGCTACAAATGTTTATGAGTATTGTATCGGGGATCAAACAGGACTGCATAGTACATAAAACACTGTTTATTGAAAACAAAGTTCTTCGTTGTAAAACAAGAGGTTTAATAACAACATCCCGATATTGCAGCCCCGATATTGTCCTCTATGATTGGGGAAGATTTAAAAAAAAAAATACAATTGACAAAAGTATGATTTCTTAATACAATAATTCTATTTTTACAAAGTGTCACTTATCTCCTTTAAGAAAATTTTATAATGGAAAATTTTCTTCCTTTTTTATATAAAAGAAAAATACTTTAAATTTTTATGACAAAATAAAAAAAAATTAAACAAAAACTAAACTTTTTTAAGCTAACAAAACTAAGAGTACATTAGCCACCTCAAGCGTGTGAAAAAAAGAATGAAATTCGTATATTCAGACTCATCATTTGATATAGTTCAGTTAAATAAATGTTATTTTAATTGAATAGCTTGAAATGTCATTTTATATTACAAATAAGAATAGCATAGTAAAAATAAAGTTTGACTAACCATGGAAGAAACTGGAGACGTACGCTTAGTAAGACATCAATTAAATATAAACAGTTCGCTGTAAAACCATGATTAAGTATATTACATATTTGTTCTTTAATAATTTCAACGCAATTGCTTTTGTTTAACGCAATTGAAAATGTAAAATGCGCATAGAGGCCTAGATCTAGACTGAATTAAGGACATATAGATAGTTTAAAAAAATATATTTACCTATCATTTCGCTTACATTTAAAAACCTACCCCTGAAAAAGTACGATTAAAAACATTGATAGATTTGGCAATGAATATGCAACTGTTGCAGGTTCTAAACTCTAAAAGAATGTTAACTTGTGGGCAATTTTTTGATATTTCTTAATAGTAAAATCTAGGGGTCGCAAAGCAGAATATTTGTGTATAAAAATATTAAAACCCGTCATTAAACATAACCACATATTTTTAATTATAGATTTGAGTACAAATTGGCCGTTTTTTCTAAAAACAGATTTCCATCATTATATCGTAATCATTAAAAGACACACCTTTTTCTAATTTTTCGCCTTTCTAAGTCAAACAGTCGATACATTGTCATTGTTTAGTAGAAAATATTAACGAATGAAAGAATCTTGTTAAATCCTTTACAATAAAGGTTTTATAGCATTGTGAACGTTTTCTTATTATTGCTACATCTTTTGTGTAATTGAATTATTTAATGCCAGTTTATTTTTAGGATATTTGAACAATTGACATCTCTCACAAAGAAACTTTGTTTGGAGAGAGAGTTCGCGTTGACCAAATCGCATTTAAAATATTTCATTGCATTTAATAAAGAAAATGCAGATGCCGAGAAAAGAATAATGTGACTTGTTTGTAAAACTTATACAATAAGTTTTCAGTAATTGCTTGCTAAGTTATTAAAGGAAAATAATGTGACTTGTTTAGTAAAAAAATTGAAACATGTATGTGCTATCGCATATATACACATCTGTATGCTAGAAATATAGGCAGAAAACATTAATTATTAGGTCTGGTGCAACTTCTTAATGTAACTGAATTTCTGAAAAACTTGACTAAAAATATTTTGAAATATTGTAAGAATTTTTTTTCCTTAAGTTTTTCCTTTATCATAAAAGAAAATAACCCCCACAATAGAGCGAAGTTGATATATTTTATCAAATTCCACACATCAGACAATATAAATTTTTAATATGTATTCTCAGATTTCCAGCACTGATTTAGTAATACAAGGCTACAAACCGCTGTAACTTTCACTTTATTGGGAATATGAAGCTTTTCTCATTTATTTAATACGGCACTAGTGTTATTTTAGAGCGTACCATGTTAAATATGCGGGCGTCGTTGCACCTGTCGCTTAAGCACTCTTCAAGCAAAGGCCTGGCCCTTAAAATGACTCAGAGGTCAGATTTGTAGGCCTAAGGCCCAGGCATACTTTGTTCTTGTTATGATTGCTGAAACAGCTGAATCATCTATGTAAATGGAACATGAAACCGCATATTTCAGATTATACATCTTTCTGGGAAACACAATTAAGATTTTTTTTGTCGCACTATCCGTTTTGGTTTAAGTCTACAGTGAGTCATTATTTGCACAAAACAAAGCAATTTTCGTCAACACAGAAACAAACTAACACGTGGAAAAAATTCAATTGTGCCCGTTTCAGTTTTCGTTGCCTCAAGCCTGGTGGGAGTGATGATTATTAGCAATTGCTCATGCAAATGGCTATTCAGACCTGGTGGGCTAAAATGGCCTAAGACCATCTACTTGATTTGTACATATATGAAATCTAGTTAACGGTGTGGAAGTCGTGTATAAAAAATTATGCAACAATAAAAAAAGTAGCGAAAGTGGTTGATATTGTTTCAATTGCACTTAATTTAACTCTAAGATGTACTTCATTTGAAGTTTCTATTTTCAAAAAAGAATCTTTCAGCAATAAATAGGTTTACAGTGGAAGAGAAAATGTTTACCCCACACATATTTCACATAGTGTCCGCACTTAAGAAATAATAAAACAAATCGATCAATTAAATATCTGAAAATATGATACAAGCTACTTTAAACTGAAAATTTGTAAACAAGTTCGAAAACAATAATTTTATTAAAAAAATTAAAAGAACTTAAAAAAATTCTTTTAAACGCGGTGATCAATAGGATTAATTTAGCATTCCGTTGTGTCATTCTACTATTCAGTATAAAGTGAATGATAAGTTATAAACCTTTTTTTTTTAAATGTAACTTATTACTAATTTTATTTTATGTTTAAACAATATATTATTTAATTCTGTTATTAATAATGAATTCGTTAACTGTAATAATAATTCTATTAATAATCTGTTATTAAATCTGTATTATATTATTCTTAAAAATACAAAACGTAAAATGCATAGTGAATTAATGTGTTTAAAATGTTTATTGCAGTTTCATCTTCTGTAAAAAAAATGGTTTGGGGCCAAAGTTTACCCGAATTGATATTAAACATATAATATTCCTTATTTTTGAAACACTGACTTATGTGCAATAAATAACCATTAAACATTATAATCGAAATCAAGCTTTTATATTTATAATTTATCATAAATATGATTCACCAAGTATAGTTTCTGTGAAATAGTTAATAAAAAAAATTGTACACATTTCCACTTAGAAACGCGTGATTAATATCTACTTAAACAAACACTTACAAGGAAACGAGTTAGTCTGTCCACTAGCAATTTTGAATAGAGACCCCGGGGATATATTTTTATAGGTCTATGGTCAAGTGTGATCACCTACATTCCTAAACTGGTTTGCAGTGTTGCCACTGTTAAAAAAATTCTTCAAAAACATAAGCTGGATCACACTCAAACGTAATACTGACGTTTAATCAGAAAAAAAGGTTTTGAGGAAAGGGAATAAATTGCCACTGTCTACTTATACTTTTGAACAGTAGGTCCAAGGGCTACTTTGTTATGTTTATAATCTATCCACTGTTTGTGTCCCATTAAAAATGGAATTCGATTTGTGGTGATGAAAACAAAATAGAAGTATATGAAGAAAATACAAAAAATGAAAAAATAAAAATGAAAAAATGAATAAAAAATGGCTTGGGTCACGTTTGATGAACGATTTTTCTTGAATCGTGGAGGAGTTTTGAAAAAGCTGTAACAAATCAGGGCCGGATTTAAAGATTTACCGCTTATAGGCCACGACTGATTTGCCGCTTCTGTCACAATATTCTACCCCCCCCCCCCCCTTCGGGGGAAAGGTAGCTGGTTAGCTGCAAAATAGGGTGGTATGTGCTGTTTAAAATAGATACACATATTAGAATCATCTATGTATCTTTACACACTAAATCGAAGGCGAAATAGGCAAATTTTTTAAACTGTTCTACTATTTTTCTTTCAACTTCGAAAACCCGGAGGAGGGGGTGCAATTGCCCTCGCAGCGACCATGTTTGCTACGAAATATTAGTACTATATATACGTTTACGCATTAATGTAAATTATTTGTTTTCCTTCTTAAAAATATTCGTATCTTTATATTAATTTTTTATACCGAATGCCGCTTTAATTGGTCGTAAAATTTGCCCCCAAAAATTTGCCGCTCTAGGCTACAGCCTACTTAGCCTATTTAGAAATCCGGCCCTGTAACTAATCGACCAATATTAGAGGAACTGTACCCGAAATTTATTTTGGATACTTTCACTAAAATCCAAATAAGTATCTTAAGGTAGAGTTTATCCCAACTTAACATATATACATAAAATATAGTTGAATCTAAAGTTTTTTGAATATAATAATGTTGACTTTTTTAGGAAAAAATGCTTGCCATTTTGATATCTTAAAAAACATATTACTTTAATTATATTTTTATTGTAAAACTGTGGATAAATTATGAATCATAAAAAGTAAAAATAACGTAAAAGTTAATATAGAACGTTACATCCATGACAGAAGCTGAATTCCAACCCATATTATTTGCCAGCGCTTCTCAACTCAGCCATCATTCGGTCTTCATCATTCAGATAAAATTTGGTACGAAAAATATATGGTAATTGATGGATTAGCGTATAACCAGAGCTTCACTAGACATACAAACATTTCTGATCGAAACTCTGATATAACATTTATTTTTGTCGAATACTACAAGTGAAGTGTCTACAGTCCCTGGACAAATTATTAGACGCACTGCAAGATTTCATGTAAAATATTAATTACCGGGTGATATTGTACCGTTTTATTATTTTAAATTGATTTGTTTTTTATTTTTATATTATCCAATCAATTACCGATTTATTTGACATAAATAAAACAGCATTAATTTAGAAAAGCATAAGTTTTATAAGTTTTAAAGAAAAGTTAAATTAATGTTAGTAAAAGTCAATATTTAGTTGAGCCACCTTTAGCCGCTATCAAAGCTTTAATTCTGCACGGCATGCTATCAATGCAAGACTGTAACGTGTCCTGCATTTGAGGATGATGATTCCACACATAAATAATCTTATAATAAATAATTAATATAAATTAATCTTAATCATAATTATCTTAAAATAAATAAATATGTAGTCTACAACAATTCTTTTAAATAAAAATCAATAATTGTAGTTTAAATATACCATTATTGCATAAAAACTCTTCAGAAACATAAAATTACTAAAAAAATACAATGCGTCTAATAATTTGTCCAGGGACTGTAGTTGCAAAACTCACATTCTTCAAAGTGTATAACTAGGATATAGTGTCAAGAGTCGCCAATGGGGGGAACGGAACGAATACTATATCTTTAACTTAGTTGTTCTTTGGAGAAAATGAATTTTGCAATTCGATCCCCTTGCAGTAACAATATCGGCAAACCAACGGTACGCCGCGATTTATAATTTCTTATTTTTGTGGTTTCCGGCATATTCGGATTTTAAATGGAAGTTGGTAGTCTTGACCGATTCGGAGATTCTAACACCTGAAAGTGCTACGGGGCTACATCATTAGTGTGTAAGACTTCTGTAAAGCCTTTGTCTTTACCTTCAGTAAATTTTAACTAAGTTGATACTGAAATTTAATTTTTTATGACACTGCTGGCCACCGAAACTTAAATTTAATTGTTTTCTTTATATTGATGGACATTATGGCATTAGTTGATAGTTAATAAGGTTTTGATAGAGATTTTCAGTAGCTCATTAAGGCTTGATTTGAACCGACAACAACTCTAATCTATATAATATCAGGACGACTAAATGGCATTTTAATACTACTTATTAATAAACATATTTATAAGTTTTGTACGGTGGTTAAAAACTAAATGTCAATTTAAAATTCAATAATATTTTTAAAATAAAACTGTTAGCCAACTGTTTAATTACTTACCAATAGAGTCTGGTACTGGTTTTAAGTCTTTCATGGTGCCAAAATTTTTAGTTCGAGACCTATAAAGAATAAATGTTACAGATTTTTATAAATAAATAATTAACCCAAAAAGTACAAACCTATTTTTTTAGCTTTAAACTACAAACAGGGGTAATTAGTAATCCATGTAATTTTTTGCTTTTAAACGTTCTGTAAGCAGCAATTTGACTCATTAAGTATATGAACCGTTTTGTTTTTCATGCCTTTAGAGAATTTTAATGAGAAAATTAAATTTTATTAAAGTTTAGATTGTGAAAAATCCAATTAAATGGTAGTCGATAATGTCATTGACCAGTTTAATCTTAGAAATACAAACCTGCCTGGGATTAAATAAATATATACCCCGGGTTGTAGTTCTATGGTTAATTGACCCATATTTAAATACATGTCATACTGTAATTTATAAAAAAAATGTGCTCAGTCGTTCATCTTTATGATAAAGTTGTATGGACCACACAAATAGATTATTGTCAGTAAGGTTTTTAAGACTAAGAATAATTTATAGGTTACCAATACAAAATATATAAATAAAATATCTTAAGAGATTTGTGGATAGTATTTTAATGACAATTATCATAACAAAACCCACAGACCTAATCGCCTTTAAGAGTAAAATCTTTTATAAAATTCATTTGATATAAATTTCCAGCATTCAATTATTTGAGAGTAAGAGGGCTTGAAAACTGCATAGTTTACGATTTTAGTGAAAAGTCTAACTAGAGTCTGGTACTGAGTATACGACAAATACAACGCTTTGGTCCAAATTATTTTCTAGGCTATAAATAGCGTGAGATAAATTAATGAAAAATATTTGATTTTTCTTGTTGCTAATTCTAGCTTATTAGCAGGGTCAACATGCGTCACAAGTTACTACTACTAGTTAATTTGCAAAACCTATTTCCTATGATAGATGAATACTCAATCCAAAAGTTAGGTTAGTTTGAATTATCGTAGCACTAGAGCTACACGAGGGCTATTGGCTACGGGCGTCGTAATTTAGAACCAGTCAAGTGACGAGCCGACATCCGAGAACTCAATCCAAATGTAAATAATGCAAAAATATGAAAAAATAACATATCGCATTAATCATTAGCATTTTCTTTGAGTTTTACCAAAATTGTTAATTTGTACCTAAAATTACTTAAAAAAATTATTGGAGTTGGAAAAAGTTATTTTGTTACACAACTGACTATTTGCGTTTGTTATTATTGTTAGTTTGACACAGACAAAACTAACAAATTATACCTCTACTAAAGGATAATTTCCCTTATAACGCAGGTTCATTGAAATTAAATTTGTAAGTTAATTTTATATTTATGATTTTTTTTTAAATATGTATTTTGCTATGGTTTTACAATCGAAATTAATACATTCTTATAATTATATATTTTTACATTGCACTACATACTAAAGCAAAAAGTGATTTTTAATTATTATTAACCAATATTAGATAAATAAGAAACGATAGAGCAAAAGAGATTTTCTTAAAACGTTTTCTACGTATCCATTTATAATGTGTTAGATTTTTATGCGCACGTTTTATAGATTATGGCAGCTAATTAAACTTTTAACAAAAAAAAAAATCAGATACATATAACTTATGAATGAAATCATAAAAATGTCTTATGCTATGTGTACAGCACTTTACACACAGTTACTTCTAATGAAACAAAATGTACAATATTCTATCCAAAATTCGATGGATAACAACATATTATGCAAATATGATTTCAGGTAAAATATAGGTGAAAGCATTTACTTTCAACTACTAATTTAGATCACACTTAAAACACAATAAAAAATAGTAACACTTAAATTTGAACACTTACCCCTCGAATTCTACTACTAATTTCTACAGCTCGGTCATTTAACTCTACTCAAACGATAAAACTTATTAAAACAAATCTCTCCCTTTCAGACGATCCGTATACAAAACCCGCAGACGATATTTAGATTCTCTTCTCTGTTGCCGATGTGGAAAAAAAGGTGAATCCCTCTGCGTACCTGTAGATTCCACGAGATCGTTTTCTCGCTTGCTATTGGTCGAAACTTCAGGTAGACAAATAAAAATAATAAAATGCGAACCTGTCCTTCAGATACAAGGGTGGGGAAGGGGGGAGATGTTTACTACTCTGAACGTAGAATGGTGGAATGTGAGGTAAAAAAAAAACCGGTTTTTGGTTCCTGTTTCGAAGTCGAAACTTCTCTTTCACCGTATGCACCCGTAGGGTTGCTGGAGCGGTGTGTTTAGCGCTCATTTTTGGCGATTGAGGTTTTCGAAAATATTGCATAATTGTTCGTCGCATTTTCGTAGATCATAAAAAAAAATAGTTGTGCAAAAATAATTAACTTTATAAATCGTATACATATTGAACTATTTTTCTTTAGAAGAGCCATTCTTATAACATAAATTTTACTTACTATATTTATTTGATTACAAAAAATCATCAAAATATTTGGCAAAATATTTCAAATGAAAAACAATGTATACATATTTAGTATCAATTAAAAAATTCCCTTTTTTAAGAGGTTATGTTTTTATTAGTCAGATGTGTTTTACAGAGTTTCAGTACCAACAGTACTCCAATACTAATAACATTGAAGTTGTGTTTCACTTTTCATAATTAGTCAAAATATTCTCCTTAATTATAAACTACTTTAAATATTTTTATTTCTCAAAATAAAGACATTAAGTCTTAGTCCTCGTAATTATTGAATGCAGTATTTTGAAGCATTCAGTTTTTAGATCTTAAAGATTATTTTTATACATCTAGCCAACGCCATACTTTTTGTGGTGTTTGTAGTTTTCTACTTATTTTTCCTTATGCAAAAGTTAAATCAAAAATTGATTGAAGTTCTTAAAGAACTAAAATAGCCTACTTTCCTGTTACTTAAATACTTACTGAAATTCTAATCGGGAAACAACTAGGTTCATAACAGTAAATATCATCAACAATCGTTTCTACACTAGATTTACACACATTAGAAAAAATCGCTAAACGCAGCATCCAGCTATAATTTAAGCTTCTAAAAGCCAAAATCAACTATTTTCCTTAATATTCTTTCACAAATAACTTAATATTATTTATCGTCTGCTCGATTTATTTGTAGTTCGAAGAATAATTAAATATTTATTAATAACAAAAAGAATGAAACTACTCCAAACTGCATTAAAAAAATAAATGTAAATTAAAACTAAGCAGAATTGTATGCAAAAAATATGCCCTGCCGTTTTCTTAGTAAACAAATAATGAAAAATCAACGAATCACATTGTGCTACATTTTATGACGTAATTCCAAAATGATTCATGAAAAAATTATTTTGCTTCAAATATTTTTAAATAAAGTTTCTCATGCCATTGTTGATTTGGCAACAGTGATTTAAATGACTCAAAATTGAATTTCAATGCTAATTCAATGGGAAATTCGCCGACAGATAGTAGATTTATGTCCGTCCGGACGTACAGACAGACGGACAAAAAGTATGAAAGTTGGGTCTCTGAGGTCATAGTTTTCTAACAAAAAATGAATTTTTAAGATCCGAATGATAGAACCGATTTTGGAAGGGGGGTACGGACAGACAGACGGACATCGACCGCATGTCAATACCTACTTTTTAATTTTTTTAATTCTTTCGAATTAAAAAAAAGAAAAGTAGGCTAAAAAGTAGATTTGTTACAGAATCTGTCACTTAAACGACGCTTACAGACGCTTCCACACAACATTTGTGCTTAACAGGAAACAAACTATTTATACACCACAGAAAGAAATTCGCCAAACAGGGCCTTTAGCTAGTTGTAATTCAAACTTTTAAACGCCAAAATTTACTATTTTCATTAATCTTCTTTCTCAGAATTAATAATTAGGCTTTATCGTTTGCAAAATTTGTTTGAAGTTCGAAGAATAAACACGTAATGTTTTTTAATAAATATCTTTGAGCCGCCACAATTTCCCATTTACATTTCTTTCGAAAAATCAGTTATTATTTATCGGTTGTTAAATTAATTTACAGTTCGAAAAATATATAATTAGTAAAATTGATGCTTTAAAAATAAAAGCGAAACTTTGCACATTTTTTATGCAAAGTTAGAATTCTCTATGCATCTTTCTTCATACATATATAATGAACCATCAAAAGAACTCTATTGTGATATTACAACAATCCAAACTGAATTAGATCACATAAATAAATATTATTTAAAAAGTTTTATTAGCATACTTTTCTTTTTTTAATTCGAAAGAATTAAAAAAATGAAAAAGTAGGTATTGACATGCGGTCGATGTCCGTCTGTCTGTCTGTCCGTACCCCCCTTCCAAAATCGGTTCTATCCATCGGATCTTAAAAATTCTTTTTTTGTTAGAAAGCTATGACCTCAGATACCCAACTTTCATACTTTTTGTCCGTCTGTCTGTACGTCCGGACGGACATAAATCTACTATCTGTCGGCGAATTTCCCATTGAATTAGCTTTGAAATTCAATTTTGAGTCATTTAAATCACTGTAGGTATTGAAATGCGGTTGATGTCCATCTGTCTGTCTGTTCTTATGTCTGTCTGTCTTTCCGTCTGTCTGTCTGTCCGTCCGTCTGTCTGTCTGTCCGTACCCCCCCCCCCCCCCTTCCAAAATCGGTTCTATCCATCGGATCTTAAAAATTCTTTTTTTGTTAGAAAGCTATGACCTCAGATACCCAACTTTCATACTTTTTGTCCGTCTGTCTGTACGTCCGGACGGACATAAATCTACTATCTTTCGGCGAATTTCCCATTGAATTAGCATTGAAATTCAATTTTGAGTCATTTAAATCACTGTTTCCAAATCAACAATGGCATGAGAAACTTTATTTATTTAAACATATTTGAAGCAAAATAATATTTTCATGAATCAGTTTGGAATGACGTCATAAAATGTAGCACAATTTGATTCTTTGATTATTCATTATTTATCTACCAAGAAAGCGGCAAGGCATACTTTTGCATGCAATTATGCTTAGTTTTAATTTACATTTCTTATTTTTTAATGCAGTTCGGAGTAGTTTCATTACTTTTGTTATTAATAAATATTTAATTATTCTTCGAACTACAAATAAATCACGAGCAGATGATAAATAATATTTAATTAATTTGCGAAAGAATATTAAGGAAAATAGTTGATTTTGGCTTTTAGAAGTTTAAATTATAGCTGGGTGCTGTGTTTCGATTTTTTTTCTAATGTGTATAAATCTAGTGTAGAAACGGCTGTTGATGATATTTACTTTAGGAACCTAGTTTTTTTCCCGATTAGAACTTCAGTAAGTATTTAAGTAACAGGAAAGTAGGCCATTTTAGTTCTTTATGAACTTCTTGTTTTTATTTTAAATAAAGTTTATCGTTCTTTTAACGAAATGGCAACAGTGTAAATATTGAATGAAAATGGAATTTGCATGTTATTTCAATGTAGATTAAATTTTTCGTTATTTAAACTTTAAATAAACTTCTAATTTAATTTTTAAATGAAATTTGGAATGTAGCCTAGTCTGATTTTTTGCTTCAAAATGACGTATCCCACTTGTTTGTGAGACTTACGGATCGTTCTGTGAAAGTGGGTGACAGACAGACGGACAGACCTTTCAATTTTTACGTTATAAACGTAGTGTGGAAGCTAAAAGGTTACTTATTCAGCATAAAAATATCTCCTTAATTTAATAATAAACTTAAAAATTACATCTTTATTTAAATATAACGCTTCAAAAATTCTTTTGTTTGACAGTGGTTAGGTTGTACGTTTCCCGGCTGTCTATTTCTAGCCTCCATGGAGCTTTAACACAGCCAAATTACGCCACGTAATTTAGAACACTGGTCAAGCGACGAGGTCGACACCTGAGCGGGCCTCCAAAGGGGCGCCATCGTGCGCTTGTTCGTGACTTTCGACTCCACATTTGAACGAGCACGTATGTCAGCACAAATACAGACAAACACACAACACAAATATCCATGCCCTTATGCCGATATTCGAACCCGGGACCTTCTGACTGCCTGGCCAGCCCTCTGACCATATATTCAGCCACACGGTCGGCTTTGCCTGTGTTATATATTTACTTATAGACACGACGCTTACAGACGTCGTCACAGGGAAAAATGGTAGATTTATTAAATGAAGCAAGGGAGCTGCTCCCAGAGCCAGAAGGTTTAAAAAAGATTAACCATTCTTATTTTTTCCAAAGGAAAACTTATACAATTCCCATATCGGCTTAGTAGCACGCTCTATTAAACGAAAAGACTCTTTATTTGCATAGATCAGTGTTTGTTTAGTTTAGATGATTAGTGAAATGAACGTTGAACTAGAACTAGAACTTGAAATAGAACTAGAGATAGTCGATAAAGACAAGATCGTAAACGGTAACACCGTCATCCTATAAACGGATTGTGAAGTTAAGAAACAAAGGTAAAATTCCTCTATCTAGAGGAGTCTGGTGCAGTGGCTAAATCCATTGTAGTGAAATGTTCTGTTGCAACATAACCTACGGGGTTTCGTTAGGTGCCTGATCAGATGTTGTTTAGTTACTTGACCGCAGTTTCACTTACGAAGTCTGCCTCCTATAGTCCAAATGTAGCTCTAGAGTGACGCTAATTCAACTTAACCCATACAAGCCGAATTAAACAAACTAATATGTCTAACAGTTTATTGGTACGGTTATTTAATTAACTTGCATAAAATTACTTTTTTTTATCAATATTATGTTATTATTTCTATATCTATCTGTTCTTCTCTTACTTTTAATAATCTATAAATTCTGAATTGATAAATTAAGATATCTTTGTTGGAGGTAAGAGCTACTATGCAACTAATATCGGAAGAAAAATGACTGCAACACATCTTTGGAACAAACAGAAGAAGAAGCATTTATTAATAGCACAGTCAGGGTTTATATACAGAGTTATCATATACTTAAATTTGCATAAAATGTATATATAATGCGGTTAAAGTTAAACCGCTCTTGTCCGACACAAAACAAACAGGGAAAATTACTTGGTAGGAATTTTGGCTCCAACATGCGGCCCCATCGGTCAAGGAATAATCACTAATTAAATAAATTTACCAAATTTACAAACATCAATTAATACAGATTTAAATTTTGTTTTCATTAAAGGCTTAGTAAGAAAATCTGCAAAGTTCTTTGAAGTATTAACATATTTCAAGTCAAACACTTTATCTTTTAACAATTGTCTTACAAATTGGAATTTGACATCGATATGTTTGGTTTTATTACTTTCTTGTCCATTTTTGGTAAAATAAATCGATGCTTGATTATCACAATATTGAATTGGAAGTATATCTGTAAAATAAATCTGATCAGAAACACGTTTAAACCAAACCAATTCTTTGACACTCTCGGTCAAAGCAATAAACTCGCTTTCCATTGAACTAAGTGCTATGCACTTTTGCTTGCTCGACTTCCAAGTTACTGGAACACCACAAAAATAAACAATATATCCACTAATCGAATGTCTATCATTTGTCTTACATGCCCAATTGGCATCTGAATATGCACAAAACAAAGAATTATCAATACAAGACAAATTAATTTTATAATCC
Organism: Oedothorax gibbosus; assembly: GCA_019343175.1. Lineage (NCBI taxonomy): Eukaryota > Metazoa > Arthropoda > Arachnida > Araneae > Linyphiidae > Oedothorax > Oedothorax gibbosus. The sequence goes on along the minus strand of CM033272.1, from coordinate 25,277,079 downwards.
TTAGTGGAAAAAACGTAATTTAGAATATCTACAACAACTAGCCAATGTTGAAAATTATAACCATTGCAAAGTTGTGCCATGGTATTAACTGAAAAAGCAATGTCTGGTCTAGAACGAATAGCTAGAAATGATAGACAACCTATTAGAGTACGATAAGGAAAAGTTTTCATAACATCATTTTCTTCAATTACACTTACTCTAGCAGGCAAACTATAACCAACCTTAAAAGGTAAGCTTGGATTACTTTTCGGCAAGTCTTTAAATTTAACTATTAGTTTATCTATATAAGTTCCCTGATGCAAGTAAGTATTCCCATTAATTTCTTCAAAATTTACACCCAAAAGATATTTAACTTTTCCTAACTCTACAATATCTAATTTACTTTTGATTAAATTAATAGCATTATATAAAACATTTTGATCTTTACCAAAACAAACCATATCATCTACATAGACAGTTAAGACAACATTTTTGTTTAACATATAGGTACAATGACACCAGTCTAGTTTCACAAATCCTAGGTCTTTCAGGATTTCGTCCAAAGTATTGTGCCACTGTCGACCGCTTTGGTGTAAGCCATATATGGCTTTCTTGAGTAGACAAACCTTATGTTCTTCACCTCTTGCTACGTGTCCTTCAGGTTGGCTCATGAAAACCTCTTGGTCTAGGTTCCCATATAAGTAAGCAGCTCTCACGTCTAACTGGGCATGCAACCAACCTAGCATAGACACTAATAATACAAAGAGAAATTTGATTAGTGAAAAATTTACAATGGGTGAATACACATCGAAATAGTCTTTATTCTTGGTTTGTGTAAATCCTCTCGCTACCAATCTACTTTTAAATCTTTTGACATTGTTTTTGTCGTCTTTCTTGATTGAAAAAATCCACCTACTACCAATGATTTTTGCATTTGGTGGTGGGTTAACCAATTCCCATACTTGTCTTTCACGCATAACGTCTAACTCTGCTTTCATGGCCGCGTCCCAACTATTTTTATCAGGAGACGTTTGCGTTTCATGAAAGTTTCGCGGGATTTCGGTTAAGTACGTTTCGTTAAATATTTCATGCATAGATTCGTCCAAATCACTAAAACACGAATTTTCATCACTTTTAGGTTCTTTCTTTTCCTTTACTACATTTGCTTTAAAGTTAAACTTTTTAGGGTCAAAGGGTATTTTATTTTTGTTACAATGTTCTTTCACATCGTTAAGTGATCTAAGTCTAATCTTACTATTTGGGGGATAATAATAAACGTAAATCCTGTTACTTCGATTTCTAGGACTTTCAACTCTACGCCACTGATCAATATTGAGAGGCGTTAGTTTTTCAGGTTCCGGTTCACTGTCATCAGAATTTTGACAGTTATCCACTTGAAAAGTTATATTATTTTGCACTTTTGAATTCCCAAATAATGATTTCACCCCATTTTTATTTTCATCTACACGAACGTGTATAGTTTCAATTACAGTTCGTTCATTAGGGAGATATACTCGATATCCTTTACGTTTAACTGCATAACCAATCAAAATCCCCAATTTTGCTTTAGGTTGAAGTTTATTTCTGTTAACTTTAGGTACATGGACATACGCCAACGATCCAAACACTTTTAGGTGTTTAATGGATGGTTTAAATCCTTTCCAAATTTCTATTGGAGTTTTACCTTCAGTTAGTTTATGTGTGCAACGGTTTCTAACATAAACAAAAGTGTTTAACGCTTCAGCCCAAAAACTAGGTTTTAGTCCACTGTCCTGCAATAACGATCTTATCCCGTTTAAAGCAGCGTAATTAAAGTTTTCGGCTAATCCGTTCATTTCCGGTGAATAAACGGATGTGCGTTCGGCCTTGATTCCCAAATCATCCAGGAATTGCTCGAATTCTTTGTGCACGAATTCCATGCCATTATCACTTACAACAGTCTATCTTTTTGTTAAGTTCACGCTCAGAACGTGCCAAATACAGTTTGAAACAATCAAATACTTCACTTTTCTCTTTGATTACAAAAACATCGACTTTACGTGAAAAATCGTCAACGATTGTTAAGAAATATTTATGACCGCCTATAGAGTTAACGGGAGAGGGTCCCCAAACATCACAATGTACTTTTTCGAGGCATTCGGTAGTTTTACGCTCATAAACATGGTTTCTTTTAAATGAGGTTCGATTTGATTTTGATACTATACAAGTTTCACAATTTTTATTTGCTTTAGTTAACTTTAAATTTTCTAACCCTTTTACGCTTTCCTCGGCACTCATTTGCTTTAATAGAGGATAGTTAACGTGACAAAACCTACGATGTATTAATTCGCTATCTAACTTAGCATATATCGCAGAGTTTACATTAGGTTTCTGATCTCTAGGAAATGCATAAATTACATACAATTTATTTTTAACGTGAACAGTAAGGAAATATTTACCATCCGGATCATAAATAACCATTTTTGAATGTCCCCACTCTACTCTAAACCCAGCAAGATCCATGTTTGCTCCTCCTATTAGATTACGTCTCATATTGGGGGCGTACAGCACATTAACAAGATTCATATTTACATTACCCGAGACATCTTTTACGATCAGCGGAATGTCCCCCATTCCAGTCACTAAAGAGGTAGAATTCTTATCTCCGATAATAGCTTTTGTCGGCGGAAGCTGCTTGAAGTTCTGGAACAGATTTCGATCGTTGCAGAAATGCGTAGTTGCAGCAGAGTCCACCAGAAACTCAACCAATCCACCGTCAGTGTTGAATGCTCCTGGACTTGCACTATCTTCTGTTTCACTGTAGAATGTATTCTGTCTTTCTTCTTTTTTTCTTCTTGAAGCACCGGTCTTCTGTATGGTTCTTCATTTTGCAGTACGAGCACGGCCCCATTCTCCGACGTCGGTCATTGTCGTAACCACCTTTTTCTTCTCTTGACGTCTTGGAGGGTTCCAGTACGCGACCACTGGCATCTTGGTTGTTTGATCTTGGGATATTCTTCCTGTAAGGTCTTGACTGCTTACTGGAGTTTGAAAGATAGGCGTCTGCAATGATAGAATCGGATAGTTCATCTTTTTGTTTCAGCTTTATTCTTCCAGATTCTGTCACCAGCTCTCTTTGCACTTCATCAAACTTGAATTTTTCATCTTCTAATCGATACAGAGTCTGGACTACACTGTCGTATTCGGTGGGTAGCCTACGTATCATCTGGAAACACACCAAGAGATCGGGTATTTTAAATCCAGCTTCGTCGATCTGTACCTTCTTCTCGTATACTCTTTTACAGAAAATCCCAATAGTTTCCCCCTCTGAGTCGAATCGTAGCTCGTTGAACTCGTCCAGTAGTGTTGCTAGTCTGGCTTTACTCTTCGGCTCGAAATTTGATTCTAACGTTTCCCAGGCTTCTTTTCCATCTGTGGTTTGGGATATTAACGTTTGAAATTTCGATTCCATGCCCTGGTAAATCGTAGTATACGCTCTTGTTTTCCGAAGATTGTAGTCCCGCTTCTCACGAGCAGTAGCGTCTATGGCAAGCTCCTCTTCTTTACCAGTCACAAATTCCCAACATCCTCGATCCATCAGGAGGACTTTCATGTCTTGTTTCCATCTTACGTAATTGGTGCCGTCTAGTCGAGGGAAAGATACGGTTGATCCGGAGTCAGCCATAGTCCAAGACAATTTATGTTTTACAAAGGATTCCTTGATATCAGTTACGTTTAGTTTAATATTTAACTTTTCGAATTTTACTTAAATTCCTAATTAGCTTCTCAAACACGCAAAGAGGCCCATAACCTTGTTGGAGGTAAGAGCTACTATGCAACTAATATCGGAAGAAAAATGACTGCAACACATCTTTGGAACAAACAGAAGAAGAAGCATTTATTAATAGCACAGTCAGGGTTTATATACAGAGTTATCATATACTTAAATTTGCATAAAATGTATATATAATGCGGTAAAGTTAAACCGCTCTTGTCCGACACAAAACAAACAGGGAAAATTACTTGGTAGGAATTTTGGCTCCAACATCTTTAAGAAATTAAATTCTTTAAAAAGAACTGAATTTTAAGGGTTTTTTTTAAAGTACGCAACACACTAAAGCACACACTGTGCTTGAAATGTTGCATGTTTATCTATTATTCGTTACCCCGAAGTCTTGCTTTACGGTTTCACGTAATTTAAGCGTCTAGTGCATGATTTTTTTTTTTTAAATTTTACTCTTAAAAGTATATTTTGATTTTTGATGGTCGTACATTAAGGGAACAATATTATTTTTTTTGTTGGAAACTAATTATTTTAATTTGAATTGCTAATGTTTAGACTTAGCATTAAGGATGACGCATTAAATTTAGGGGAATCGTATCCTTTTAATTGTATGCAACATAACATATTTTTTTCTTTAAATAGTTAACTTTTTTATTCTAAGAAATCAATATAGCTCCTTATAAAAAATTGATGTCGTATTTTAAATGTCTCAAGAAGAGAGTCTAAGTTAAAAGTAGCTAGTGGATATCTAAAATATGATTATAAACTTATTTTCTATAAAAGAGAAGATGAAGTAAGATAATTAAATAAGAAAACATCACATAAACTAATTAAAGTTTATGACTGAAATAAACCGACATTAAATTTCAAAATTCCGATACGCGAAAGGATTTCCCTCCACTGAACAATAACCAAACTCTTCTCTACGCTCTCATAACTCGCCAATCCATTCCACCTATCCCGTTGGCGAAAAAAACTTTCACTGTTCTTGGCGACCTCAGCCCATCGCCACTGGTCCTTGTAACCCCCAAAAAATTCTACCTGTGGAAGAAGCCGATGTTGATATTTCTACCTGTCGCTTTTTCTCTTAGTCACACGGGGTTTTCGCTTGATGTGCCATCGGTTTCATTCATAAATATTGTTTTACACAAATTTTTAAAACATTTTCACCCGTGCCATTTTGTCGATATATTCGGTTATGAGTTATGATTATTCGGTGGATAGTGTGATGCAGGAGTCTTGATGTTTTTGCGAGAATCGAATTTATAGTGTGGATTGGAAGTTCTATTTTGGAATTGTGCAGGTTTTTTAGCGACTATTGATTGGGTAAGTGATTTGTTTGTTTTAATTATTGTTGTTGATATTTTTTCTGATTATGTGGGATCGTAATACGAGTTTAAGAAATAACGTAATTTCCAATAAAACTATTAAGGAACTTTTCAGAAACAACCACTCGTGTAGCTCTAGTGCGACGATAATTCAAACTATCCTATCCAGAAACAACCACTAACTACAAAACATTTTTGAGCATTACCAATTGTAAAATAATAAAACATTGATAACAATTTTATATTTGCCCTAAACTTTGTAAAATTTGAATCACAGTTTTTATATACTTTGTACTCAATTTGTTCGTAAGGACGTTAGCTTTCTTTCACTTATATACCATCCTTAAATTCCTTTTACATCTAAGTTTAAGAATCGACGCAGTAACAAATCTATAAATATGATTCTCAATGTCAATTTTAAAGCATTGACTTTTTCACACTTCGAATTACTTAACATACAAATTAAATACCAACACATATTACGTACAACGTTGGGTATCGATACAAATAAAAGAAATAGATAATGTGAATTCGTTACAAAAAATAAAGCAATGATAACAATATAACAAATAAGCGTCATATTGATTTCCAACGTGTACTGGTGGACTTAATAATTGTGACTAATGTTTCTTTTAAATTGGTTTTAAATTTTAATTTCGTATAATGATAATTATTAATATATTGGAAGAGTATCAATCACTGACACTCCCCTCCCCCCGCGCACCCCGATCTGAATCTGTCACTTTCGTGCGAAACCAAGTAGACAGCTTGGGCGTCCTATACGTCAACAGTTTTTAAAAATATTTAAACCGAAATATATTTACGCATAGACATGTTAAAAATTATCTTGCGTTCAGCTGGCGATCAACTGTTCGAAAAGCAGCTTAACGCATAGATTTTTTTATCAAGTTCAAAAATGCATCTATAAAAAGCTATTAGGCACGTTTCTTACCTGAAAAAATAAAACTTTTGAATAGTTTGAAACCTTAAGTATTAATAAAAACAAATGGACTTTTTTACTAAAAAAACCCAATAAATTTGTTTATAAAATCTAATTATTTTAGGTGTCAAAACAACCGGTGAAGCTTAAAATTAACAAACCTAGGATGAATTAAAAGTAAAGGAACATTTTGATTAAATAAAATACAAAATACCACGAACACTAAAGTATATCGTTGAACATATCCTATACCAAAGCTATAATATTTGAGTTACCATAGTATATAGTGATTAGTTGACATTATGTCAGTCATGCAGTCAATGTTATATATAATTGTCGTATATAAAAAATCTACACTTTTTATTCGCTTAGAAAAACTTTATTTTTCAACTTCATTTTTTCATTTTTGTTATTCAAATTACTTAATTACATTTATATAAAATTTTCTTAAAAATCATATGATATGTATTATATTGGGTTATATACAATTTAAAATATGTTACTAATAAATACATTTTTCGCTTTTAATTTAGTCTCATTAAGAGTTGTAACACAAAATTTACTTTTCGAAAGTTTAAACTATAGTGAAGAGATTAAAATAATTTCATTGCAAAGCCGATTAAAAGGTTATTAGCGTCAAAATTGAGCCATGATCCCTTAGTTGTGTGGTTCGTCGCCTTATCAACATTAAATTTCTAATCAATTTTATTTAGACCGCGAATTGTCAGACCACTTATAGCAGTAAAAACTTAATATTTATTTCATGGTAATATAAAATGTTGCTATTTTTCTTATTGTTGTGGTGAAGTGCTTAAGGGTTTGAAAATGTTCTAAATTAATCACCCAACATCACCTCGTACGATGTCGCTATTAAACAGTTGAGTTGACTGTGACGCCCGTCTCTAATAGTCATCGTGTAGCTCTAGTGCAACGATAATTCAACCATGCTAAACTCATCACACTTACAAATAAGTTATCAATGAAATCAGTACAATAAAAAACTAGAAAAGAGGAATTGAATAACCTAACATCAACAGAGCAATTCATAAAAAATATTATAATTTTGGATTATTTTATTTGACAGTAGAAGGTACAATTACAATTTTGTCGTTTAAAAGTAGAGGGATACCTCAAATCTTTTTTTAAAAATCATACAAACGATATTTATTAGAGTTTAATGACAAAAAACTTGGAGCTCCCTTTACCACTGCTTTTCATATAAATTTTAGGGACCGGCTATCAGATGGCGCTGATTTAAGTTTGAGACTAAATTTTAGAGTTTTATCGAAAAAATGCCTTAAACAGCATCAATGCCAGCAACTCCTTAAATACAAAGTCTTTTTTTTAATACAAATAACGACTGGTACAAGTCAGCTGCTTCGGTATCAATATTTTTGAAGAGCTTGAACATTCTCTTTAATACCCGCATGATCGTGATAGCTCGGTCGGAAAGGGATATATGAAATAACTGTCCAATGATGTCTCCCGCGTGAGCACAAACCCTCATAAATATTGTTCCATTTCCACAATGCCTGTAATAATCCATCGGTGCATTAGATGACCTACAACAGAGATACCCACGCCCTCTTTAAATGCAAATATGGGTATTTTGAGGATGGATTTTAAAAATATCAACTGATTTTTTTCTAACCAGTTCTTTCTAACTTTCAAAAATCTCTCACTTTTGTATCACTAATTTGTATTAACCGTTCGTATTTCGAAGCGTCAGTGTATACTTATCAGTGTATACTTATGTGGGAAAATAACCAGTTAAAATTTGATTCAGTTTTTTTATTTACTAAAGTTGTTTGTTTGCAAACAGACCAGAAGACAAAAAAAAAAGTTATCATAGGGGAACCTGGGGAGCCTTGGCTATAAGAGAGGCTTGGCCCATCTTTTAATTTAAGTATTTAAAAATATTTTAGCCTTTTCTCAATAGATGGTACTCAAATCTACTGTTGACAGCAGACAGCCACCTTAGTTTCATTGATCTACTTCTTAGCAGTGAGGAGAAAATAAAAAAAGAAAGTTTGTCATCCCAAAAAGTAAACATTTTAGACTTCATTTGCAAGACTTTTTCAGACAAACCAATTGAATTAAGTTTAAGTAGGTGGTATTTTATAAATACTGTTATATTAAGGTTTTATTTAAGTTATAAAGTTAGTGCAATGAAGTAGGCTTAAAAATCACCATGTGCCATTCTTTACAAAATGGTCAGGTGGGGAGGCTTGGCCCACTATGTAAGAGAGGATTGGCCACTGGATCAAGGCTCCCTTAGTTAACTTGTAATAAAAATCTATAAATAATGTTATCAAATACATGGTTTATAATTACGAATGATAATAACTTTATGAAGGTAATAGATTGATTATCAATATTTGCACCTATTTAGAATCAAACCAAAACCTTAACTAAAACTAACTCGCCAGTTATGACCAAATATCAAACTTTTCTGCCAAAACTAAATTATTAATTCCAGTATAATGATACTCCAGATTAATATAAAAATATTATCTGATTATTTTTTTTTGGTGGGGGGATGGGGAGAAGGGGGACAGGTTATAAATCAATTTATATTTTGACTTTTCCCAGTTTGTGCCGTTAAAAAAAAATTAAACTAAGGCAGTTATATCTTATTAAATGTGTGTATACAGACTGAATAAAATATATGTAACATAAATAAGAAAAATACTTGATAGGATAATTTTAGAATTTTCAATGCAGATAAAATACTATTAAAATGTTTTACTCTAAACATGATTTTTAAATGATTCCAGAGTGTCGAATTATAAAATAATTTTTTCTACTATTAATGCTTACAAAAATAATTTGAAATATTTATTGTTGTGCCCTTTATAATTATGCATTTTTGTATGGGCCAAGCCTCCCTTATAAAGGGAGGCTTGGCCCAGGTGTCTATGTTTTGAAAAACAATAAATTTAGAAAAGAAAAAAGGCATTATTTATATTACACTAATATATCCTTGTAGCCAATAAAATTTCTTTTAATATGTGTTATCGTACGAAATTTTTAGTGTAAAATTAAAATTTATAAAAATAAATTTTTGAAAACATGACCAAGGCTCCCCAGGTTCCCTTAGAATATATTATATCGAACTTCAATTTTTACAAATAATAATACACCAAACACATTTATATTTAGCTAAAGCTTCCTTAATTTTTAAGGAAAGACTTATTTTCCGAAACTGTATAGCAAATGATGTAATTTAAATTTTCCTACTCTTTGCCTTAGAGAATTTCCTTTTTTTTGTGGACTAGGCTTAGCCATAACGAATAATCGTGTTGGACAAAATTATTTACAACTAATGAATAACGCAGCCCTGGTTGTATAGGACTGGTGGTCGTTAAATCTGCCATGGCCAAAGTCCTGATGCCGTGTTAAGTAGCTATAACTTTGCGGCGCGGCGTGCGCCTGTTCGGGTGTCGGCCTCGTCACTTGACCGTGGTTCTAAATCTCGAGGCCCGTCGAGATAGCTTAAGTGGGACGTTAATTCAACAAAACTTTTTTTGTGGTTTATGCCGTTGTTCAACTACGTATATATGTTTTCTGAAAAAAGCATAACTATTTAGATCTCTCTCTTGAAATGTCGTCTTTGAACGAGATGCGCATATCAGTCATGAAATTAGTCACGCATAGTTTGCGACGAATTATTTTCAAATTTTCGTTATTTTCTTTACTTCCCCAAGTGGACGTCTGTTCTTTATTTTATATTATTTTCAAGTTTATTAGACAGAAATATGAGGAATAATTTGCTTGTGTATGCGACATTTCCATTATTAACCAATGGGGACCTCAAAACAAATAAGAACTTTTATGGACGTAATGTTGTGAAATTGTACGTAAATATTATGGTGTGGGCTCTCTGGGGAATAAGCAAATTGTGTGAAGTGTAAACTTGTTTTCACTGCATGAGATTTGAATTAAAAATTTTTACTGAACATTTAACTTCTTAATTAAAAAAAATATATATGATTATATAGTAGATGGTTATAAATGGCCATATTGATGGTTATAAATTGCCCTCCATGCTTTAAATTTTAAACTTTAATAAAATCATTAAATTTATAAAATTTAAAAATTATATGTGTTTCTTGAAAACCTGACGGCGAGGTGACGGGTTAATACGTCTGTATGTCTCAGTTAACTTCGTCTTACTAAAACAATTCCAGAAGTAGAACCTTGAAGCTGGATTGCAGTGTCTTAAGTTTTTTTTTAATATGCATACACCCCAAATCAATGATCTCCAGATCTACTTTAGTTATATTTTAAACTTAATACTTTTAGGATATACGTTTCAATTCGACAAACTCACTTTTGGTCGGCTCAAATTTGTATTCATTGATTTGCACAAATAATTTTTCTAAAAGAAATTTCAAAACGTACATTAAAATTTTTAAAAACAAAATTTATGTTGATTGTTTGAAAGAAATTTGCATTTTTATAAAATTACTATGTAGGATGTAAGACAATATATAATTGCTGTTTAATTAGCAAGTAAATGTAATTATGTGTATTTATTTTCTCAAAACCTGTTTTTAAAATTTTGAATTTAAGGATTTTTCTCTTAATTTTTATTTTCTATTGCATGATTTGCTTTCTATGCTCAAATAGTTCGTAAGGGGATTGATTTTCATCATTGCATGTAATTACACACATGCCTACTTTTTTTTATATCTATTTAATTCCTTTTTTTTTTTAAATATTACTCATTAAAAAATGATATGTCAATATTTTTTAACTGAAATATTTAAATGCCACTTTGTTTTTATTACATTTTTATTGAAAAATGTAACACCTTCAAATAAAGTTTAAATATTCTAGCTAATTTAAATAAAAGAATTACAATTTGATTCATTTGTTGGACATTTGAATTAGGGTTTGTTATAATGTCTTGTTTAGATTTGTTGTTAGAATAATACATAAATTAAGTCTAATTAACATTATCAAAGAAAATGATATTTTTCAACTAGCAATTTGCAAGATATTAAATAACCAATTCCAACTTTTCATAATCACTCACGTTTAAGAAATAAATTTCGTTGGATGAAAAAGTCAATCACGAAAAGATACTTATTTATTACACAACTCTTTCCTTTTACATTTCGCAGATGATATTAGTTTCAGAATTATAGTTTAAATTGCATTACTATCTTACCGCGTTTATCAATAAGTTTTCTAATGAAATTCTATTTTTTGCATATATTTACCTAACTGAATGCTTTGGTTAGTTTTGACTTATATCGATTGAAATGTATTGTGATTAGATAAACGTTTGGTTCTCATTTTGAAGACTGGTCGGACAAGCAGCTAAACGTTTATCACGTTTTCAGCCGAGCAAGAGGTCCTTTACTGCCTAGAGACATGGGTTGGCCTATTAAACGTACTCAAAGGGCAACTAGAAAGTGGCCAGCTTATATGCAGAGGAATGCTACTTTTAAAACGATGACTTGTCAAAAACCCTTCCTTGTTGCATTTATTTGGGTGCGATTGTAGTTGATTATTTCTGAACTCGTTTGAAACCACAAACTCATCCAAAACACTCCTTGCAATTTTCAATTGCGGTTTCTTTACAAAATGTGGTTTGGTTGCTATTCGAAATGTCTATTTCTGTCATTGTATAAACGTTTTAACACAGTCTAAGTCACTTGTGGGTTTTTATTTTTTGGGTGCACAGTTTATTAGAGCTGCTTATTTGAGTCTCTTTTTAAAAACCAATGAACCCAAAAGGTAACTGACATACCAACACATCTGAAATACTTGTAAGTTTAAAATGTGGTAGGCAGGTATTATGCGTTTTCCAGCTGTCTATTTCCAAAATCCATGTGGAGCTTAAACACTGCCAATTACATATCGTAAATTAGAAGCCTGGTCAAGTGACGAGGTCGACATCTGAGCGGGCACTCAACGCAACATCCGAATGGCATCGTATCCAAGCGGCTCTAGGACTCCGCAGAATTAACTGGCACGTATGTCTCAAAACAAAAAAGAAACCCACAGAAGAAACAACACTCACAGAGAAAGAAACACTCACAGAAAGAATATAGACAAACATCCACGCCCATACATCGAACATGGGACCTTCTGACTACCTCGTCGTGGTTCTTAAATACGACGCCCGTCGCCAATAGCCCTCGTGTAGCTCTATTGCGACGATAATTCAAACTACACTACACTAAACTAACTGCCTGGCCAACTCTCTGACCACTCAGCTACCCAATCGGCCAATGTGTGACTAAAATTACAATAAAAATGTGGTTTGGTTGCAATGTTGTTGGCGTATCTGGCCTCATTAAGGAGCTCCCCATATCTGTATAATACCCCTTTTTTCAAATTTAAACTATGTATTTAGTTAATTTGAAGAAAGAGGTGCTGTAAACAATCAATTTTTTTTTGCCTTAGTTAGACAATTTGGTTTTTTCTGGAAAGGCCTAAGTAAACAATGTCCATGTGTCTTTTATTAAGTAGATCTGTTTAAAAATGAATCTGGTCTACTTCAAATCACAATACCAGACCATTTATATTTTCATCAACAGTATGGGGGAAAATGGCAGAACCAAGATTAAAATCGTCATTTTTCGACAAATGTTTTAAATAACTGTATACCAAATTTTACTAGCAGTAACGTACCTCTAAAAAAGTAAATATTTAAAATCATTTTTTAAATTTTCTTCTATTTATATCCCTGGAGGCGGGAAACAATTATAGGGCACCGTTGATCTTAAATCTGAAAATAAATATGATTTTGTTTCAAGTAATTTTTACCTTTTGCAATAAATCAAGTACTTTTAAGATAATAAGTAGAATTTTCAATATATTCATTTTCATTTTTTATCACTTACTCAGTCAATGTAGTTTTAAAGAGTAAGAAACTTATTACTAAAAATATTTAGTAAAAATGTATAAGAACTTCAAATAAGGTTTCTCGTTTATACCACGAACATTTTTTTAGATAATTGCCTCAATTCATGGCGTAAAATATGTAAATACGTGAATTATTGCAATGGTTTCCCACTGAAAACGGTTAAAAAAATTCCATGAATGTGCATATCTAGATCACATTTTTACCCAAGACGTCTAAAAAAGGCTTTGGGACTAATTATAGATCCACATTGCTTTACTGTAATTGTTTTACTTACTTTCAATTACTCTTAAAGAGTCAGGCTTCCTAAATGCGAATTTGGTGATAATGCCCTTTTACTAAATGTATACATTTTTATGAAATTGAAAGATAAAATTGTCTAAATTGAATGATATATGTGGCGTAAATTGCATTGTCTCTATAATTTAGACTTCATATAAATATATATTCGTAAAACGACGTTTTTGTTAAGTGTTTAAAAGCCAAATGAGCAGTTTGAAACATTGATGTTTTGGGAGTAAGTTCAGAGTAAATGTAACACAGTTACAAAAGTGTGAATCTATATTTATTCACAATGCGTTTTTAGACACCTTGGGTTAAAATTTGGTCTCCATATTTTCTATATCTTTTTCATCTCTTCATGATGACTTTTAATATAAGTTTTTAGTAAGTAAACATCACAGTCATTCCCATATTGACATAATTTGAGTTATGCGTCGAAGGACATTATGTGTAATATTTGTGAGGGGGTAAACTAGAAGTATATTGATTTAAATTTTTATATAAGCTGGAAAGTTTTGGAAATTACAAGGCCTTTTTTTGCTCTTTAAATTGCATTGAATGGGGTTGAGATGAAATATGTATTCAAAATATTACTTTTTTATTATCTCAAAATGACTTGATTTGTTTTAAAAGGTTAAAATTATTTGAATTGAAGAAAAAATTGACTTGGTACTATTTCCAGGTTTTGAATCCACAGTGGACCTGTTATTTCTTCCGACCTTCAAAGGAGTAAAAAGATTAAAAAATTAAAAAAAAGTTCTAAAATTTTAGATTTTATTCGGGATAACGTTTTTAGAGGTATATGGTGCTTTCATTTAAATTTGTTTGAAAAACTTGTCGGGAAATAACGATTGAATCTTTGGCCCTATACATTTTTCTATACTGTATTGTTTTATCTTCAGACAGATAGTAACAGTCACAACGTTTAGATACTGAATAATCTAATTTTAAAATAAACCCTTTCACATATAAGAATACATTTCATTGAATTTTAATAGAGTAATGATTAAACTTTTAGTTCCTGTGTTAAAAGAACCATTTTATGAATGGTATTTTAATATTTCCATAATTTCGTTAACTTTTATAATATTGGTTGCTTTAGACTGTAAAAAATATATAATAGATTGTAATATTATTGGGAAGCTTTTGAAAATAATTTTTTCAAAATAAAGTTAAATTCACTCGTTTTCTTTATCAGCTATTAAGCAACGTATCAGTCGCTGTAACATATACTAGTCAATTGTTTCATGAAACTGACAATTTTCTTTAATTTGACATCACAATCGACTGGCATCTGAAATAAACTCTGCAATTAAACTAAATATCTCATTACACCCATGAGCAATCTCTCTTTTCATGCGAAGAAACAGATGTCGTAAATGAAAGTGTCGTAAATTTAACTAATCCACTGACTGCTTACTGGCGAGTAAGGGAAGTGTCAAAACATAAAGTCGTTTATATGTTTTGAGTCATTAATATGATATGCCTTCTTAAATTGAATCTAATGAGTAACTCTAGCACAGATCTTAATTTCAATCTTTTTATTATTTCATTTGGATCACAATTTCCAGTATTTTAAGTACACTAAAATAGTCTTACCAAACATATATAATTCTTTAGGGGGGAGAGGGGGGCATATTTAATCATTTTCTTTATATACTAATTACTTTCAAATTATTTTTGAGAAGAGTTTCTGCTATGAATTTAACAAACAGTTTAAAAACAGAACGCAACTTTTATTCAGAGCAAACCATCAAAATATGATAACAAAAACAAGATTACAAAACGAGATTAGACAATCAGCTTGATAGTCTATTGACGGGCTGGCCGGCTATTACGTCATTAACATAAAAGTTCCTCTTCTTGGACACCATAGTTTCATGCTTCAGTAGTTAGCCTAATTATTAGCTTAATATCTCATATTTTACAAAGCCTTTGTATTTATAAAACTATAGTTAATATTATGAAGGCCAGCATTTTGATGCTATGTAACTGGTGATGGGGAGCAATGCATATTGCATAAAGCATGGGGCACACATGGAACACAATACTACATTAACAGTGAAATTAATCAGTAGCTCCTCCAAATTTCCCATGTACATATTAGAATATAAAGAAGAAAAGCCATGTTTAAAGATAAAGAATTGGTGAAAAATGCTGCACCTTGACCTTTGTTAAACGCAGTAATCTTCAACACGGTGTACTCAACCATGATATTAAAACATTATTTTTAGCAAATAGTTAAATATCCACAGAAAAACTGTTTTTTAGCTTCGCAATGAGTTTTAACGTAAATAGTGAAGGTTTTTAATTTTCGACTCTGTCCAGACGTCATTCGGGTCAGCTACTACACTCTAAAAAACCGAGCGTTACCAGCGAGTATTTCCACAGTCGGTACGCATTTAATCAAAAATCAGATTAGGCTTTCATCTTTTCATTAAAAAAATAAAAGAAATTATTCTAAACTTAACATAACATCTTTATATCTTTTAAATAACTGAATTATTTATCATCTTTTCCGGTGCGATGCCTTCCACATGAGTGTTCACTCACTGATCAAGATGGTATTTACAAAAAATCAATTAGGTACAAATAAATTTATATTTAACAATAAACATTTGTATTTAAAATCAATATAGTAAAAATGGAGTCTACATTGAAATAACATGAAATTCATTTTCTTCAAATATTTTCACTATGAACCTTTCTTAAACTAGAAAACTTTGTTAAAAAAATACATTTTAAAATGATTGGATACCTATACTTGAATATTGATATATTTGCGGTTATCTAATAATATATTAAATTCATATATATGAATTTATCGAAATTTACGGTATTTATAGCATTGTAAAAATAATAGTCTAATTTGCTTATTAGATCGAAGATATTTACAAATTTTAATTAACTTAGTACACTAATTCTACAAATAATAAAATTCAAATTTCTCGAAAAATTAAATGGAAATAAAAAACGACTAGCAAATTACCTTAAATCTATTACATCATTATTTCAAAAGTTCACCAGAATTAAAAATAAACTTTATTAGTAAAGTCTGAGAAGAGTTAGAAATCCAGTTAATGGCGTAAACCTTGCACTACACTACCTCTAATAGCGGAAATTGCATAGATTAAGATGTCAACGAGGGTGGAAAACCTTATCTTTACTTCTTTGGGAGATCTAACCATCTGGTCTTTTCGATCGTACTGTCAGAAGTTTAAATAAGCTCAACATATTTTAGCTAAGGAATCTTACGTTGATATAAATTTTATTCAATTATTTAAAGTACACGTACAGTCTCTTTAATTTTGAAAAATAATGTTATTTTTGCATAAAAAAAAGTAATATGGAATTTTTCGCAATACAAAATAAATTCTACTTTTAAAATTTAGCATCATAGGAGATATAAATTAACGTTATGCTTTTGGGATGGGGTTTTCCGTTCAAACAAATAATTGAAGCGGTAAGGTGGGTCTGTACAAACAGTGTGTTTCATCAAAGGTTAATTTTATCCGTCGAAAACTACAATTTATACGAAATATTCAATTCCAATAATATGATCAGTTGTAAATTTGAACAAACGATCGATGATTATAGATCGTGGCTTATTCCCACTCCATATTTGAAAATGATTTAGGTTGATGCCCGTTTTCACTCAATTTTTGCAGTGGTAACAAATATCATAAAATACAATATATAAAAATCTTAAAGAGCACTATTTAACGCAGTTGATTAAGTTTCACTTTTTTTGTGTGATTCGAAAAAATGATACCTTGAGCGGCATACTTTTTTTCGAAATCTCTAAAATTTTAATTACTTTAAAATTATGCTTAAGTTTTTTTTTGCAAAATTTTTTTTTAAACAATATACGGTAATGAGGTTCTATAAGTGCCAGAAATAAATATTTTTTAAACTATTTTAAATTATGAAAACTTTAAACTATTTTATCAAGTCGAGTTATCGTGCGATTGGATAACCTATGCTTGAATATTATATATATTGCCAGGTATTCTGTATAAATATACTAAAATACCATATAGAATTTATCGATATTTACGGTATATATAACACATGTGTAAACTATAGTCCTATTGAGACTTAGATCGGAGTACCACACATCTTTAGTAAGACGTGTTTAGCTACACAAATCCACGAAATAATTGAAAATTCAAATTTGCCCACAAACATTTACAAAAAAAAAAAAAATAGACGCTAGCAAATACCGCCTTAAATCTATCGACAACCATTTTACAAACTAAGTATCCAGATAAAAAATATAAAGACTTTATCTGAAGTACCACGTGTCTTTCGTGAGCTTTGCAAATCCAGGAAAGGAGAGAATCCTGCCCACGCTACACTGACCTCTAGTAGGGACAATCGCTCTCCCAAGGATGGTCAACGGAGGGTGGAGAAACTTTCATCTTCTACCTCTCATGCGGGGGCTCTGACCTCTGGCGGCTTTTCAGAAATCGTCTGTTACAGAGAGATAAAATAAAGCTACTGTACCATTTTTAGTAAGATAATTACGTTGATAATAATTTTATTACAATATATGAAGAAATAGTATATCACGTACAGTTCTCTCTTAGAAGTTTGAAAAATAATGTTATTTATGCATAAAATAAAAAAAAAGTAATAGTAGAAATGGTTTTCGGGCATCCAAATATTTTCTACTTTTAATAATTATACACAATAGGGGCATCCATAAATTACGTTATGCTTTTGGGAGGGAGGGGGTCGAGCCAAATATCACCAAATCTCACGTAGGGGGGGGGGGGGGCTGAGAGGGGTTCTCATCAAATATCACGCAATTTTCCCCGCTAAAAAATAACGTAAAATAGCGAAAAAATAGTTCAATTCCAATAAAATATGTTTCTTGACTTAAATTTGGCAAACTATCACATGATAATATTGATCGTGGCTTTCCGAACCATATTTTAAAATGTTTGAGGTTTGATGCCCTTTTAGAAACACAGGGTCTCAATTTCAATGTCCAAAGTTTCCATAAATACATATATAAAAGTTAGTTTTTTTTATCAATGCAGTTCTAATATGTTCGCGTTGATTGAGGAAATTTCTATTGTTGTTGATTCGAAAAAAAATATACTTTCGACGGCACTAACATTTTTTTCCGAATATCCTCAAAATTTTATTTACTTTTAAATATTTTCTGCTTTGAGGAACATTTTTTTTCTTGCCATTTTATTTTTAGAACATAGACGCAGTATAGGTTCTCAAAGTGCCCAGAAGTCGGTGCCTTGTCGAACCATATGTCTTTTATATCTTCCGAAGACCCCAGCAGAATTCTACACGCATTCTTTACATAAGCATATCTTTCAAACGAATACATATTTAATAGAATTTTTCAACATGGAATCTTTTAAAGTTAAGGGTTAATGTTTGGGGAAAATTTTATAAATTTTAATGAATAATGTGGCCTTACGCCGTAAAAATACAATTTTTTTAATGCTAGGAATGCACAAACAAGATGTGTCACTTTTTGTAATTAATAGTCCATTCTAACCATAGATATCATAATTAAAGTATTAGATTGGCTGATCACGTGACCTCCAATTTTTGGTAGGCATAATGGCCAGTGTTGCTGCCACTTTAAGGAGAAAAATACTACGAAAAAAAATACTATTTAATTCTAAAATTACAAAAAAATACTAAAAAAGGATTTAAAGTCACTATAAATATTCCAAACTGCAGCTAGTATTTTTACGATATTTTTTTCTAATTTTTGAATAATTCTAAAATTAAGTTAAAAGTTTAGTTATAAAGTTTAAAGAGCATATTAGTATTTTATAATAATTCTAAAATTACAAAACAATATCCTAAAAATACTAGCTGCATTTTGGAATATTTATAGTGACTTTAAATCCTTTTCTAGTATTTTTTTTTGTAATTTTAGAATTAAATAGTATTTTTTTCGTAGTATTTTTCTCCTTAAAGTGGCAGCAACACTGGCCAATATGCCTACCAAAAAAGCCTCCATGCGCGTTCCGTCGTTAGCATTGGAGGTCACGTGATCAGCCAATCTAATACTTTAATTATGATATCTATGATTCTAACTAACATTGCTTAAAAAACGAAACGCCATAAAAATTAAACGACGAATAAAGTTTTTTTTTACCTTCGAAATCGTGGTTGAATCCTGAGCTACATATTTTTTCATACAAATAGACAATTGATACTGTCATCAGAGTCTGAACATTGTTTTTCAGACCCCATTCTATCGAATCGTTCAGTTTTTAAGTTTACAAGAATTATTAGTTCTTAAAGCTTAAACTAACATTTATAGTAATAGGGGAACGTAAAACAAAACATCTACTTGAATGGGTGTCATGTCTTAGATTGATACCGTTATGGATACCACAGTTATTTTTCTGTCAACAATATTTATATATTTAAAGCATTTCGTGAAAAAAAATTTTAATTGCATAGGTCGACTTCTATTTTGTGATTCCTAAAAGTTTTCTGAAGTATTGTATTGGGATGTAAGTATATGAGTTGTCTAGTTGCAAAACTTGCCTAGTGCTATGAAGTTCTCCACATTACACATCCACATATCACGAACATTTTTTTATACAGAAAAAAATTTACATGCTTATTAACCCGCATGATGTGCAATTTGTTTTCAAGCGGACTGCGTGTAAAGAGGTCGCATAAATTACCTACATTTTGAGTTTAAAGATTCTCAACAATTGTTGAAAAATATTATTTTATTTCCGTTTATTTTAAATTGAAGATATATATTCAAACAAACAAATAAAGATATTCAAAAATTAAACTTCACAAAGTGAAATTTTTTTATGTCTCCTTTCAGTATTTCTTTTCTTTTAGAAATTGATAAAATCAAAAAAAAAAAAATTGCGGAATACAAAATTGTGTGTTTTATACTTTTTAGATATTTCTTTATCATGTTAAATTCTTTTTATATAATCATAAAATATTAATGAGATTTAGCGGAAGAATAAGCCCAAGCTAAGGGTTTTAGATTTTCTAAACCTAAAATTTCAGTCTATCCATATTTTATATACTTCCCGAATCATACACATTAACTATACTATATTTTAGGATTTTCTTTTACTATTTTTAAATGAACGAAAGAGGTAAGAAGTATTAAATGAACTTATAAATAAGTTATAACAGTATTTTAATAGAACGTTAAATTATTTACAGTATAAGTTAAAACTTTTAAAAAAATATGCTTCGTAAACAAATACGTCACATTTTGATCAATAAATCGACTCAAAGCTACACACCTTTCATCATCGGAGTTTAAAAATAAAATGTTGACTGGCAATTCAGTTCCATTTGAATTTACAATGCTTAAAGTCACCAAGAATGGATCGAACCAACCCCATATTTTATAGTTATGCTTTGATGAATGTAAGTTTTGCAACTAGACCCTTTAATCATAAAGATACCATTTGTGTAAGATCAAATACTACTTCAAACATGAATATTAGAGGCCTCTCAAAACCTGCTTTAAACAGTTTATCACATTCTAAACAGCCTTGTGTAGCCGAAAACATTCCGTAGTAATTGAATTAAAATATCAATTTACTGAAAATCGGTAAATATGGTTACGTAATTTTTTGTCAAACTAATTAAGAAAACAGTTTAAGAAGTACGTCCCGATAAAAGTTCAGTCTTTCGAGGTAGGTTTCATTAATTACGATATTTCCCATTCGTCTGTTTCATTTCATGGTTTTCCAAGTGGAACCTTTTAAGAAACATGAAACCACAGCAAGGAACTCGTAACCTTTTCAACCAAAGTCATCTTTTAAAAAGATGACCTCTTTTTTTAGCGAGACGTTTTGTGGCCATTTATAAATGAAATCTCATTCAAAGGGTTCAAGCCGACTCTGAAAGAGAGAGGCATAACTTGTAATAACTGGTGCTAAATAGCGTAACATAAACTGTTGCAGGAATTGCTTGAAATATGTCAGCACTTGAGGTTTTGTTTAGTTTTAATTGGCGGTTTCGAATTCTAGTTAACTTGAAATATGCTTGATAATATAAGGATAAGTTTGTAGTAGCTTACCATTAGCTGATTCGTGATGAGTCGCTTAGATTGCATAAGTTTATGAGAGCTCTAATAATTACGGTAAAGGGTCAAGTGGCCAAAGGTCATTATAAAAGTAGGAAGGAAGGAAGATTTAAATGTTTTAATATAAATAATATTGTCTTTACAATGGACATATATTTTTGTGATTAATAATGATATAATATAGGTATGATACCAATGATGGGTCGTTATATCGTATAAAATGTCACATCGTTTTTGGTTCAAATTCGCGCTGCTATTAATCAAGATAATCAATTTTCTCAGCAACAAAAATGTCAATTCTTATATAAAAGCGTATAATTTAAAAAAATTCTTTAAAAAAAACCCCTTATACTCTTATTTGTTCTTAACTTTTTAAACTTTAGTTCCCAGATCGCTTCTGACACATGTTTTCATCATAACTGCCATTGTCAATACAACGGAATATCGACACAATACACCAACACGATATTACTTAGTAACTCATATTGTTTAACTATTATTTAAAAAAAAGAAATCGCATATTGTTAGTCTTGCATAACTTTTAGAATCTCTTTTCCGCCATATTACCTAAAACAATTACGTCATTCTCTTCCGAAAAACCAACTGTCGGCCTTCTATCTCTGGCAAAGCGAAACGAAAATCTCTTGTGGAACGTGGAAAACTTCCTTTTATTTCATAATAAAACAAAATAAACGAACATGGAATCTTCGAAAGTCAGGAAATGTCGGACTTTGGGAGAGGGAAGCCGCTGTTCCGTTCTGTCAATTGCATGGTTTGTCCTTCTATGGGTTGGAAGAGAAATGAGTAAAACAAAGAGCAACTCTTACGCTTGAAATCTGTGAACTCTTTATGAAGCTAAAAATAAGTCTAAGAAAAAGCCGAATGTATGTATTTTATTTGATGGTGGGTTCATAATCAACACTTTGTATCATTATATGAAATTTTAATTTATGTAATAAGTGTTTTTACACAATTCTTTAGGTGATAAAAAATGAAGAAAAAGATCATAATTGCTTCTTTAGTATGAAGTAGCTAACATAGGGAAAACTATACTAAGCAACCGAATTGGTATCTAAGATTTTTACCTTGCTTAAAAAACAAAACTCACTGACATATACGAGAAGGATCCAAAATTGGGATTTAGTTTTAAAATATTTGAATTTGGCCTGTTTGTCTTTCAAAGTTTAAATTATTTTATCAAAAAGTATTAAGTTTGGCCACTTTATTGCAAACTTTCTTGGCTCAGATGGAAAAATAATAAATAGCCAAGCATACCTTGCAGTAAGTTTTGCTACACTTCTAATTAAAATGTTGTTTTTCGTAGAAAAATATATTTGTTTCTATCAAATCAACCATCTAACCCATAATAATAAAAAAAGCCTAACATGGATTATTAGATCTTCAGGAAATGTCGATATTGTGTGGGAGAAGTCAGCGTTCCGTTCTGCCTGTTGCATCATCTGTCCTTCGATGGTTGGGGAAAAGAACAAAATAAAGAACACCAGAAAGAGTAACATAAAGAACGAACTTTTTGACTCACTGAGTATGGGATTCAAATACAGGTTGCCACCTCTATAGGGTTGAATCTCTTTGAAATGGGTGTTGTCTCCTTGAAATATGTTTTAGAATTCTGCATTTGTTAGTTCAATATCATGTCTGTGTGTTTCAGTTAACAATAACAAGAATGGTTTAGAATGTTTTGCTTCTACAGCAGGCGTCTATTTAAAGAAAGAGATTTTTAAAGAATTCTAAAAAAATTAATTTTTTAGGAGCCAAATGGGGACCTTCGCAAACAATATCGGGGGCGGAAGTATTCTAAAAAAATATTTCTCAACAGACAGATTTTTTATTCATTTTTCATAAGGTATTATTTTTTCTGTGTATCTATAATAATAAAAGAAAGAGTCTGTGTGTCTGTGGATCGTAAAAGACCTACTTATACTGCCCTCACAAATTCGAAATTTTTAAGATAGATTTCCTACCAACGTGTGCAGCGGAGGCTTAAGTTTTTCACATTTGTTCCATTTTTAGAGAAAATTCTAATTTTCTGAAAAAAATACACCACTTTCGCTCAAATTCGGTCATTTTTTCCCTTTCGTGTTGTCATTCGACTGAAGAAATTAAAATGAACACAAAAATTATTTAAAATTGAAATTGCTTTTATTTTCTTGCCATTACCTTCAGAAACTAAATTAATGATTTGAAAAATAATTAAACGTGCCAATGAGCTAAATGTTTAAAAAAAAACAGAATGGAGCTAGGTTTTGACGTGAAATAACATTGTTATACAATTATGGTTTATTTTGAATTTATCAGGAAAATTGCGATGACAGTAAGTTCATATTGAGGAAGATTTGTGATATGAGGATGTGCATTTTACAGTGATGTATTTTTATTTTGGAATTTTAAAGCAATATAAGTAATGGGGTTTTATTCTTTATAATGAACGGGAACAAAGGCAAAATTTATTATCCTATAGCAAATCAAATGACACATATACTTGGATCGACTTGATATTCTTTTATTCCGTGCGAAGAACGGGTATTTATTTGCTAGTATTTTATATTAGAACTACTAGTATTACCCTGTTACTTATTGTTATATTTAAATCTGTTTGAGTAAGAAATTTTTATACATTATTAAATTAACAATATTGGACCATGTGAATTTTCTTTCATAAGTATTTTTCTACCAAATGAAATGAAAAATACTTTATGGTTCCTTAAGACTGAAGCAAAGTTTCCATATCGAACAATTTGTTAACCTGAATCCGTAGTTTGACTTTCAGTGCTATATATAAGCCAGTGTTCCTGAAATCTGAAAGTGATTTGAAATTCAAAGTATCAATTATTCATTGATGAGAATGTCAATTTTAACCGATATGTCTGCACCTAAATTTTTGTGTTTGAAACAGCATCTTAATACTTGAATGTGGGTTTATAACAGACTCTTTGAAATGAAATTCTCGGCAAAATCGGTAGCAATGGCTGCTAAAGATTGAACGCCCTCTTGCAGTTTTAAAATATGTTTAGGTTGGCGCACATCAATTCGTCCTTCTGTCTTCAATGTCGAC
The DNA here is from genome assembly GCA_019343175.1 of Oedothorax gibbosus. Lineage (NCBI taxonomy): Eukaryota > Metazoa > Arthropoda > Arachnida > Araneae > Linyphiidae > Oedothorax > Oedothorax gibbosus. The sequence continues at coordinate 25,252,775 of CM033272.1, read as the reverse complement.
CTTCGTTTTCTTTTTCATTTCGCTTTTAAAATGTGGGTTTCATTTGGGAAATGTCTTAGTAGGTTTGCCTTAAAATTGTAAAGTTAAGTTTATTTAAAGCAATCTATATGTAATAAAAATATTTGCTTGGTTTGTCTGTTCGTGGCACTATACTTCTGAAACCGATGCTTTGAATCCGCATAATCTATTTTGAATAACGTTAATGGAAGTACAAGAAACCTTGTCCATGAGTACTATTATTTATTAAAAAGTCGTGGGTGGGATTGAGTTTATCGACGAAACTCTTCTGTTTTTACTTTGCGATACAAAAAGAGGTATCGCAAAGTGACCATAGAACTTATTCAAATAGGCAGTTATTCGAATATACCACGTGCCGATACATCTCCACGAATTATGCAAAGTGACGAAGAGTATAAGAACAAATAATTAAATTAGATTTTAAAAAAATTATTTTCGAACCTTCTATATAGTAAATAACTCAAGTGTGTCTGTCTAGTGTGATGTTAAATCAACTAAAAACTGTAGTAAGTACCATGCAATGGACCAGCGGTAAGTGTGGGAAGCAAAGAGTTCTATTGTAGGGTAGAGACCAACCGCACCATGGACCAACACGGGGACAATATAGGGTGGCATGTGGGGCCCGATGGCCGAGTGGTTTGGATCGCAGGCCATAACGCTAGCAGTCCGCGCGCTGTAATGGGTGCGGGTTTGATTCTCGCCTTTGCCCTGGGTGTACTTCCTTTCTCAGTATCAAAATTATAAATTAACTAGCACTTTTGCTACTCTATTCGGGCTCCGTAGTGAGCCATGGCTGCCGATGGCAGCTCAGTACGAGTCGTTCCTCTACCCTACTATAGAACTCTTTGGTGGGAAGTGATCTTACCAGAAAATAGGTCCTGGAAATCCTGTAATCATAATGATGGGCCAGTTACATATTGCCTGATCTCAGTAATTAAATAATTTTATTATTTAGTAATTTTCAAACTTAATTTTTATACATGACAAAATATTGTCTTTTTTACTAATACCAAGCTGATAAGTTATAGTTCTCCTACATCTAGACATCTAAAAAAGCTTTCCGTTTTTGACTTTTTTAGAAATCTTTCTCCAAAATCACTGAAGCAAGTCCCTTGCGAAGGTCACTTCCACCTGTGCAATTTGCTTATAAAAATACAATCAAGAAAATAATATTTGTAGACTCGCCACATGCTTTAGTCAATACCGTAGTTGGCGTAATTGTCTTCTGTTTCACGTTCGAATGGCTCCTTATTTGTGTATGATTTATGAATGGGAAAGATGCTTCAGACGTCAATGTCTTAGCAAGAGAAATCATTAAGTTTTTTTGTTGGTTATGTTGTACAATGAATTGATCGCCAAAAAAACAAAATTGCGAATTTGCTGCCAAAACTGGTTAAGAAATAGTAATGATTGTGATAATGTCTGTTTGATTGTAAACTGAATGTTTTAATACATTTTATATTTTTGGTGCATTGCATTTTTTTTATGGATTACTATTTTTTGAGGGGGATGGTTTTTGTTGGGTGTTTTGTAAAAAGACTTAATTTTAAAAAATAAAAATATAAATGGCCATGTTTCTACTGTGATCACTATATCAATAACTAAACTAAAATTGTCCAAAGTAGCAATTTAAATATGAACTTAACAAAATTCTATATTTTAGTTTTTATATAAGTATATTCAAACAGAACAGATCAATCTGAAACGTTTTTTAGGAAATAAGTTTTAATTTGGTTAATTCAAACATAAAATTTAAAATAATTTATTAAATAACATTGTTTCGCATGAGACAATCTTTAATAATCTTTTTTATTAATATAATTTTTAAACATTAAATAAAAAAATCTTGGTTTTAAAAATGGCAACAAAACTTTTATCTATAACTAGCAAATTTATACCCGTTCTTCGCACGTAATAAAAAAATATCAAATAAATTCCAAATATGTGTACCATATGCCCTGTTATAGGATCATAAACTTATTATTGTTTCCGCTCGTTATAAGTTATAAAATCCCGTTTCATTGCCTTAAAATTCCAAAATGAAAAATACGTTATAAAACGCACTCATAAATGTCATCACAATTGCCTCATAAATACATAAAACCTTTTAGCTCATTTGGCACGTTTTGGGAAATAATTTGGCGAGAAAATAGATATAGCTACCCACACCCATTATACAGCTCTAACACAATGACCTTCGAACAACCGACCAGCTTATAAATTATTTATAAAAGAAATTGCCTATTTGGCGAATTTTAGCTAATAATTTGGCGAGTTTAGCAACGGATTTGGCGAAAAAATAAAGACATAAAACACTAATAGCTCTAGTGCGATGGCCTTTATTAACCATCATAGTTCAGTAATAGCTTAACTATACATTTATTGCTTAAATATGCATACATGCAGTCAACAGAAAAATCAATGAAAAAATCATCAAATAAACCCACAATAAAATCCAGGAATGAAGACTGGCGGAATTACGTCACTTGAAACATGTCAATTATTTTTCAAATAATGAATTTAGTTTCTGAAGTAATGGCAAAAGAATAAAATAAAATTTTGAATTTTAAATGTTTTCGTTAAAAGTTTTATTTAATTTTTTCAGCCGATGGCATCAGGAAAGAAAAAATGATCGGATTTGAGCGAAAGTGGTGTATTTTTTTTAGAAAATTCGAATTTCCTCTAAAAAGGGAACAAATATGAAAAAACTAAGCCTCAGGTGCACACGTTGGTATTAAAGGGAATCTATCTTAAAAATTTCGAATTTCTGAGGCAGTATAAGTAGGTCTTTTACGATCCGAACACAACAGACACACAGACAGACTTTCTTTTATTATCTATAATAATAAAAGAAAGAGTCTGTCTGTCTGTGTGTGTGTGTGTCTGTTATCGGATCGTAAAAGACCTACTTATACTGCCCACTGGAATTTGAAATTTTAAAGATAGATTCCCTTTAATACTAACGTGTGCACCTGAGCTTAGTTTTTTTCATATTCGTTCCATTTTTAGAGAAAATTCGAATTTTCTGAAAAAATACACCACTTTCGCTCAAATCCGATCATTTTTTCTCTTTCCTGATGCCATCGGCTGAAAAATTAAATAAAACTTTTAACGAAAACCTTTAAAATTCAAAATGTTTATTTTTATTCTTTTTTATTCTTTTGCCATTACTTTCAAAAACTAAATTCATTATTTGAAAAATAATTGACACGTTTCAAGTGACGTAATTCCGCAGTCTTCATTCCCGGATTTTATTGTGGGTTTATTTGATTTTTTCATTGATTTTTCTGTTGACTGCATGTATGCATATTTAAGCAATAAATGTATAGTTAAGCTATTACTGAACTATGATGGTTAATAAAGCAGCTCATTCGAACTAGACTATAGATTGTTTGTCTTTATATTTTGCAAATAGTTGCCAAACTTCGCCAAATTATTTAAAATCGCCAAATGGCAATTTTCTTTTATGAATAATTATAGTGCGTTTTCAAGCATTTTTTGGTTTAAGGTGTGGTCTATATTATCGCCAAATTATTATACCAAAACCGGCCAATAGCTAAAGATTATATATTTTATGAGGGAATTGTGAGATTTATAAGTGTCGTTGTTCCGTATTTTGGTCATTGAATTTTTGCACTGAAATGTTGTGATGGATTTTAAGAGTATGATATTTTATCCTGAACCGTTATATGTCCATATTTGGAATCTATTTGAGATACTTTTTCGTAAAACGGTTTATATTTGTATGAGAGGAATTAAGAAGCATTTATGATGCATTATTAATGCTATTATTTTGGAATCTTTATGGCACTGACTGTTTCAATTTTAAGAATCATGAAACAATAAAGTTTATATCCTTCGGTTATTGAGAAATATTGAACGAACTATTCGAAATTAAATGCTTATGATGCTTCAGAACTAAATTATGATTTGAGAAATGAATTGAACGTTGCCAATGAGCTAATTATTTTAAAAAAAAACCCAGAATGGAGGTTTTGACGTGAAATAACATTGTTATACAATTATGGTTAATTTTGAATTTATCAGGAAAATTGCGATGACAGTAAGTTCATATTGAGGAAGATTTTTGTGATATGAGGATGTGCATTTTATAGTGATGTATTTTTATTTTGGAATTTTAAAGCAATATAAGTAACGGGATTTTATTCTTTATAATGAACGGGAACAAAGGAAAAGCTTATTATCCTATAGCAAATTAAATGACACATATACTTGGATCGACTTGATATTCTTTTATTCCGTGCGAAGAACGGGTATTTATTTGCTAGTTGGTTATATACATTTAAGTTAATAAATACTAATCTATGGTTGATATAAGATTTATAAATTTAACATAGAATACATAGATTATGAATGAATGGACGATAGATCAATAACTTTGTAGGAATTCTTTGACAACATACCTATGTTAAGGGGCCCTTATTAGGGTGTTCCCTGAGACAAATTCTTTGAAAAGTATTTTGTAATTGCACAAGACAATTTCTTGTTTTTTAATCAATCTTTTGTCACAAAGTAAACTTTAATTATAGACATTTTGCCGGCTAATGGAGCCAGCTTTTAAAAAAATGCAATAATCGAAGACTTAGCGTGTAGGTGGAGGCTCGTGACTTTGGAGCCTTTAATGAAAGCAATTGTATGTAGATGGGTTGATACGTTTTCATTGTACACATTTGCAAACCTTAGTTACTTTAGTTGACACAACAAAGAATGCTGATAGTATAGAAGTACTATTTATATATAAAATAGAAAGTATAGTATAGAGAGTATAATAACTAATGTGAAATATCCGATTTTGGCTGCAATTGTGAAATATCAAGGATTAAACGTGAAATGGATATGCGTCCTGATCTTTGGAATTGAGTTTAATTCACAGTTTATTCACAAAAATCACACACCATAGAACGTTAATGTGCAATACGTGTTTATTCAATTTTCTGTGTGCGCTGCCCGTCAAACTCGCAACTCCTTATAGTTACCTCGTCGTAATAGATTCTTATTCAATTTATAATTATTATTTTCATTAATAGAAGTTGTTATTTTTTTAAAAATACATTGATTTCATTGGCATCGTATTGGATCTCCAACCACATTTGCACAACGTCTACTTCAACGACGCTGTGATACATTTGTTGGAGAGGGGACACCATGGTAACAAAGTCTGGGGGTTTGAAGCCTGCTCGAGCCGTAGCCTTTCTTCCGATTCGTTTTTTAAGCAGTATCGCTATCCAGTTAGCCATTGTGTTGTAAAACGACATACCTTAGATCTATCAAACAGAACTAAACCGCGTGGATGAACTTTAAATATTGTATTCTTACCTTCTGACTACTTCTATAGATATTAGACAAGACAAGACAATGACAGTTATGGGAATTTATATTGCTTGTAACCTATTATTATACAAAAAGCATAGCCTGCCACTCAAGACTTGGAATATTCCCATTTGAGTTGTTCAATATCATCAGTATCAATATCATCATAGATAAAGACTACTTGGTGCATGTTGTGGATCACAGCTTGATTGCGTGGCAATAAAGCAACCCGAACATCTTCTGCCGTAGGCTGGTAAACTGCAGTAACTACAACAATGGAGTAGACAATTTTTTCTTTGAAATAATTAGTCTTTCCCAATGTTTTACTATAGGCTAGAGTAATTTAGTTTTTGAAACAATGGTCTAAGTCATTACGCTAGTTACTACAGTTTACCTGCCCGCGACAGTCTTGATCTGCAGATTTCAGCCTTTAATACTTGGACATTTTTAAATGGCTGATCTGCCTCAAATTTTAAGTCTGAGATCCTACATAGTGATTAAAATTTAAAAAGAGGTAATCGTCATTTTTCGAATTGCTTCCTTCGGGCTCCGAGGTGTATTGCACCTTCTTTAGAATTAATCTCACAGCGGCTGTAAGACGCGTCGCGAGTTTCATTTTTCTAGGAAGTGCGAGGTCAAATTCTTGGAAGCATTCTCGAAACCGGTAGAGGAGGATCGAGCCACTGATATCGAGCCCGCACTAAATGTCAGCAGCAGGCCTTTCACTCATGGCGAGGTAGAAGAGAGGCTCCCCTTAAACAAAGTTATGCCATAAAAAAATCTAATTATGACAAAATTCATACTCTAGCAGTTCAAAAGTTTGTTGTTTGACCTAAGGTGACCTGGGTGAAACAGTTTGGCAGTGTAATACCAAATAAAATGAAATGTCATTTAAAGAATTTTAATTATAATGCCTTTTAAAGTGAATATTTTTGGCTTCTCTCTCTTCTGACATTACAGTTGAAAATATTCTAAGCGCTGACAGCTATCCCTATTGGAAATTCCCATAAAAAACAATAATTTTTTTTAATGTGTTATGGCCCCAATAAAATTTTATTGGACCAATAAAATTTTATGGGACCCGTAAAATTCAATTGGTTTGCAAAATTTTATTGGGGCATAACACACTATAAAAATTTATTGGTTTTATTCCCAATAGAATTCTATGGGACCCATAAATTCTATGGGACCAGTAAAAAACTCCATAGAACTTATGGGTTGTATACCTATAAAATGTATGTGGGGATATGGACCCATATTTTTCATAGGTCCAGTAGAAGTTTATTAACCATATACATACATAAATCTCTGCTTTCCTACTGATCATAACTAATCTGATTAAAAGCATATCATAAATTTATACTGTATTTTTTCCTTTTTACTTTCAATGACCTAATAGGGCCGATTCTTAAAGAGTGGTTTTTGAACATTGGTCTGTCCGTCTGTCTGAAACCACTCAGCTCGAACTGAAAAATATACGAGCTTCAAATTTGGTACACGAGTTCCCAGTTTTGTCATAATAAGGTTTTGAGAAATCACGTATGCGCTAATGGTAAAGTTTTAGGTATTCAAGTTATTGAAATTACCTTACAGGGTAAATATTCACCTATAAGTGTATTTATTTGTTGAATGGTAATTGAATGTCTTGTAGCTTAACAATTATCTAATGAGATCCATGATCAAGGCTTCCTAGTTATTCTTCCGCGCTATGACACACTATGAAAAAATTGGATGTTTGAGAGATCGCTATAAAAGTAATCCTTGTACGGTTTTAAAAACAACTCGCCATTACCCGTACTCGAGGGTTTGTATTGAACATAAGCATTTTAATTTATGTACTTAAAAGTTTTTTTTTTTTGAAAAAAATCCTTTAAACTTAAAAGCATTAAACATGGCATGACTAACAATCTGATAGTTATTTCTTTTCTATTATAGGAAAATAATATAGATGCCATCGGAAGCAATTTATAATTTAGATGCAAAACCACGAAATAAACTTCTTGAGGTTTTGAATCATTATTGATGTCCAGTCTTCAATCATCCAATTCAAACGGGGATTCCTATCATTTTCGAACCTCAATCATAACCTCCTATCTTTTGCACCATCTCTTAACTCGCTCATGCGTTCCCATCGCAAGAGAAATTATTATTAAACAAATAAGAAAATAAAACAACTTGTTCCAATCTCGGATGCGCTTCATTTCCTTCCTGTTCTCTCTTCTGCACACACCTGACCAGATTTCCATTTTTTTATCTTACTGGACATCAAAAAGTAGTTTCCTAGCCTTGGGGCTATTATTTTACATAGCTTCTTGACTCAAAATTCGTTTTTTTTTCTCAGCTCATAAGCTAGGATATTGTAATGCACGTATTATTTGAAATTCTCGTGTAAAAAGCCAAGGGCTAATATTGCACGATTATCTGTAATGTCCATGCAGTGTTTTATGTAATAACTGTGTGCCTCTTGTATTCATGAAATATTGAAATGTAATATATCGATAGAAAAGTCCAAATATTCTGTACTACAGTAATGTTAATTTAGCCCCTCGAAACTGGAAACTCAGTAAAATGCGATATAAAGGGGGTTGGTAACCCGTAAATAAATACTTGACTTACTACGATACTTAACATAAATTAATATTACGTTTTAAATAAAGTTAATTAATAAATCATCTAATTGTACTGTGTCCTTTGTTCGTTAGATTTATCGTCTAAACTATCTTCAAATTGAGTTATTTGCACTCGTAAAATAAAGCAACGTGCTTTTTCAAATTCTAAGAAATGAAACAAGAAATTGTTTTTTTGCATCTATCATTTCCAGCAGTATTCTCAAGAAAAAAAAAAGCTATATATTTCATATTTTACTAGATAGTTAATGATATTTCAATTTCAAAATTTACAAATTTCTTTCTCCAAAATGTGTCGCATATTCAACTTATTAGTCAGACATATCGACTCATGTGATTGTTTAATATTATATGAAGTTGAAAATAAATAAGTTAATCTAACTAATTTCTAGTGAAAGTTTCAACTGCAAATCTTTTTCAGATCACTCAAACTATCCAATCAGTTGACCTCAAGCAGTCGCATTTCTTTTGAAATTCTTTTTCTTGCCAGGTTTGCTCTAGATGCACGTAACAATCGTGGAAAAAATAACTTGAAGTAGAAATATTCCAATTATGCTGTAATCGCAAGGTTAGAAGAAAGTAGATAAATTGATCCAGAAGACCTTGATCCATTTAATGTTCTCACCTAAAAAACAGGCAGGTGAAAATCGTGGTTTCTCCTGATTTCGCTGTTCTATAATCTCATAGCAATTCTGAAAGTTTTTATTATTGAAACTTACAAACTGTTTTATGTACTATTTCATTCCTAATGAAATTATCAGAATTTGACTTCAGTCTGTGGAGGTCTAATAGTAGATGTTTACGTTTTATTGTGTCCTCTAAATATATATTAATCGACTCCTACAAGATGTTCAACAAATAAAATTTCAATATCTCAACAACATAGATGTTTAACGAAAATGTTATGTTTTTCGGAAAAGAACAATTTTTTTTCTGAAGTCTTAAAATTAGTATGAAAAAATACCTACCAATGTCCAATAGAGAGCTTTGTAAGCTATTTGAATTATTTAACGAAAACATGCTTGTTCTCTGATTCAGTCTGTACAAAATGCCGACTTTTGACAATTGAAAAAAAGATAAATTAAAGGCAATGAAAGTATAATACCTACCATTCAGATTGTTTCATCCTTTCATTTACATATTTGTTGTTGATATATTTTAATACGGAAATGCGGTACTTTTTTGCTAAATCCCCTTTAGATGGTTCCGAAGGTTCAAGATATTTCTTTGTGATGTGTTATACAATTATTTTTATAATAATCAGTGTATTTAGTCCAAACAAGGAAAATACTACTCCATTTTGAATAAATATTTACCATCGCGTAACGAATATTATTAACCTAAAACCACATCCTAAAGTGTCTTGGTATCAACTGTATCCGCGTTTGTTTAGAATGTTTGAACTTTTGTTACCACACCAAAACCACAAAAGCCTCATTCTATATTTGCAGTATAGTAGAACTCACTATATATATCTTACACTGGATAACTTATATATTTAAGTTAAAATTTTATCCATGGTTAGAAAAATCCCTTTTCCGCCGATTTCCCTACCGCTAATTTAACCGCAGTAAGCATCCCAAGTAAATCAAGGTAATTTATTAATAACTAAATTGCTAGGATGATAAAGTATTCTACTTGACCAAGTCCAGATGATGTTTCGGTTCACTTTTTGCCGAAAATAAACTATGAATGGAAAGTTTCAGATTTTGTGTACGGGAACCAAAGTTGAAAATATGTTTTAAAAATACAAAAGTGTTAAGAAAGATGAAAAAATTTTAATGAGCACATTATAATTTAATAACCAGAAACATACATTGGTATAGTAAGAAAACAAAAGAACAATATTTTAATTTGTAAAAACAGAAAATCGTGTCATTTGCCCCGTTCTGCCTGGTACTGGGGAAATGTAAAGTAATCATAAAGCTAACGGAAATTCATAAAAAAAAGTTAGCTCTATTTATTTAGTTTAATGTCTGTAAAAGAGGAACTGCATGTGGTTCTGAAAAATGGGGTACCCCAATGGAAACGAGTGGGGCGGAATGAGGATTAGTCCCTATTCTAACCACCCATTCCGACATCTGACTCTTTTACATAGCTTGCTAATTAAAAAGAGCTATATAAAGGTATAGCTTATAGCTTATGCTTCATAAAGATATAGCTTATAGATATCTCTTATGTAGCTAATACAGCTTGATATTCTAAAAAAATATTTTACTATATTGTATTTGGTCATTTATTAATCTTCACTCTTAAAACAAAAGAGTGAAATTCACTCATATAGGAGAAGTTGCAAAGGTGATTTCGCACCGTGAAAGGACGTGGAAAGTGAATTCACCTCAGACGAATGAGATTTAAAACCGCTCGTTTGTTTTAAGAGTGTTCACTTCAACATCTTTACACGCATGAGATGTTTTTTTTTTTAATTTTTGGCCTCAGCCCTCTATCATAAAAATATTTATTGCAATTATTTAAATTGGATATTTTAACCAATACTTTTAAAAAATAATTAAATTCTTTCGTGATTGATAAATTGTGACGCCAAAATCGCCTTCGTGCAGCTTTAGTGCGATGATAATTCAAACTAAACTAAACTTTCGTGATTGATACTGCGATGTTCTTTTGAAATTACAAGATGTACATTATGTTTCTGCCATTACATATTTATTACCTACGGAATAAAACCACAAACTACAGCTCACACAAAAGACGTTTAATGAATTACGACTAAATGTATGCTTGTTATGGTGACCAAAGAATGCAAAAAGATAAAACTGAATATATTGTACATGATTATCATAAAAAAAAGTTTGTGTTTTCTCTTGTTACGAAATCGTCAAACAAAAGCTTTAAAAGATGTCCTCGGTAGCTGATTTGCAGTTATCTTGTGATGGTTTCATCAACATCCTTTTGGAGTTAAATTCTCACGACTATAAGCAAATAATATATGACAAGATATTTGGCATGAATAAAATGAATTTTGTAAATGTCTTTTTCTTGGTTTGAACAAGAGACATCAAGGTCGAAAAGTCAACGGAACCAATAAAATAAAAAATAGCCCAAACATTTCATAATATTGAAAGGGGTCCATACTATCAATGCCCGATTGTCCTAAACCTTGGAATGATATTAAATGCCTGAAAAATATTTATAAAAAAACTAGGGGTATGTAACACCACGACTTTCAATGACTACTCAATAAATCAATACAGTTAAACGTAATTATGTACCCTATAGGGCAATTTCAAACACTAAACAATTCTTAGGCAGCTACTCTTTGCGCATATGCGATTTTCTCAAAAACCTTATCATGATGTCTGACATGTATTGGGAACTCGAGTGCCAAATGTGGCGTCCGTTACCTTTTCAGTTCGACCTTAGCGTAGTTTCAGTCTGACATACGTATCAATGTTAAAGCGCCCTTTTTTTTTAGAATCGGCACCCTGCAAACCGTGTAGGAAAAAAAAAGGTTTGTAACAGAATCTGTCACTTAACCTGCTTCCACGCAACAGTTGTGTTTAACAGGTAAAAAGGCGACAAACACATCAGCATTGCTATTCTATATTAAACATTTACATGCTAAAAATTCAATAATTATTACTTATCGTTTGCAAAAATTAATTCATATTTCAAAGAATAAATATGTAATATTCCTCGCTTTTAAATAGATTAAAAACATTTCATATGAACATCCAAAGAATCTCGTAGTGAAATATATTTGACGTCATTTAAAACTGATCGATGTCGCAAAAATAAATTTCTTTTAATTTATTGTCTAAAAGAATTAAAGTTTCTCGAGCGATTGTTGCGATGGCAATGGTGATTTAATTCTAATAAAAATGGCTTCCTATGCTTTTTAAATGAGCATTAAATTTTGCAGTTTTTTAAATAATTGAAGTACTTTGAATTCGAGTTCTTTTCTGAAATTTTCAATGTATTCTAATTTCGATGCGCTGTATTTTTTGACGTATCACACTTGTCCGTAGCTTTTGTAGTTTGGGCTATGAAAGTGGGTGACAGACGGAATGAACGATTTTAATACCTTCCACTTTTTACGTTATAAACGTAGTGTGAAAGCTAAAATCTCCCTTTCGCGGATTTTCAACCTTATCGCAAAGGTTTCATTACCGTATACATATTCCGTACTAGGCAATTGAAAGTAATAAATATAGAGGTATCGAATAATTAAGTAGTTACATAATAATCTTCAAAAACTGCAGTTAGATTTCATTTATTTTTTTCATACTTATGCAGGTATAGCCTTCCTCCAAAGCCCAAAGAAGTTTTTCTAAAATAGTTTTAATAGATATATTTAGCTCCATAAATAATCCAATCAGTATAAATGTCGTTGATAAAACCAAATCCATTCTAAAAGATATCTAATGATCGTGAAAATACTCGCTTCTACAACACAATGTAAGGAACAATTAAGCCGAGTAAAGCCAAAACAATGGCTCTCAGTGATACCGAACAAAAAAGCAGGATTCATTAGCACACAAACGGACAATTTGCATTTTAGGAAATCGCATATAGGATTGTGGAAGTTATTTTTTAAGAATAATATTACTCGCTGTTATTATTTATTATTACAAATGTTGTCCAACGCTTTGTATGTACAATACGTCAGCTATATTAATAGTAAAATTTTTGGATATTGACTTTTTTTCATGCATGAATTTCAAAGGTGTTTAAACTTATACCTTTACTAACAAACTTGTTACCTATGAAAGGTTTATCGCCTGTTCGAATAATGTTCCTATATGACAAATCTATGTTTAGCTCTTGTGAATCTTTTTCAGTCCGCCACTGAAATACAAAACAAAATTATGCTTTGTGTATTTAAATTTGTAACGATTTTGTATGGCAAATACCTTCGAAAAAGGACTTTATTCTTTTAATAAAAATCCTATTATACCTCTTCATGCCCATTTAACGGAACATATTAACAATAACTGATTGTTTCATATATTTTTCATCTGTATCATTTAAACTTTATCGACCATATTAGGGTGTCTGGTTAGTCCAAGTCTCCAAAAACACAATGAGACCTGTGGTAAAGGATATATTGGTTAAAAGTGATAGGTATGCTAAGGAATTAGTCTTGCTTGAGTGAATACGCAAGTAAAACTAGATTACAGGTTAACATATATTTTCTCTATGATGACAGTGGATTTATGAGTAAAACAAAGTAACACATTTTGTTAAACTTCTTAATATGTTACTGTTAAAAAGATTTTTAATGAAGTAACTAAATTTATTGGGAACTACTATTATTAAATAAGTGTTTATTTGAAACCATTTTGTCAGATCGTTTTTTTTTTAATTAACGATGACATAAAGTGGACACATTTATTTAACACACTGTATAAAAAGGGAATTCCCACTACTTGTATTAGTACATATTTAAAAGTTGTCTTTTCTCATAATATTTTAACTAGTATTGTGTTTGAATGAAATAGTGTTTTTTTCTAAATAGATTGATTGGCCATCGTGTAGCTCTAGTGCGACGATAATTTAAACTAAAACTAAATGGATTGAAGTATATATGCTGTGACTTGCTGACAAATACTCTGCATTGATTTAACTCATTTGCTCTGATCACTAAGAAACACGACATAAGATAAAAAGTTAAATAAATGATAAGCAGCTTTAGATCTGGGAGGAAATAGGTCCTATCCTCTTCCTAATATCGTTCAAAAATTCTAAATCTATTGGGAAAATATATTTTAAAACATGATATAGAGGTGCCTCTTCCATAACTACCAGAAGTTATCAAAACTGTCACTATAATATGAAAGAAAACTAATTGCATAATAATTTGACAAATGTATGACTGTCTCAAAGTATGCCTTAAGTCTCAGGTATGTGGATCACCACTGATTATAGTCAACTTCTCGGGCTGATGAATATTTTAATACGGGATTGATGAGCTCAATGTGTGTCAAGGTTTTTCCAAAATTACTTTACAAATGACCGATGGACAAGTTTTGTCACAGTTTCCCTCAATTTTTTTCAAATTAGAATTTGCTTTTTTTTCTGTGGCAACACTAGTCAAGGATTGTTTGGATTGCGGAAAGGTTATTTGAATTTCCATTTTAAAGGACTGATAATGTTATTAACACTTTTAATGACTTTCGAATTGTTTTTACTTATCGGAATAATCTTATTGGAATTTTAAGTACATTTACAATTTGTTTTACTTTTTTACTCCGTTGAAATGAAATTCTGATACAAAAATGAAAATTTTCTATTCCAATAAAACTAAAGAAGTGTCTTGTTTAAATAAATTTTAATGGGAAAACTTGGCTAAACGTATCTTTTGGTCAGTGAATGACGTAATGATAGTTACCTGTAACTTGTAAAATAGCTTATTACCGCTATTGAAATTCATTGAAAAATTAACTTAAAATGTTTTTGGAGTTAATTTTTAAACAACTTTCGTTGGTTTCAGGTAGTTCCATGTTTCACAAAGTGATCTTCAGTGTTTGAAATAAATTTTTAATATTTGTCTTGAAATAAAATCTCCATGAACATGTATGCTCAGAGTTATTTATATTTCAAAAATAAACCATAGATCCAGATTTTTTCAATTTGTTTGGCATTAGCCCGTGCATCAATCAACATTACATATTTTTATATGCAACAAATAAAATATATCTGGTTAAAAATTAAAGTTGATTGAAAAAGTGTACATTAATGTATTCGATAGTGCGGTGCTGTCACCAATCGGGATTATATTAAATAATTATTCACAATAGGAATTGTGGTGTCGCCATCTACTGGGGGTTTAACACAAGTTTCAAGAACATCGTCATTTTCCTTTAAATGCAAACGAAATAGGGACTTACAGTACCATCGATTACATGACTGATTACCGTTTATCGATACGATTACATCACTGGAAACTGGAAAGTGAACATTAAACTGTTCCAAAAACTATTGTTTAAAAGATAATTCTGGAATTTTATTACGCTTAACCTACCGCATTGTAAAAATTCGTAAAAAAGTGCCTGCAAGATTTTTTAAAAAATTAAATCATATTAACATACAGCTCATTAGTGAAAAAGTTTTTTTTACTTGTGGGGGTTGTATGGAGAGTGGAATGCGACCCAAAACGATTCAAGCGACAGACTCTGGACTGATAAAGAAACACACTGAAACAGAAACCAAACAAATTAAAATTTTCAACTTCCGGATGTAACAAAATTTATGATCGAAATAACCATATGATTATGATGAATAATATTAAAAGTTATTCTGATTTGTTTATGAGAGCCCCTGAATACTCAATTCTAGCTTCTGACAAACGGGCAAACATTTCCTATAACGCCGCTAATATTTCCTCTTAATTTTGTTTGACCTTCGTTTGTAATGACAACAGATATATCCAGTTATTTATGTACAGTACAACTATGCTGTTTCAATTAAACGGGTTAGGGATTTAAGTAGACACAGATCTTCAAGAATTCAGCGAATATTTTTAGAATTTTTAAAGTACTTGAGCTACATGCTAATGTAAATAAAATGTCAACTAATTTTCACCATATCTTAAATGTATCATTTTTCACATTATAAGCTGGTACCCTTGACAACTTTTAGATTTTTTTAACAGTCTAATTAACACGCGGTATAGTGGGATACTATGAACAGCTATGTTTAGAAATGTTCATAATCTTGGTGTTGGAAGATAATTATACTTGCTCAAAACCTCTAACAACAGTTTTCCCCGCACAGGCATGTGGGAGATGAGCACCATGGAGCGGAGGTACTCGGTACCCCCGAGTACCCTGAGCGACCCTTCCGGCAGATGCAAGACTACCGAGGACCTGCATGCTTGGAGCATCTACAGGCAGAACCTCAATTCAGACTTCACAGACAGTGCCTTAGGTGAGCATGGTGCACGTTAAATCTGCCGGTGGTCTAAAGTCTTTTTGCATCTTGGTTCGTGTTATGGCATCTGTCTCTTAGGATATGATTCGTAAACGTTGTTGATAGTTCACGGCGTAGAGAGTACACTGTTAAAAATTTGGTGCTAGGTTTCACCATGATATTGGTTGGTTTCACCATGATATTGGTTCCTAGTAGCTGCAACGGCTGAATGGTGAAATGTTTCACCTTTTTTTCGGTGTTTGGTTGAACCATTTTTCTGGATTTGGAAACAAAAACCTGAGAAATGCTTCAACCGAATATCAAAAATATGGTGGAACGTTTCACCATTCAGCCGTTGCAGCTACTAGGAACCAATATCATGGTGAAACCAATCACAAAATTTTTAACAGTGTAGGTGACGAGTCTCTGAGGCCAAGTTAATGAGATCATTAACTCTAAATATCGATAAAATACTTTTATATATAGCCTACATTTCAACGAAAAAGAATATGTAATTATAAAATGCAATGAAACAGACCAAAGACGATAACCTTTCCTATAACAGAAAAAACTTTAGTCCTTAAGGAAAGAATGTAATTGACTTGTTAATTTACAATAAGATTTTCGAGTTTAACAGAATTTGGAATTTACTGTACTATTTTAGTCTAGTATACTATTTTAGTCTTTATACTAGTCTACAACAGAATGTTTCAACTACTAGGTACCGCTAGTACGTAATTTTTTTTAAAAAAAAGTTTTATTATATTGTATCAACCTTAATTACCAAATTAAGATTGTTATAAAAACACCAAAAAAATAACACGTGAATTAACTGCAGAACGTCAATTTGATTTATTAATTACCTGAATCCACTTATGGTAATCGCAATAAAAAACCTGTGAAAGAATTTCAAAAAAATAAACGGATCATTTGTTTCATGCGAAAAATAAAACGGGGGTTAAACTGCGTTTAGATTGCTCTATATTCTCAGGAAAAAGTACGTTTTTATCTCTGGAGAATGTGAACTTGACACTGGGACGATTTCTTTGTTTCTGAAGCGTATCTGGGTAATTAGCAGCGTAATGGGTTTGTAGATTCATCGAATTGGCTTCTCTACGTGGTATGAGCCAGTGTGCGCTCCGTTTTGTTCGCTATTTTACTGCTTCAGCTTATAAACTCCAGAAATTTTAAAGCAGTAAAGATCTTGTAAACTTTTAATTTCTTGAAAATTGGAAAAGAGTTTAAAAGTGATTGATTGCATCGTAAAAGTATTCTTAGTAAGAAAATAATTTAGCCAATCATAATAATTATTTTTCAATATTCCTAGCGTTTGTGTTTTCAAAGACTCGTAATGGCAATTTCGTTCACGCATAAAAAATAAAACAATGAATTTAACGCACAATAATTACAAACTATGAAGAATACAATTATTCCCTTAGAATACTAATGCTAACTTTTGATTTTTATTTCAAGAAACACGTTAGAAGTATATTTTCTACATTAAATCAAATGTACAGTAATACCTACTTCCCAAATTGTGCGATTATAAACTCAAGTGAGCTTCAAATATTTGCAAACTGTATATGTGGGAGCTGTGTATTATTGGTAAAAACGAATAAGAGTACATATATATTGTTGATTGATGCGTTAATTTCTTTGCTTTTAACTGTAGTTATAAAGCACAGACATTTGACACGTGAATTTGATATTTATATGTGAGGAACTAGAAAACTCTTTAGCAAGGAAACAGAACTTCAACCACTACCTTCATTTTATTCTTTAACTCACTCAAAACTTCACGAAATAAAAAAAAACCTCAAATTTTGAAGGAATGGCGTATTTATACATGTCCATTACTGGTATAAGGTACGTCCATTACTGGTATAAGGGCCAGTACCAGGATTGTTTCTTTATGTGGGACGCGACAGAGCTTCACATAATGCTTTATCTAGATTTCCAGGGCGATTCAGTTTCTCTCCTATGTGGGAGCTTCCCTTTCTGTCCTATGTATGTGAAATTTCTCTCCTATGTGAGAGCTTCTCTTTCTCTCCTATGTGAAGTTTCTCTCCTATGTGAGAGCAGGAAGTGTGTATGTACTTAGTAGAGGTATCTTATTAGTTTGGCAAAGGCCTGATGTGTGATACATAGCTGTTTTCTAACCACTCAAGGGAAAGCGTCTACAACAGTCCCGTTTTTTCTTCATTTTCGTAGTGTCAGTGATCTAAAGGAAACGTCTCGGTAATATCATACAATTTTTCCTATATTGGATATTAGCAGCAACAACAACATAAATTTTACATATTTCTGAAATAAAAAAAATTCGCTGCTCGTTATTCATTTCCGAATTAGCTTTAACAACTCAATTGCTTTTTTCATAAGGTGGATGGAGGATGCTAGGTGTCTTATAAGAGTATCCCCGAAAGGAAAATCTACATATTCAATTACCTTTTTATACTAAGTCCATTCAACTTAATATTGTTTACCCTTACTTACGGCCTATTCAACTTAAAGGCTAGATAAACTCTGCGACACCAGACCTTCCGTCCTGTTTGGAGTGTCGGCTGATCCGAAGAAGGAAACCTGCTCACTCACGACCCGACTATATACGAGGTGGTTTTTTTTTAAACCTCCGTAAAGAAAAGACGGGTCAATGTACAAAAAAATTTTATTACCAAAAGTAATGTACAAAACAGCTAATTTCTCTACATAACCACCTTGATGATTAAGATTAAGGCATTTGTCATATCTGTGAACAAGCTTTACTTTTCGTAGCTCGTACTTTTCTAGTTACGAAAAATTTTCGTCATCCTTCGAAAGAGCTGACACTCAGAATAGGACGGAAAGCATGACGTCAATAGTATTTTTATCGGCCTTAACGTTGAGTATGCCATGTCTAACTCTGGTTCTGAATGGACCTTTTTCTCTATCTAGATAACGGTCACAAATCTCAACCCCCTTTCGGCAACTTTCGTCTCCGCGAGAGCACAGTCCAGACCATCCTGAACCATCCCAAGTACGGTCCTCGGGAACGTAACTCCGAGTTGGGCAACAACGTGTTCACGTACCTACGGTTCGGGCTTCCACGTGTCCTGCCCGTAGCAGCCCCGGCTACGGGCCGCAGGAACGGATCCAGCGGGTACGATTCCTCGGACGATAACGGATCTCCGCGGCTGCATTCGAGAAGGAGGACTCGTTCGGATCCGGATTTTTTTAGGCTGGATAATGGGGGACCCAATGGTGCTGCGGGAAGACTTAAGGTAAAGGTTTAGTTTTGTTTTTTTTTGGTATATAAATTGAAGAGTTTAGTGGAAGAACATGTGATAAGTGAAAAAATGCGAAAATAAGCTTTCAAGTTTTTCGTTGGCACTTAGATACATTACAAACGGCGCTTACAAAAGGTAAAAAATATACTAAACTTAAAGTGTATGAAAAGGGGAAATCTTGTTTTCTTTATATAAATTAGTTAATAACATGTTCAATGACTCAAAAAATCTAAATTTTTTCAGAAATGTCACTTCGCACGTTCTTCCTCTAAGCTTTTCAATTATAAACAGATTATATACAATTATAAACAACCTTTGTAAATGAAAACGGCTGGAGAACCCAGTTGGTAAGACGTTTGCCTTTCATGTAAATGTCCCAGGTTCGGACCCGGACATTGCCAAATTTCCAGCTGACCTAAAAATGGTCTGTTCAGCCAGAACGGTCGACGAATAATACCCTTTGTTGCATATTTAACGTGCAAACCTTCTCCAAAGTCCCGATGCCGTGTACGATACCGCCCTTAAAAGTTGCATTGGGTGCCGACTCCGATGTCGGCTCGTCACTAGACTGTGGTTCAAAATTACGACGCTCGTTGCCAAATTTCTTAATGTAGGTTGCGACGATATTTTAACTCAACTATGTAAATGAAATGTAGTTATCCAAGTTATATAATGAGACAAGTAAAAACAACCTTACAAAAATCTCAAATTTTACAAATTGAACTCTTTCAGTCTGCACAATAATTAATGCATACGAACTACCTGGTTTATTTCATTAAAAGTTATGGCACGTACACGGTTGATACGAATTCTTGGCTAGTTGTCGGTCTCTTCCTTGACCTTTCTTAAGCTCTTTAATGTGTCACTAATTGACCTACAATATCGTTTGTTTAAAAACAGTACATTATTTCTCTTCTATATTTACCTATTAATGGTTTTATAAAAAGAAAATACGATATTAATATATTTTTGAACTTGATCAGTTGCAGATTTACACGGTTTGAAAATTTTACTTCATTCGAAAGACTTAGTGTAATTAATTTTTGTGTGACAGAAACGTACTCTGTAAAAAATGTTATTTTTACAGAGAAAGAAATCTGTTCCAGCTGGTTTGCTATAAAATTCCGTATCATTTAAAAGATAACTATTATTAAATAAATTAAACACACTTTGTATATTCAACGTAATTTTTCTGGCCATACCGGCTGACGGATTTTACTCTGCAAAACCAACTTTTTTCCCATTGTACTTCCAAATAATCAGCCCAACGTTTCTATGGGCGTATTCTGGAAACAATCAACAGCTTCACTTGGCAAACCTAGAGTTGCATAGCTTTATGACTAGGCACCATATTTCCCTGATTCTAACCTTCATACCCAACATCAATCCGCTGCAGGCGAGCAGCGAAGCGGATCTTCTGGGTGCCGAGAGCAGCGTGAGCGGCCGCCGCGATCGCGTCCTGAAGGCTGCTCAAGAAGGCCGGGACGGATACCAGCGCAACCCGATGCCGGGGCATAACGGGCCGAGGGCCGCATCAAAAGCCGGGTCGCACATATCGGTGAATTCTCATAGGATGTCGCCGGATAATGCTTCGTATAGACCCCCTACAAAGGTATATAATTTTTTATTTGAATCTATGCAATAGTAGAACGCAATATGGTATGATCATGTTTTGATGTATATTTGATATTGTAATGTCTGAAGATTTTGAAATAATACTATAAGGGAGCCTGGGGAGCCTGGCCATAGTTTCAGAATTTTATTTTTAAAAATTTTATTTAAAAAAAATATTTTTACACTACAATTCATATAGCTCATATTAAAGGAAATTTTATTGGCAACAAGGATATAATGGTGTAATATAAATAATATCTCTTTTTCTTTTATAAACTTATGGTTTTTTAAAACATAGACACCTGGGCCAAGCCTCCCTCTATAATGGAGGCTTGGCCCATACAAAAATGCATAATTTTAAAGTGCACAATAATACATATTTCAAATTATTTTTGTAAGCATTAAATTAAAAAAAAATATATTATAATTCGACACTCTGGAATCATTTAAAAATCATGTTCACCATAATTAATATTTAGAGTAATACATTTTTATAGTATTATCTGTATTAAAAATTCTAAAATTGTCCATATCAGTAATTTTTTTTAAAATTTATGTTAAATATATTTTATTCAGTTTGTACACTCTAACAAAGATGAATTCACTCTATAGGAGAAGTGCATTTTCGGCACCGGAAGGAGTGAAAATTAACTCAGACTGAGTTAAAACCGCTCGTTTTAAGAGTGTAGACGCAGATTGTTTTCTTTTATTTCTTACCCACTCCGAAAAGCGTGAAATTCACTCCTACAGGAGAAGTGCATTTTCGGCACGGAAACGAGTGGAAATTAACTCAGACTGAGTTAAAACCGCTCGTTTGTTTTAAGAGTGTACACACATTAAAATTCACGAGATGTAACTGCCTTACTTTTATTATTTTTATTTTAGCGGCACAAATTGGAAAAAGTCAAAATCAAAGCGCACTTTCAAAAGCTACTCGTTCACTCGTTTAGTGCCCCCCACCCCCAAAGAAAAATCAGATATATTTATATTAATCTGTAGTGTTTTTATACTTGAAGTAATAATTTAGTGGTTGCAGAAAAAGTTTGATATTTGGTCATAGCTTTCATAAGTTAATCATATCTAGCTGACATAAGTTAATTTTGTTGAGGTTTTGGTTTAACAAGTACAAATATTGATATTACCTTCACAAAGTCATTATCATACCTTATTATAACCATTATTAATAGATTTTCATAACTAGTTAACTTAGGGGGCTTTGGTCCAGTGGCCAACCCTCTCCTACAAAGAGTGGGCCAAGCCTCCCCACGTAGCCTTTTCGTAAAGAATCTCACATGGTGATATGAAGCCTACTTCCTTGCAAAAACTTTTTTAATTTAAATAAAACCTTAATATAACAGTATTCATAAAATACCACATACTTAAACTTAATATAATTGGCTTGTCTGAAAAAGTGATACAAATTATGTCTAAAATGTTTACTTTTTGAGATGAAGCACTTTCTTTTTTTATTTTCTCCTCACTGCTAAGAAGTTGCTCAATGAAACTAAGGTGGCTGTCTGCTGACAACAGTAGCTTTGAGTACCATGTATTGAGAAAATGCTAAAATATTTTTAAATACTAAAATTTAAAGGTGGGCCAAGCCTCTCTTATGGCCAAGGGTCCCCAGGTTCCCTTATTATATTGTGTCTGTATATACTACTTGGGTAGCTGTTTGTTATATTTCTTTTAGACGTTTTGGAGTTAATTATTTGTTTTATTTGTTTGTTTATTAGTTTTCGGTCTAAAATTGAACCGTTTAATACATAAAAATCCAATTATTTTGAGCGTTTATGCAAGCTTACTATGTAATCAATTGATTTATTTACTAACCGATGGTATTCATAACCATGTGGAAATACCGATCTTGTGTCACTACCGCTCATGCTGTCCTGTAGATAATACACATTTAAAGCAGAAAAAAATTGCTTTATTTTTAGTTTAAAAAAAGTCTTTTTAATTTTGATAGTTAAAGCTTCTAAAACATGTTTTAAATTAGGAATTTTTTTAAAATTTCTCTTAAAATCTGTGACGCAAAATCTGCGAGGAGTCCACGGTGCGCACCATGCTGCATTTTCCCCAGACATAATTAAAATTTATAAAATATATCTTCTGTCCAATAAACAGATTAATGGAAATCCCATAATAGTACAATCCATTTTAACACCGTTATTTTCATTATTTGGAATGTCCATTAAATGTGAATGACACATTTAATGGACAGGAAGATTTAATAGACTAGTCACAGACATTCATATTACCCTATTGTCTGTTTTTCTCAGCTGGACAATGGTTTCTACCACGACGCCCCTATGCTGAACGAGCGTTTCTTCCCGAAAGACACCTTCTACTCCTCGCTGAGCTCGCCTCCCGTCGGCGGCGATGGCTCGTCCAAGTACCCTCACCTCCAAGTTCGAGACCTCTCCTACGAGATGGACATGTCATCCGCTTGGCACACCCTCTGTGGGGGCGCGAGGACGAAATTGAGGATGTTGGAGGGACTGTCGTTTGAGGCGAGAGGTGGAGAGATCTTGGCTGTCATGGCCACCACTGGTGAAGATTTTTTCATTGGTTATTGGTGGGGGAGTTATGTTTTAATGTTTTAAAAAATGATTATTTCATTTCTAAAGATAATCCTCAAACTCAATGCACTTTGTCGGTCCGTAGGAAAGTTGGGCTTAGGGTCAAGAAAAACCGTCAGCTCCCCGCATTTTAATAGATATTATTTTAGAAATTTTTGCATCGGGTTACGTGGTTTAAAATTTCCATCATTAATTGTGACTTTATATTTATTTGCGTTTAATGTAACTACTTCAATCTGCCAATTTTCATAGCATTTTTTTTTAATTGAGATGCAGCCAAAATCAAAAGTGTTTTTTCAAAAACATGCCAACTGTCATGTTATACCTACTTCTACGTACACTCATGCGTAACATTCGAATTTGTATATACGCATTTTTAAATTAATTTTTTTTATTATTTTCATTTGCAATACAGATTTCCTAACTCTTTACATTGTTAAAATGACAATGATTGGCCTTTCAGAGACGGAAGGTACAGCACTGCTCGACATCCTTTCCAACCGTCACCGCAAGTGGCGATGCCGCCTACGAGGTGAATTCCTAGTGAACGGGCTTCACCTTCCCCCTACAAAGCTTGCCCGCTGTGTGGCACACGTTCAGCGACACGCAGACTTCGGGCCAGACATGAGCGTGCGACAGACCCTACTCTTTACCTCGTTGCTGCAGGAGCCGGACAACGCGCGGGGATTCGACACCAAGAGCAGGGTGGGTGTCTGTCCAATCATTTTTCTTCATTTGGCCGAGATTCCAATCTACGAGGCTACAAATAACCCTAGCGTAGCTCTAGTATAAAGTTAGTTCAAACGAAATCGAACCTTTCCCAGTTTTAGTAAAAGTATCTTCTCTCAAGCAGGAATGCTGTTGGAGTAGTCTGATATGATCGATCATAATAACGTTAAGCAAGGCTATGATATTCATTACTAACTTTTTAAGGTAGGCGTAAGAAATTGGACAAAATTGGCTTACCTCACTTCATTACACTTAGAGTGCAGATACCTTTTTTACAGGCGCTTGGTGTGATCTAAATTTGTCCAGCCAATTACTGCCATGTTGTCAAATTAAGTCCTTTCCTTGACAGGCAAGGCCCATTTAATTTACTAAATCTGCCGTGAGGTATAAAGGGCTCTCTGTAATTGTAGTAGTCGAAAAATAAAACTCTTTTTGCGATTTATACGCAAAAAAAGTTGTTGGATAAAAGAACTTACTTGAAATTTCGTATAAATCGCTGTCAAATGTTGTTGTTTTTTTGTCAAAGTCGTGGTTTCTAAAATTTTCGGCAAATGATAAGGTGTTGGACGAGAAAATTATGTTAATCAAGATGTAAACTTCCAAAGAGCAAAAGTCCACACGTATTGAGTCAGAATTGATTTCATTGCGTTGAATTTCTTTAACAGAAATAATTTCTTTCGTAGGAAAATAATGACCTTGGAGATATTAAGTTAGATAATTTGAAAATTGTAAAAATAAGAAACCAGAAATCGTTGTAAGACGTTCTATCAAATAACTATGTATAAAATCAAAAGATCTCTCACTGACCTTAAATTGATGTCAAAATTATCTGTCCATTATCATACTTGGGGTAGTTATTTTCAGCCACAGATTCCTAAAAAAGTTTCAAAGATACCACATCCATTGATGTACCCTACTTCTTTTTATAGTTAATAAAAAACATATATATTCAAAACTTATGGTTTCATAAACTTTACTATAAAAAAATTCTGAAAATAAATTTTTATAACTGTAGCTCTCAAAACTCTATCTCGTTTTTTTTTACTAAATAAAATAGACTGGTTTATACTGCTAGGCTATTAAGACTAAGAACAACTGCTAGAAACAAAAAAAGCATTTCCTCCTTGATTATTGTAACCTTTAAATTGAATATCAGAACAACTTAAACACTTCGTTTGAACTTCATTTTGACGAAAGCCCTATTGCCAGGAGGTTATAAAGCCTTTTCTATTTGCGTCCTTTGGGTTCACTGGCGCATTAAATCACTAGCTTGGAATTACTGGAATCCGATTGTTTTAAAACTTTAAGTGATACATAGGCAATTCTGTCACTGGAACATAAAAGCGACACACTGCCTTAGGATAAAGATAACGCAAGGTGAAAACTTATTTTATCTTAATTATTAATTTTAGTTACTTTTTTGTAATATTATTGAGGCATGGTTATATAAGAAGACAAAAATTTTGTATAGTTATGAATTATGCAAAATGGTAAAAAGTAATTTGAATGAAAATACACAATAAAAGTTAAAATGAGTAAAGAAAACACACTGAATTTAGTTATAAATTTAATTTACAATTCTGAACTGTTTTGTTTTATTCATTTAGCTAACAATAGCGTCTTCTACTTCAATAATGCCTCAATTCATAAAAAAAATCTTCTGTACCATTCATATGCACAAAAAAAATATGGAGACACACATAATATTTTTAATAGAAATAAATAGTATGAGGCATTATGTCCTGTGGAAGCGCTAAAATTAAGCGCTATGTCAGTCGCTGCCTTTAATTTGAAGATTAAAACAACAACAAGAATGATAAACGCAACTTTAAACACAAGGCCGCCATTTTTTATTAAAAATCCCAGGATGATATTCCAAACATAGACAATAATAATTCACACAGATTACAGAAAGACAAGGCGCTCTCGTGCGGAGCAAGGAATTTAACAAAGTAGGAGCGCGTGCATCAATTAAATATGAACAATTATATTAGAAACCTTACACGCTAAAAAGCATTTAATTGCAAAATTCCTTTAATAGTTGCTGTTGAAAAAAGACAAGACCTCCGAAATTGTGCTTGGTCCCTCTTTCTATGTCATTTATCACATGAATAAATGACTGATACCTGCACTCAGAAGCTGAAAATTCATTTTCTGTTATTGATCAATCGAACCATTTAAGTTCATTAAGTTAAAAATAATTTTTGTAGCAATAGGAACATAAAACACTAAACTGGATGCCAGGTCCTAGGAAGATAAATGTTTTTTAATTTTTTTTTTCAGATCAATGCTTTGATTGAAGACTTGGGTCTTGGACAAGTGAAACACACCAGAGTGTCAGATTTGACCGAATCCGAGAAGCGTCGTTTGAACGTCGCATCACAGCTCCTACTCGACACAGGTTAGTGTCCAGTTCTTCTTCAAACTTGCTGAAGTCTGATTGAAACATTACTCTAAAGCGAACAAACTATAATATATTCCTAGATTGAAATTAATTTATAATATAAATCGAATTGGCTATCGTTGCTTTTGTATTGTAATCAGAAATTTATTTTGTAAAGGAAAGAAGCTTTATATATATCATTTCTTTCCTATAGATAAAACTAAATTCTGTTACAGCCTTGAGAAAAAAAAATGTAACCATTGATTTTTTTTTTTTTGCAAATAGCTTTTCTTAAAAACATTCTAGTGAGTATTACTAAAAATATTGCTATATAAAAATGAATAATATAGCGTATATTCATGTCGAAAAAAATGACTTTAATAGAGGGATTGTATATCTAGAAAAGTTCGGAATTAACAGAAAAAGTTTGGGATTTGTAGAAAAGGTTTTGTAAAAATACTAAAATACTAGAAGTTCTGCAAGAGGCAAAATATTTCTGGTCAGAATTTGCTTTTGAATTTCTTGTAAATTCTGTAGCGTCACATTTTTGGTATGTGTGTACAGTATTTGTTTCGCAGTGAGGAATATATATTTAAGTTCAACTTTCAAAGTTATTTTCGAACAAAATTAGGTTGTAGAGGACAAAGTTTTGACACGGCATATTTAAATTAATATTTTGAAGCATTGATCAACCTAAAACTATAAACTTTTTTTTTGATGATATTGACGACACATGTTTACAAAAAGCTTAAATTGCGTCTAAATATGGCGTAGCTAAAAAAAAACATTTCAACGATTTCAAACTATCGGGATAAAATTGAAGCGGCCTATGCAGCAATATAATTTAAACCTGCAAGAAAAAGAATTTCCTAATTTCTCTATAGTATGTACTTGTCCAAATGAACTTTATTAATTTAATTACTAATTCTCTATACAATGTGCTACATTATAAAATTAAAATAATTTTTAGATGTTATTTTTAAAAAAAAACTATTCACTGGTTCAATATAAAATAATCTCGACGGTTAACATGAAACTTGGTTAACACGAAATGTTTCAGGGTTCCCTTCGAGTTCGTGTTAACGGGGTTTGAATGTACCTGTAAGTTACGTCATGGCAGTTTTTTTAAGCATGGCCATATTTACTAAAGTTAAATTCCATTTGAGATATGTTATTACGATATACTTGTACGATATATTTGTAATATATAGGGGATTGTCTGTTTAATGGTGAATTTAGGGAAACGATAAATATTAACGTGTTACGGCTATACCTATCAAGTTGCGTTGAAGTGAAATATTTATCAGATTTGTGCTGTTTCATTGGCATATAACGCTAGTCGCCAGGTGGCTACGTCATAGCTGTTCGCTGTGTTGTCTACAGAATTTATTAAAGTTACCTATATTTGTGAAGATGGTTGTTTCGCTTTATAAGTTTAATTTAAATAAGCTTTTAACCTAATCAAAGATTAAATATTAAGTCTAACCACTGGTTCAATTATTTAAAGATCCCCGCAGCAAAGCGACTTTATGCTATTTCAACCTTTATTATTAAGCCTTCATACCACCTGATAACAGTTATATAGAAATAAAATATAAATATAATTTTTCTATCTGCGTACAGAATACCGCAATTGAAGAGCTAATTATACCCTTTATCACAAAGTCTCACCAGATTAAAATTTAAGTTTTCCAAGAGTTGTACTTGGTAAACAAAATTCACATTAGAGACTCCTTTAGAGACTGTTTAGTTTTCAATTATATCACTATGTGCCAGTTATAATTATGTAATATTTTTATGGATGTATATATATTTCAGATATTGTGCTGTTAGATCAGCCTACAAAGGGAATGGATATATTCGACACCTTTTTCCTGGTTGAGTACTTGAGACAGTGGGCTGCTAGGGGACGAATCGTCATCATGACCATTCATCCACCAACTTACGAGATTTTCACCATGATTTCCAGAGGTAAGAATATTTGATACTAAAAATAATTTGCGTACTTGTGCAACTAACTTTAACTTATTTATTCTGAATCAATTGTAAATCCCTGGTTTAAATGTGTTTTTCTTAATTCTATGTAATAATTTGTTCGCAAGGATTTCAGAAACGAAATATTAAAAATGAAGAATATTTTAGTTTTAATTTTTGTTTTCTATAAATTGGAATTAATCAACTTTTTAAACAAATTTTTTCCTTTAAGATTTTAGACTCTTAAGAATATTACCTAAAAAAAGTTATATTTTACTAATAAATTTATTATGTTTTTAAGGTTTTTTTTACTTATGGGTTGTAGAAATAAGGAGATAGAAGTTACTGAATTAAAGCTTATATAACAGATTTTAGTTTCGGAAGATGATATAAAAATTAAATTAGTACTTGAAATTAAATAATCATAAAAATAACAGTTGCTTTAATAAAATATTATTTAGATTTTCAAAAATAATAAACATTATGGAGATGTATTGCATACAGTATAAAGGTTTGAAAGGGTTACTCAGCATTAATGCCTTCTTTCAATGTACTGAATAATTTTTATTTATTTTGGTTTTTTCCTCACTAGTTGCCATTATTTCTACGGGTCGAATGTTGTACTTCGGTAAGCGTCGAGACATGCTTCCTTATTTTGCATACATCGACTTTCCGTGCCCTGCTTACAAAAATCCTTCAGATTATTATCGTAAGTATGCTTATAGTTTATTAGTAAGTAAATCTCCTTTCGAGTACTTTGCACTCATTTTGTAGCTGTTATTTAGTGATAATTAATAAAATGAGTTAGGATCTAGTGAAACTGATCCTATCGGATTTTTTTTTAAATTTATGAAAGAACGTGTGGCACTTATTTCACACACATACTAAGGAATAAAAACAACTTCATATTTTGAGCTAAGTTTCGCTTAGAACTTTTCTACTGAAAATATTTCATTATCTTTGATAGGCTAGATTGCCCACTAAAGATTATTCAAACCTGACTTCCGAAGTATGAACAACTATCTTTGTTTTCATTAGTTTGACTGCGAAGAGTCGTGCTTAACAGCCACATTTTGTAAAACGTTTAATTCTACAACAGTTTTGGTCAAACCAGTCAGTATCTGCTATCCTGTAAACTCCTTGATTGGGTACATCGCCCTATTTTTACCATTAAAATGCTAAACTGATAAAAATGTGCATTAAATCATTAGTGGTAAAAAATCGTGATTGCTGAAAGTCCATATTGTCTTTTGGGCAAGAATAAAATTATGAGTATAGCTGTTATGGCTCTTAAAATAATAGAATTATAAATTATACGAAAACGTTACCAACTACTTTTACTGAGTTAAGCCGCATTTCTTACGATTGTATCTTTAAATCTCTCTACTTTCCCAAATTCACAAATTAATCCTGTTCTAGTGGACCTTGTGACGCTAGACAACCTGTCAGCTGAAGCCATGCTGGAGTCTAGCCAGCGTG
Organism: Oedothorax gibbosus; assembly: GCA_019343175.1. Classification (NCBI taxonomy): domain Eukaryota; kingdom Metazoa; phylum Arthropoda; class Arachnida; order Araneae; family Linyphiidae; genus Oedothorax; species Oedothorax gibbosus. The sequence continues at coordinate 25,222,909 of CM033272.1, read as the reverse complement.
TCGAGAACCTGGTCGAGATCTGCCGGCGCCGCCAGGAACCCCTCTCTGATCCTGGACCCCCAGGTGTGCCACCCGCACTTGTTAAGAGAGCAGGCGTGTGCACGCAGGTCCTAACTCTATGGATGTGAGTAATAATCTGAATAATATATGGTATACTGAGTAAGAGTGTACGGCAGCGTTATGGCCTACAAGTAATCCATAGCATATTCTGTCTTGAAGTTGGTGTATTCTCCACATAAATTTTCTCCTTTCTCTTGTAATGCTGGATGTAGTCTCTCAGTATTAGCGATTTGTAATAAGCCAAAAAGGTTGAATTTGTGCCATCAACTTTACTCTTGCTGATGCCAACAAAACATCTGACAGACTTGTGTAAACTTAAATGTCCAATTTTTGTTTACGCTTTGCAGTCTTCCTTAATAAAACGTTGCAGTCTTACTCTAATGCCGCTTTGCAGTTTTCCCTAGGCTTTGAAGACTTTTCTGGAAGCTTCTTTGTTGGCCCATTTAATGTAAATAATATTAACTCAATTTCTTCTAGCCGTGTCCTGATCTACACATTTCCCTTCAACGTGGTGCAGTTCTGTGGCGAGGTGTTTGTCTCAGCCCTGATGTCTGTGTGCATCGGAGCCGCCTTCTGGAATGTCCGGAGTGGCAGGGAGCAGGAACACGTCCATGACAGATTCGGTTTCTACTACGTCATGGTGGCCGTCGCCATATGGCCTACGTTGCTTTACACAGTTACCAGTGGTGCGTAGCTGCTTTGCTCTTTTAGTATTTGTATTAACCATTGAAGATTGAACTCTCAATTAAATTTAAAGCGTATGAGTCTTGATGTTGCCAGTCAGAATCAAACAAGTAGGTTTGTAACGGAATCTGTCACTTAACCCGCTTCCACACATTTGTGTTTAACAGGAATAAACGCGCCAAACACAACATTAATTCTATATTAAACATTTACACGCCAAATTTGGCTAGTTTCATTTATTTTATTTCGAAAATTCAATAATTATTACTTATCGTTTGCAAAAGTTAATTTATATTTCAAAGAATAAATATGTAATATTCCTCGCACATTCCTGCACATTTTTATGCCAAGTTAGAATTTTCTATGCATCTTTCTTCATATATATATAATGAACCATCAAAAGAACTCTATTGTGATATTACAACAATCCAAACTGAATTATATCACATAAATAAATATATTTTTTTTCAAATAAAGTTTCTCGTACGTTTAACGAAATGGCAACAGTGAAAATATTGAATAAAAATGGAATTTGCATGTTATTGCAATGTAGATTAAATTTTTAGTTATTTAAATTTTAAATAAACTTCTAATTTAAATTTTTTAATGAAATTTGGAATGTAGCCTAATCTGATTTTTTGCTTCAAAATGACGTATCCCACTTGTCTGTGCGACTTGTGGTTCTTTCTGTGAAAGTGGGGGACGGACGGACAGACAGACGGACTGAACGATTATAAAACCTTCCACTTTTTACGTTATAAACGTAGTGTGGAAGCTAAAAATTGGTGGAATAATCCAAATATAAAGTTAGCACCGGGTGGATAAATAGTTTGGAAATCTAATTAACGAAATAAGTGCTAATTTATATATTGTCGTTTCATGGCTGTTAAGAAAATGTTAAGTAACAAATAAGAATCCTTACTTTTGATTGATATAATGACTCTTGGGAGTCCGGCACTCTTGAAGTGTGAAGATTACATAACTCAACATAAGTTTCTTGGGTCATCCTTATTATTTATCCGTTGTCAATAGCCCTTGTGTATCTGTAGTTCTACTTTAGTTCAATCAAAACCAAAAAATTAATTCAAACCCCATTATTAATGTCAAGTATATTATTTAAATGATAAGCAACTGAGCAATCCGATTTTCTTTTGGTTTCTGTTACACAAAGCATATAAGATGTTTTGATGTTCCCCTTTTGTTGTAGTATGAAATGAAAAACAACGTTGATAATTTTTTTTTCTTCAATGAAATTAATCGAAAAGATTTTTTTGTATGAATATATATTTTACCAAATAAATTTAGGGTAAGAATCCTGAAAATGTGATTTAAAAAAAAAACAATAAACTTTTACTAGATTTATTATAAGTATTTTTTTTTTTGCCTTTCAGCGTGGAAAGAAAAAACCACAGTGATTCGTGATACAAGAGAAAGACTGTACCATAAATTTACCTATGCAATCTGTAAAGTATGTTCATTTTTTTCAAAATAACTTGAAATTTTAAAGTTGGTTTTAGGACACTTAGATGCTTGCAAAGCATCAATAATTATGTATGGTAGAATAAAATAACATATTAAAACCATGTGTTAATACCTTAATTTTAACAGATATTTAACTTCTATTAATAATTCCTTAATTATTCTGAATATGGTTTTAAATTATATTCCTGATTAGATTAAATCGATAATTTGAGAACGTATATTGAAATCTTATGGCGAATAAGTCCAAAGTTCCACACACACAGTGAAATCTTCTAAATATAAGATCTTCCTGCATTCATAATATATATATATATATCTTTCTGCATATAAGTTTCATAATTTTTATTGCAGTTAACGTACAGTCTAGTCCCAGCTGCGGCAGTTGGTGTGGCCTACGCCGTCCCAGCTTACTCTATGGCCGGCCTGCAGACCACATCCCGAGTCCGTCCTTTCGGCATCTACATTACCTACATGATCTTCTACCTCCTCACTCTCCGCATGATGGCGCTAGCGTGTGCATGGGCCTGTTCGACGAGACATCTAGCGGCAGTTTGGACGGGCTTTATTTTTACAGTACTTTCGTTGGCATCTGGATATACAGTGCATGCCCGGGATTTGTCCATGTTGTTCACCTGGTTGCAGTGGGTGTCGCCAGTTCACTGGATTTACCAGCTTTTAGTACAAAATGAATTTAATAATGGAGAAGATGTTCGGTATGTAAAATCTTGCAAGTTATTAAAAATTAATAACACATTCCAATGTAATTTTAATGCATCAATAAATTCCAATTATCAAAATAACAGTTATTTTATCAAGACACAAAAAATAAAGAATTGCAAAGAAATTCATGCACTTTGGACAAACTTTAAACATATCGAAATTGAACAAATAACGCATGGAATTAGGTTGGATTTATTGTGCTCTGAAAACCAGCGTCAGAGGAAAGCCTGAATAATTTAATATTTTAATGTTGTATCTGAATTATCGGTTTTAAGCATTTTGTGATTACAATTAGTGATTAGAAAGTCCAAAAGCAGAATTTGTTAATTCAACTTGAATATAACTCGGTATCTTTTTGACCTAAATGAAGCAAATCCATTAAAAAAAGTATTTTTAATTGGTTAAACTTGTTTTTTAATTGGATTTGTAATTAAATATTTTTTAATTGCTTTCCCCTTCTGAGTTAAACGAATAAAGCGTGCCTTCTAGTATGGTTATTTTGTAGATTCTGACTTCATGCGACATTGTTTAATTTCGACAAATTTCTTTGTTTTTCCTTTGTTGTCGTCATTAAAAAAAAAACATTTTCCACAGGTATTCCTGCTCCAGAAACCCTGCCGTAGTTCAACAAGAAAATGGCATCCTCATGAGGGCCGAGTGTGGACTCCCCACGGACTCGGATGCCCTCAAGTTCCACGGTACCAGGGACCAGTGGCAGCTGTATCAGCCAGTCAGCATCATCGTGGTATTCCACGCGATTTGTCTGGTCGTGGGACTGTTTCTGTTCATGACTGCCAGCCATTCCAAGAAGGAACGTCCAGAAAAGGAAAAGATATAAATATGTTCGATTAAGGACAGTTTCTGTTCATAAACTGCTGCCAGCCATTAAAAGAAAGAATTTCTATTAACCGAAACATTTTTCGATAAAAACTATGTTCATAACTTCCTCCCAAAAGAAAAGATGTAAAGATTTTCGATTAAAATTTATGGATTTCTAATGATGCTGCGATTTTATAGTACATGACGTCGATACTTTTTAAATACGTGATGTGGAAAGTTCCAGGTCTGTTGTAGATATATTTGGTATAAGGAACATAGATTTTCAATTCATTTGAATGAACTCGTCAATAACTCTCTACGCTTAGAAGGACCGAAAAATTGCTCAAGAAACTTAATGTTCTTTGACTAAAACCTGTAGTCTTTATATCTATTTTAAATGGAATACCATTTAAAATTGATATTAATTAAGGATATTTCGATTGATCGATTATCTTGGCAAATTATCAAACAGTTAATGGCCATTGAATACCATAAATTTACACATGTTTTTAAAGAAATTTTATAAAAGTTTTACTATAATTATTTCTTAATGTAACTTCTAGGAAGCATGTAAATTATCACTATTAACATTACCTTAAGATTTGGTTTGAGAGAATTATTGTCAAATAAATGTTGTACAATGAACTTTATGACTTGAAAAAGAAAATTATGAGAGAATTCTTAATTATAGTTTTATTGTAATTGTCTTGTATGTGTATTTTATTCAAATGACGGGTTATAAAATAATTTTCAATTGAAATTGTTTTTAACATTTTTGATTCTACGAACTATTTTTTTGAAAAAAATATATAAATAAAACACTAGTATTTAGATTGTTTTTTTTATAAAAATGAATCGTTTGAGTCCTATTTGTAATTGACATATTAATAATATTTTACGCTGATTAATTTCAATTTTCAATAATATACATGTATTGAAATAATTTTTTAGTATATAATGAGCTACGACATAAATGTGCCAAAATGTAGCCTATCTATTTAAATGTTTTGTTAATAGCAGGAATTTGAGCTTTTTTTAAAATACAAATTAGCTTTGCATGTTGTAGTTTAAAAATCACTTAAAGTATTCCTGCAGTGTAACTCCATAACTATGTTTTTATTTAACTCATTTTGTGTATGTATTCAAGTACTGCTGCCAATTTTTGTAAATAAAACAATTAATATATTGTTCCATGTTGCATTTTTTCTCTAATTTCCTTTGCTGTGCTAAACCAGCTACATATCAGGATTTCTGCTGTGCAAGAGAATTCAAACTTAATTCATTTCAAGTGTGGAGTCACTACATGAACATTGAACAATAAACAATACTTTTATGGAATAAACACAAATTACTAGTATGAAATTCAATTAATTGGGCCTAATTTTGTCATAACTGAAGGTGGTTAGGTATAAACTTCTCCCATCAATGTTCTTTAAAACAAGTTGGTAATTTTTGTTCTCTAATTATATCTATAATTTTTTAAATCGTATACAGAAATACAGTGTATATTTATACTTATTCAAATATAAAATATTTAGCATTTATGGCATTTTTCTAACAAATTTCGTAAATTTTAATCCTATTGGTGGGTTAACACATTGACCGCCATCGACGAGGTATCTCGTCCTGATTTCCGATTCACCGATAAAAGCATATTCTAATAAAATTCATAGTACTATTTCGTTCTAATGAATTTAAGTTCTTTTGAAAACTCAATAAACGATGGTTTTAGTGGTTAGACAAACTAAGCGATCTAGCTATTTTGTCCACCTTTTTGTATGGTATTTAATTGGCACCAAGTAATTCCATATGTGAGCGAGGAACTTCTATACATAGATTATAAATTTTGGGAAGTTATTGTGTTATTGTGAAAAGTATATCTTTGCCTATTGACGACAAATATAATTCGGCTATAATTTTGTAAACATGTTAGCACCGAAAACAAATTTAGGTTTTTAGGTGATCAAGGTGATTACAGAATAATGTTTCAGCCGTTTTATTCAATTTGGGAATATAGAACGTAGAAAATCAGATTTAACACTTATGCAACGGATTCTACTGTGCTTGAAATAATACTTATCATAACTTGAAAGGTCATACGTTCTATTTCAAATTACGAGGTAACTAAATCTTTTGTCTCAAGTAGATCCTGACCATTTTAGTTTGTCACTCAACTATCTTGATATAAAAAAAATTGCAAATAGACTCCGTTTTATTTTAATTTTTTTTCAGACAAAAACACCAAATATTAATTATTAAAAATTAATGATGATTTCATAGTCAAAAATTTAATCACTAAAACAAATCTGTTCAGGCTACTCAATTGCTTTCAAAAGTTCCACAAGCCGATGTTATGCACCTCCAAAGGTACCCATAATAATTACATAAAATTAGAAAAAGGCTAGGGTCAAGTGGGGTAAGTGTGATAGGGTTTCTGCATTTTTCATTAAAAAAAATTAGTTCTCTGCTTCAAGTAAGTTCCAAATCCTAAAATTGGTAGTGAATTGTTATAAGAAACATACCTATGTAGGAAAAAATTTATATGTTTGAATTCCAAATTTAAGTGAATAAAATTTACATTTCAAAATCCATTGCTGTTTTATCACACTTACCCCACATAGGGGTAAGTGTGATTTTGTTGTGGGTAAGTGTGATTTCAGCTGCAATAAGTGTTTTCCAGCCCTATAAATTACTTAGCATACATTTTTCTTAACAATTTAATATAAACATAAATTTATTAGCATTTTACATCTTATTAGAAATATACGGATAAGAAAAATCAAAAATATTGAGAATTTTCGTTTTTGGTTCATGTTGTGATATAATAAACATGATGCAAAAGAAACAAAAGATTTTAAAGTCAAAATACATATGGTGCTGTTCAATTTTTATTATTAGTAAGACTGCTTTTTTACAGATTGTAATTTTTAAAATCTTGCGAAAAATACAGACGGTTCTCTTCGGTCCATATTTGGACATGGGAGATTCGAAACAATATCGTCCTCATCAATTATACACACGTCATCTATATTTGGCCATGAAAAATGTCTTTGTTATGCTATCATATTTAAGAAATTTTACAGTAATCCCTTCTAGATTCACCTCATTTTTGGACTGAACTTGTCCCAAAAAGTGCTTTACCGTACGTTTTTTTTTAAAGGCAACAAGAATGTAGCATCCTGCAGAAGGTCAGTTTTTGGTATTTCTAATCAAATCTCTGGCATATATGAAATGAAATGCCGTTTCCTTTTATTCATTTTTTAATAATAATTTATAATTTTAAAATTTAAAATAATATATTTTATATTTATGTATGTTTTGCACAAGGTAAATAGGGTGTTTTGGATTATCACACTTACCCCATGTCACTTATCACAGTTACCCACAACTGATATTTTGAGGAGTAACTGTGATTGTACTTCCATACTTCACAACATGTGAAATAATAAACCAAAACAGTTTTATATCTTTACCTTTATTCTTTTTACTAACAGAAAAAGAAAAAACAACATGATTTTTATAAAAATATGACACTTATGGAATTTGGAAGAAAACCTTTCGAATTTGAAAAAAACAAGACAGTTGCACTTAAATTCAAAAGCTCAAAGCTATCTTTAAACTATTATTTAAAGTCAATATTTCTTTTTAGTTTAAGTATAAGTGGTCTAATGTTATATATTGCATACTTTCAGATTTTTAGAATGATTCCCAAAGTCACAGTTTATCACACTTACCCCCTATCACACTTACCCCACTTGACCCTAGCTGAATTGAATTTAACAATATGTCAGAAAACTGTTTGTTTTTGTTAATAAACGTGCACAATTGACTAATAGTAAAAGTAGTTTAGAGTTGTTACAGATGTTTAAACAAACACTTGTTATAAATGGAACTCGAACTAAGATTTAGATTCAATATTCCTCAGAGTAGCTTGATCTTAGATCTTGAGAATCTTATGATTATTATTGGCTTTATTGGAATGGAAAAAGATAGGAACAATTCCTCGTATTTTTTACGGTCTCGAACTAAGATTTTTACTATTTCGATAATGAAGAAGCGTTAGTTGCTCTTCATTATAACGAACTGGTTTTAAGACAGGATGGTTTTTTTTTTGCTCCACATCAGCCTCTATCGATGACAGTTTTCCATTGATAGCATTTCAGTCAATGCCTTAATCTTAAGATCTTTAGTTTGAGGGTGCAATACGAACCCTCCTCCTCGGTTTTATTACAAAAATATCACCTCAGTTGCGAGTTAACTAAAATGGTTTATTTTTTGAAATACACAATGCGTTTCAGGTGAAAAAATTAACAAAAATTCAATAAAAAATTAACAAAAATTCAATTAAAAAAAAATTAACAAAAATTCAATTAAAAAAATTAACAAAAATTCAAATTAAATAGTTAACAAAAAATTAAATTGCTTCAAACACCACTTGACTTTCAATTACCACTCAATAAACCAATGCACACATTTAAAGAACCTCTTCGGAGGCGCTGGCAATCAGCTTAATAAAGGTAATTTTATACACAATAGGGGAATTTCAATAACTTTAAAACCTAAACTTTCCATGGCATCTACCTCCTGCGCCTGCCACAATATTCACGAAAACCTTATTATGACATCTGATCCATGTGCAAGAAACTCGTGTACCAAATTAGAAGTCCATAACTCTTTTAGTTCGATATATAGAGTGGTTTCAAACAGACAGGCGGACCAATATTCAAAAGCCACTTTTTCAGAATCAGCACTATTCCAGAGCGTGTAGAAAACACAAAATCTCCACTTCGGATTTTCGACCCCGTTGCAATTCTATCATTACCTTATATTTTATATTAGGTAATTGAAAGTAAATCATTACCTGATATTTCATATTAGATAATTAAAAATAAAATAGATGCAAAAAAAACATCACCAAATAAATTCTTCAAAGCTGCATAATTTGTTGGTGCTGCCATCTATAATCAAAAGTACGAACTACAATGTAAGGACAACTAAATTACTCTTTGGTGCTTCCATCTGGTAGAATACTAATAGGTATTTTATTTTATTGTGGTGCTGCCATCTTCTGTTATTATTATGCATTACTTTTTACTCATTTTATATGCTAGGTAAGGTTTAGTGGTGGTTTTTGGTTTGGTTTAGTAACTTTGCACTAGAGCTACATTGCGACTTTCGAAATTTAGAGCCACGGCCAAGTGGCGATGCCGACACTTAAGCTGGCTGCAAACTCAACCTTATAGAAACACCGCACCATGTGTAATTTAACGTGCACTACTCACCAGTCTCATATTTATTGCGCAATTTATTGACGGGAACTTTCTGAAGATTTTAGGATTTATTTAATATTTAAAATGTTATGTATTTTAGCTAAATATTTTAATAGTTGTCCTAGGGAATTTGTAACATAATCATTATCCTCTTTTCACCAAACTTTTTATAAAATTGTATTTCTAAAAAAGTGAGATTGTAAAAAATGTAATTGTCAACTAGAACCACTTAACGCAATATTTCAAGATCCACAGGGTGAGGGTTACGTTGAATTATCATCGGACTAGAGCTACTCGAGGAATATTAGCGACGGGCGTCTTAATTTAGAACCACTGTCAAGTGACTCCATTATCAAGAGGCTAGGGTAAGTATATTAGAACTCGTATTGGTAACCATCAGAAAAGTCACACTTTTCAGTCATCCAGGGTCATAAGAGATTTAAATGTAAGGATCTTGCATTCAATCTTTTTATTGGGCACGCTTCCCATTACAGTATATTTCTGGATTTAAACTCATGTCCACGCACAAACTGCAATTTATATGGACCTTAAATTACTTAAAATAAACAAGACTATTTAACTTTACAAATAATATTTTATTTTTACAATTCAATATGATTCATACATACTGAAAAAGCAGAATATGCTCTTCAATTAATGTTCTTTAACAAAGTATAGCACAAAACAAATGCAACACATCTTACTAATAATATAAGACAAGTTTAGTAACCACTATTGGCGTTTAAGCTCTGAGCTTATAATATCGAATAGTGAAAAAGCAATGACTAAAATACAGTACCAGAGACTCTTATATAAAGTCACGCTTGTCGATTAATTTAGGTTGGCGATATTCTGATTTAAGTAAGCTTTAGTAATTATACTTCATAAATATGAAATTGAATTTAAAAAAATAATTATTTTAAATGTTGATTTTGAAAGTTTAAAAAAAATAACAATTATTTATATTTTATTTGATAAATTGAGTTTTTAAATTGTAACAGTAAAATAGTATAATTTACAATCATACTAAGCATCGATAGTAAAAATCGCCATACCGAAAAAACTCGTCAAAGTGAACCTCATAGCCAAGCCGTGCTAATACAAACAGTTTTCAAGTCCTTTCAAATTCAAACTGTTATCAAACAAATATCTCGTGGTCAGAGTCAGAATGGGAGCCTTGCAGATGAATCCCTGAGTCATAAGACTCCATGTCTTCGTGCAAGTAATACAGACTGGTGATGGAACTGGACCTTCTGTAAGGTGGCGCCATTTTCCTGCAACGAAAGCAGATCTCGGACTTGTCTATGAAGACGAGAGGGCGCGAATCGCCATTGCTCTTGGTTTGGTCACTCTTTCGATAACGATTACGATAGTGGTGCTTGCAGGAAGACTTGACGTAGTCGGAGCTGTTGCTACATCGCGAACCTGAAAAAGCGCAAATTGAATATTTAAATGTCACACACATTTTATTTAAGGAAGTGAAATATGATACCCAAGTCTTCTTATAACTATTACTCATTTTAACAAAATTTTTGGGGTTTTGAAACAATTGTTTTTTTTTAAAATGGTAACTTAAAAAATTATTTATTAAAAAAATTAATAAATGTATTTTAGAGTAACAACAACATTGTGACAATGGTGCGACGGTAAAAGAGCTAATCATCCATAAGGTAGATGTACCTGTTTGTTACTGGTGTAAAAGATGACGCAAATGATAAAATGTTTCACATTTTATAAAATTTAGAGTTTAAATGACTACGAAATGATTTTATTTTACAAAATAAAACATTTTATGAAAAACGTTTTATGCTGAAAAAACGTTTTATGTTTATTAAACATTTTATGCTGAAATTCTTTATCGTCAAAATGTAAAATTTTGGTTTTCGATTGATTTTTTTAGACTTGCGATTCATCAAATTGTCTTTTTTTTGTTGTAAAAATCTGGTTTCTCAATTTATTTTTCACCTTCTTCCTAGTTGGCCATTATGCCTTACTATAAGCGGGCCTAGTGACTATTTAGATTCGTTTTGGAACTTAGCTCGACAATTATGCTTGTACTTTGTGTAAAAAAAGTGCACTTCAGTCATTATTACTGTTTGTACGTATGTGAAGGATATACAGGGTGTCCGTAAAAGAATGTCCGAGTTTCAAATTGTAACGGTATTGTGGTTGAAGTGTAATTGTAATGTGGTTGAAGATGACGAATAAAGAATAACTCCAACAGTTTCAGATAAGCGCATGCGCTTGTACCGCTACATCGTTTTCACAGTTGCAGTGTCATCTATTCAAAATGGCGACTTCTGAGCGTAAAGAATTGCATTTTTGTTTGGATGTGTACCGTATCACTAAAGGCGCACACATTGAGCACTTATAGGAAAAACTAGGTTAGTTTTCTTTCAATGTCATGTATGATTTGTTATATTTAGTATAAAATAAACTCCTGTAATATACCATTAAAACTCGGACATTCTTTTACATACACCCTGTACAATAATTAAACGATTTGTTTAAAAGAAACATTTCAAGGGCTGATTATGGATAACAAGAAATGAGAATTTTATTCCATAGTTCATTTATTTATAAAATAAAATAGTAAGACGGGATAGTTAAGATGGAATGGCGTATGAGATGGTCATTTCCGTACGTATTATCTTTGAAAACCTAAGATCTTTTATATTGCTGTGTAGGCATTTTTCCCATCACATAAAAAAAGTAATAACAAAAAAATAAAATAAAATTGAAGGGAAAATTTAACTCGGTTATTTAATTACTAATTCAATAGTTTATTGGAAGAAATGTTCTATGCGACATTTTTTTAAAAATTTAGATTTTTGTGTCAATAAACATATTGTTCTCTCCTTTAAAAGATTACAAGATTCCTGCTTTTAATTAATTTCGAATTAAGCACATTTGTTTTGTCGTTTGAAAGTATTGTTTTTAACGGTTCTAAGCTCAAATTCAAAACTTTTAAACTTTTCTCGTTTTCACCGTTTTGTCCCATAGCACATTCTTCCACTTACTTTTTCAATCAATAAAGTTTAAAAATAGTAATGCCATCTGTCTTTAATTATCTGTCATTTTAAATTTTCAAGAAATAATTAAATAAGCAGATGATATTTTTTCAGTGGAAAAAGTATTTCACATAGCAAAGCAATACTCTCAATAGGATTTTAAAAATAATACGTAAGGTATATGGGACGACCATTCATCTGAAACATCTGAAAAAAAATTTACGCAAACGTATGAAATCCGTACCTTTCGTTGACTTCCACAACTCCGATTGGCAGTACCCCGAGCTGTCCGCCGATCGACTAGAGCGAGAGGACAGGGTGGACTCGGGCGAGGTCTCAGGTTCGAGTCCCGGATCCGACAGCGATTCCAGGCTCAGGCACTTGTGACGATGGTCGTCGTTCAACTCATCTTCCAGCTCGTCGTCTTCCAGTTCGTCGTCGAAGCTGCTGTGGCGTTGGCGTTCGCGCAGCTCGGCGATCGAATCATGGAGGGAGAGGAGTTGGCGAAAGAGGTCGTTGTCTTGGGCGATCAGAGAGCTCTGCAGAAAGAGTTAGATATTTTAATATGGTAAAAAACTAATGGGATGCAAGCTATCGAAAGGAAATATGTTATAAAGTACAATTTAGCCACCTGAGTGTACAAGCTTAAAAACTCGTCCGGGGATTGTCAGTTTTTAACAGCACAACTAAACTAACCTTAAATAAAATTCAAGGTAACAAAATTAAAAGTTCTGATGTGTCTTCAAAACACTCTTTGCTAATAAATTAATATGTTCAAATAAAAAACAAAACTGTACAGTAACTCATTTGTATTGACTAACCATCTTAAATATACCCCCGGCACTTCTGTTGCCATAATAATATTTTTTACTTGGGATTTAATATTTGTTCTTTATTTTTTGTGTTTCCAAATTTAAATCATATACTTTTTTATGTTCGCCAATATGGTCCTTGTGACCCTTGGTTATCTGTCTACTGTATTATTACTTTTGTATTTGTTTTTCCCTCAAATTAATGTCTGTTATTTTTTGTGCAATAAATTATTATTATCATTAAAAAATAATAAATACGTAGAAAATTTAAATTTTGAATTAAAACACATAAAATTTTAACACATTGAGCCATTTGATAGTCCTTCAAATACTCTTTGTTTGCTATAAACTTCGCACCAGAAATAATATTTTGTCACAATCAAAAACAAGAAGTTCATAAAGAACTAAAATAGCCTACTTTCCTGTTACTTAAATACTTACTGAAGTTCTAATCGGGAAAAAAAAACTAGGTCCCTAAAGTAAATATCATCAACAGCCGTTTCTACACTAGATTTATACACATTAGAAAAAAAATCGAAACACAGCACCCAGCTATAATTTAAACTTCTAAAAGCCAAAATCAACTATTTTCCTTAATATTCGTTCGCAAATTAATTAAATATTATTTATCATCTGCTCGTGATTTATTTGTAGTTCGAAGAATAATTAAATATTTATTAATAACAAAAGTAATGAAATTACTCCGAACTGCATTAAACAATAAGAAATGTAAATTAAAACTAAGCATAATTGCATGCAGAAGTATGCCTTGCCGCTTTCTTGGTAGATAAATAATTAATAATCAAAGAATCAAATTTTTGCTACATTTTATGACGTCATTCCAAACTGATTCATGAAAATATTATTTTGCTTCAAATATGTTTAAATAAATAAAGTTTCTCATGCCATTGTTGATTTGGCAACAGTGATTTAAATGACTCAAAATTGAATTTCAATGCTAATTCAATGGGAAATTCGCCGAAAGATAGTAGATTTATGTCCGTCCGGACGTACAGACAGACGGACAAAAAGTATGAAAGTTGGGTATCTGAGGTCATAGCTTTCTAACAAAAAAAGAATTTTTAAGATCCGAGGGATAGAACCGATTTTGGAAGAGGGATACGGACAGACGGACAGACAGACAGACGGAAAGACAGACAGACGGACATCGACCGCATGTCAATACCTACTTTTTCATTTTTTTAATTCTTTCGAATTAAAAAAAGAAAAGTAGGCTAAAAAAAAAGCAACCGTGACCACAGGGATTCAAAGACGGGAACATGGACAATCGGACACGTAGAATTGCATAACCTTGCATCCCGTATTGTCACTGAATTACGAACAGTACATTTACTTTAAATAAATCTAAGTATTATGCATCTCTCTTATGTGTCAAAATGAAATACCTTAATACGGAATTTTAAAATCTATATATATAAAAGAAAGTCGTGTTAGTAAGACCATTTATAACTCAAGAACGGCTAAACGGATTTGGCTGAAAATTGGTGGGGAGATAGCTTAGAACCAGGAATAGGCTATAGGATACTTTTTATTCGAACCCAAACGGTTGTAGGAGTGCAAAACGTGAGCCAATTTCCCCATAGGAATAACATTGTAACATTAGAATTTATACTTTTTAATTCAATTTAAAGAAATTTCAGCGCGTTCAGCGTGAACGAAAATTAAAAAAGAAAAAAAAGAGCATGTCGGTTTAATTTGCTGGATTGTTATTTGAATATTAGTATTTTATTTGTTGATTTTAAATCTCTTTTTTTTTATGGTGGATCAGATATCCCGAACTAGATTTTAATTACGTTTCCGAATTTAATTTAAATTGATGTTTACAAATGGTAAGAAATGATGATATGGAGGAATATAGGTTAACTTAAAGAATCGTGGCCGGATTTGGCGAATTTTCAAAAATGTCGCCAAGTCGAAGTGATAACAAAACCCGGCACTTGCCGAGATGGTTACCATCTCGAAATGACCAAAAATACTACCTAATTTCAAAATGGCCGACTTAAAACAGCGGAAAGATTCATTAAATTGCAGACCAGATTTATAAAAAAAAAGTGAATTTTTAAAATGACGAAAAATTGATTTTAAAGAAAGTAAATAATTATTTAAAATCAGTAAGCATCTAATTAATAAAATATTAGTATAAGAAAACTTCACAATAAATTATATGCGTTTAAGATTTAAATAGATTAACATTTAGAAATTGTCAATGCAATTGCTTATTTCGCCAAAGGTTGCCATCGGGGTTACCAAATTTGGCGTAAAATTGCCGGTCATTATTCTTTAGGTTAACCGGAATATATTGCATCTAATTAATAAAATATTAGTATAAGAAAACTTCACAATAAATTATATGCGTTTAAGATTTAAATAGATTAACATTTAGAAATTGTCAATGCAATTGCTTATTTCGCCAAAGGTTGCCATCGGGGTTACCAAATTTGGCGTAAAATTGCCGGTCATTATTCTTTAGGTTAACCGGAATATATTCGGCATAAATAAGGAATTTGTACTTTATAAAACTTTTCCAACCATACAAGAGGATGAATGTCTTTTTTCTGATGTTAAGATGGTGTAACGGTCGATTGAATTTTGGCATTGGTGGCTTTTGGCGAAGTTGAAAATTTAACGTAGGGTAGCTATTCCCATCCAGTTGTATGGGTTAGGGTTAGTTTGAATTATCGTCGCATTAAAGTTACACACGAGTGCTATTGGAAACGGGATTCGTAATTTAGAACCACAGTCCATTTACGAGCCGACACGTGAGTAGGTACTCAATGCAACTTTTAATTGCGACATCGTCCGTTGGGAATTTGGAGGATATTTAAAGTGCCCTTCTTCTATACGGGGTATTATTCGTCGGACATTTTTAGGCTGCACGAGCCGTTCATAGGTCTGCAGTTATTTTGGCGATGCCCGGACCTGAACCTGGAAACTACCGCATGCAAGACGAAAGTCTTTACCGACTGAGTCCCCCAGCCCTATCGAGTTGTATGAAATATGAAGTGGAATGTTTACCACATTTGGGCAGTTTCGTTTTGCGCTAATTGTGAAATATAAACAGGCCATTATAACATATAGCTGTTCTGGCAATTTGAATAGGGCCCTATGGGAAAGCCCTCAAACTCCGGATGGGCCTGGATAAAATCAACCCCTCATATCAGAATGGGAGGAGATTATAATATCCTGATGGATTGGACCACAGTGGAGGGATCAATTGGTATAAAATAAAAGTTTACATAAAAACCCTACTAATTAGGGTTATTAAGGGTGCACCCGTGCAACGCCGGTTTTATAAAGCTAGTTTAACATATTTCTAAGCAAACGTAGTATTTTTATACAGAAGTAATATTCTTGATGCTAAGGGGTGCAGTTTGGGACAAGAAATCTAAACTAAATTCTCTTACAGACAGCCTGCACTAAATTAGAATTGTATAATATACAAAGAGAATAATAATATTTATTATCTTACAAAGACATAATAAATTTTAATTAACATACGAGTTTAGCTAATGAAACACTGGTAAATTGAATTCATAACAAAGACTGTTTTCTGCATCTTCATTTTATTCATTACGACACAATCACAAACAATGTCATGAATCACACTCATTGTCAGTTGCTTAATCTAAAGATGCAATCAAGTTTTACTTGCATTATATAGAAGGGAGTTTACTTAACATAGAGCCATAATTAAAAACATTACATAAAGGTAGACAATCGACAAAGTTATATAGCGTAACTGAATTTTAAACCTTGTTTATTTTTGTACCCCGTTCCCCTTTACCGTTAGTTAATCCCCTCTTCAACATCCTTTTTTTTTTAATAATTAGTTTTATTTTTTAATCTTCGTTTTAGGCTTAAAAGATTGGGAAGATTAGGTTCTTGTCGCGACCGGGATATTATTGTCGCCGCTGTTCGTTCTCTTCCGGGATACAGATGCGCCTATCTTGACATTTGGATCTTCGTAAACGGTGCAATCTGTGATTTGTTTCACGCGGCTTAGTTTAATTAGCTTATCAAGAGATAACGGAGTTTTATGATCATGAAACATTTACTAGACTTTTTCAGAAAACTTAATCAATCTGCCTTAATCATATTCAGAAAAAAATGCAAAGGGTTTATAATGCCTTCATGTATGTATTTTCACATTTGTCATTTAAATAAAAAAAATAAGATCTCCCCGTATAACCCACAGTATAAACACGAGACTTACAAGCGTAAGAGAAGGGTTTCAAACGTTAAATAAAACAGCATAAAACGCAATATAGTACGCACAAAAAACAGTACGCAAACATTAGTATTTGATTTCAGAAAACTACACGCTTAAAAGTATACCTCTTATACATAGGCACTATGTTCATCGTGCCTTTTATATAAGTTACATACACAAAGTCCCGCCCATTTTAGGAAAAAAGTTAGTGGTTCAAGGAAATCAGTAATACCTGTGACAATTTTTTTAAAAAAGAAACCAAGTAAGTTTTGTGCCCTTGAAAAATCTTGAAGAACCACAAGATTTACAAATTGAAATAAAAGAGAAGTATGTGCCTCTTACAGTTACATTGATATTAAGAGGCAGTTAATGTCAATTAATTAAAGATATTTTGTGCATATTAATAGTAATACTAAAAGCAATGTGAGACTTAATATTCAGGGGTACAAAAATTCAAAGCGAACCACTTACGTCAGAGGTACTGTTTTGACAGTGTAACTAACATGAAATATGAATGCATTGTGTATCAATTCGCTATTCTTTGATGTTACTAATAACTATGCATCTAGATTAAAGTTCTTTTGTAATCAAATACATTTATGAATTAAAAGTATTATTTCAAGCCAATATTTATTTTGTTAGAGTCAGAAATTTTGTTTATAAGAAACAAACATTACAAGCACTTATAAAACAGCAAACGTTATCAATACTTGCCAAGGGGAAAAATTATTATTCATTTTAAATTAAACGTTGAACTTTATCTTCAGAAAAACGATTTCCGAAATACTTTCAAAAGCATATTCTACATTTAAATTATTTTATTAAGGTATTTAAAATGTAGAATGGTGTTTGTAATTTTTGTCCATCTTGCTCTATTTTGCGGATGTGTGCTTTTGTTTTATGTATGGGCATTGCCAAACATTAGATATGCATGAATAATCTTAACTCTAAATATTTTTTTTAAATATTTTAATGCGTACCTGTATACATAACGGTGAAGATCCATTGTTAAATGAAGGCAAAGCTATAATGGACTCTGTACAAGGTCGTGGCATTCGGAGAATATTGCACCCATACCCACCCTTGAATTTAACGGTTGTGATTGGTAAAACACAAACCACAACATTCGTATTTTGAGAGGTTTTCCAAATGCAGTACATTGTCTTTCTTCTGAGTCAGCTTCTGGCCTCCAATGTTAGTGACACATTATTCGTTTTAAAGAATGGAAGTCGGTGAATGAGGATTGCATGGGCGTAATCAAATGAAATTCTGCAAGTTTAGTGTATTTTTTAAGCCATATGCGTTGTTTATGATGAACAATGAAGAAAATTTTGAAGTGTTCGTGTTAATCCTCTTTTACAAACAAAGAAGTATGGAGCTTAAAGAAAGTGAATTATAAAAGTACAATCAAAATATTCCCACAAGCGAAAAGGGAATTTAGATATGTATCAAAGAAATAACAAAAACCAGAAATTTAAATAGAAATGCATAAAAGTATTTTTCATAGTAAATCGCTTTACAACGATACTAATATACGAACTGGGTTGCACATATATGCATGTCATGAAGTTATTCACTTTAGTTACTTTTTTTATAAGGTTACGTAACAGGTGTATCCTTTGAAACATATTTAGAATTTATACATATATTTTTTTCGGAAACACAAGCAAATACTGTTCTAAACAATGTATAAATCAGTTAAGCATTTGAGCCATAAACTATGGACAACAACAAAAAATTACCATTGTATACTCATTCGGGTAATGTTCAATATTTTAGCATTCAATCCATGTGAGACCAAAAGAAATGTCTTAGACAGCCCTGAGGCATACAGACGTATAAAACCGTCATCTAACTGACAGGTTTTTACAGCAGCATACATAACTTTTACAAATTTATACTTTATATATATTTTTTAATTCTAAAATGTACAGTATGGAGGCATAATTTATAATCATTTGCTACCGAAATATAATTTTCTTAAAATTTAATGAAATTAAACTTGCATTTAAAAACATAAATTTTAATCTCATACAGTGAAAACAAGTTTACACTTCAGCCAATTTGCTTATCCCTTAGAGGGTTAACTTTGATACATGTTAAGCATCCAACTCATGTGAAACCAAAGGAAATTATTTTTCTAAACTAACTCGTTTGTCAGAGATTTCACTGCATACAATATCTCACCGTAATAAAAGTATCCCAACCATTAAAAAAAAGCATCTCATGAACTAACTCCCTACAGGGCGGACACGCTCACGAATTGCAACTAGCCTTTCGAGCACCACCCGCCACTCCCGAACTGGCAAGGCCACCGAAAATGAGATCTTTTTATTTAAAGGCATTATCTCCGGCCGTTTATTTTACCCAAGTAAAATGAAGTTAGGCAGCAAGGTTACGGGAAAAGTCGACCCACACCTTTGATGGGCACCTCTTTCTTCCGCTAGTAGGGCAACTGAGGCGAAATGCAAGGGGGTTCTGCTGCTCAGCCTACTAACTTCCGGGTAAAGGTAAAGGATGGGCCTGGCCGGTTAGGCACCATCCTTACCTGAAGAGTTTTTTTTTATTGTTGTCGTTATTATTGCTGATGGTGTTCTGCTTTGGTTGTTGCGATGATGTTTTTTTTCTGCAAAAGAGGTAGTAAGGGTGAGGAGGTCTGCCTTCTTAAGGTCAGGGTCGTTTTGATTTTTTACGCGCCATTGAATCATTTGCGGTTGTGAGTAGAGCGACGCTGAAGATACCAGTTACATCATAGCTCAAGCTAGTTACCTAAGAAGTTGACCAGTTTGTAATGTCTTCCATTGTTTATATTTTCAATGTTTGATTGATATAGAAAATATAGTGGAAGCTATTGCATAGTAAAGGAATACTAACAATATTCGTATGTGTATAATTACTATTAAAGTTCAGGTGCGGATGTAATATTTCAACCTCGAAGAAGGAAGGCAATTTAACACCTGATAATATTTTTTTGTGTAATTTAAATTATTTTTTGAATAATTAATGGTTTTTGTTCTACGAATAATTAAATAAAATGGAAATTTAATTATTATTGACCCTTCGATTTTTGAGATAAAATATAAATTTCAATGTAATTCTAATTTTTTTCATTAATTTTAAAGGGTTTGGTAAATGTTTTATCCCATCACTTTCGGATTTCTTGAATATTGTGGGATTGCATGTAACAAACACGTAACGAATTTATGAAGGTTTGGGATGGATTACAAGCCAAAGATGCGGAAAGGGCTTAATTACTAAAAACTGCCGATATGTAAATAGACTACCATGTCTTTGATCCCGAAAGTATTTGCATATTGTTTTAATGTACGAAAAATAAAAAAACGCGATTTTATCTATGCATTAGCTAAAAAAAAAGTATGCTATCAAAGTACGTCTTCCTTGCAATTAATGTTCACGGTTAGTTACGATCCCTACCAAACGTACAACATTAGTCATAAGACGTATTTCCCCTCCAAAAAAAAGGGGGGGGGGGGGAGAAGGGTACGCACCTTAAGTGACTGATAAGACTGACACCTGACTGCCACCTTAAGTGATATGCTACTGTAAAAAAAAAGCGATACTGTTTTGAATTAAATTAAAAAAAGTTCAAGATAAATCTAATATTTTTTTACGAGTTAGTTTTTAAAAAAAAATTGTAAATATGCAGTTTTTTTCAAATTTTAGACACCTCGAAAACCAGAGATAAATGTTAAAATTAAATTTTTATTAGAAAGGGGGGGATGCAGCACCGTGACGTAATTTTAGGTTGGGGTGGATTAAACGTGACGCAGGGGAAGGTGGAAGGGAAAATCAAAATTTCAGAAAGCACCTTAACATTAACACAACCCTTCGTCGTATACTTCAGATAACAAAAAACCTCTCCGAATGCATATGTGGGAGGTGTTATGTATATGAATTATTATATACAGGCGGTGAGGTGAAAAGCTAGCTTACGAAGAATCGATACAAAGAGGTCACGCTTCTCCAATGTTTCAACTGTAAGATAATTTTCGGATGTGATTTTAAGCATTTAATACGAAATATCGAAAGTAGAAATGTGAAACATTCTTGCACAAAAAAAGTTATCATTTTCAAGATATTATCGTAACACGATCTTGAAATGCACGTGCAAGTTCCGGGGTTAGAAACATCGTAACGGAGACACGTTTTATGTATTGTTTTAACGATCGGCAGAAAAAAAAATGTATTGGGAAAACCTGCAGTTACTTTTTTTTTACCACTGGCGATTACGATTATTCAGCATGCTGTTAATCGTTTGGCCCCAGCTATTGTTCCAAGCCAGGCGATAAAAAAATCTTTATACCAGTCGTACTGAAAATGCAAACCAACAAGCCATTTGGCAACGACCAAATCGATCCAAAGATGTTTTTGCATAAATTCCAACTAAAGTTCCAAATTGATCAAGAATCATTTAGCTGTTTAATATTTCTAAGCCCAACATGGCTTCTAATGTATTCGAGTTTAGTTGTATGCGTAGTTGTGATCGTTTCCTTATGCTCCGTTGGCCGACCCCTTTGACCTGTGACCCGTATGGTTCGTCTTCAGAGCTACACGATGTAGATAAATTCGTTCGTTTTTTTATTGTTATAAGATGCCTTATTCACACATAGCATTACTTGGGAAATCTACGGGGACTATGAGTTCAATGTTCTTGCTTAAACTTTCTTCCGAGTGGTTGTGTGTTGGCGTTCTAATCGACATTGAATCGAGTTGAAATCAAAAAGTACTCAAGCGGATAAGTGTTGAGGTTTTATACCCGATTAAAGGTTAGGTTCAAATAACGTTCTTGTATCAGAGGAAATATCGAATGATAAACGTGATCATGTTATATCGTATGGTTGTCGATTATATTGTCTTCAAGAACAGATCTAATGAAGTTGTTGCGTCTATATAAAAACAAAGAATAATGGAAATCGACAAAAAAACCTTATAAGTATATCAATCAAGATGCTTTAGAATAAAAAAAATCCACCAATAGATCAGTTAATGAGTTCTTCCACTCATTTATAATTTTGAATATATATATTTTTAAATTTTAACTAAAACTAGGGTGTGTAAAATCACAAGACTCTCAATTACCATTAAAAAAATAAAGGGAATTGTATACCCTATACAGTATTTTCAATTACTTTAAATTCTAAAAAGTTCTATCGCAGGCTATACTTTGCGCGATTTTCTTGAAAACCTTATGATGTCCGACAGTTCAGAACTCGTGTTCCAAATTAGAAGTCATCAGCTCTTTTAATTCGAGCTGTAGAGTGGTGTCAAATAGACAGAATGTGGAAGAAGAGGGACACAAGCTGTGTGACGCTGACTGACGTCACAAGATTATTAAGATAAAAGCCTACTACGGACTTGTAATGGGGAAGGCTTTTGGCTGCGAGATGATGTGTGTTCGGGAATGTCGTCTGACACTTTTCTAATATCTAAATATGATATATCTTCTGTTAATTTTTATTATTATCGAAGTAGATGTACCTGAATTGAGACTGTGTTTGTCTGTTAAATAGAACTGAAAGAATATGCATAGTATATTTTACTCTTTGCCCAAATTACGCCACACAGAATAAGAGTACCGAGTTCCTAATACTTTCAAGAGACAATCGCGTATGCGCAAAGGGTAAGTGCTATAGAACTTTTTAGGTTTTAAGGTGTGGCTGAAAAATAAAAGTTTAAAAAACAGTACGGACACCCTAAAATCATATGAAATATCTGTCACTTAGTTGTACTGGTAATCAAAAGTATAGTGTGGTGTTTCATAACCCTAGTTTTATTAAAAATCGTGGATAAATAGGAATTTATCTCAAATTATCTCAAATTGAATCTCAAAATTGAATTGCAGTACCAGATATATAAAATTTTGAACTAGACCTAAAGATTGAGAAACTGCCTAATCACTAAGGGCTAAGGGCTTCTCGATAATGAGCGATAAAACAACTGTTAATTTATTTCTTTGTTGCAGTTCAGAGACCGTTTCCACACCTGTTTGTTTCAAGTATTTTTCTCTTTATTTCCTAGCGAGATAATAAAAAAAAATGAAACATGGCGTGCCCCAGTTGTGTTGGCGTCAAGTGGAGCATGCCAATGCGAAGACTCAAGAAAACCCTATCAATAGTTTCACAAGGCTCGTTGCGTTATATTTTTATATTTATAAAGAAGTCATAATCCAAAGTCGCCAAGCGAGATACGTTACGGGGTCGAGTTCATTAGAAAAGTTTTTGCAGTTATTTCCGTCGACTAGTCATGGGTTCCGAAATCGTGGTTTTTGCTAATGTAGGCTCTAATTGGCGAAGGGAAAGTCGGTCGGTGAATGCCAATTTACACACTATAAAAAGTTACCCCCCCCCCCATTAAAATAAAAACACACCAGTGTGCTATTGACAGACATTAATTTTTTAATGAATGAAAGGAAGGAAGGGGTTTCGAAATTAAAATTTGTATGTTCTAATCTTTGTCAACTCGACGATTAAAAAACTTGTTTTAGAGAAAGATACCAGCCACTACTACTTTATATGAAGTACAAGTACGTAATCTCTAAAAAAATTCATATTTTTTTAATCGGTATTTATTAATAAGCTTTTTGATGTTAATTTATTTATGCAAATAATTGCCAAGGACAATGTATCGAATTTGCGACTTTCAATGTTTTCTTGACGAAACCGGAAACTAATATCAAAATTTGATCGCGACTTTTGTCATTATTTATCACCAGTATGAAACTGATAAGCTTTTATTTTAATCGTTTTCACAATCAGAGAAGGTCATCTTAATGGAGTCAATTTTTCAAAGTACCCATTACGAAAATCAATTAAGAAAGGTGACTGCTCACAAATATCATTTTCCTTAGCATCGATTACAATCTTATTGCACTGGCGACTTTAAGAAAATATTAATGGCGACCAAAGGATAAGTTTCATTCAGTTACAAATCAAAAATAAAACATGCAGTTTTAGATATCTTTTAATATAGTGTATTTTTTAAATCTGAGACAAGGAAAGAATAAAAAAAACGTGTTATGATCTACCTCCTTTAGAAAACCAGTGTTGATAAATGTTCCACCTGCAAGTACGGTTATAGTTAGATCATCCGATTCACCGTTATTAGACATTTGACATTGACCTGGTTATGCCTGCCTTTTTAATAGTCATTCGATGTAACAGTGGGGAAAAGGAAAGCTTGCGGAATTTCCCCTTTAATTGGGCTTACTCATTTTTTTCTTACCTTTACTTTTAGTTTTTAATAATATTGAAAAATGACGAGATGGTGAACACTCATGACAGTTCCAAGGTTGAATAAATACAGTAGAAAGATGCCGCCATTTGCAATGAGATAGCAAAGTACTCGTTAAATGGGAATTATATAAGTAACAATAGCATTTTATTTTGTGTTATACCATTTGATTGCGAATTAATAATGATTTTGAATTCTTTTATAACTATGCGCTGATTATTAATTTAACAATTTGTATTGAAGTATGTATGTATTATCAAATATTATCTTAAAATAATAAAACCAGTGTTTTTCTATTTTTATCTCTTACCCTTTTTTCGATGTTTTAATCACCGTTTTAAAAATAATTGTACTTGGTTTCATTATAATAATAGTTCCTACTAGCCAAAACTGCTATGTGGTGAAATATTTCAACATATTTTTGGAAAAATGGTTGAACCATTTTCAGATTTTGGAAACAAAAACCTTAGAAATAGTCCAACCGAATATACGGTGAAACATGTCACACACAGCCTTTGTAGCTACTAAGAACCCGATTTTCGGTGAAACCAAAGCTCTAAAATTTGTCCGCGGACCTTAAATATGCCCACGTCCGAAATCCGTGATGGTTGTGCAGCAATATATATTGAATTTTAGTGTTAAGGGGGAATGGGCGCGCTGGACGGCGGGTCTCCAAAGCAAAGTGCTTCAGTGTTAATCCAATAGAGAAAAAAATATTTTCTTTGCCAGATTTCTCCGGCTGTATTGAATATTTTTACAAGCGGGTTTTTTTATGTGATAAATGTAGCTGACTTACAGGTCCCGACAATCCCAATTTTTGAAATTGGTTCGAAATTTTTTTAATATTCAGTAAATAATTATACACAAAATATTAGAAGCAATTTCAAAAAGTGGGATTATAGAGACCTGTAAGTTATATACATTTATCATTAAAAAAAACCCGTTTGTAAAAATATTCAATAAAGCCGGAGAAATGTGGCAAAGAAAATAATTTTTTCCTATTGGATTAACACTGAGGCACTTTAATTTGGAGACCCGTAGTCCAGCGCGCCCATTCCCCCTTAAGTTACCTCCGAGATTTCCTGGCAAATTGAAAGTACTAAAACATTTTTAATTTCCGAGTGGAGTTCTGGAAAAAGTGCTTATTTTTTTTGTTTTATAGTGGAGATAATATGGAGTCTCACAATTTTAGAAGGATTCCTGATGGAGTTTCTCGAAAATTTAAGATTTCCGGGAATTCGCTTTTACTTTTTTAATTGCTTAAGTTTAGATATCTTAAAATCGTCATGCTTCCCGATTTCTTAAAACCCAACAATTTCCTGAATTGAGAATCGGTAAAGAATTACAATTTCAGAATCATCGGAAATTCCGTCTTCAAAATCGTTGGAAATTCCCGATTTTTGAATCGCGGAAGTTTGTCCATTTCAGTATCTCCGGAGATTCCTCACTTAAGAATCGCTGTATAAATTGGTTTCTTTTGTAAGCAACCACAAATGACTTAGTTGGAGATTTTGATGCTGACTTATTGATGATTGGTTAACAGATTTCCGGATAAAAGAGGGATGGATAATCTTACTGTACACTGTGAAAAAAAATCTGTAACCATAACAAAAATATTTTTTGTAAAAAACTTTTCCTAGAAAATTTCTAGTAAATAACTACTAAAAATAGTACTGTAAAAACACTTAATATATTTGTGTTAACATTACATATATATATCTTGTATATTTACAAGACTTTTTTATGTATGCTATACATGTAATGTTTTTGTAATTTTACAAGACTTTTTTACGTATATTATTATTATTACTTATTTTCTAGCAAAACAGAACAATTTTCATTATATGTTATGACTTATGACTTTCTTGGTGGGGGCAAGTTCGCCGAGCACTGCGACCTCAGGTCTATTGTACTCAACCCCAGAAATGACACAAACACATAGACAAATAACAACATTTATTGACAAACAAAAACATCCATGCCTTACCGGGATTCGAACCCGAACCCAGAAGCTCCAAAGGCTAGCTCCCTAACCGTTGCGCCACCGGGTCGGCTTCATTACATGTTAACGAAATGTTCATCAACATAAAACATTAAACAATCGGAACAATGTCGAATACAAAAATAAGAATTATAAATAGTATAATAGAAAGAGATAAAAGTTATTCACCTATATTTTATACCTGTATCAAATTTAAAACGTTATATCATTTTTAAATGGCGATGAATTGATCCAAATCACAAACGAAACTTTAGAAGCGATGCGCGCGCAACTTCAAGTCGAAGATGATTGGTTGAAAAAAATTGCGAATACTAGAACATTTCCTGTAACTGTAGAAATGAGGATTTCTGTTCAGAATTACAAAAACTTTTTTTGTAAAATTGGTTATTTCTGTAACGTTACAAAAACATTTTTTGTATGTTTACAGTATTTTTTTCTCAGTGTACGATTTTTTACTGTATTTGGTACTTGAAATTCACGAACAGAGGCAAAGTACAAATTATCAAATCATTGTTGTTAATGAAAAACAATTCTTTCAAGAAGATTCCTTTTGGTGTTCTCACATTCATTTGTGGTTATTGATAAAATATTTAATTTCCCAATAACTGTTTTGCTGTCCCGTTACGTCATTGAAACTGCAAATACAAACAATCTATACGCATTTCTCTCATTAGCAAAATTCAGATTTGAGGACAACTGTTCCAAGTGGAACAGGATCAATATAATTTCTCCGCATGACCAAATCCTTGTGTTTTCTGTAAAAAGAAATCAATTTTCTAATGAATATGTGATTTTTCTTGCCTATTTTCCGTTCTTTTTTGTTGTATTTTCTTTTTCTCAGCCCCGATTTTCTCTAGTTATGGTCAAAACGGTGACCCTAATTATATTTTGACGCTATTCTTCGGCGTTGCGCAAACACAATCGATGATTTGCATCGGTAATGATAGTTATCGGTAATCGATACATTGTTTTTTGGCGATAAATGGACAGGATAATGGAATGAGTAAAAAAAAATGTCCTCATAAACAAGACCGAAAAATTTCTGGTGCACAGCAATTAAATATTTTTATTGATGACACATTCGGAAAAAATTCAATTGAATTAAACTACTCCAATGTCTATAAAATGTTCTTTACGTGATTTAGATAACTAGTTGTTAATTTTAGAAAATAAAATCCTGAAATATGCCTTAAATAATAATGGTATATCTACTGAAATGCCTTTATAATGTGGTTCTAAAATACGGTTTCCGTCGCCAATAGCCCTCGTGTAGCAACTCAACAACAACTTTTTTAAAAGTGAAATAAAGGTTAATGTACCCATTAAAAGATTAAAACATATCCCCCAATAAAACCTTTAATGTCCATAGTCTTACAAATCAATTGGAAACTAAGACAACTATAAGTTAGTTCCATTTTTTTTTTACAAATTTTATTTTTAATGACTATTACCGTGTCATGCTTTAAACTATTAGTATCCTCGCACACACAAATTGAAAGATAAGTAGCTATGTATAGTAACACAACGGAAAGGGAAAAACTTTTTAATCCCTTTTATTAGATGCTAACTTTTCCTTATTTGTTTAAATAATTACACAATACCCATTGTTTGTTTTTTCTTGTCCTTAGTGTTTTGTAGAGCCATTTGGTTTTATGTATTAAGTTGGATTAAATTATTGTAAAGATTTTTTCCCCCCGTTAATTACACTTTTGTTTTTCACTCGCTATGTAAACGAAAAGTAATAGAAAAATCCTTTAAATCGCTTAAATTTTAAGAAGTCATATGGTTGTCTATATTAAATCATCTGTTTATTAAAATTTTTGATTAAAATATTTACCAAGCTCAAATCATATCAAATTAAAGACTTTATTTTCGTAATATAGTAATTTAAAAAATATATAATAGTGATATATCCAATTAATTCCCTCCTGACACCCTATCTTCTATATACAAATTACAATGGAAGATTTTAAGAAAACAACGAATGGGTTATAAAGTGAGATTTCAACCATCCAATACCATACATTTTGTATACACCATACATATGCAAATATTCCAAGGAGTTATCGCCATAAAAATTAAAAGTAAACAAAGGAAAAAGTGTATGTTATCAGTTATTGAAGATGACTAAAGAATTTTTATTCGTTAAAGGGCGTATTTGCAAATGATTCCTTTCCAAAATACCCAATCCATTAGTAATGATTTGTTCTACGAATGCCTTCCATTTTGTTGGTACAAAATTGTTCTCTGACCTTCTAATTTGGGTGTAGTTGACATCAAAATAGACAGGTGGAGTTCTTATACGTGCAGTGATAACTATATTTCTTCTTCGATTAAAGTATGCATGGTTTTACCTGTGGGAAAATTTCCTTTTAACTACGCTCATTACTTTCACGGATTTTGGCGTCACTGAAATTACTTTTGTCGCCACTGGAAATTATTTTATAATTTGACTACTCATTATGTTAATGAAAACCGGAAAAGTATATATTAAGCTCTTGTTTATAAGTTCTTAATGTGAAAAACATTTTGAATTGACATGCTTATACGTATTATTTCGTACGGATACTTTAAATAGAATAAATCTAAGAAGTAATGATATATTTATAAATAATATAAATAAAAGTGGTTACTTGTTTAAATTTTACATTTTTGCTAATTATTAAAATATTAATTCATATGCATTAGGTTCGAAGTGATTATAGTTTACTGAAACTAATTTTAATGCAAAACAAAATAAAGGAACAATTAAATAAATGCATTTAAGATGCTTATAATAACTATTTTTTATTTGAAATAAGGGATGTCATTAAAATAGTTACTAAAACGTACGTATTGATTTACTCTTGATTCGTTGATATCATTTTAAGATTTTATTCTATTTATAAAGGTATAGTTTTCCATTTGCTCACAATCTTATTTACAAAACTAAACTATTTTTTTAGTAATATTATCAACATTATTATTATTAGTTATTCGGCAATAACAAATTATCATTAATAATAAACGTTACATTTAATTAATTATGTTAAACCTCCTTTAATAATACCTCTATTAAATGCAAATGAGTCGTTATCTAATGAATCGAAAGTTTGCAACAATTTCACAAAAACATTGTAATGTCAACTAAATTGGCGGTCGTGACAGATAAAATAAATAGGAAACTACTCTTTTTGTCAATAAGGACATTTAAATTGTGATTGATTTTTAACATAGATTTCTTAAATTTATTTAGGAAGTTTTTGTAGTAGTGCTCAAAGCCAAATGGAAACTTTTTTCGAAAAAGGGGTAACCCTATTAGTCTTAATTAGTTTAGTTATGATGTAATGATTGTACCGGTAAAAAATTGAATTTTGATTGCAATCACAATGCATAGACAAAATGTTATTAAAATGACACTATGACCTATAAATCTTCTAGAAAACAGTTCTGAATAAATAAATTTTTCCGAATATAACGAAATAGTTTTTTGTGACCTAAATTCACCATACTAATTTTGATTGTTATTAATCGCTAAGAAAGCATTCTGTTTAATATTAATTTCATACAAATATAATTTCTTATTCAAAATCAGTTTTAACGAATCACACTAGTTTTCGACTACGAATAAAATTTGGTCATCGCCATAAAATAAGGTCAACTTAATGTAAACAACATAAAATGGTCGGTTACATAATTTTAATTAAAATTTTTACTGTTATTCAAATCTTTTATGAGGTCATAAGCCCTAATTTTGTTTATATTGACTTCGTTTTTTACGTACTTTTAACTATTATTGATTTGAAAATGAAATATTTCTTAATAATAATTTACTTTTAAAATAGCATTGTATTCTTAAGTAATTATTAAATAATAATTAATAAATTATTTAATTTATGTATGCATAAGAGTCATAGTCTGATCATTTCTGAAGGTGTTTGACGAAAGTGCAAGACTCTGACTTGCCCTACAACCCTACTGACTCGATCTTATTATCTATAATCTGTGTTCAATGACACTTCCTCCCTTGGGTAATTCGAAAGAAGAAGAAGATACAGATGGATTGTGGGCAATCAAACTAATCAACAATTAATTGCTCCGTTCTGGAAAGTGGCCTCATCAATGAATCTGATCACGACTCGCGATTTTGTTGGTGTTGTTGACTCTTTGCATCACATAAATCAAGTTCGGCTGCCATAATAATTATGAATCGCCTCCGGCCGTATCGACGTTAATGACATTGAGTCAAGGGCTAATTAGTGCAATGATTAATCTCGTTTGAAACCAAAATAAACACCGATTGTAGTAAGAAAGTGTGGAGAGCGCACTTTTTCGGTAGACTTTAAAAGAATGTAATTTGCAAGTCAAGATGATAATACCATTTATTTGATAGTTATACTTTTCTAATAATCAGTTACATAATATAGAATCTGATTTATAAAAGCGTAATGTAACTGATTTCTTTTTCCTTATTTGGTGTTTTATATAATGAGATTAATACATAAATGTAAGATGTAACTTGCCATACTTCAATTTAAAGAAAAAATAAGTTAAGAATTTTTTTTATTCATAGAAACAGCGACACAAATTAAATTAGTCACACAAAGTATTACTAACATTCTTAAAGAAGCCATTCATTTAAACTAGACCTATACATTTTATCACATAGGAGGCGAATGATAAATGTTAACGAAATTATCTAGGAAATAACAAAAACCTAAGCAAAAAAATATACTAGAAATTGGAAAATCTAAAATCAACACACAGTGGGGCCAAATTGAAATCTACTGCGCCAAAATTAATTCAGCTTTCCCAATCCGTCAGATCGCCATGAAGAGTTGTGTGGGAGTTATAAATTGCAAAAAAAAAATGTATTGTAAAGTGATTTTAAGAACATTATTGATTGGACATTATTTATTTTTCTCTTAAATCTTGATTTTTTTTAATCTTGATTCAAACGTTCGCGTGTTTAGGCGGCAAGCTAGGATTTTTTCCATGAATTTAATTTTTTTGCATGCAAAGTGGATAAACCCTATGAAAGAATAGCTTCATTAGGTATGCGTTTTTTCACTTCCACTAAATTACCAATGATTTTTGGTGTAGGAACAGTCTCTATAAGTTTTATATAAGTTTCATTATTAGTTAATGTTTCAATTGAAGGTTTGACTTTGACATTCTCGAACGTTTCATGAAATGGTTAGCCACTTTTCTATACATAAAAAAAAGAAATCTCATAAGATTGCAAGTTATTGCAAGTAAAACTTTAGGGAATATGTTCAATGGACTTTATATTACATCAGCAAAAAAATATTACGACATTGCAAGGCATTGCAAAAAAATTGCACCTTTTTGAACGCCGTATATACATTTTAATTTTCGTAGTTTTCATGTATTACATTTATCGAACTAAAAATATAGGATTAACTTTATAACTTTTAAAAGTAGCATAAATATAATATATGTACTTTAATTAAAAGATTCCATCTCACAAATCTGACAATTAAGCATATAAAACTGATACACGACCTCTCACTTTAGGAGTAGACAGTTGAATAAACAAACTGCAAATTAGTGTTAAACAAAAAAAACTTCCAATTTGGCAGCCTGCCAATTCCATACGAGCCATCTGTCTATATTCTAATATTTTATAAACATGTTTCCCAACATCTTAGTATTATATAAATATAAGTAAAAAGGATAGTCGATTTTTTTAGTTTTGGCGCGCTAGATTTCGATTTGGCCCCACTGTGCGATGGACGTCTTAAAAAAGTTAAAAAGCGTTCAATACATGTTGCTCAAGAATTTGACGAGGATTATTAGGACACAAATGGAAATGATTCTAATATCATTTTAATATTTTACCTAAGAATTAGGAAGATAAGTAAGAATTAAAATAATATTTTATGAAAAAAATGCTCTTAAAATATACATTTCTTGTTTTTAAGGAATTAATTATGAATTAGTAAGCAATTTTTCCAAATAACTCATCCAAGAGAGAAGATACTTATTCAAGAGAAAGTTTAAATTTTTTCATTGCGTTAATGGCTATAATAACTTTTAGCATACATTCACGGTTATTTCATTTCTTTTCAGATGCTGAAAGTTCTAACTGATCAGAGTACGATAACCTAATGCCGGTTTTTATGAGTTCAGTGCTTTTGGAGATTGACATGACCTTCCGAACCCCAATTATGCTGGGCGAAATTAGCGAAACAAAATACTCCTAATTGGTCATTTAGATGCTTCGGATTTTTCCCCAAGATTAAAACACGTGCCTAAATAGGGAAAAGTTATGCGGACACAGTGGAAATGAATGAGATTCCAATTAAATTTACATGGAACAGATTATTTCTTATGCGAAACGGTTTGCAGAATGCCGGAAACAAATTACACAAATATTTTTTCCATGCACTCTAAAATGAATTTAACCAACGGATTTACAAGTAAATTTGATGTTTTCTTGGGAAAAATGCGATGAGAAATCGATTTACCTTAAACAGACCTTAATATGATGGAAAAATTTAAATGATATGGTGTTTTTGCGTTTTAAATTAAGTTTTTGTTCAAATTTATATTTTACTTAAGAATACATTGTCCTTTCCTTACGATTTTTTTTAATATTTCTAAATGATGAATTTATGTGCTATTTGGTTTTGTTATGTAACCTTAATTTTTTTTGCACTAATTTGCTACCAATTTGTAAATGGACAGTGGTATACTACTATACAAACCAGCATTATGTACACAAAAAATTATTTTAAATTGCGAAACATTCTCGAGAAGCAACTGACGATTAGTTTAAACGTATCTTTTGAAAACATACTTAAAATTCATACCTTTTTTAAAAAGCTTAAAATTAAACCCTGGCAATACATTTATAAAACTGTGTAACACATTCACAAAATATCAAAGTTTCAAATAGCGCTCAAAGTTTATTGGCGGTCAAGTTAAATTACTTTTGTTTTTAAATATTTCTGAGCCCTTGAAAATATTTTGAGCACGAATAATAGTTAATTCAAATTTATGATATATATAGCAGTTATTCTATGGAGTGATCGTCCTTTGTTTACGATGACGTTTCAAGTTGCATAATTTTACCGCGCATTATGAAAAATAATTTTTTGCATGAAGTTATAGCAGGTTTCTCTGGTTAAAGCTACGTTATGAATTGGCTGTAAGAAACTTATGGTCTAAATCATGTAAAATTCGACAGAAACAGGTATAGAAAAACAATAGATTAATGGAATACTAAATTAAAATATGAAATAAGTCCAAATAGCTAATCATTAACAGAGTGGTATAAGTCAAGTGAGTGAAAAGTTTTCCAATTATCTTTTGGAAATTAATTTATATAAAGGATTTAATCACAATAGAAAAATTTTTATTTCGAAGACCAAGCATAAATAATTGCATACCAATGTTAAGAGTTACCAAAAGTAATGTTGTATAGGATTACAGATTAAAATTGAGGAGCTTAGTGGAAGAACGTGCTAAGTGACAAAAAGGTGAAAACTAGAAAATGGGCTTTAAAGTTTTTCGTTTGCACTTAGATACGTTAAAAATTGCACTTACACAAGTTAAAAAAAATACTATTTTTAAACTTTATGAAAAGGGGGAATCTTGTAATCTTTAAAGGAGGGAATAAAATATTCAATGACACAAAATTCTAAATTTTTAAAAAACTGTTACTTAGCCCGTTCTTCCACTAAGCTCTTCAATTACAATTTCACCCACACAGTTGAATCATCATTTTTAGAATGAAAAGAAACCGCATTAGGAAAATCATCGCACTAGTTTCCTGCTTCAAATTGATGATTCAATTTCCACCAGCGAAAAGGCGAACAGAAACAATGATGACAGGTTACATCACATTCCCTGTCAAACATTTCGGAACAAGTCCCGAAGATTTGGAAACGCACGTGAAACGGAAGGATTGTTCCAAGGAACACGATGAATTGCGATGGCTTTTTTTTCGTGGGAAAGTGAGAAATTAATGTCTCGGGAAATATGGTGAAGAAAGTCTATAGTTTCGGACCTTAAAACAATAGAGTAAATGTTGTGGATAGTCGTACATTGTTTTTAAGGGAAACCCGTTCGTTTTATGTAGACGACCTCGTTTTCATCGTGAGCTAGAATAGGAGGACTATAATATGGAATACATCTTTTAAGTTCCTGACATCCAAGTTTTTCACTTGATTTTTTTTGCTGGAGATAGAAATCCTTGAATAATTGCTATTAACCCATTAGATTGAATAATACTTTTAACAAATTTCAATAATACATTAGGAACATGATAAAATGTTTTACAGCTCAATTAAGCCCTTGTGTTTGTTTATCGTATAATTTTTCCAGAGTTATGTTTAAGGACAAATTTGTGGATATTTTTATGTTAATGTTATTGCACGAACTATTTAAGAGACACAAGTATAAGAATTTTTTTTCAAAAAAAACCCATTCATTATTTTAATCATATTACGTCATATCAAGATTAACAAACTAGCAAAAACTGCTAAATATTCAAAAGTTTGTGGACTGAGTTGAGTCGAGTTGAACTATCGTCGCACTAGAGCTGCACGAGGTCTATTGGGACGGCGCCGTAATTTAGAACCACTGTCAAGTGACGAATTAGCTATATAGAAATAACAAGATTGATTATTATCATAGAAATATTCAAAAGAGAAAACTGATTAATCTGAAATTTATTTTGTAGTAATTTTTAAGTGAATACCCAAAGTTTCCAATAATTTTAATATTTAAGATAAGGTATTTTATTATGTATCAGTTCATAAAAAGGTAAACTTTATTAAGTTAATTATATTTCAGGTATATGTTTTTGTGATCCAACAACCTTTTGAAAGGAAAGTATCAAAATGATTTTTTAACATAGTCAACATAACAAAATATGGTTATTATTTAAGGTTAAGATATTGGTTAAGAAAATAATCATTATTTAATAAATTTGATCATTCATCTTTTTAATGTCGTCGCACTTAATTGTTTGGCGATTTGAGTGTGGCCAAATGACATGTGGATATTTCATTTGTAATGGAAAAAAAATGCGAGTTATTTTTAAATTTGTCCTTTCACTTCAATTGTATGGAATCTGCATACATTACATTTATGCTTAAGAGTGAAAAGTATATCATCTCAGACAGTTGTTTGACATAAATGCTCCATTACCTCATAAGTAGGTTGAAAACCATGCTAAAGGAGGCCCTTACACATTCTGAAGTGAACTATCGTATCGAAAGTGAACCGCGCACGCGCGTCATAATTAGCAATTCAAAACACACATCTGAAGACGGATGACGTCATGCACAATAAAATGAAGCGGAGGGTGGGTGGGGGGGGGTTAAGAGAAAGGTGTCATGCCCTTATTCCGACCTGTCTTCCAGAGAACACTTTCAACGAGGTCTTGTTTTGGTCATGGAGGAATGGGTTTGGTAGTGACCCCTTTGTTCCCGAATCAACAAGTTCTTGGAGAGGGTTAATATTTAAATTTCATCATATGCGGCGGCTTTAATATCAAATCTTCATGATTTTTTAAAATTATTATTCTAGCTGTAGTTAATTGGAAATTTTAATAAATTATGTTGGAAAATGTATAGTTAATTTTTTTAATTGGTAGTAAATAAAAATTTGGAATTGGTAAAATCTATTTAAACTGTACAAAAGGTGAAGTACTATATATCAACTACAAAAGAAAAAGTTAACTTAAAATTAACAGTCATACGGTTTAACGGCTAGGTCCGATATCTAAGGCAATATCTATCTCCGATATCTAATGCTAAAGATTAAAATAATAATATTAGTATTACTCTTTTAAGTTCATTTATAAATTCTTTATCTTAGTCCTTTGAGATTAACCAGACTTTAATTTTAACTACTAATTTGTGTGTATTAGAATCTTCCCTCTCTACTAACAAATGTATGCATTAATTTTTAATAGGTTTTGGAAAAAGTTTTCTAGTTGAAAAATATAAATATTCCAATTTGTTTGATAAATAATTAGAGGACACAGTACCTAAAAAATAAATCGATTTTTTTTATTTGCTAAAACTAAAGTTTGGAATCTTCTTAATAAGTCTACCAAGTTTTAAAAGTAGAGCTATATTTAAAAAAAAAAGCTTTTCAACTTTTTATGCGGAAAGGTAGGAAAAAAACGAAAACGAATGAAAACTTTAAATGTGTTTTTCTCGGTGTTCATTTTTCCTTGATGACAAGTTTTTCAAAACGCTAAGGCTTGTTTAATTATTTATAAAAGTCTAATGAATTTTGTATGCAGTCTGTCAAATATGTTGGCATTAAGAATTGGCATTAAAATTGTTTTCAAAAGTAATATTTTTTATAAAAAAATACAATTCGAAATTTTTCTAATATGCTAAAAAATAACTACTGAATATAAATGAAATTTGGATGCCAATTCTTATGTAAAACAGATTAAAGTACATGAGAAAATGGCGGTTAAAATATTTGTATTTAAAAAAATCCTTAGCATTTTAAAAAAGTTTTTTTTTAATATAGGTTGAGCTAATAAAACATTAATTTTATATTGAATGTGAAAATTAAAAAAGTTTTTGAAAGCGGTACCACGTCCCCTTAAATAGAAAATAATAATTTTATAGAAAAGTGCTATTTTTTAATTGGAAGTTTAGAAATAAACGTAGTTCAAAATTAATTTTTTTAGTATATTACAAATATATACATTAAACACAAAAATGAAAAAAATCTTAAAGTTTCAAAATTTGAATATATTCTGCAAAATGGTACTGCTATTGTTTAAATTTTTGTGCATAAGGAAGTGAAGGTGTCAAAGGGTGACCCTTGGCTATTGTTGAGATGACCAGTGACACGCGTAGGTTCACACCTAAGCAATCGAGATATTTAAGATTTGAGTCTTTTGTTTTTCCGTAAGATAGATCACGATTACCATTATCTTGAACCTAATGTTTCGTGTTTGTTTTAAGATTTGAGTAATAGTTGTAAGAATGGAGTTCATAGTTATATATTGCGAAAATATTTAAATAAGGGACCATTTGTTTTTCTAAAATTAATGATAAAATCTGGTTATGGTTATCTAGCCATAACTAGTTGGCAAAGATTTTACCCTTTTATCAAAACATTATGGTCTTGTAGTTTTATTAGCAGATTTAAATAAAGAAGTATTATGTTTATGTAAAAAAAATTATATTCCACTTCTTTTAACGTAATATTTTAAAACGTGATTTATTTCTTCTAAAATTATTCATTTCATTAAAAGTAACACAAAATGAAATCACTATGCAAATTTAATACATTTTCTAATGTATTAAACTATATTACACGAACAACGCGATATTTATGTATGATGCTAAAATTTAAAAAAAAAATAGCGATTATCTAAAGACGTATGGAAAATTCGTCAAAAAAGAATAATAATTTTTAAATTTTGATTGAAACTTAAAACATATCTAAACACATACTCCAACTTTTGCTTATAACAATCGAACATGTTTTAACCGTGTCTGCTAATCATTTAACATCCTAAAATTAACAAAAACTATTGAGTAACTCCAGTAGCAACATTAATTCATTCAACTATTTCATGCCTATTCCCGTTTCAGGACATAGAATACCACATCATCCAGTGAAATAGATAACATTTTTGGCTATCTGAAGCATACGATTCCCACAGTTGACTTGCCAAGTATAACTTCTTAACTTGAAGGCTGAAGTCAGTGACATCTTGCCAGTGAAAGCCAGTCGCCACAATTGAATCAAAGAGCATTGGGCCAATATGGGATTTGGGAGATTAATCCTGTGTTCACAACGACCGCT
Source organism: Oedothorax gibbosus (assembly GCA_019343175.1). Taxonomy (NCBI): domain Eukaryota; kingdom Metazoa; phylum Arthropoda; class Arachnida; order Araneae; family Linyphiidae; genus Oedothorax; species Oedothorax gibbosus. Next base: position 25,184,771 of record CM033272.1, on the reverse strand, counting down.
CAGACATTGAAGACTTATGGCGCGCTATATTCTTCTGCTTGGGCCTCAAAAGGGAGTGTGACATGGTTGGGTTATTCGGACATCATTTTAATGAGCAACCTCGGGTAAAAATAGAAAGACACGTCCAGTTATTCAGAATGCGTTGATGTTTATACGGGAAATGCTGTCTTTGAACCCTATTGTAGGCCGTAGAAGATACGAGACAATATTCAAATGCAAAGGTTTGTGCACTTGGTTAGCCTGATTAATGTTATGCTAAATTTATTTTTAGGTTAAGACTTGAACTTAGGTAGATAATCTAGATGAAGAATTGGCATATGAATTCGTTACATTCGTGTTTTTAAAATAGTCCAAAAAAGTTTAATAAACATTCTACTGATTAATTTTATATAAACTGTGAACTAAGCTAAAAAGAAGTTATTAATCACTATTATCTCTTTCAACAATTCAATTTGTTAATCATTTTAAAATATGGTACGTACATCGTAACTACAGAGGGTGCGTCTACACAATGAATATAAAAAGATTAAAATCATTCCCTAATTTTTAAAAGAAGATCTAATTACATTCTTTCCTTAATTCCTATCAAACATAAAAGCATGCAGAATTGCAACCACGCTCTACTGCATATGGGGCGATATAGGAACAACTGCTTGTGAATACTATTCATCGGATCTCGATAACAGCACCCCCTTTTGAACCAGACCAGAGTTATCGCAGTCGCTTCCTAGATCTCTTTGTATGCTGTGTGTTTTTTGTAGATCGACAATAAGAACAAAGAGATTTTGAACTACCTGGTTCTGGCAAATAATGCGTGGTCTCTCTTTATTATGATTGTGTGTCTGAAGATGAGACAGTAGATTGCATCGATTTGGCCCCGCAGTTATAGGTGAAGGTCGTACATACTGCACGAATGGAGGTGTGATCTCGGGATCATTCAGGTAATGTTGTCGTGGTGTGGATGAAATGTCACACATAAAAGTTACGACGAGGGCATTCTTGGATATCTGAGAACATCACGTAAACCCGCATTCTGAACAATTAAATTAAACGAACAAGGATTTTGTTGCGATTGGAAACATGTGTTACATTGGAATTTTTCAGTCGAAACCTTTCTAGAAGTTATTTTACCATGAAAAAACTATTTTTTTAAAAAAATTCTATTATAGTGAACGTACTTTTCTCCAAGAACGTGTCAAGATCATTGTTTTTGTATTTCAACCTAACACATGACACTTACCTGCACACTTTTAAGTCTGCACATCGTTTTGCTAAGGATTAAAACTATCTCTTAAGACCCTGAGAGAAGACCTCACCTCGGTGTTAACATCCGAGGTTAACCCTTTCGCGACATCAATTACGATAGCTCACCAAGTGTGTCGGATTAAAGGGAAAGCTCTTCTTGAACATCTCACCTGGTTTGCTGAAGGTATTACCAACTTTCCCATGTCTTTGATGGAAATCGCTTCTTCCGCTATCCTATATGCTCTAGTTTGCATTTTTCTCAAGAAATCAGTCTATTTTTGAATAATGCAATCTTGATAATTGTAGAACAACGAACTCGATATTTTTCGAACTCTTTTGTAAGTTTGGGTGAAGATAACAAATAAGAGACTGCTGTGAATTTGAATAATATCGAGTATATATGCCTACACTCTTAAAACAAAAGAGTGAAATCCACTCCTATAGGGGAAGTGCATTTTCGACACCGGAAAGGAGTGGAAATTAACTCAGACTTAGTTAAAACCGCTCGTTTGTTTTAAGAGTGTAGGCCATAATAATTCCACGTGGAAATATTGTCTCGTATTAAGTAAACAAACAATGCTAAAAATTGAAAAATCTGGAACAGGCCACCAAAGTACAAGACCCATGGACAGCGTACATGAGGAGCAAAGAAACGTTGGGTATAGGTGATTTCTTTTTCGTATTGGAATTAAGTACACTAATTAGTTGTTGTTAGGTAAAATATTGTTGTGGTAAAGGGATACTAGTGAATCACTGTAGTGCTGCCATTCAGTTGGTTGGTGTCGTGTCCATGTGGAGAACTAATGATATCCGTGAGTGTGCGGAACACAGTCCGGATCTTTAGTGAATGGTATAATTACAACCTCAAATGTCAGCTACTTCCCTGAGAACCTCTACTAACCTTTTTTACTCATCTTCAATGTATGGTCACTTGTACCCCCTTGGCTTCTAGGCTTCTCATATAAAGAACCGATTCTTTTTTTTAAATGTCAAAATATATTACATTAGACCTTTTTATTAAAAAGTATTCTTTAAAAAAAATTAAAGCGTAAATTTACTTGAAAAGGATTAAAATAAAGTTTAAAATAATTTGATTGTAGTTGGTTGTTATCCAGTTTTACTAGAGTTTGGATAACAAAGAACGGTAGTGACTACGTCATGTTGATCACTTAATTTGTTAGTTATTAATCATTCAACGAATTATAAGAAAAAACTATGTAATAAGTTTTTGGTTTGGTAGGTTCAAATAAAATATCTTAAAAAGATTCTTCACGCGGATTTAAGTATAATTTGTCTGCTTTTTTTCTAAAAAGGTAAAGAATAAGGTCATTTTCGAACTATTGCGTTGCTTCAAAAACTTAAATAGAACCGCTGTTTGTTTGAATAAGAATTCCTTTAATTGGATTTTTCTTAATTCGGAAATTGTTATGGTCAAAGTTTCCTCTCTGCAATATGTAATTTTCCTAAAGCGGATATAAATTACAATAAATCTAATAGATTACAGTTATTGAAACAGGTGACATATTTTACCGGCCCAATCTAATGTTTTATAATAAATTCTAATTAAACAGCTGCTCTCATGAAAATATCGCTACCTTTAAGAAGATTTAATTTTTAGTTAATTGCAAATTAAATGAAAAGCATTTAATCATTTTCAGAAATAAATTAAAACTGCATTGTTCTAGAAAAATTTAATCAACTGAATTTATCAAATACATTTTAAACCTGGATGTTAAGGGAGGATAGTGCAATAAAATCGAATTTCTTTACATCTTTGGAGAACTTCCTTATACCAAACTAGTGAAAACTAATTAATAAACCAACTTGAAATCCAAACAGGAATAGTTAGAAAAAAAACCTTAACGTCACTATTAAAGAATGAAATTGAATTAGTACCACGTTTTGACCTAGATTTTGGGAGAATTTATGCAGCTAGGCTGGTTTACCTTGATTTCTAGTGAAATCTTTTCCCCATTTTGTTCTTTAAAATATTTTCTTCTGTGAACAGGTTATGTGGCTAGAAGAATGGGGAATTATTTGGCGCATATATAGTGTGCGAAATGCAAATGTTAAGTCAAATTGAGTTTTGAAAGCTTATTGGCTACAGAAAAGTACCTTTTGTGATAAAATAAGGTTTTAGAAGTTAACGCTGCAAGTGCCACGATAATTATAGATAACTGTAATTAGTAAAACATATATATTTGCCATCAGACTTGTGCCATTAATAACATATTAACCTTGCCTTAAGTTAAATTTTTTAAAATTTGTATTAATAAAAAAATTGGAATTTCTTAACCCGATGAAGAACGGATTTTTTAAAAATAAATTTACTTGGAATTCAAATGCATTCCAATCAAATTCGTAGGCTAAGGATGAGGCTAGGCCATTAAGGGCGGTTTAAAAAAATTGTTTCATACGTAATCAACTTCGATGATCAACATAGTTTACAGATAATTTAATTTTGCTACGAAGTTGTAGGGTGGGAATTCACTTTTAGACGAATGAGGGCCACCCAACGCAACTTCATAGCGACATCGTACATAAGGCTGGATATGGGACTACATCGGTATTTTTATGCGTACCTACTATACCTCTACAAGTCTACATAAACTTTTTTGTTGAATGTTTTACAGAAAAATCACTTTTTAGGTTGGCAGAGTTGAACACCGTATCTAATCCCAGAACCTCTAAGAAATGCTTTAGTTAAATAGAAAAAGATTTGCTAAATGAGTTCTACAACGACGTTAGTTTATTGGATGAAGAAACTTAGCCTCTTTGTAAAGAAAGAGAAAACTTGCTACATCGTTCGGGACAGCTTCTTTTATTGATTTTCTATAATAAATATATAATTACAAAAAGAAACATTAACCACAATGCTCGATTTTTTTTACTACTAAACTGATGTAAGAGCAATAAAAATCAGCTTACGACCTACAAAGCAGGCACACACAAAATCATCTTTTTAGCAATTTGTTTTGCCCTACTAATTCTCCGCTTTTCATGTGATACAAATTGTGGAAAAGAAAAATCGCTTTCACTAAGCTTAACAATGTAAAAAACTTAAGAGGATGTAGAGAGGCATGAATATAAAAGGCCACGAATTAAATAAGTATTAGTTCATAAGTAAGGTTACAAAAAAGTAATAAATATTTTTATTAAAAGTATATCCCCCCCCTTTTATTATTTATACCAAGTTATTGGTGAAAAAAATAGGGGTGTTTCTCTCCCAATACTAGTTTTAAACTATTTTTTTGTATGTTAGCATTAAGAAAATTGACAGACAAGCCGTCGCGCTGTTTACATGTAGTTGTGCATTGAAATGAACTCATCAAAAATTATTAATTCCTTCAGAAGACACTATAACTAAACTTCATCTAAGTAAGAAAGACACCGGAAATATTTAAATGCTAAATTTTAGCTTCGAATCCGAACCAAAAACAGGATTCATTTTCCGATTTCAAATAAACAGGGCATTCCGTCGAATTCATTCCAAAAATCTTCAAATAATTCATACGAAAAGATATGTAATGTCGGTCAGGAGAACTCTAGAAGATCAGAAAACAAAACAAACGGGTTTTATTACCGCAAAATGATTTCCAGCTATTATCTCAATAGTTTGGGAGGAGTCGGAATGACCCTTGTATCAATCATTAATTTTGAAATACATGGAATCTGAAATCTATTGTAAAGAATGACAAAACTGGGAACTTATATTATTAAAGATGGCTTTATGCACACTATGATATTTTTAGTGAACAGCTGAATACAATTGCTGGCATTGATGCAAATAGATAATAGTTCAGAAGTCAATAACGGTTTCACTGTGAATTTTAAATTATCTTTTATGTATAAACATTTTACACATGGAAATTTATTCATTTTTTAATATGAAATCAAAAGTAATCGGTTTAACTTTTAGATTAAATACTTCAATTTGTCTATAGCAGTAGAGGTTTTTTGGGGCACCCATAAATTCACTAAGATTTAACATGCTTTCAATTTTCGCTCAACTCACTTTTATTTTAAAAGAAATGATGTACATGAAGAATGATAGTATTTAACGCAAATATGTTTTTCTAAAAAAGTTGGTTTAAGTAAAATAACACAAGTCGAACAATATAAAAATTGTCTCAATAGTGCCGTTTAATTGGCGCATATAACCTTTTGTTGCCAAACTTTGCCGAGTACATGCGATATACGTCCGTTAATCTGTGGAGTCGAATCGACAGCTTAGCGTACGATGTCGCTCGAAGTTCCGTTGGGTGCCGCTCAGTTCGACCTCGTCATGACAGGTTAATTACGAGGTATTGGCTGTGTTAAAGCTCCTAAAGAGGCTAGAAATAGCAGCGAAACGATTACATGACGTAGCAGGAAACCTTTTATTGTTCTAGCTAATTGTGCCAACTTTGCTTACTAATGGCTGAAGTTGCGGCTGTTTACTTAGTTTTGTTACAAAATGCAAAATTTCGAATGATAAATTCAACTACAATTTTAATTTCTCAGAGTCAAATTTTGGGATCAAGATAAAAAAAGGGATCCTAATCCACGTTTTTTTGAATAATTAGATATTCTCTCCATATATATAATGTTATTAGGCTCTTTAGATATTTATCCATTTGTGACATTTCCTTCAATTTTGGTGTTCAGTGTAGTTCTCAGTTATTCCCATAACTGATAAAAACAAGCAAGCTGTTATTTTATATCATGTCCCCAAAGATATATATCACTACTCCCACCAGCATCGGGAGAAATTTAACAGTAGAACAAATGGCTTTTCGAGTTGAGAAGTGTTGCGGAACAATGGCCAGTATCTGACCTCAGTGCGATCACGGGGCGGAAATCGTTACGATAATATCGGCCGGCGTTTAGAGTTTTAAATGGAACAAAACCGTTTTTTTAAAGAATAACAAATTGCGATCAGAGGTGAGGCGAGCGGAAAAAGAGTTCATCTAAGGTGAATTGTGCATTTTATCTAAGAAAATTGTAGTTTTGCCAAAAAATGGAGCAACACAGAGGTGAAAAATGGTGAAAATTCATTGTGTAAGTAGATATTGACTGCATTCACAATCGAAATTACTATCACAAATGAATTAACATTTGTAAATAATCAACATGTAAACAGAACTGCAAATTTGGACACATAAAAGTAATATCCTGGGGGATACTGAGGTACAAACCCACATACTTTGAATGTGATAAGCACGGTGTCTTATAAAGTAGTTTCTTCTGAGGGCTAGGCTTTTTAGCCAAATTGTAAATGGGTCATTCTCTGTAAATGGGACAAATTGCACTTTTAAAAACTGAAAAAAAATATTTTTCTTATCGGATAATTTTCTTTATATGCGTTGCACACATTCATATATAGTAAAAAAAATGGTTCAGATCCTTTTTTAATTTTTTTTTTTTAAAAATACATATTTTCCATACTTGACAACTGACGTAAACTTCTTTAGATACTGAGCATGCGCCACAGACAATATATATGCGCATGCGACACCGAAAACATTGCATGCCTTTTTGCCTTGCCTTAAAAGTTACGCATGGTGTTTCAGTTCAAAAACGCATGATTTAAATCTATGTGGGGTTAAGTTTGGTTGAATAAAAGGCGCAATAAACCTACAGTAGACAGAGTACACGATATATATCTCTATAGGAATGAGAGTCTTGTTTAAATGGGAAAGTTTGGTTGGGTTAGCTTGAAATACCGTCAAACTAGAGCTACATAAAGACCAATTGGCGACTGGCGTCGTAATTTAGAACCACAGTCGAGCCGGCGCCTGATAAATATGGATAAGATTTAACTAAATTAAACCTAAACTAAAAGTCTGAGCCCGGGCAGACACTGATTTATGAGAATAGTGTTGATTAATGTGTCAAATAATATTACTATATTATATAAATTCTACTTAATTAAGTACACACTGTAGAACATTTTTGGGAGATTATAACTGTGTCCCTAATCAACTACAAATCTAGTTACGGCCACAACCACACTTTGATTGGATGGGTTTGTATAGCTGGTTTATTGATTGGCTCAAGGCTTGCTTACACCAGATGTCATCCATAGTATTTTTGAGTATGCATCTTACTTATATTGACTCTACGCAGCCATACAAGCCTCGTAATTTAGAACCCTGGTCAAGTGATGAGGTCGACACCGACCATACTTGAATATTGGCATTTTGTCAAGTATAATTTCAAAGGAATAAATTGTGTTAAATAAGTATAAATGCGTATGACGTGATTAGAGTAAACGACTCCTGATCGAGAAGAGCGGCTTAAAAAAAATGCAACCGCATTTTATTTTACAGTTATTCGTCATAAATCTTTTGATGATAACGCGAATGTGGCTCTAAATTACGATACCCGTCATTAAAAGCCCTAGTGTAGCTCTAGTGTAAGGATAATTAATACTAACCGTAACTCTTGATTATAACGTAGAAGGCACGAATAATCACTCTCGTGAAATATCTAAAGGCATGCGTTTTTAAAAAATCTACAGTTGAAGCGAAACAACCGATCGGTATTGAATGCGCTTGGAAAGAAAGATCCAAGATGAAGTTATCCAATGTGGACTGACCTTCAAGGCTGATATGTGAGTTAGTGACGTGTGAGTGAGTGACGATTCCGTGGTAAAAGTCAAATAACATCATTTTCAAAGAATTTTTCATAAGGTTTAGAGATTGTATGTTAATCTACATTTAAATGCTCACAATTTGAGACTAGTAAAATAATTCTAGCACTTATCTATATACAGTAAATGAGATTGAGTGAGTGACGACAGTAAAAGGCTCCCATGATATTTTTAATACTAAAAGTACTGTAAAAAGGTTATCACTCATGGATCAAAACAACTGATGGCTGATTTAGAAGCCTCAATCCTTTAAGAATAACATGCCAATTTAAATTCGATTTCTTAGTCGTCTAGTAAGTTTTTAATTGAACTTTAAAGCAGTGTTATAGGGGGGACTCTATAACCCAGGGACATTACATATTCATAAAATTACGTAAAACTATTGATGGTAGAAAAACATCAGATACATTTTCGGAAACTACAGAAACTTATTAACCATAAATAGTTCCGTAAAAATGGATTATATATTTAAAACGGCCTTTTTTAGGACGTTAAAAGTTGTGAAAGCATGCAGGGACAGTGTGGGGGAATGACAAATCGGGTATTTAAATGAAATTTTATGTAAGTAAACTATAATTATTTGATATTTTTTAAGTGGGACTAGTTAGGTTGTGGGCCAGTTTACACTAATAAATCACAAACATGCATATATAATTTGAAAATAAAGAGCAAAGTATCCGAGACATCGATTTGTCCCTTTTACAGAGAATGATCCAAATATACTTTAACAACATTAGTTTCAATTTTTAAATTTTATTTAACTTTTCATTTTTCTTTTATTAAACAAATTTTTCATTAATGTAACTTTTTTTAAAATTTGTATAGTAAATAATTTTAAAAAAATCCAATGTGTTTTAATATTTTACGAAATTTAAAAATAAATCAATTTTAAAATTTATGTGTTTCTGGAAAAAGTGAGTGTCAGGTGCTGCTTTACACGCCTGTGTGCCTCAGGTGGTTAATTTTATCACGGAAGATAGGGTAGAATTGCGAACGTGAGTTTTAAACTCCTTTCTGGGGTTCAATGAAAGACCCTCCAAAAATATTTTTTTCTTCTATACATCTTTGAACCATATTTCAAAATAAAAATATTTCAGATGTCGTAATTCCATCTCGAATTGGGAAATATATTAAATTAAAAATAAGGAACAGTTTTCGTCATCTTATCCTACGTAGTGGATTAGAAGACGAAGAGGTGTCAATAAAATGGTGAGGAAACAAAAATACTTAAAAAATAAAAAATAAAACATTTCAACAATGTTTTTTTTTTCGTTTTATATGTTGTCGTTTTGATAAGGAAATAGATTATTGGTAAGATACACGAATATTTCCTATCTCTACTATTTCTCTTTGTCTTACAAAGGTATAAAAAGTGGGCCTTCCAATTTCTACGCAAAAGATCCTACAAAAAGTATAAGCATTGTAGCGAATGATACGTCTTTAAGAAATACTGGAAATTCAAACTCTCTTCCACGTATTTAATGAATGTCATAAAATATCCCGAATTCCCATCTTTACGAAACAAAGAAAAGCGTTCAAGTCTACATTCACAAATCCATTATAGACTTACTCAACGCCAATCTCACAAAACCAGCGTCTGAAGGAGATGAACGGAATGCTTCGATTTTTGTCTGACATATATCCGGAGCCAATAACATCCCATTATTGTTCGGGACGACCTTGCCGACGGCCTTCCACAACTGGACTTTAAAAGACCAAACAATTGGCGTTTCTAGACGAAGGAAACCTGCTTTTACATTTGGTATTTCGCTCTACGATGCTATTTACAAGAACCGGAGGTCGCCAAGATGACTTGATTTCAGAAAGGGAGTTTTAAGAACCTAACGCAGGAGTCCCTAACACGATTTTAAAAATTTAGAGAAAAGGGTGCTTAGGAATATGCGTGAAAATAATTTAGTTAAGTAATGTTTAAATAAACAAATGAAGTATTGGTTTTTTCATATACAAAAATGTATCAAATGACGGATGTAGTTGTAAAATCCGTATTCTTTTAAGTATAAACAAGATATATGGTCGGCCCGTTCTTTGTCCAATCGAATTTACAATCGTTAAATGCCTCCAATGAACAGGGCGGACCCTATATCTTAGTTGTATTTTTTTATAATGCGAGTTTTGCAATTAGACCCTTCAATTGTAAATTTCATGTTAAAAGAAATTTATACTGTGAGCATATTAAACTTCATTGTTTTTCAAAGAATAAAGATGAAATAAAGCAGCATTTAATGTAACCATCAGCAATAAAATGAGAAAAAGAGGAATAAGGAATATTTTAAATATATTATTTAAAATAAAATTAAAAAAGTAATGATATTCCTTATTACTCGTATTCGCCCTATGTTAGAATCATAATCAAAAAAACATTGGTAAACTATTCTAAATGTTCATCGTTAAATTCTCATGATCAAAATTCCTCAATAATCAATGAAGTGTGAAATATTTCGAAAATTCATATTCAGTTGAAAAATGCATCACGTATGCATTGCTATTGAGTTACATTTAACCGTAATTACAACAACTATAAATGTTTATGTTTGGTTATAAAAATGTAAAGGCGGCATGGAATGGGAGGAATGACAGCAAAAAGTAAGAAAATTAAGAAATTCGACCCATAACAGTCGAAATAATATATAGTATACTTTTTACCATAAATCCGTTTACCAAGATGTTTTTCTTGCTTTTAAATTGTACCGTATACAATTTAGGATAATTAAATAACAGGATAAATACTCTGCTGGTATCTTTGTTTATAAATATCGTTCTGTCGATACAGAAATATATTAATTTTTTTAAAGAAATGCTACGAAATTTAGTTTATTTTTAATAAATCGAGCTGAACACAGACACTAAGTTTTATCAACACCGCTTCTACTTTACTTGAAACAATCACCAATAAATTAAGTGCTATAAATAGTAGCATTTATTTAGCGTGTTTTGATATTAATGATTCGTTTAATCAGTTCTATAGGTTTCCCTTTCCTTAAATAACAAGTATAAACTTTCGTTTGAACAGTAATTTGTATCTGAAGAACAGTTTAGCTACTTTTTTTTAAGAACAGTTACTTCTTGTTTATGATTATTGATCCTCTGCAATCTTGAAATTTAACGTTTTCATCTGTAAGCAGCAACAGTTAGGAATTTTTTTTCGAAAAGTATTGTAAAAAGGGACCTGGAAATATTTTAAAAGGAAGTTTTTTTTCCCTATTTAAGTAGTTTTGATTCAAGTTTAATTGAATTTTGTTTAGTATTTAGTAAATAAATAACAGTATTTCTACGACATACGATCAAAATATAGTGAAATCTTTAGAAATCAAAATATATATAATAATTTAAGGTTTATGAGTTAGGCTCGCTATGCTAGGTGATCCAAAAAGAATATGATATATTCATTTTAATTCATTAGAGTCTATTTTGGGTAAGTCAATGTCCACCCCCATGCAAAACAAACAATAAAAAACATTGATTACAGTATTTATCGTGTTAGAATTATCTTCAATTTTTACGTAATCTAGCCCCATTTAAATTGTAACTTTTCGTTACGATATTCATGAAGACAATTAAGAATTAAAATAAATCAACTCTTTATCTCGTTAACTCTTTATCTCTCTCTCTATAACACGCGAGAATTAACGAGAGAAATTTTCCTTAAGTTCCCAAGAAGCGATAATTAACCAGAAATCGAAGTTGGCATTTTGTGTTTAACCTACATCAGTCCGGTGTAGCCCAAGGTGTCGAGAAGTTATAGAGTCCATTTAAATATTTCTATGATTGAGTGGTGTAATTATTAGAGTTTTGTGTTGTAAATAAGGATAAAAAAAGGGGAAAATTTAGTATTTTAGGTTTGCTGTTTGAACTTTGGATAATACTTGGGATTTATAAATAAAGCACTGTTGCATGTCTTGTTCAATGTCTGCACCGAAATTTTCTCCTTTAATATAAAATGGATTTCTTAAATTTTACAAAAAATAAGGTAGTTTTTCAAATTTCAGTGTGTATTTTAGGAAAGCTTCACGTTTTAACATTCTTGATATTAAATTCTAAAAGTTTTAAATTCTCTTACATGTACTATTTTTACTGGATAAAAACTTTTTAGAGTAAGTATTAATAGTTACACACATATTACAATACATTTTAATCTAATAATGAAATGATTTTTATCAATATGATAACATATCTTATTAATTTTCTAAACACGCTTACATGTACTCAAAACAAATAAAAATGAACAAATTCACATTACGACTGTGTCGAGTTCGCATATAGAATAAGTAAGAATGTCATATTCAAATGATTTTGTACAATCACATTTGCCTTGAAATATGGTATGGTATTCTAAGTCATTATTAAAAAAGTAAGCTGTGTTTCTAGAACTTATAAAATAATTGAATTGTTATTTTTTTATTGGCACAAGGCTTGTTTCAAAAACCAAGATTTAAATTTTTTCAAAACTAAGCTTTAATTGCATTAATTTTTTATACTATTACAATCTATATTTTTGCATCACATAATGTACAACATTATCAAAATTTGTATCGCATAAACACAAAAACCCTAATTATAAATTAAAAACAGCTTTGTAGAATGGAATTAAATTTTGAATATAGTTTTATTATTTGAAATATTAAAACACTTTATTTCAAATGTTAAATGCAAGCGTTACAAAAAATACCCAAAAAGGCTTCCAATAATAAAGTACGCTGGTACAAAAGTGCGTTTAACCTGTGGATTTCAAGTCCCAAAGGCGTTAACGTACGTCGCTCGAAGTTCCATTGGGTGCCAGCTCAGGTTTCAGCCTTGTCACTTGATGACGGTTCTAATTTACGAGGCGTAATTTGTTGTATTTAAGATCCTCACGGGCTATTGAAATAGACAGCCAGAAACTTTCAAATCTATCTAAATATAGACGTAGTACTCGTCACTTGACCAGGGTTCTAAATTACGAGGCGTTATTAGCTGTGTTAAAGCTTCTGAAGGAGGCTAGAAATAGGCAGCCGGAAACGATTACCTTACCTAGACGTAGTAGGGGCCCCCCGGTGGCCAAGAGATGTAAGCAACGAGCTGATAAGGTTCTTGGTTCTGTCCTTATCCTAGCCATACTATGGACGTATTTGGGCTGGCGGAAAAATCCTCTAAAAATCACCGGGGTGCCCGAGTACACTGCGATATACGTGCTCGTTAAATCTGTGGAGTCGAAAGTCTCGACGGCGTTAGCGTGCGATGTCGCTTGAAGTTCCGTTAGGTGCCCGCTCAGGTGTCAACCTCGTCACTTGACCAGGGTTCAAAATTACGACGCGTAATTGGCTGTGTTAAAGCTTCTAAAGGAGGCTAGAAATAGGCAGCCGGAAACGATTACATTGGACGTAGCAGGAAACCCTTTTATTTGTTCTAGCTAATGTGTAGAACGTAGCCTGTAATATAAGTTGCGATTATAATAATTTGCACGTGACGGTTTATCATTATATACGCATCAAATACTAACCAGTAGTTTTATCAAAACTAGTTTGTGTCGCAATCGTGTCTTATCTAAACACTAATGAAACAAACAATCAAAGATTATATAAAGGCAACAACAAACTTCCCCGTAACTTTGTGCCCAAGCTCAATTCACCCCGCAGCCATGTTTCCCCAAATTCAAAACCGCCAACTTCCTCGTCTTCGCCAAATTGTTTGCTTTTTTACTTAAGTTAATTAAGCGTATAATTCCATATACTATAAGCTGACAAGACTTATTTTTAGACAAATACTCGCACGATAGAATAAAGAGTTTTTTTTACGGGATATTGTTAACCACGCCGAATGGTTGGCTGGGGAAATAATTAGTCAGTGCCCCTGGTTCGGAATAATCGCTATATTTAGATGTATTTTGGTTTTTTTAATCTCTATTTGAAAAATAAGTAATTTGTATGTTGTTAACAGTTGAGAAAAAAGGATAAAAGATTGGAGTAAAATAGATTGCTAATGGTTTTTATGTATTTTCATGCATAGTCATTATGAAAAAGTTATTGATTTCTCTTCTCTTACAGAATTTTTTTAAAAACACCATTCGATTAGAAAGAATCAGGATAATTTTGCTAAATGCTGTAATCTCTTTTTTTTCAATGTGGCAATAGATCTTTAGACAAAATACAAATATTATGGCGTTGCTATAATGAAAAAACTAATGAAATTGCGAATTTCATAAATGAAAGTTCTGACACGTTAACTTAATTTTTGTAAATATTTTATATAGGATCAAACAAATCGGAAAACTACATTAAATATGTGTTAAATGTTTTATTTCATAGCCATATGAATGCTGAGTTGTTTGGCTTCATTATACCTAAACCTAACATTGAAGAGACAAACATTTCGAAAAAATTTCCACGCATCTTTAAAACTTAAGCGATGACGTTTTTTCTGCAAATATATTGGTTCATACACTGACACTTCCTTGACTTGTCTTAGGAAACTTGGAATTTATATAGTATAAAAAAGTGAAATAAGTCACCCAAAGTGTCAAGTCTTCGTTCGTATGCATACCGTCTGCTCCTATTGTGCTGCTTTTCCGCATTGCATTCCTTGGCCTTAGTACTTTTCGATGCGCCGATAACCCATTCCGACTTCAGACAGGTGAGCAATCTTTCATGAAAGAATAGACGGTCACTGTTGTTTTGTTTGATTTATATATTGCGACACTCTATTGAATGATTGGAATTTTATAATGTTCAATGTGTAATTGTGATGGAAAATGAAATGTTAAGTTCGGTCTGATGCGTCTGTAGAATTATTGTTCTGCATTAGTACGAGTATTTAGTAATCCTTCCAACTGAATATTTTTTTTTTACTTTACTTTTAATAAACTAACATTGGTCCATTGCTAGATTGGAACCAACGATACACAAACTTTATTGTAATGCATAATTTAATCTGGTTTTCCTAAACAACAAAGAATTAAAACAAATGGAAAGCAGACATTCCTCAGTCGCAGGAAGCCAACATTAGTAATTAATCCCCTGTACGAATGCAGAGCAATTTAAAAAGATCGTTAGAAAGCATTCCTTTTACCTGGAATTCTAATTTGAAAGAAAGAAATAAACCCTAAATAGGTAGGTAGGTAAGTTGGACGTTTTCGACTGTCTATTTCCAAACACTAAATAACCAAACACTAAATAACCGATAAATTTGCAACCGATGCGAAAGTGATGTAAAGCGTATAAGAAAAGCAATTATTGTATTCATTATTTTGGATACTGTCTTTGACCTGCCTAGGTAAACAAATTCGAAAGGCATACCACAAATGCAATTGCATTTGTAAACTGAAAGAAATGTCACTCCCAACTATTCCACCATGATACACACAAAATTAGAAAGTATCATAAAATATCGACAATGGACATTTTCAGACTTGCGATTGGAAAGGGCTATTAAAGTAACCAATCCATCACCACTGACGTTTGCAGAGGACCTTATAATGGTTGTTAAGAGAGAATTCCTGTCACGTGTCAACATATTTTTGGGGTTTCTCGCTCCTTCCGGGCAAGAAATGGGAAGATTTATTCTAAGAAACACATAGGTCTCTAACCTTCCAAAAAGAGTTTCTTGTAAAGGGGCGTGAATAAGACAATTTACTGCATTGGAATCTACATGGATCTATCCGCATTTGATTACATAGAGATACACATTATTCCACATGAAATTTGATCAGCTTTTTAAAATATTCCCCGAACTATTTAGACGAAATTATTATAACTTTTTATAAAATATGTTAATTGCTTCTAATAAATGGTAATGTGGCTTTTAGAATAAAGCAGTAAACAGTTTTGAAAAATGGAAAATAGAAATTGCTATTAGGAGTATCACACCAAATTATGAAATATTTATCTTAATATTAATGTTTATTTTACACAAAAATATCCAAAAGTTTGGGAATTTTCTAACCTTTATCGAACGATAAAATTTTAAAAGAAATTTTCCTTTAATAACTACAAGGAAACACGGTTCAAAAAGGATCCCAAGTTTAATTAAACCACTCTGAGATAGGATATCTCAACCAAGAATAGTAAAAGGTCAACATATAAGTATTACACGAGGTTAAAAATAATCCATCATTAGAACTTCTTATTTCAATTACGAACCCATACACGACCCACCCTTAGTGATCCTTGAGTCGAAGGGGTTGTGAACCCAACATGAACAAGCGGCTAACATGCAACTGAAAAACGCCCGTCTTTTTAAATGTGGTAATTCGGATATTTGTTATTCAAACTATTTTAAATGCATCATAATTTTGGTTATTTAGCAGCTACGAGATAAAAATAATACTCACTTTTACAATTTCTTTAGTTTTAAAAACTGCATGTTGTTTCTTCTCAGTTTTTGCAGAGTATTCTACTATTAAAAATATGCATACTTTCATTACCTAATATGAAATGTAAGGAAATTGAAGAATTACGATAGGGTCGATAAATCGAAACGGAGATTGTTTCTACATGTTTTGAAAGGTGCTGATTTCAAGAAAGTGGTTTTTAAACATTGGTCCGTCCGTCTGAAACCACCCTATACCTTGAAATAAGAGCTATGGACTTCAAATTTGGTACACGAGTTTAGAGTACCTCTCTAACGTCATAATTAGGTTTTTTAGAGAAAATTGAGCATACGCAAATGGTATCTGCCACAGAACTTAAAAGGTTTTAAAGTTATTGAATTTACCTTATAGGGCATATAATTACCCATAAAGATATTGATTTATTGAGTGGTCATTTGAAAGCCGTTTAGTGTTACAACACCCTAAGTTTTATAAAAGTTTTGCCTATGTCACAAAGGTAGATTTAGTTAAAAGAAATAGCATCGAAAACAAGATATACATGTTCAAAAATCGAATTTTTTTATATTTTTAAACATTAACATTAAAAGCAAATACTTCAATAAAATGCTAGATGAAAAACGTGTCACTCAAGGTTTTTTTACAAATTAAACGATTTTTTAAATGCCTAATTTTAGCAATGCAATAAAGTTATATTAATCTAGTTTTCTGGAAGACTTTTCACAAAAAAAGTGAAAACCAAAATGTCATTTTTAATGTACGATTTTCTATCTTAATAATGCAAGAAATTTTATATTCATTTAACGAAGCAAATAGTTTTTTTCAACAACCAAGAAGCATGATCCGAGTTGACATTGGAAGAGAAAAATAAAAAAATTAAAAGCTCACATTTAAATTCTGCCATGATAGCGAAGTTAGACAAGACAATTTTAGCTCGTTGTTTTTGAAAGATTTTATTACCTGGTTTCTCTCGAAGATAACTGGTAAGAACAACAGATGTTATCTTTCACCAAAATCGGGTTGTTCACCTCCATACCATTTCCCATTCATAAACACTTTTCCTACGGGGATTCCGAACTCCACATTAAAAACGGTAATGAAAAACATTGAATCTTAAGAGAACATTAGAAGACTAACTGCTTTCGAAATAAAAAAAATAAGATACTAAAAAGGGTTTAATTTAGACATTAGTAATACTTTTCCTCCAGTTAAAGTAAGCAGCTATGTCGTAATATTTTTTGTTAGCTTCAGTTTACTTGTTTCTAATGATGAAAAGTATTTTAAACCGTTTCTATACAATGAAGAATTAGCCGATTTTTTATGCAACCGCATTGTTCTCAAATGGTCGTAATTGTTTACCTGTAATACTGTGTTATCTAGATGTAAAACTGGAGGTTAATTTGAAGATTTCAATCAACTATTTTATTTGTATAATTTTTATTTTGGTTGTAAGGTTTGGTTTTTAATGTATAATGATATAACTGATTTTAGACTAGTAACTTAAAGACAAATTCTATTTAGGTGGAAATATTAGTTTTTAGTCTAGTTGGTCTCTACATTAGTTATTTTTTAGTCTCGATTCATCATATTCTCTATGATGAATCGAGACTAAAAATAACAATGTAGAGACCAACTTTCTGGAGGTTCTGGATATCCTACATCTAATCCATGATCATCTAAAATCAAAGCATTTCAGAGGGTCTAACCCTGAAGAGATTAAAAAATATATTTAGTATATACATTAATATTTTTTTAGGATGATTTTTTAATGTATAATGAAATAACTTGTAACTTTTACTTAATTAAGAGAAATATTTCATTTAGGTAAGGATATTTTTTCAGTCTCCAGTCATCATGGGATAAATGCCCACCCTAGATTTGAGTAATAATCGCACTAGTGCTACACGAGGGCTATTAGCGACGGACGTCGTAAGTTTGAACGATAGTCAAGCGAAATTGAGAGGTATTTTGAAAGGCAGTTAATTTTAATCACAATTAATGTGTATAAAAAGTATGCTAAAAGTTAGAAGAATTTCTAAACTTCTCAAACTTACACTACTTGTCTACGAATATGTTAGTTTTCTCCTTGTTAATTTTCTTATTCCGAGCAAAAATGATGTTGTTCCGAGAATTTTTGAAAATCGGCTATTTTAGAAAACTTTAATTGATATTAAAATTTACATGCTTAATTTAATGAATTATAAAAGTTGCTTAATTTATCAGAAATACGATTACATTTAGAAAATTTTGATGTGCATAAAATAGGTATTTTATTTAAATACTCATAATTCGTACAAAAATCCTGAAGTTTATATACAATGCTAATTCAATGTTAATGTTTTATTAATTTCCAAACAGAATTTATGAGCAAAAAAATTCAATTTTTTGTGTAACCTTTTTTACGAATAAGCCTATGCCATTTAAATATCCGACACATTCTGCTCTAAGGTAGATAAAATCTATTTAAAAAAAAACATTTCGAGAATTTTTTAAGCATTTCCAATAGTTCATGAATCAGGATGGCCAAAAATACGACTTAAATTCTCCCAACTAATAGACATAACAATTTAATTTCCATATCATAATACTAAATAATGCATATTAAAATATGCACTACTATGAGTAAAAAGGAATTTACACGATATAATATTTGAGATTTTTTTAAATACCAAAATACTCCAGATAAACGATCATTTTTGACTGTTAGTGTAGTTAATACAACTGCAGATATAAACGCTTTCCACCCTATTATACAAAACTAATCTGAAGTATTGAGTTTTTTTTGTTTACGAAGCTGTACTTTTGGTCGAATTGGAATATAAAATCGTAAATTTTTTAAAAAGTATTTTAAGTGATTTATTAATCTAGTTGAACCTCACTTATTGCTTCAAATTTTCTAACATGCGTTCTGAAGTATTTTATCAACAATTGATGCATGGATCTTAACTTTGGGGTAGTTTTAAAAATACCTTTTAAATTCTGCTTTTTTTTTACAGATTGGTGGATCGTGTTTTATTTAGAATGCACAAATAGTTTTCCTATAATTCGCACAGAATAATAAAACATCGATTAACGATTTGCTTTGGCGACATTCTTTCCGGTCCCCTAAAAAAGTTGAAGAATGGGATAGTCTAACCTGTGCTGGTTACCTCATTAAGCATTGGACTGACGCCACCTGTAACCTGTTGACTTATTCAGCCACAAGGACGAATTTAAGACACAACATCGACGACAACACAAGAAAAAATATTCAATTCTTTGTCGCCACGCTGCTGTGGTCCGTGTCCGTTAAGGATGGTTTACTGCTTTCCGCAGTTACGGGTTGTGGTGCGGATGGGTTGTCGAATCTCATGAGAAAATAGATCAGTGCTTTAAGACACTTAAATGAACATTTTTCGAAAAAAAATGTTGGAAGTAGTATGCTATTTGTGCATTGTAATACGTATTTTAATTTTTTTGCTTTAAATCAGAATATTAACTCTTTAAACGAAACATTTAACTCCATCTATCTTTACATGCGCAGTAATTCATAGAGGTTCTAACGAGAGGCGTAGTTGTAAAATTTAAAAATATTTATTTGAATAATCTTATTAAAATGCATCTGGAATTTTTATTTCTATTATTTATATAACTTTCTGAATATTTGATGTTCTGTATAAAAAACTTGGGGTGTGTAACACTGCCTGAATTTCAATTTCAACAAATCAATGCCCCCATTTAAAAGTAATTATATCTATTTTATAAGGAAATTTCAATTACTTGAAAAACTAAAAGTTCTGCGCCAGCTTCCATTTGCACATACGCAATTTTCTCAACAACCTTATTATGACGTCCTACAGGTGCTGGGAACGTGTGTACCAAATTTGAAGTCCGTAGCTCTATTAGTTGATGTAGAGTGGTCACAGACAGACGGACCACCAAATGTTTATAAACCAATTTTTCGTTATAAGCACCTTCCAAAACGTGTAGAAATCACAAAAATCTTTTCAGATTTTCATTAAGTACCTTATATTTCACCTTAAAAAAATTATAAGTAAAAACTACTTTGGGACACAAAGAGGCCTCATTCATGAGACTAACACCAGAACTTCATAGTCCACAGTTTAACGGTTATTATATTTCAATAAGACAGTAGTTTATCCTTGACAGTTAACGATCGTATCATTTAGACCATATTTAATATGTGTGGCAATACTTCAAAGAATGTGTTGCATAGATATGCAAGAAGATAGTTTTGTACTGTCCTAAAACAAGGAGTAAACATTTTCTGTCTTATCTTTTATGTATGAAACCGTGAAAGTCTTACACCAGCAGCAAAATTGAAATAAGAACATGTCAATTTAGTGTCGTATAAATACGGTATAATTATATAACATAATTATGTCACTCATATTTTCTACACGAGCATTTGAAGAAGCTGTATAGATGAATATTTATGTTCTTTAACGTATAAACAAGTTGCGAAACATATCATACAAGATAAAAAAAAAATATCTATACATACAAGAAATCCTAAATATAACTTAAAAATCTAAATAAATTTAATGTTAGAATGACTGATAAATAAACAAACAAATGCATTTAATAACTTAAACAGAAGAATTTTAATTCTATATAAATATTAAAAGAATGATTTTAAGGAATTCAATTAAGTTTGACATGGACTTGTTTTGTAGTTAATTTCTTTGTTATTTTTAAGAGATTAACTTTCTGTTTACTTACAGCACAATTTTGTTTTTACCAATGAATTTTTTGAATTTACCAATTTCAAAAAAAGAATTTATTAAATATTTGGATAAACACACTTTATGAAATAGTCATGATGCAAAAAGTAACATTCTACAGTTCAAATTTGTAAATTTTTATTCAAAAATTCCCAAACATTTTGATGAATTGAAATTAGTTCATATGCTACAAATGTTGGTAGTGGTTAAACATGAAGATGAATGTGAAACTCTACCAAATAACAATTGCGTATTTACTAGAAAATACACATAAGTCTATCTTAAATAGTAAAATAAAACCTTGATTTGAGTTAGGATATGAACATTCAACGATCAAATGCCTCTTAATATGAACAGGAACAGTTTTACACAAATGGTTGAAGATAAATTAAGGACTGATGGGCATATTTTTGCGATTAAAACAAAAAGAGCACAACCATTAACAATCGGATTTCCAGTGTGTCGCATTTAGTTGTGTAAATCATATTTCATTTACTAACGCACCATTTAAATGTAATAAGTATTTGCAGAGACATTCAAATCCGACAGTCAGATAATTTTGACCAGTAGATAATAACTATAGCTACATAATTTTTTTTCGAAAAATTGCTTTTATCTAACAACCTTTGAAAAGTCCCCGGTTCAAAATAAACACACACGAAGATTGATACACCATATTTTAGTAATATTAATAAATATGGCACTGGAAACAATTACAGAATAGGCATATCATATTTACCCCAGTTGACCCTATTAGGTGTGCATTCTACATAATGAGGTAACTGTAATGGGGTTTCAATGAAGAAAGATTAGGAAAAAGATCTAAACTCATCAAGGAGTGATAAAAAATAACATAGAAACTGACTAAACTAATGAAGTTTGTATATATTAATTTTTCTTTTGTATTAAAATAACTAAAGTAGATGAAGATTCATTTAAATACAAAAAAAAAACCAAATTTTATGTAAGTGTAAATAATTTAATAAATCTATTAAATTACATCAATAACTTAATCACAGAAATTGTTTTAACTAATATTTAACAATTCTTTAGACGATAAAGTTCAAATTTCGTCTAAAGTTCAAGTTATAGGAATCTAACATTAGTTAATCAAAATTTTCAAAAATTACTCGATTAAAAATATGTACTTTGAATTTCGTGTGCTGAATCTTGCAAACGCTTGAATCATCTTTAGAATGATATTCTATGATAGGCAATCCACGTTTTCAGCGGCAAATACCATTATCCATTCCTGTCAAATCGTGTTACGCTTGGAAAGATTCGGTAATGTCTGGTAAAAAAAGGGTGGATTGCATATTGGGAAGATTTTGAAGTAAACACTTCCTTCCTACTTTTTCGTTCTTTTTAAAACTGCAGATAACAATGTCTTCAAGTGGAAAAGTAATTTGACTTCTGTGATATGAAATTCCAAGTTAAATATATTACTCAAAACATCCTTGAATTTAGTGTATAAAAGTTTAATAAATAGGGTGGTAAAAATAGTTGTCACCATATAATTTTGCCAAATCAAGCGTATATAAAAATTATCCAGAAAAAAGCAGAACCAGCAAACAAAATTCTGGATTGCGGAGTTGTGCTTTAAACACTGTTGAACCTTTACATAATAAAATCTTCGAAAAAAATCAAGTGCATCAATTTTAAACAAAATGAAAAAGTTGTAATTTTTTTTATAAATTCTAAATGTGTCCTCAACTGATGCCATCTAGAACTGCTAAACTTTTTTGCTTTCTAAAACTTCTAAACTTTTGTAACTTTTTTTAATTGTCATGAGAAACAAATCCCAACCATTACAAAATTTCCAATATCTGATATTTATCTAATAAATTTTTTTAATTATTGTTTTATTATATCGAACAAAACAAAATACAAACGATATATATTGCGCAAAGAAATAATTAAACAAATTGTTCAAATGTTAAATATAGCGGAACCTTATGTTTTTTATAAACCAGCATTTTAACGTATTGTAATCAAAGTAGTTTTGTATGATTTATAGCAATAACATTGTACGTGCATAGAAAAAACATTTTAGTGCATTGTACGTGCATAAAAACCACACTGCTCAAAACAATTAGGGGAGAGCATTGTTTAAAACCCTTTCACCTACAAAGATTGAATCATCAGCTTTCGATTTTTTTTATAAAGTTATATTTTCTTTTGCATCGTTAGATGGAAGAATCATGTCATTTGAAACATTAAATAATGTTTGTTTTAATAAATGAAAATATGAAAACATTGAAAGAAATTCACTATGAAACAATTTTGTTAAATAAATTGACCTTAAAATCTTCATGCTTGCGTTTTTAAACGTTTAAAAATTTATTTTAACTATTTTTAACATATAAAGTTTTGAACAAAATATTATAATTTATTCAAAAGTTATTATTTCAAATTTTTCATTGAATTTTATTCGAAAAAAATTCAGATATTTCCCTGTTTTTTACCATTTCATTCTGGATTCATAATGAATCTATTTCACAACATTAAGATTTTTAGAATAAAAGTTACTGAAAGGGACTGAAACGGTAACAAAAGTACGCAAAGTACTATCCTAATTGTTTTGAGCAGTGTATAAAACTACACCTTTAACAAATAAAATTGTTTTCTAACCTTCAAAGTTTTGAAAAAAAGTGGAAATATCTTTATGTGGTCGTTTCAAAAACTATTCGGGGTACAAAACATTTCTAACTGATCTAAGTGGAGCATTAAATATTTCGATACATATCAAACATTAACACAATATTCATATATAAGCAGGCGCTTTAGGGAAATAAATGAAATCTGGGTTTATCGGAAGCCCTTTTTATCCAACTTTGAATACATTTTATATATATGCTTAATTTTTTTTCCTGACATACTACAAGGTACACTTTCCAAGTTACAAGGGAAGGGTTTAAAGGGTGTTTTGTTAAATAATTGTACGATTCTATTTTTTTGAATTAATGTCTAGAGAAATAAATTTTTATTTTGATCTTTTATTTTGACGAACCTTTTTAATACGCTATCCCAGTTCAAATAACACTGATATACCCTGAATACAATTTTGACTATGTTGTTGCTTGCACATAGAACTACAGAGGAAAACAGAATGTAGTTAAGCATGCATGATTGACTCAGGAAGAGTAAAACATGATGAAAAGGGAAAAACACTTATAATCTAACTCTCTAAAAAGGCAAAAACCACATAAACACTTTTTTTATGAGAGCTAAAGGAGCTAGCTACCTTCTAAACGTTAATGAATATCATTGTTGCGGAGAAATTTTAAAAAATGGCGATGATGTAATGACAGGTATTCGATCATGATTTATGACATTCCATGACGTCATTTTTCACATTCGATGACAGAGAAAACAAACTTATACAACAATTACATGAACTTAATTTGAGTGCCTTGTTGCCTCATCGCAAATGTCGCTTAAGGTTAAGATAGATTTTTCGAAGATTAAATTGCAATTTTCACCCAAACTTGTAAAAAAAATGCACTATTTATAAAGTAAAAACGATTAGTAATTACAATGGCACGAAGCGAAAAATGTTTTTTTTTGAAAATGACTGCTTTTGTACAAACTCGTAACAATCTGACCAAAGGGATCAAGTGTTTGAATTTATTAAAAGCAGTTTAAAGTTTAATTTAAAATTCACTTATAATTTCAAGTGCCTATAAAAGGGACACATTTCGTTAAATATTTTTATCTAATTTTCCAACGAGAAAATTATTTATCTTACCTGGAAACAGAAAACCTTAAATATTTAGTGATGTTTTAAAATTGCTTAAAACATTACAAAAAACTAATGAAGAGGTCCATTTAGAACAGAGTATTTCCCTCATAACTCATTAGATTAAATATTCACACGAAAATATGTCCTGCTTATGCGATAGCTTTGAAATCAAATAAATCTTAACATTAAACTGAATGACGCGACGAAGCCCTTAGAAGATCAAGGCCAACCATGGCGCCTGTCAATCCCCTTTACAATAAAAAAATATATATAGTAGAAATACAAGATTTGTCGCACCTCATTTTCCTTGTGGAAGAGAAGGGGTTTTAAGAGAATAAGAAACCCATAAAAGGAACCTACATAAAGCGTGACACCCATTTTGTCTCCCAGAAAAGCATTTTAGTGGTTTTAAATTATGACATTGCAAAACTAATAATGCAAAATTCCCTGTTTGTACAAAAAGAAAAATAAACTATGCATTTGAAATTGTTCAAACTATTATTTTACGCAATGTAAAATAAGGTTACATAATTGTTAACTGATTTATTCTTGAATTATATGAAAATAAATTACTATTCCCTACTTCCTAGAAACAAACACTATTGTATCATTGAGAAGTCTTGAACAACTAAGCGTTTCAATCAATCATTTGTTATAAGTTAGTTATCATCGGTAAATTTTCCCAAGTTATACGCTTAGAAATTCAAAAATGAAAATGATATTTCATTAAAATACTTAACACATATTTTAGATATCTGCTTTCATATAAAAAAAGATGTAACATTCCTCTCAAAGGATGTCAAAGCAAATTTAACTATGAAAATATAGTAAACTGGTAAGAACTGTATACTATATTCCAAAATCCAGTCATGAACATAAGTAAAATAGTCTTTTAGAACCTTTCAATTGGAAAAAACCCGGCCAAAAGTAATTACATACTGGCTAATCGACTGACATAACTGTCCATTCAATCACTTAAAGATAGAAAAAGATGATTTCAAAACAATTGACTTACTCTTGCTTGGGGGGTTAGTGTGTAAAAAAAGTCGTTAATTTTTAGTATTATAGTATTATACGTTTTGAAAAAGACAAACATACAAGACAGAAAAAAAATGAATGAAATGACCTTGAGAAGATCGCATTCAATGATCTGAATCTCTCACGCAAGCGCCTGCAAAAAAAACAGTTCCGCTGCAGCATTCCGAGGCATTGGTGAAAAAACAACGTGGGACCGGGAATCAAAACTGTTATGTGTTGTACCGAAGAGAACCAACAATCAAACAAAGTTAGATTATTTGAGAAACGGTACTGAATTGTGATTTAAAATTTGTTTCGTGAAAATAAACAACTACAATCAAATTTTAAAAGGTAAATACGGCTGGTCATTTTAGAATTAAATATTAAGTCGCAAAATAAATTTTGGCCCCTTGGTTCTTTCCGAATTATCTAATAAGATTGATATCTGTAAGTAAACGTTTTGCAACGGATTGGCATTTTTTTTATAGTGATTACATAAAAAAGGAAGAGGATACTAACTAAATGACTAAATAGCTCCGGTGCAGATTAACAAAGGGGTTGTTAAGATGGGGAATAAGAAGAAACGTTTTTTGTTTAAGGATGCCGGTTTTGCTTCAGGGAGTCACTACTGATAATCTTTTGTTTAGATTTTTTTTGCAGGACTGGAATGCTGGATGGTTGATTGAATTAAAATCAGTCCAGAGTAGGCAAGTGGGATATTTTTTTTAATATTAAGTTGTTACTATAGTTTTACGTCGTTTAGTACTGTAAATAATTCTCTGTTTAATGTTAAAAGTGATCTTTTCCAACACCGTGCACTTGCTAAGTTTGACCCTACGTAAATCTTGTTTATCGTAACTCGAATGTTTGTATTTGTTAATCAAATTCATGTTTCCTTTGCATACGGCAATGGGCACTTTAACCAGGCATTTGACCATAAAGTTCAAAACCAACAAGTATCGGTTGCTAGGGCAACAAGTCCAGTCTCTTCGCACGCGCTTGCGATCTCACCATTTCAAGGCTGTTCGCTGACCTTCCCTTAACCGGAATTTACCTGTTATTCATACCAGTTATTGTTTATTGTTATTTTAATATCCGAACAAAATGGCTTCCGTTTTGAGGGCGGATGCATTGGGCAATTTAAATCCTTTTAGTGAGAAAAATGCTTGTAGAATCGGTGTTTTATTGAGGATGGTCTAAAAGGGCTTTGTTGGAACTGTGTGTGCCATGAATCAGGTGTGAATGCAGAAGAGAGGATGGGGTGTTGCTGCTTGGTGGAAAAGTATTCGGTTCCTTTGAAATAGATAAACGATTTGTGTTTGTGAGAGAATATAAAAACAGACTTAAAATGCCATAGTATTTTGTTCACATAATCTATTAGTATATTTGAATTTTTAAAAAAAATCTAAAATCGAATGGTGCTCCAACAAAAATTATATCTCCCCTACTAAGGTCTTGAATAAGAACAATGTAGCCCATGTAAAACTAATATAATAAAATTATATTTATGAGGTAAAAAAACACAATTCAATCTATACTTTAATTACTAATTAGTTCATTTAAAAGTGTGTTAGTTGTATTAAAATTAATTAACACATTTAATTAAAATTATGAAATAAAAGTACTAGTTAATTTTTTTAAAAATAAAATGACTTAAAAAAATAACGGGGACTTACTAAAAAAAAAATTTGAATGTTTATTTTTTTTAGAAAAAGCGCCTTAATGCTAAAATAAATGCACTACATTTGCCTAAAATTGAATAGTATAAAATAAGATTTTCTATATACATGTTTTAAAAAGATTGTTCAATTGCATTAAAAAAATCATTAAAATCCAGTCCCTCGTATTTTTTTAAAGTGAATTTACATTGAAACCAATTATAGATACTGCATTTAAAGCCAACACCATTTGTAATTTGAATTCAACCTTCCCCTCATTGATGCAAATTATCTGAAGAAGGTCGTAAAGTCTTAGACAGCAGGATCATCGGATATATTGACTGTATGGTGGTAACTACTCTACACTGTTAAAAATTTTGGCGCAATACTGCACCGGAATTCCGGAACGTTTTAGCTGCCACCACTATTTGGAGTGTGAATTTACCAGTTTTATGGTAAAAAAATAAGTTTGATGCACCGCAAAAGTGGTGAATCTACGCTCCAAATAGTGGTAGCAGCTAGAAAGTTCCAGGATTCCGTGCAATCTTGCGCCACAATTTTTAACAGTGTATTCTTAAGTTTACCTTATTTATAACTCGAGTTTCCTGAAAATGTTTTGAATCTAGGATTAGTTTATTATAATTTATTGTATTGCTCTAAAATAATCTGAATAAAACTAAAAGCCTGATAATTTATTTTATTTTGCGTACTGTGTTCTCGAATATGAAAATAGGAATTTTGCTTCTAATACCAAGGCATTTTTGAAATAACTTATCACTAGAAGCCGTTAAGAAACAAGAAACTTGAATTAAACATGAACTTTTAAACTTAACAATATTATGGTCGTTTTCGAGTACTTAAATTGTGTACATTGGATTCCTAAAATTAACTTTCGTACATTTTATCCTGTGACCATTTATGCACAAATACTCATCTCTTTATCTAGATGCATACCTATATCCCAACATTATGTAACCCTGACACGGCATTAATTCAACCTCACAACTAGAGTATCATTCACCTTTGGAGACACATTAATCTAAAACCTTCATACAATAACCCGAAAAGCTTTCGCTCGGTGACTTAACAAGCACCAGCAGCATCGTTTCCTACTTTTCCACCAAGCTGCGGGCCAAAGATGCAGTTTCACCTTCTTAAGAAAGCCACCTTTCGATATCCAAAAACAAACAAATAAGAGTGTTTACCGATTCATTTTTCATGCTCGAGGAAGAGTAATGGACAACCAGAAAATGATGGCACTGGCACATCAGCCTCGCTAAAGGTGTCTTCGACTGTGCTCATTAAACTTGGATGAAAAGGAAAAGAAAAAAATGTTATTTGTAAGTAGCTTTTTCCCCTCTGAGGAATAAGGAAATTGATTGGACTGAAGTGTAAACTTGTTTTCACTGCATGTTTTTAAAGTTGAAATTTTTAACTAACAAATTTGATTTCTTTAATTTTTTGAAAATTATTTTTCTGTAACAGGTGACTATTAATGACACCTCCATATTACAAATTTTAAAATTCGTAAATGTTAAGCAATTATGTATGTTGCTGGAAAATCTGATAGTCAGGTAACTGGAGTATTATCTGTAAGAGGGTTAATATATTTCTCTATTACAAGCTATAAGAACCTTGGATGGCCATCAGGGAAGATTTTATTTTCCTTAAAGTGAATAGTTGTACAAAAACCAGATAAAAAATAATTATTTTAAAACCTGGTAAACAACTACGTTGTAAACGCGTTATATGATGAAGTTTACAAAAGCACACAAAATGGCAGTTCCTTAGATCTCGCACAAAACACCGCAAAACGCACAAAATACCGATATTGCACACGTTTCATAAATAATTTGAGAATTTGGGAAGATGAACTTTAAACTAACGAAAACAAAATGCACATGTTTAACTTTTTTTTTTATTTAAGAGACAAAATATCTCTCGGTATGCTACAGACTTTACCCCGAGGCAAAGTAAGAAAGGGGTTTCAAACATCACATAAAACCACAAAAAGTATAATAGTATAAAAACTGAACAAAAGCAATACATTAATGCATGCTAAGATATTGATAGTTGTCAGTACTTGTATAAACTAACAGACTTTTAAACTACAATTTTTTAAAGTAAATTCGATATATTTGGAAATCCCTTTGCTAGAGACGTGGTAAAATTTCCTTCGCACTGTGGGATAATTATATTAGAACACACCTTATTAATCTTAAATTCAGTGGCTTTAAGTAATACGAAACTGCACTGCGCATTTTCTTTAAAAAACGTATTTGAAAATGTTACAGAGCAACTCGTTAAAGACAAAACGGCAACACAGCCAAACACTTCTTTAAAAAAACATGCTACTCATGACTTATAAGAAAGTGCCACAGGTCAGATGTGTCCTTGTTGCTCCTGAGTACCCCTTTCTCTGTTTCATTTGACGTTGAAGATGCGACAAGACACACATTTAATGAATTATGGATATGTTGTGCGGCAACAGATTGGGCAGATTGAATACTGATGATGCCTGGGGGTGGCGCCGCGAGCACAAAAGAAATTTGCCACGAGACCTGATTTGAGTGCAGCAGATGGTTTTAACATCGTGGTAATCATATGATTTCATCTGAATGATGCATGGAGAATTTCCACTGGTGCTCATTAACCGATTAACAATACCATTAAACTTGCATATTTTTAAGTAGTATCACAGAAGTTAAAAAATAATTTTTAAGTTTCATTAAGCTTATGCTGTCATCTTGTGACAATAGGTTGAGAAATTGTGGGCCAAAAAAAGTCAATTGAAACATTAAAAAGATATTTATCGTTTAGGGAGTGCAGGAATACGATTCAAGTGTGACAAATCCTGGAATGACAAAAGAACACATTGTAATACAAACGAAACAATGAAATTGTTAACTTCTTGATATAAATTTTTTTGATTAAAATAAAAATTGTGATTGAGTTAATGAACTCTTTCGATTGGTTAAACAATGCAGTGGACGGAGCTTATGTCATACCACCAATCACCGAAACGACAATGAAATCCCCAAATAAAAACAATTAATCTACGTCACGTGAAACATGTGGATTCTAGCTTTTGACAAACAGATCTTAAACGCAGTCAATACTCCTATTGTATATATTTGATATCGTAATCAGTTGTAATTTTATTGACCTTTGTTAGTGAAAACTTCATGTAAATATTCAATTAGTTTATAATTCATCTGCACTATTTTAATTTAACGAGTAGTAGATTTAACTGGATGGGTCGTTCGGGCAGAAACAGATCTTCAAAAATAGTCAAATTTTTATGAATTTCCAAAGCCATAGAGCTGAAGTTGTCATGAATTTTAAATAATATTCAGCAGTTTTTAATTCATCATTTTGAGCATTATTATAACTGATGTGCGTAACAAATGTCAGATTATTTTAGTAGTCAGATGTAAAATATAATCCGCAAACTATATGTATGTTTTTTGTTTTAGTAAACAATTCTTTTAAAGCAACGAATCATTCAAAACTAGAATACAATTTGCAAGAAAATGTATTGTAACTAATTTTATAAAGTTTAAATTAACTGAAATAAACTAGTAAAAAACGAACCAATTTTGTCTAACAAATTTGCATGGATTTCGTCATTAAAAATTAATAATCTGAAAAAAAAAAGCAATGCCTATTTTTAGATAGAAAGTATCAAATAAACTTTTTCTGACAAGTTATATCCCGGAAGCATGATTTTTTAGAATTGCAAAACGTATTCTAAAAGATATTTCATCAGTGAAAATCGAAATGATTATTTTCATTATAATGGAGGTTTAATTTGTTTTAAACAGAACATATGAAATCAACCACTAAGTATTAAAAATTAAAAAAAAAACTCATTCAAACTGCTAATTTGTATCAAGATTACGACTGTGACAACAAATACAGGTTGATACGCATTGGAACGAACGGGTCACAAAAAACACATTGACCGATACGATGGATAATCATTAGGTATGCAAGTTGAAAAGAATCGTAACACATTGTGCAAAGCTTTTAAAACTCAGAGTAAGATTTTAATGCAAGCTTTATAATATAAGTAAGTAAGCTGTTTACATTTTTAATATATATTATATCTTAGTGACAAGGTGTTATTAAGTGAAGCATATCCTTTCAGTCAATAAATAATTTGAATAAGCTAAATGAATATTTTTTATTAAAAGTTTTAAAAAACATAATTTATGAACCTAATTCAATGTTTTCAAAATATAAAATGCAAAATCTTAAAAAACAACGAAAAAAATTGTATTTAATGAAAAATAACAAATACAGTTATAAGAAAATACTAAATAATGAATTTTTTTTATGGGTATGTATGAGTAAGCATTGGTTTACTAAGACAACCCACTTACTACCAAACAATGGTGCTGTTTCCTGATTTTATATTTTAGAGCTTTTAACCCTTTTTCTAAAGTCGTGAGCTAGTCTGCTATTTTAAGATAAAATATAAAAAGATGCAAAAGAAAATCCTATAATTTTTTTTTTGTCCAACGTCTTGACAACTGTGGGTGGTACATTTTTTAACACTCAGCATTTATTACTTATGTTACGTTTTTCAACAAGTTATGAAGGCCCCCAAGTATGTAATTCAACAAAATACTCAGTTACATCCTGGATACACGAGCTAAGCCAGGATGATTATACTTCCCCTCTTGTTGAACACTATGATTTACGCTAAGAATTCTGGGAAGAGTCTGTTGTACCCCGTAATCATCTTTTTTTGCACTTGGGGGATGGCGTCTTTCTTTTAGAAAATGGGCGATAGTGAAAGTTGTTCCTCTCTAATGACACCTATTCTGAAGCACTTATTTGAAATAAAGTAATTTTGATGCGACATGAACAATTTATAATTGAAGAGTGTGGAATCTCAGTGCAGAAAGGATAATGGTCTATTCTATTGAAAAAGTTGGCAACGTTTGGATACCTCGTGATTTGTAAAGCTGGGCATTATTTTGGTTAACTTCTAAACACACGGGTATATTTTGGGGATTTTTTTGTATATTACAGATAAACTGTACAAAAAGTCTTACTAAAAGTAAAATATTCAAGTATGCATTAGATGATATTTTACCATATATTACGACAAATCTTGCGAGCTAATTTTCTGATTCGTATTTAATGGGGATAGTGATTTTTTTTAACTTTGAGTATAAAATGTTTTATGTCTAAAGATATTTCGATTTAAGTATAATAAAAAAGGCTAGGAATTATTTGTTATTTGCTAGTTAGTTGATTACAAAATAAATCATTATATCTTAAATAACATACCTTTCATTAATGTAACAAATATTTTAAAATCATCATTGGTCCTAGTCATCGAACCAATGTAAGTTACATAAAACGCAATTGTTATTAGAACAATTTTACAGGCACCTAGTACCTACTTCTTTGCAATGAAACGGAAAATGCTTGTAATATACGTAACAAAGAATAATAACTATTGTATAAAGTCTGCACAATTCAACGTCAAGCAGATTCACATTAAACAGATTCGTGCAAGATTACAATAAACGTTGATGGTCCTGATTAAATCGTGTCATATATGTACCAATTCCAAGCGAACTTGTTTCCGGAAAAGATCCATTACCGTCAAAACAATACCAGAAGAAAGTGAAAGAACACACATACGAGAAGGCTTGAATAAGACGAGTATTTATTTTTTTGGATTAAAATAAATGTTGCTTTAAAAAAATTGGAAATCAACAATATGAATTTTTGTCAATGATAAGTTTCTTTAACAAATAAAATAAATATGAACTTGGTTAAATAGTTTCAAAAGTTATTTTTGGGGTTACATATAATATTTTTATTTGCATTAATTTTTAAAAAACTGTTAATATTAAATAATGATTAGTACCAAAAATAATCATTTTTGAAATTTTGAAAAAAATATTGCTTGCGGATAGAAAAGTAATTGAAAATTATGTACCGTATAAAAAAATTGCTCAATGAGGCTTGTAATCCACTAAGTAATATTCATCATGTTTTTTTATTTCTTATTTCCCTGCTAATCTTTTCTAAAAGTGTACTTAATAAAATATAGTATACTGTATCAAATGATGAGTTTAAAATATGAATTCCACGGTTACCAGAAAAATTAATCAAGTATACTTTTTGATAAAAACATACAACATAGTACCATCCTCTACAAAGCTTAGTATCAAAATATTTAAAGGTTCTTCCTGTAGTTTGTTAGTTTTCCCGTCTATTAAAGATAAATTCAAAAATATCGTATTGGAAATGGATGATTGGAAACGATCTTAATCCAATTAGTCGTTTAATAACTTGTCTATAACTATTTTATGTACTTTGGGATTTTCCCGTTGACCTGCCAACGCTCGTCAAATCCTTTGTCGCTATATTTTCAAATTACACATTAAACTAACATCATTAAACATTTTAAAAATAAACATTGTGAATGCAATAAATGTATAAAATCATAATAAAATAAATATAATAACCATACATATTATTGCCAGGCGATAATATATGAGGTTTGGCGAAAATGGTCGACATGATAATACACCAAATTACCCTATTTTATTTATCCACCATAATCTGACATATTCCACGAATACCAATTTAAAATTTACATTTGTCTATAATACACTGTTTAGAATGCATACCGCTAGCACGCAAATGCATTGCAACATTGTAGCCGTTAAACTATTTTTCGCAGAAATAGAATTATTCCAATGATCTCGACGTTGAATTGAATTACAATATCCATCATAAGATGCTTTAATGCCAGTAACATTAATAAAACTAATTTTTTTTTAAAATGGTTTGATAAAATTCTAACACACAATTGACCGATCTTGTGAAAAATAGGTATGAGGAATAAGAGATATTTGCTGTATCGCAAGGGAGGCCAAAAACATAGAAAAGTTATGACTGTTGTTGTCCATTGTTTTCTCTATATTACTGCCCAAACTTTTCTTCCTTAAAAATTACGTGTTTATTTAACACAGTGTTTGGTATTACCAATTCTTTTATGTAACATGTACAATAACTTTTGACTACGTTACTTTTAATATTTGAAAGCAGTGAAGAATCAGTAATACAAATTAAATTTTTTTAAAGAAATTAAAACTGAAAATTGGAATTAAGATTTCGTCCAAGGAAAAAAACTAAAAACAAACAAGGCGTAAAGAATGCGTACCCATTTACTACGAAAATAATAGTGCACATTTAGTAATAATAGTGAAAATAATAGTGCACAAGTCTCACATTTTCAAAACCATTGGTAAATATTTTTTGGTTCTCCCTAAATAAATTTCAATACATTTTTTTGCATTGGATTTTGAAGTTACTGGGTTTCGTTGATAATTCTTAAAAATTTGTAAAGAAATTTCTATTTTAAATTTAAAAATCAGTAAATTTGTATTTTTAATTCCCAAATATAGTAATTCGAGTAAAGGAGTCGAGTAAAAGTGAAATGGAAAAAACTGCTTTTATATCCTAATAAACAGGGGTAAGAAAATTGCCTTAAACAGTATTTTTAAGTAAGGTATTTTACAGTCGTTTCTTTAACTCTTTAAACGGCAATCTCCCATTTTGAGACCTTATCGTATCTTTTAACTGAAAGCAGATTAAAATTGATGCAGGCGAAACAGGCTTTGTTTTGAAATTTAGTTATGTCCTAGCTGATATTTATTTTAAAATTGTATAAATGTAAAGCGAATTCTTTTTGATAGTTTCCAGTTACAATTTCTTCAAATCAATACAATGAATTTCTAGAGAAAGAATTTATTACCGAATGGGTTTTTTGTGCTTTATTGCACTCGGGGATCATGGAACCTGTTTTGTAGCACAATAAAACTTTCGATTTAAGTTATTGTTTGGGATTTACTTTGCTGGAAATGTTGATGTTCGTGAAGGGGTGGTCTAGCCAGGATCGTGGATTCAAAAGGACGGGTGGGGTTCCATAAAAATTCAGTGGTTTAAAGAGTGAATGCACTGACATTAATGTATCGTTGCAAGTTTTCAGTAATATAGTCGTGCAAAACTTAACTTTTTTAATATAGAAAACTAATACTAATTTTGTTAATATTTGATGCTCAACCTTATATTCATCTTGTTATTCAATTATAAGGAGGACGTAAAATGTTATAAGAAGCCAAATTTGTATCGTGTATTTACAATATAACTATCATGTCCATCCGAAGGTCTAGAAATGCAGGCACAAAAGTATAGCTGTTTTCTTTGCAAAAATTAAAAAAATAAATAACATTTATTTAGAAAATTAGGTTTGTATTTTGAAAATTTAAATTAGGTTTGTATTTTGAAAAGTAAAATAATTTCCCAATGAAAAATATTAGTTATTTAGGCAATTTTGCATAAAACTTCTTTAAAACGAGAGGAACAGCGTTACTTGGACGAACGGGAAACAAAGCAAGAAAAAGCTTAATTTACACACGAGATTTGAATGGTATTTTTAGCCTACTTTTCTTTTTTTAATTCGAAAGAATTAAAAAAATGAAAAAGTAGGTATTGACATGCGGTCGATGTCCGTCTGTCCGTCTGTCTGTCCGTCTGTCCGTCCGTACCCCCCTTCCAAAATCGGTTCTAATCATCGGATCTTAAAAATTCTTTTTTTGTTAGAAAGCTATAACCACAGATACCCAACTTTCATACTTTTTGTCCGTCTGTCTGTACGTCCGGACGGACAAATCTACTATCTGTCGGCGAATTTCCCATTGAATTAGCATTGAAATTCAATTTTGAGTCATTTAAATCACTGTAGGTATTGAAATGCGGTTGATGTCCAACTGTATGTCTGTCCATCTGTCTGTCTGTTCGTATGTCTGTCTGTTCGTATGTCTGTCTGTTCGTATGTCTGTCTGTCTGTCTGTACCCCCCTACCAAAATCGATTCTAATCATCGGATCTTAAAAATTCTTTTTTTGTTAGAAAGCTATGACCTCAGATACCCAACTTTCATACTTTTTGTCCATCTGTCTGTACGTACGGACGGACATAAATCTACTATATGTCGGCGAATTTCCCATTGAATTAGCATTGAAATTCAATTTTGAGTAATTTAAATCACTGTAGGTATTGAAATGCGGTTGATGTCCAACTGTCTGTCTGTCCATCTGTCTGTCTGTTCGTATGTCTGTCTGTTCGTATGTCTGTCCGCCTGTCTGTCCGTTTGTCTGTCCGTTTGTCTGTCTGTACCTCCCTTCCAAAATCGGTTCTAATCATCGGATCTTAAAAATTCTTTTTTTGTTAGAAAGCTATGACCTCAGATACCCAACTTTCATACTTTTTGTCCGTCTGTCTGTACGTCCGGACGGACATAAATCTACTATCTGTCTGCGAATTTCCCATTGAATTAGCATTGAAATTCAATTTTGAGTCATTTAAGTCACTGTAGGTATTGAAATGCGGTTGATGTCCATCTGTCTGTCTGTTCGTATGTCTGTCTGTCTTTCCGTCTGTCTGTCCGTCCGTCTGTCTGTCTGTCTGTCTGTACCCCCCCCCCCTTCCAAAATCGGTTCTATCCATCGGATCTTAAAAATTCTTTTTTTGTTAGAAAGCTATGACCTCAGATACCCAACTTTCATACTTTTTGTCCGTCTGTCTGTACGTCCGGACGGACATAAATCTACTATCTGTTGGCGAATTTCCCATTGAATTAGCATTGAAATTCAATTTTGAGTCATTTAAATCACTGTAGGTATTGAAATGCGGTTGATGTCCATCTGTCTGTCTGTTCTTATGTCTGTCTTTCCGTCTGTCTGTCTGACCGTCTGTCTGTCCGTACCCCCCTTCCAAAATCGGTTCTATCCATCGGATCTTAAAAATTCTTTTTTTGTTAGAAAGCTATGACCTCAGATACCCAACTTTCATACTTTTTGTCCGTCTGTCTATCTGTACGTCCGGACGGACATAAATCTACTATCTGTCGGCGAATTTCCCATTGAATTAGCATTGAAATTCAATTTTGAGTCATTTAAATCACTGTTGCCAAATCAACAATGGCATGAGAAACTTTATTTATTTAAACATATTTGAAGCAAAATAATATTATCATGAATCAGTTTGGAATGACGTCATAAAATGTAGCACAATTTGATTCTTTGATTATTCATTAATTATCTAACAAGAAAGCGGCAAGGCATACTTTTGCATGCAATTATGCTAAGTTTTAATTTACATTTCTTATTTCTTTAATGCAGTTTGGAGTTTCATTACTTTTGTTATTAATAAATATTTAATTATTCCTCGAACTACAAATAAATCGCGAGCAGACGATAAATAATGTTTAATTGATTTGCGAAATAATAATAAGGAAAATAGTTGATTTTGGCTTTTAGAAGTTTAAATTATTAGCTGGATGCTGTGTTTCGATTTTTTTTTCTAATATGTATAAATCTAGTGTAGAAACGGCTGTTGATGATATTTACTGTTAGAAACCTAGTTTTTTCCCGATTAGAACTTCAGTAAGTATTTAAGTAACAGGAAAGTAGGCTATTTTAGTTCTTTATGAACTTCTTGTTTAATTATCAAGATAATTTTTTTTACACTGCATACAAAATTTTATCGCTGCTGAATTGTTTTTTCAGTGTTTAAAAATTAAATCTTTCTTGTTCTTGATATTGTATTTTTCTTTCTCAAGTGAAAAATGTGTGTGTAGCGTAGGATGAAACAGTTGGGAAAAGCTACTTGTTCGCACTTGTGTTTAAAAGGAATTTTTACACATTGGTATCTTAAAAGCGTGACTATACGTATGATTATTGATTCGAATAAGTGGAAATTTTTGCATGCTATTATTAAAAAAATCATTTTTGAAATTTAAAATTTATGGTTAAGGCTCTTACAAAATTACAAACATTTTATCATAAATTTAAATGTAGCAAATGAAAGAACCCAACTTAAAAGGGATTTTTAACGAGGAAAAAATGCATAATGTATTTTTTGCCAAATAAATTTATAAAATATTTGTTAAAGCTCGTTCGTAATTATAAGGAATATTTTTACCGTAGCCGACGATTTCCGGAGTTTACTTGTTACTTAAATCATTCGGAAAGTTTAAATAAATAAAAAGGACCAACTAAATTCAATCCATTATCATTCTTTTCATTTCTTAGTGGAAAAATGGTACATTAATTATATTTTTAATTATAAAAGCAATTCTAAATAAAGAAAAAATAGTAAGCTGATAATAGTAAAATTTGTTACTTGCGACAAAAAAATACATATTTTATGAAATAACGCGATAATTTTCGCGATAATTGAATAGCTATTGCATGCAACTTTTTGGCTAGCTTCAAGCACATTTATATTGTCGAAATTTGCAGCAAAGGAGAAAACTAACTGCGTAAAGCGTTATAAAAGACCTTACGACATGAGCTTTTTAGAATGCTATATCCTGTTTGACTACAAGTACAACATACATCTGTACTAAAATCATTATTGTGGTATGGTTTTAGACAAAAAAATAATTTAATGAGCTTTCTACCTGAACTCAGTACTACGTACATTTATCTTAGATGAGAACCTGAATTTTAATTTAAAAAAAATTCAACATTTTCTTCATACACAATTTGTACGCCAAATTTTAATGAATAACAATAAATGGAACTCATTTAATTGGTTATATTTATTCAATTAAACTTGAATAAATATTTAAACTTAAATGACAAATATTTAAGTGGCGTTATAATTATGTAACAGTTAACGCCCTTATTTTATACCTTAATTTGGTATAAATTTTTTTAATATTTTCTCAAGTTAATAAACCCTTTTTAGTTGTGTTCATTCGTTTGCTACTTTTAAATTCATGATAAAATGTTGTCTTTGCTGAGAAGCAGAAAAAACGTTGTGGTATTATAATTTTCAAACACAGTATTGCTAAACACTTTTGCATAAATTAAGGAAAAAAGTCTAGCACTCATAAGAATGTGCATGTTGTATGGCCAACACAAACATTTTAAATTCCTTATTCTCAAAAATTAAAAGCTCACGACAAATTATTTCTAAATAGAATCTAACTTCAGCAAAATATTGTTAGTAAAAGTTCCTTTGAAATACCCTTAAGTGGTCAACATTGCAAATAATAGTCTTCTTTGGCTAGTATAGTAGAACTCCAATTATTAACCACTTAATCAGAATAAATTGGATAAAATTAATCAATTCGTTAATTTCAAAAGCAATTGGAGGCAGTTCCCATGGGTTAGGTTAGTTTAAATTATCGCCACACTAGAGCTACACGGAGCTATTAGCGACGGTGTCGTAATTTATAACCACAGTCCCCAGTTCCCATGGGGAAAAAGTCAAGAATTCGATTTATTTGGGAAAAAAGGGTATACCTGAATGAATTATTGTAAGTAAGATACAAAAAAATAAGGAAAATATTTTTAAGGAAACAGTTTTTGTTAAACAAAAGGTAACAGAAGATTAAGTGTATGAACGGATTGAGTACCAGTGAAACTCGGAGTTCGGATAGAGTTCTACTGTCCATATTTTAAAGTTTTGCTTCCACAGGTGAAGCTCTTGCCACAAATGAAGTCATTTACACTGTTCTCAATAAAAGCAGTATTTACTATTATATTTCTTGCATTTTTTCCCCTTCAAGTAGTTTTAATATTATGTTGAACTCATGATTTTTTTTAGTTTAATTATTAATTTTTGAACAAAAATCATAAAAAATGCCTATTTCGGCTTTTGATAGGGTTATATTTACTTTTTGCCAAATGCTTACTTTTAAATGTGCGATAACGTCTAAAATCAATTTGTTTCATTTTTCAAATTCGTCAACTTAAAGCTGCACTTTGGAATATTTATTGCTATATCGAAATGCTTTTTTTAAAAAACTATAACTATTTATGTACGAACTGAGCTTCATAAAGTTTTTAGGACGAAAAAAATCATTTAAGTCATCACCCTCCTAAAAAACCATTAATAAAATACACCACTTACTATTTCTTTCCTCAAGCTATCCATGGCTATATCAAAACTGGATCGGCACTTTCTAAGGGGGTATCCCCCTTCAAATTCGGCATTGTCCCCTACAACCAGTTCCGGGGTCTCCACACCCCCATCAGGACCGGATTCGATCCCGAGTTCGTCCGGCACTTCGCAAATGCTCCATCGTTTTTGCATGGAAGCCGTCCTCTCGAGTCTCTTGAGATAGAACTCGCGACATTTGCGTGCCACCGTCCCCCTCGCTGGGCTGCAGCGGGCGAAGATGGGGGAAGGGAGGGGTGAGGGAGCGTCGCTGTCGCTCAAGGTATCCGTCAGTTGCAGCATTTTGTTCTCACAAAACAGAGGAAATGTTAAGTTAAAGATGACCTGGTCATTGAATATTTTTTGTTCTGAAATGTTGTAGAGTTTTGCAAAGCTAAATACTTTCACTGCTAGTTATAATCCAATCTGTATTCTTTCTCATTTAGTAGTATATAATTGTAAATTCTTATACTACTTTGCAAGTTGTCTATGTTACTAGTTTCAATAGACAGAAATAAGACACAATGTTAAGTTTTTTTGATAAATATATTGGATCTATTTCAACTAATTATTGAACAGTTTTACTCACAGCACACAACATTTCCACTTGGATCCACAAAAATCCACTTTGAAGAGAACCACACATTTAAAATAGTATGCTTACACGAAAATATTTCCACAAGTTATAATTCAATTCGTATTCTTTCACATTTAGTAGAGTTCATAATTATAAAATACTATACCATTTAAACAAAGTGTGTATGTTTCTTCCGAATCCCACTAAAAACCACAGAATTCACATTTTCAAATAATAATCCAATGCATTAACGGTGAAAAACTAAATTTCACAAGCAAAAATAATTAAACTAAAAACCTCCTTGAAAAACTGCGCGGGACACACCATGGCAAGTTGAAAATCGTTTGTTTACGTTCCTAAACAAGTTTCAATACGAAACTCCGTCTTTACTCTCAGAGGCACTGAACAGATACTGAAACAACTGGGTCTAGCTATCGCCAGGTAGGTCTTCCATGGAAAAGGGCTGCTGCGCCAAAGGTTGTCGCCAAACGAGGAAGAGTGTGCCAAATACAGGTAAGATTTGTTTAACTGAATTTTTGTGGGTATTCAGTTGGTCAATTTATCGGTTGAAAAAAAATCGATATCCTAAGATTGTTAAGAAAAACGATAAATTGTTTTAGAGAGTTTTTTTTTGTTAGTTTGAATCTAAACATGTACTGCAGATTGTAAGCATATGTTTTGAAAAAAGTGCATTCAAAATAAAAAGTGAATATTTTAATCTAAAATATTGATCCCCATTATTAACTCACCAAAAACCTACTTAGCGTTTTTATTTGGTAGAAAGTGAGGTCTAAATAAAAATAATTAAGTTTTAAATTTTTTTTTAAATATGATTTATTTGTCCTACATCAATTGTTAAGTTTTGATGTAGATTTCACTTGCCTTTTTTGTTAATTTCGATGAACTAAAGCATTGAACTTATTACATGAAGAGTTTTCTTGCTAATCGTTATCAATATCTAGAACTTTGCAACCCAGAGAGAAAAAAAAATCTAGCAAACTTTGTAAGCCTATCTTGAATTAAACCCACTAACTATTAATTGAATATGCAATGCCTCCACATTTGCTTTCAATTAGTCTCTTTCTGTTTTTTGATTTTTATCTTAACAGTGGTTTCGCCATAAAATCCCTCAATATGAAAATATATATTTTATTCAGAACTGTTTTGATTAGAATATGTAAAGGTTGAATATTAACACAACTAGACAGTAAAGGAAAAATGCCCTTTTCTTTACCCTATTAAAGCCTACGTTATTATATGGTTACAACAAAAATTATTTTCTGCTAACATAAAAGCATATTATCTGTTCCAAAGTTATTATACTTATTTCTTTTTAAAAAAATAAATTAAGCATGTAAAGTATTCAACTCGTATTAAAATAATATGTAATATTCATCCCAATAGATAAATGGGTAGTATAGTGGTTTTTTAGCAATTTAATATTTTCTTTAGATGTTCAAGACGAAAGTTGTTTCTTCAAACACTTGTAAGAATATAAACGTAATATGTGGTGTCACCAAAATTAGAATAAAAGACTTTCCTTAAAGGAAAGCCAATATTGCCACCTTTCCAAAAATGGAAAAAGTTACGATAGGATAATTTTATGAAAAAGAGAAATTTATTGAACAAATCTTTTTCGGACGCTTTTGGGTTCAAGTTACCCTAATCGAGGGTACATTTCAAACCAAAGAAGGAAGGGAGAAAAGTACATATGGCAACACTTATATCAAGATTATTAATTCCTTTTACATGATAGTGACGTTATACAATAAATAATACTATTCAGATTTAACTGTATGGTTTTATTATTTGCATATTAGAAAATCGTAAAAGTTTAGTATTAACATCAGAAATAAGTAGTGTCATACTGTAACTGATTAACCGGCATAGAGTCGGGAAAAATATAAATGATTTTCGAACTCCCCTATTAACGTTGCAATTGAATGTCTTATTTTGTGCGAGCGTTAAACAATACATTATCAGAATAAACAGTATAATAGTGCAATAGTAAACTTTGAATAATGGATGGTAAACAGTTATAATAGCGTAATATTACACAGTTTAACAATTTTAATAAATGTATAGATCTTTAATCTATTTAAAATAGTGTTACGTTGCAGAAGACTAGCCTCGGGTTACATAATTGATTGTGAACTAAATGTATATCCTGCAACGGAAATAAAAACCGAATTTAAAAAAAAAACCAGTGTCGCCAAAAAGTGTATTATCGTTAAATGGCAGGAAAGCAAATCGCCTAAACATGTCTCGTCATTAAGCGCAAAACAAAACCATTTATTTCCCCAAATGGGAAAAGTACCAACTTAAAAAAAACTAACCGCAATCATTAGTTAGATCCTCGGAGCGAAGAATCAAGCTAGTAAACAAACCTGCAGAGAAATAACTTATTGAAAAAATAGTTTCCTGTAAACTAAAAAGATGAAGAAAAAAAAACGTAAAGAACGTTTATGTCAAACCTTTAATTATGTGATGTGGAACAACATTCTGTACATTAAAATCAAAGTGGTGTAACTTTCTTTGTTAAATATACCTTAAACAGTCCATTTCTAGTCTGATTATGAAGTTTTGACCCAGACCAGACCAATAAATGTGTGTGCGCCATCCTTAGCTACACGAAATGTTTTCTAGAGTTATGAAACATTTCATTCAATTACGAATTACGGTACTAGGACCTTCTACAATTCTATTGTTATAACTTTGTCTACAATTTAAATTCTTTTAGCAACGGCTTAGCTTAATTATGCATTCAATAAATATATTCAGTTTACTTTAAAACTAACTTCAATGAAAGCTTTGAAGATAGCAGAATTAGAATTGATATCCAAACTTGCCCGCGAAGCGCCCACGTTGAAAAACGTTAGAATTATTTCCTATGTATTAATATGGTTTTGAAGCTAAACCTAAGGAATTTTTCTGTCTGTTTGATATTAACTAGTTCGTAAGTCATTTTAAGACGATTTTCCAAATTTTTAATATACAATTAGCAATTTTCCTAGCTATTTCCCCATAAATTAATAAGGCTGCTTAAAATGACGATCATTCCAATGAAGGCAAAAGTAAAAGGTACATAACAAATTTTCTAGAAAATTCGAAATCGCAACAAGGTGATCAAGACTAGGGGATGTATTATCGATAGATACGTAAAAATATAAAGTTACGTACATTATAAATTATAAATTTTGTACACGGTGATAATTAAACTTATTTTGTGATGATTAAATCGCACTATATTCGATGTCCCGCCAAATACAGTAACCCGAACAGGAAACTTCACCTGAAGTTACGAGGCAGAAAGAAACATAAACCGCGCCAAAAGAAATGAAAAAAGGCGTTTACTGTTCACGACCGTTTCCGTGTTTGACCTTCCTTTTATCCGTAACGGGACTTCTTTATGTTTTTATTATTTTCTATCTCTCCTTTTTCACTTAAACTTTTCTTATTGTCTGTCTTCCGTCCGGCCTTACCTGACACGCCAGCAAACCACGGGACATGGCTGTTCCGGTGACGATTGTTTTGTGTCAATATAATAATGTCCGTGGAAATCAGATGGCGTAGAAATTATGAGGGGCCCGGGTCA
The DNA here is from genome assembly GCA_019343175.1 of Oedothorax gibbosus. Lineage (NCBI taxonomy): Eukaryota > Metazoa > Arthropoda > Arachnida > Araneae > Linyphiidae > Oedothorax > Oedothorax gibbosus. The sequence goes on along the minus strand of CM033272.1, from coordinate 25,140,273 downwards.
CACTAGTCCCACCCTTTCTTTTCTGTATTGAAAGTTTTGAAAAAATAAGGTGAATATAAAGTGATTAAAAATTATGTATTACTTATTGGTAACAATATCAATCCTTTGAACCATTACTATACAAGTTGAAAATTTGATCTGACTATCCATTTCTCGCCAATTATGCAACTTTAACACCGGAGTTTGGGGTTCGGTCTTTTCCGATTCGTTTTTAAAATAAGATCATCGAGATGGACACCTTGAGGATCGTATCTCAACACCTTAAATCATCCCTTATAGCATATTTTTGAAAATATTGACAATTTTGAAATTTCTCAAAAAAAAATATATATCCACTTTGTAATTTTGATATCTGGTCTGATGACACGAAGTTGATGTCCGCGCTAGCTAGATGGTGGCCAACTGGACTGTAGTGTTGCCAAATATATTAAGGCAACCCGTATCCAAATATTTTTTTTCTGTGGAGCCAGTTATTATTCCAAAAAATTAATTTTCAGTTTCTTTTTGGTGAAATTTTTACTAGGAATAAATGATAAAAATTGTGCACAACAGTAATCCCAGAGCACATCCTTAGTCCTGAATTCTGATTTCTTATTATCTTAGAGAACACTTTAAAATCCACTAGTTCTAGATAAAAAAAATACCTTTGATACATTTAATATTTAGTAGCGAGTATAAGTATAGTGTTTCACTGATTACCATTAATATTCGAAGAATTTAATATCATTGGTTTAGTGGAAATGAACAAACATTCCATATGCATTCAGAATATTTATATTAAATATATAAACAATAAACATTATATTTTTTAAATAAGACAAACAATTAACTTCACTTTAATAGGAATGTCATTTAGTTTTATAACTCAATTTACATTATTAAGCCTAAAGATGCGGTTATAAAATTTATTGTATACTAATGCAACAAAAGGTGACCTTACCCTCTATCACTTCATTGCGAGTTATATTTATCAATTATTTGACTGCGTTGTTTGCCAAAGTTAAGCCCAATTTATGGCACCCAGCTCAAATTGAATGATGAAACTGCTTAGCTGTATATTGAAATAGAATTTTTTTTGTACCTTAGTTTGCTTAAAAGCTTCAGTTGATGAGATCATAGGACTTTTGTTTAATGTCGGTTTTTCTTTAAGGTTTGAGTTATAAGCCATTTATTCCCCCTTGTAAAATAATGCATTTTTGTCAAATCTATAAAAAACATTACACAAAAATTCCATAAAAACACTCCAATTCTAAATATTTTATTAAAGTAAAGATTGTTTTATAACACAAAGCATTAATTGCACTTCATTGTAATTGAAGAATTATTTAATATTTTATAATTATATTATTTAATATTAAGTAATAAAGAAATTGCGATGGGGTTAAAAATCCCAAATTGAGATTTTACGTTTTCTACACGTTTTGAATGGTTCCGGTTCTGAAAGACGTTTCTGAATATTTTTCCTTCTGCCATTTTGTCTGAAACCAACTAACTCAAAAAGTTTTAATTTTGCAGCGAGTTCCTATTGCGTGTCTGACATCAAACTAAAGTTTTCGAGAAAATCGCGCATGTACAAAGAGTTAGATCTGTCATTGAATTTTATTTTTGGTTATATTGCTGGAAAAATAAAAGCTACATATAAAAAAAAATTGTAATACGATTTTCTAGTACCAAAGTCAGACGTCATAATAAAAAAAATGTAAGAAAATAACGTATACATTTTTAACTAAGTGCTACTAACTAATTGATTAGTAATTAAAATTCGCGTAGTGTTTCCCACCCATAGCTTTGTTTATACTGCAAATGAAGTCGAAAGAAAAACGTTTCAGTGATTAATGAATAAGTGTAGTTTGGGCTGACACGTTATTCCAATCTTTGTCTTCGACGTTAATCTTTGGATATCCGAAGTTTTTTATTTAAGAAAGTCTACTTTAAAGGTAATTTTTTACTTTCAATTACCTAATCTGAATTATAATGTAATGAAAGACTTGTGATGGGGGGTCTAGAATCCGAAATGGGGATTTTGGGTTTTCTACACGTTTTGGAGGGTGCCGAAAAAGGGGTTTTCGAACGTGGTCCGTCTGTCACCACTCACTGCTCGAACTAAGAGGCTACGGACTGACCTGGTACACGAGTTCCTAGTACCCTGCCGGACTTGAAAAAGATTGAGAAAATCTCGCCTGCGCAAATTGTAGCTGCCATAGAACTTTTAAGGTTTAAAAAAAATTCTTTATAGGGTAAATTTTTTTTAATGTGTGTATTGATTTATTGAGCGGTAATTGAAAGTCGTGTAGTGTAACACACCCTTAGTTTATTCTAAACAAGGGCTGGAAACTTATTAGCTGAATTTTAGCTCTTTTTGTACTTCAATATACAATGAAGTTATAATGATGAATATATAATGATACATTCCTTGCTCAATAATTTAGTTAGATTACGATATTTATTAATGCAATACATAATATCATAAGACAAGTTATTTCCTCAGATAAGTTTTTAATTCCTTTTGTCTTTAGGATATTGAGGAAAGTTTCAGTTATTTTGGAAGTCATGTACTGACACTGATGAATGATTAAATGTTATTCAATTATTTATTTATTATTTGTTTTTAATTAAAAAATATTGATGAATTACTAAAAATAAAAATTTATTATAAAATATATATTTTATTGTTTCCTTTTTCTCTTGTAATACCCAATTTGATTGGAAAAATGTAAATATATTTTAAATTATATTTATATAAACTAATTTTAAAAATATAAAAAAAAATTGAAGTATATGCTCTAAAAAATATTTCCAATTTCATTTGAAAAATCTTACAAGTATGGATTCAAGTATGTAATCAAAATAACTTACAAAACGTACTCTTCGACAGATATTTGTTTGGAAAATATGTTTATAAGAACAATATATAAATATATATATTTGCTAAATTGCCAGGAGGTTAAACAAAGCAACGTGGCATATAACAATCTTAATTACAATTAAATGCTAAATTGCAAATTACTTGTATTTGAGTTGTTTAAATTTTGTTTCGAAGCCGTTCTAAGCGCAAGTTAAAATTGCAAACCTACTGCTGTTTTTCTTCTCTTTTATACTTATTAGGAAAAACACTGTCAGCACTAAATTCAAAAAGATAATACTGATAAAAACTATTTGCACCCATTGAACTGGGTTAAGAAATATTGTTACAAAAACACGACATCCCATAACATTAGTTTAAAATCATGACGGAAATGACAACCATAACATTAGACTATACCACCGTATCACGGAAACATCTATTGTAGGTATGGTCGCCACCAAATATATATTGACAATTACAAAAAAGTCAATTCTTCTAATTTCCTCTGCATTCTTAATGATTATTTAGAATTTACTTCGGTAAATAAAACTTGAATTTGCATGTAATAATAACTATAGTTAACTGTAAAAATAACAATAAATGAACTGTTCTTACATTGACAATTTAAAAAACAAATTAAACTACAAGTATATAAAGTGAAGACCAACAAGCAGATTTGTATTCCCAATGTCAGTTAGAACTTCATCGGCACAAGATTTCAACATCTCAAATAAATTAGTTATCAAGACTTACTCGCAAAAATTAATATTTAAATTATTTGCTTTTAAATTATATGTTAATATATTTTAAATAATGGGGCTAAATTAATTTGGTATTAAAATATACCAAAATATATAAGATGAGGCGAGGGGAAAATGAGATTAAAATATTTTAAAAAATTCGCTTTCAAGTCTAAAAAATCACTATATTTCTATGACTATAAATTATTTAACATTTTTGCACTATATACTCATGTGGTAATTTTGAACAGATTTCATACCCCTATTTTCCACTATCATGAGAAATTCTATGACACCTCGGCACAATAAATATTTATTTGGAAAAAGCAGGCTATAGGAAGATCGCTATGGCAATATTACTTCATGTATTACTTAAGATTTATATGTTCGACAAATTACGGCTGCCGTTTGAGTTAAAAACAAAAACTAAACAATAGTATTTAAAAACTAATTATGTCACAGTTTAGCAGCTTAAATGTTTGGTACTCTGATTGTTTTGTTAAAAAATGAATAGGTACGATTCAGAATACTTTAAAGCGATAGCATTAAGAATGAAAAGAATAATGCAATTTTTTTTTGTCCAACCCACGTGATACGAGACTGACGTTTGATAACCTTAACGTTAGCCAATATATCTATATTATAACTGGACCTCGGGTTACTATTAATACTTAAAGTAATTCCATTAAACTAAGGAACTTCCTTAATTATTAATCACAGCTAATACTTAATTACAAAAAAATGCATTTTTTAGAATTTACTAGTATTTGTATTTAATTCTTGTGTGGGAGAAAGCCTAAGTCACAATTAAAGTTGAAAACCTACTTGTTGTTCCCTTTTACTTTTGCGAATTTGGATTAACTAATTTTGTCAACAGTAAGCATTAAAAAAAGTACTTTATAGTTAACAATTACGACCAAAGCCATTTAAGTAATGGACCTCTAATCTAATATTTAAAAAGTTGTTGAGGGTCCAAGAGCCAAGATAGATAACTACACATGGCATTTTATCGTAACCCTATTCGCGCAGCAAAACCAAGATTATCGTAACTCACATGACTGATTTTACTTACGTCTGAAGTTTTAAGAAATGCATTTAAAGTCTTCAGATCAATTTGCACAGGGATTAATAAGTGTTGTCAAAATACGATATACTGTTGCGAATATTTAAGAATAATCGTCACACTACAGCTACACGAGGGCTTTTGACTACAAATAGAGAAAATCATGAGAATGGCAACCATAACCGTAACAACAGACTTCACCGCAGTAGCACGGAAACATCTAATGTGGCTATGGCCGTCAGCTAATAACTAATGTGACAATCACAAATTATTTTAGTTCAATAAAAATATATTTTTTAAAAATGTATTCTTAAGGATTATTTCGAATATTTTTTGAAAATTCAGATGAAAAATATGGATTGCTGATAAAGTAAAAGGTTATAGCTAAACTGGATTATTTAAATTTACTAAAATAAAACTAAACTACCAATATAAAAGTAAAGACAAATCAGCAGATTTTTAGAGTAACTGTCACTTAGAGCCTTTTGAAAAATTTTACACCTCGGAACAAATTCACAGAAACTGCGACTACCAAGATTTTAATCGTAAAATGTAATATTTACAATTTAAAATAGCGCGTCTTTTTTAAAACTATTCACATTAATTTTTTAAGCTTGATTAATCAATTTTAAAAGTTTAAGCTTGATTGATAAATTCTAAAAGTTTAAAATACTTAAGAATTTACTTGAATGAAAAGCTAGGGGTGTGTAACACTACACAATTGACAATTAACACTACACGTATTTGACAATTAAAACTCAATAAATCAATACATTTAAAGGTAAATACCATACAAGATGATTCCAAAAACTTTAAAATTTAAAGTTATGATGTCCGACAGGTACTGGGAACTTGCTCACCAGATTTGAAGCAGTTTTATTAGTTCGAGCTGTAGAGTGGTTTTAGGCACTCTGACAGACGGACCAATGTTCAAAAATCACTGTTTTAGAATACTCACCTCTGAAATCGTGTAGAAAACAAAATCTCAATTTCCTAACAATCAAACTCACACATTTGCATCTAAAAAATATTCTCATAGCCGTGATTTTTTTAAACCGTTAAATAATTTTTTAAAAAAAAGTGTCTTACTACATCCAAGTGAATAAATTTAATTTAAGCCTATTGTATTTAGTGCTACATAATGAAAATTCTATAAATTGGAATTATTTTTCCTTGAGATTGGTCCATCAGATTATTTTAAAATATAGTAACCAGAGGTCACGTATATCGGACAAAAAAAAGCATAATTCCTAACTTCCCAATGCTACAAGTTTTCCATTGTTCAAAATTAAACCTATATATTTTTAAAAACAAAAGTAAATGCAATATTATTTAATTCTTCAAAAGACATGATTCTCCCATCTAACGATAAATAAGTGCGATCTGGACTTAGTGAGAAAAAATATCGCAAGCTAACGATTCCAAATGGAATCATTGGGGGGTGAAAGGGTTTAAACCATGCATTCCCCTAATTATTTTGAGCAGTGTGCATGCATAGCAATCTTCTGATAGCCTGCTTTTCCAAATAAATATTATGCCATTTTAAATTCCCAACTTAATGTGTCACAAAAGCTCACGGTAGAGGATAATGGGTCCTTCATTTCTTATAAACAAAATACTTATAATTTGGATGAAATTTAATTAGAATGAAATTTCACTTGCTTTATTCAACTAAATTAAATTCATTGTGATTAATGTGGCTTGCGCTCCAATTCGTTTATATGAGCAACACTTAAGAAATTGCTTACGTTTCGAACGTTTTATTCTACATTTCCACGGCTGAAAAACTAAGACATAAAAAATCAATTTTTATCATATGCCTTTTTTCAAATCCATTTTTAATATTATCCGAACTCTATTGGTAGGACTTTTGTTGTTGGTGATTAATAGAAAGCAAGTGTGGATGGAACAAATAATTTTAAAACATGGCTGAGGAAAAGCGATCAATCTCGATTTGGATATATTATCGTTAAGTTGCCCTACAGTGAAAATTTAAGAGCCAACTTAGCTCGCCATTCTTAAGATCAGCAATACTTTCGTGGTTGAACAGAGTGGGGAAAGTTTTTCACGCATCCCCAATATTTTTTATTTTGCTAAATTAAAGCTAAATACACGAAAGAATCCCAATTATAAAGGCCAACTCGACTTTTTAAGTCCTAGTTGCAGATACTAATGCGATTTGTATTGAGACAAATGAAATGCGTTTCCCTTTCTACTCACATCAGAAGAAATTAATAATTATTCTTCATTTTAAAATTAAATTAATACGACTGACTATGAATATTCTTTAAAATTTCTAATTATTTAAGTTTATGAAAAAAATATAGTAAATTAAACAATTTACAAACCACAACAAATTCTTAATATTTGGGTACTTAAGTTAAACTCACGTTACTGATGTTAGTAATCCTCATTTTTGCGAAGCTTATTATATAAATCTATAGTCAACATTATTCACACACTTGTTGATGAAGTGCTTCCACAGAAAAACGATATTATACTTCGAATAGAAAATTACGCTGAGAATGGCAACCACAACATCAGACTTTACCGCAGTAGCACGGAAACATCCAATGTAGCCATGGTCGCCAAAAAATTAAGATTGACAAATTGAATAGCCTTCTAGTCTACTATTTTTTTTTTACAGAAATTGCATATTTATATATTTAAAATTCTTTTGAAAAAAATCAGATAATTATGGGTGGGCTGACAAAACAAAAATTACTAAGCTGTTATGAAACTGGTATATTTGAAATGACTAAAATTTAGTCAAACTGCCAATGTATAAAGTGATGACAAACAAGCAGGTTTGTAGAGTAACTGTTACTTAATTACAATTAAATGTTTTAAATATCACTAAAATTTCAGATGCGAGTAAAATTTTTATTACTTTTTACTTGTAACAAAAACTTTAAAGACAAGTCAGTTATTATAATAGGGATTCTTTAATGCATTTCTATAAAAGTTAAAACATAGTAATTATGTCATAAGACGAAGATTTATTTCACAAAAATGGTATATTCGAATTTATGCATCGAATGAGAAAATCATACTGAAAAGGGTAATTACAACATAAGATCTAATCACGATAGCACGAAAATCTCTAATTTAGGTATAACCTATAGAAATAATAGTTGACAATTGAAAAGGCTTTTTGTCTTTCTAACTTTTTTTTTTTAATATATAACTTAACTCCATATGGATTGCAGTACAGACTTTTAAGTATTACGTTTTCCCCTGGCGACTAATTTTAAATGCTCTTAAAAATATTTCAAATTTCATTTGAAAAATGAATTATGGATGCTAAAATGATTAATAATCCATTATAAACCGTGAGAATTTTAAATATATTTAAAACTTAAACTACCAATGTATAAAGTAAAATACAAACAACTACATAAGTTTTTTTGTATGTAATTCCTTTTGTTTTCAGCAATATAACAAAAAAGGTTAAATGCCAGCTTCTCTTTGCTGTGCGCGATTTTCTCAGAAACCTTAGTATGATGTCTGACAGGTAATAGGAACTCGCCTACCAAATTTAAACATTTTTTAGTTCGAGCTGTATAGTGGTTTCAGACAAAATGACTGAAGGAACAACGTTCAAAAACGTCTTTCAGAATCGGAACCATTCAATACGTGTGGAAATCTCCATTTAGGATTTTCGACCTCATCACAATAGGGTGACACGGGGTAATTATTGGACAAAAATCTAACTTTTACTTATCTCCCACATTTATGTAATTTTCTAAACAGTAAATTTTTTCGTAATAACCATTTGATGTATCTGTCGGTTAACATTGTTGAAATTTACTATTTCCTCTGCAGAAGTTAAAAAAAAACAAAAATAGTTCATAAAGAACTAAAATAGCCTACTTTCCTGTTACTTAAATACTTACTGAAGTTCTAATCGGGAAAAAAACTAGGTTTCTAACAGTAAATATCATCAACAGCCGTTTCTACACTAGATTTATACATATTAGAAAAAAATCGAAACACAGCATCCAGCTAATAATTTAAACTTCTAAAAGCCAAATCAACTATTTTTCCTTAATATTATTTCGCAAATCAATTAAACATTATTTATCGTCTGCTCGCGATTTATTTGTAGTTCGAGGAATAATTAAATATTTATTAATAACAAAAGTAATGAAACTCCAAACTGCATTAAAAAAAATAAGAAATGTAAATTAAAACTTAGCATAATTGTATGCAAAAGTATGCCTTGCCGCTTCTTGTTAGATAATTAATGAATAACCAAGGAATCAAATTGTGCTACATTTTATGACGTCATTCCAAACTGATTCTGAAAATATTATTTTGCTTCAAATATGTTTAAAATAAATAAAGTTTCTCATGCCATTGTTGATTTGGCAACAGTGATTTAAATGACTCAAAATTGAATTTCAATGCTAATTCAATGGGAAATTCGCCGACAGATAGTAGATTTATGTCCGTCCGGACGTACAGACAGACAGACGGACAAAAGTATGAAAGTTGGGTATCTGAGGTCATAGCTTTCTAACAAAAAAAGAATTTTTAAGATCCGATGATTAGAACCGATTTTGGAAGGGGGGTTACAGACAGACAGACAAACGGACAGACAGACGGACAGACATACGAACAGACAGACAGATGGACAGACAGACAGATGGACAGACAGACAGATGGACAGACAGACAGTTGGACATCAACCGCATTTCAATACCTACAGTGACTTAAATGACTCAAAATTGAATTTCAATGCTAATTCAAAGGGAAATACGCCGACAGATAGTAGATTTATGTCCGTCCGTACGTACAGACAGACGGACAAAAAGTATGAAAGTTGGGTATCTGAGGTCATAGCTTTCTAACAAAAAAAAGAATTTTTAAGATCCGATGATTAGAACCGATTTTGGAAGGGGGGGGGTACAGACAGACAGACAAACGGACAACAGGGCGGACAGACAGACGGACAGACATACGAACAGACATACGAAACAGACAGACAGATGGACAGACATACAGTTGGACATCAACCGCATTTCAATACCTACAGTGACTTAAATGACTCAAAATTTGAATTTCAATGCTAATTCAAAGAAAATACGCCGAAAGATAGTAGATTTATGTCCGTCCGTACGTACAGACAGACGGACAAAAAGTATGAAAGTTGGGTATCTGAGGTCATAGCTTTCTAACAAAAAAAGAATTTTTAAGATCCGATGATTAGAACCGATTTTGGAAGGGGGGGACAGACAGACAAACAGACAGGCGGACAGACAGGCGGACAGACAGGGGGACAGACAGGCGGACAGACAGGCGGGACAGACAGGCGGACAGACAGGCGGACAGACAGACGGACAGACAGACGGACAGACAGACGGACAGACAGACGGACAGACAGACGGACGGACAGACAGACAGGCGGACAGACATACGAACAGACAGACATACGAACAGACAGACATACGAACAGACAGACAGATGGACAGACATACAGTTGGACATCAACCGCATTTCAATACCTACAGTGATTTAAATGACTCAAAATTGAATTTCAATGCTAATTCAATGGAAATTCGCCGACAGATAGTAGATTTATGTCCGTCCGGACGTACAGACAGACGGACAAAAAGTATGAAAGTTGGGTATCTGAGGTTATAAGCTTTCTAACAAAAAAAGAATTTTTAAGATCCGATTGATAGAACCGATTTTGGAAGGGGGGGGGACGGACGGACAGACAGACAGACGGACGGACGGACGGACAGACGGACATCGACCGCATGTCAATACCTACTTTCATTTTTTTAATTCTTTCGAATTAAAAAAGAAAAGTAGGCTAATAAACATGTCCAAAAATTACCCTTCCAATTGAGGTAATTATTGAACAGTTTTCAATCTGTTCTGCACAGTATTTGGACTAGCTCTAAGGGGTGAATTGTGTGATATGGTGTGTACTATAGTACTGTGTATTTGATAATTATTTAACCCAACATGACTTCGATAAAAATGTATAACAGTGAAATCTAGTACTAATTACCAAACATTTAAATTATATTAAGAAAGATTGTTTTGTTAAAAATTTTATAGGTACGATTCAGAATACTTTAAAAGTGATAGCATTAATGTTAAGAAAAGAATTATGCATTTTTTGTCCAACTAACGTGACACGTGACTGACGTTTGATAACCTTAAACGTTAGCCAATATATCTATATTATAACTGGACCTCTGTTTTTTATTAATACTTTTGAATTTCTGATATGGAGGATTTAAGAGTTATAGAGGAAGTTAAGAGTTTTTGAAATTGAAGTCAGATTTTATTTTGTTTTGTTTGTAAGCTTGAAAAATTTTTAAAGTTGAGTTTTTATTATTTGTATTTCAAATTAATTTGATGTATTATTGACAATGAAGATGTATTCCAAATTATTAATACGTATTATTTGTTTTTAAGAAGAAATTAATATAGTATAAGTTGAATTAAATTTTAAAAATACTTAAGTAAATTATGAAAGTAATTCTATTAAACTTAGGAATTTACTTAATTATTAATCGCTGCAAATACTTAATTACAACAAGATGCTTTTTTTTCATTAACTTGTATTTGTGTTTAATTCTTGTGTGAAAAGGCCTAAGTCACAATTACTGCTGAAAACCTACTTGTTCCCTTTTACTTTTGCGAATTTGGATTAACTAATTTTGGTCAACAGTAAGCATTAAAAAAAGTAATTTATAATTAACAATTACGACCAAAGCCATTTCAATTACGGACCTCTAATCTAATATTTAAAAAGTTGTTGAGGGGCCAAAATAGATCACTACGCATGGCATTTTATCATAACCTATTTGAGTACGCGCAACAAAACCAACATTATCGTAACTCACATGACTGATGTTACTTACGTCTAACGTTTTAAGAAATGCATTTGAAGTCTTCAAATCAATTTACACAGAGGTTAATAAGTGTTGTCAAAATACGATATTCTGTTACGAATATTTAATAATAATCGTCGCACTATAGCTACACGAGGGCTATTGACTACAATTAGAAAAAATCATGATGAGAATGGCAACCATAACCGTAACATCAGACTTCACCGCAGTAGCACGGAAACATCTAATGTGGCTATGGCCGCCAGCTAATAACTAATGTGATAATCTCTCAAATTATTCTAGTTCAATATAATATTTTTTAGAAAAATGTTTTCTCACGAATTATTTCGAATATTTTTTGAAAAATCAGATGAAAAATATGAATTGCTGATAAAGTAAAAAGTTATGGCTAAACTGGAATATTTAAAATTACTAAAATAAAACTAAACTACCAATATAAAAGTGAAGACAAATCAGCAGATTTTTAGAGTAAATGTCACTTAGAGCCTCTTTGACCAATTTTACACCTCCGAACAAATTCACAGAAAAGTCGACTACTTAGACTTTAAATCGTAAAAATGTAATATTTACAATTTAAAATAGCGTGTTTGTTTTAAAAACTATACACATTTATTTTTAAAGCTTGATTGATTTAGTGCTAAAAGTTTAAAATACTTATGAATTTACTGGAATGAAAAGCTAGAGGTGTGTAACACTACACGTATTTTGTACAATTGAAACTCAATAAATCAATACATTTAAAGGTAAATACCATATATGATAATTACAATAATTTTAAAATCTAAAATTCTGATGTCCGACAGGTACTGGGAACTTGCTCACCAGATTTGAAGCAGTTTTATTAGTTCGAGCTGTAGAGTGGATTTAGGCACTCTGACAGACGGACCAATGTTCAAAAATCACTGTTTTAGAATCCTCACCTCTGAAAACGTGTAGAAAACAAAATCTCAATTTCCTAACAATAAAACTAACACATTTGCATCTCAAAAAATATTCTCAAAGCCGGGATTTTTTAAAACCGTTAAATAAAATTTTAATGAAAGTGTCTTACTACATCCAAGTGAATAAATTTAGTTTTGGCCTATTGTATTTAGTGCTACATAATGAAAGTTCTAAAAATATATAATTTTTTTCCTTGACATTATTTATATTATTAGTTACCAAACATTTTAAAGCTTACATAAATATCTATATCAAGAATTTTAAAACTCCTTGAAACTTTCATCCACATTCGAAAGACAAAAATGCTGATAGTAACCAGAGGTCACGTGTATCGGACAAAAAAAGCATAATTCTTAACTTCCCAATGCTACAAGTTTTCCATTGTTCAAAATTAAACTTATACATTTTTTAAAAAACAAGTCAATGCAATAAAAAAATTTTGTTACAAAATTATGAGTAACATAACTTGCAAATATAATTTCTTTAAATTTTTGTATATCTCAAATGGCCAACTATCCAAATACAGAATTCTTTCTATTAATACATGCATAGCAATCTTCTGATGGTAGCCTGCTTTTTCCAAATAAATTATGCCATTTTAAATTTCCAACTTAATAAGTCACAAAACCGCACTGTAGAGGATGATGGGTCCTTCATTTCTTATAAGCAAAATATTAATATTTTATAGGAAATTTAATTTGAATGTAAATTCACTTGCTTTGTTCAACTTTAATTAAATTCAGTGTGAATAATGTGGTTTGCGCTCCAATTCGTTTTCATGAGCAACATTTAAGAATTACTTACGTTTCGAACGTTTTATTCTACATTTCAACGGCTGACAAACTAAGACAGGATTTACCTTAAAAATAGGAAAATTAAAGCTATATATGTCTAAATTAAAGCTAAATATATGAAAGAATCCCAATTATAAAAGCCAACTAGATCTTAAAAAGTCATAATTACAGATACTAGTGCAATTTGTATTGAGGCCATTATATAAATGAAATGTGTTACCCTTTCTACTCACAACAGAATTTTTTTTAATTATTCTTCATTTTAAAAATAAATTAATACGGAAAACTATGAATATTCTTTAAAAATTTTAATTATTTAAGTTTATCAAAAACAATATAATAAACTAAACAAATTACAATCCGCAACAAATTTTTAACTTAAATAAAATGCTGTTTTACAAATGTGTTGTTTAAATATTGTGTGGGAAGATTCTAAGCACCATTTACTATTGTAAATTTACTTGGTGGCCTCAACCCTTATTTAATAATGGGATTAACTAATTTAGCATCACTTAATGTAAAAAATAATTTAATTGGTAATAATAAGACCACTGACGTTTTAGATGTTTGATACACTTGTAATTTGAAAAATTTACGTCCACTTTAAAAGTTTCAAACAGAAACATTTTTATTTAAATGTCAATATTCCCTGGTGTAATACAAGGTGCTTGGGAACTAAACACTGAGGGTTACTCGTGAAGTTGACCACTTAACCGGGATATATGCCTCTCGAAAGCTGAAATGGGCACGGCAGGCCCTTGCCCAATAACAGGCTGTGGCGCCGATGAGTTTAGTTTTAGTTCAGTACAAGGTGACTCACGTGACTGATATTAGTCATCGTTATTTTTTCGAAAGCAAAATCCATTTATATAAATCTCAGATCAAAACTATTCACACACAGGTTGATAAAGTGTTTTCACAGAAAAACGATATACACATCAAATAGTAGAAGTTACGCCGATAATGGCAACGACAACATCAGACTTTACCGCAGTAGCACGGAAACATCTAATGTAGTCGCCAGAAAACTATTTAAAATTTCAAAGGCTTCTAAACTACTAATTATTTTTACAGGAATTGTATTTTTAAAGATTTTTAAAAAAAAATCAGATGACAATTATGGGTTTCTGATAAAACAAAAGTTACTTAAGCTGTTATTAAACTGGTATATTTAAAATAACTAAAATTTATTCGAACTTCCAATGTATAATGTGCGGACAAACAAACGAGTTTGTAGAGCAACTGTTAATTATAATAAAATTTTTCAAATAGCACAACAATTTCGGTAGTTTTTTAGTAAAGGTTTTACTTTTCACTTACATAATCAATACAAATTGCATTACTAGCGATGAATTTTAACTAAAACTTTAAAGGAAAGTCAGTAATTATAATCGGGATTTTTTCATGCATTTTTATAAAAGATATTTTTTTATTATAATACGAAGATTTATTACACAAAAATGATATGTTCGAATCTATGCGTCGAATAGGAGAAAGCCACACTGAAAAGGGCAATCACAATACCACACTTAACCACGGTACGATCTAATTCAAGAATAGTCGGTAGAAATTATGGTGACAATTGCAAAGGCTTCTTGTCATCTATTTTTTTTTAAAGTATATGTTCTTAAAAAATATTTCAAATTTTTGTTGAAAAATCTTGTAAGTATGGATGATAAAAAAATAATAATCCGTTATTAAGAGTGCAAAAATTTTAAATAACTAAAATTTAAGCTACCAATGTATAAAGTGAAGACAAACAACGCCATACAAGTTTTTTTTTTTGTGTGAAGCTCTTTTCGTTTTCAGCAATATAACCAAAAAAAGTTCAATGGCAGCTACTAAAACGCTGTCATGTACTGATACTGTTGAATGATTAAATGTTATTCGATTATTTGTTTATTTATGTTTTTAATTTAAAAGAGTATTAATGAACAATTAAAAATAAAAATTTATTAAAAAATATATATTTTTGTTTAATAATTTTTCTCTTCTAATACCTAATTTGTTTGGCAAACAGTCAATATATTTTAAATAATATTTACCTAAACTAATTTTAAAAATATAAAATATTATTTTTTTCAGAATAACTTACAAAACGTACTCTTCGACAGATATTTGATTGGAAAATATATTTAAGAACAATATATAAATATATATATTTGCCAGGAAGTTAAACGAATCAAAGTGGCATATAACAAACTTAATTACAATTAAATGCTAAATTGCAAATTACTTGTATATGAGCTGTTTAAATTTTGTTTCGAAGCTGTTCTAAGCGCAAGTTAAAATAGCAAACCTACTGCTGTTTTTCTTCTCTTTTATACTAATATAAGGAAACACACTGTCAGCACTAAATTCAAAAAGAAAATATTGACAAAAACTATTTGCACCCATTGAACTGGGTTAAGAAATATTGTTACAAAAACACATCCCATAACATTAGTTTAAAATCATGACGGAAATGACAACCATAACATTAGACTATACCTCCGTATCACGGAAACATCTATTGTAGGTATGGTCGCCACCAAATATATATTGACAATTACAAAAAAAGTCAATTCTTCTCATTTCCCCTGCATTCTTAATGATTATTTAGAGTTTACTTCGGTAAATAAAAATTGAATTTGCATGTAATAATAACTATAGTTAACTATAGTTAAAAATAACAATAAATGAACTGTTCTTACATTGACAATTTAAAAAACAAATTAAACTACCAGTATATAAAGTGAAGACCAACAAGCATATTTGTATTTCCAATGTCAGTTAGAACTTCATCGGCACAAGATTTCAACATCTCAAATAATTTAAATTAGTTATTAAGACTTACTCGCAAGGATATTTAATATTTGTTTTTAAATTATATGTAAATATATTTTAAATAATGCTAAATTAATTTGGTATTACAATATACCAAAATATATAAGATGAGGCGAGGGGAAAATGAGATTAAAATATTTTTAAAAAATTCGCTTTTTCCCCTGATTGTCAAAAGTTTTTGACATACATAATGAATTTCAACGTTTAAGTCTGATAAAACGCTATGAATGACTAAACATTTTCCCACTATATACTCTTATGTGATAATTTGGAACACATTTCATAGCCCTATTTTCAACTATCATGAGCAATTCTGTGACACCTTGGCACAATACATATTTATTTGAGAAAAAGCACAGGCTATATGAAGATTGCTATGTCAATATTACTACATGTATTACTTAAGATATATGTTCGACAAATTATGGCTGCCGTTTTAGTTAAAAACAAAAACTAAACAATAGTATTTGAAAGCTAATTATGTCATAGTTTCGCAACTTAAATATGTTTGGTGCTCTGATTGTTTCGTTAAAAAATGTATAGGTACGATTAAGAATACTTTAAAGCGTTAGTATTAAGAATGTTAAGAAAAGAATTATGCAATTTTTTTTGTCCAACCCAAGTGACACATGACTGACGTTTGACAACCTTAACGTTAGCCAATACGCAATATATCTATATTATAACTGGACCTCTGGTTACTATTAATACTTTTGATTTTCTGATATGGAGGAGAATTAAGAGTTTTTGAAATTCTAGTGAGTTTTTTTTTTGTTTGTTTGTAAGCTTGAAAAATGTTTAAAGTTGAATTTTTAATATTTGTATTTCAAATTAATTTGCTGCATTATTGAAAATGACAATGAATTCCAAATTATTGATACGTATTATCTGTTTTAAAAAGAAATTAATATAGTACAAGTTAAATTTTAATACTTACGTAACTTATGAAAGTAATTCCACTAAACTAAGAAAGTCCTTAATTATTAATCGTAGCAAATACTTAATTACAATTAAATGTGTTTTCTTAATTTACTTGTATTTGTGTTTAATTCTTGTGTTTGAGAAGGCCTAAGTCACAATTACTGTTGAAAACCTATTTGTTCCCTTTTACTTTTGCGAATTTGGATTAACTAATTTTGTCAACAGTAAGCATTAAAAAAGTACTTCATAGTTAACAATGACGACCAAAGCCATTTAAATAATGGACTTCTATTTTAATGTTTAAAAAGTTGTTGAGGGGCCAAGATAGATCACTACACATGGCATTTTATCATAACCCTTTTTGAGTACGCGCAACAAAACCCAAGATTATCGTAACTCACATGACTGATGTTACTTGCGTCTAACGTTTTAAGAAATGCATTTAAAGTCTTCAAATCAATTTACACAGGGATATTAATAAGTGTCAGTCAAAATACGTTATGTTACGAATACTGGAGAAGAATAATCGTCGCACTATTGCTACACGAGAGCTATTGACTACAAATCATGGAGAAAATCATGATGAGAATGGCAACCATAACCAAAGAATCAGACTTCACCGCAGTAGCACGGAAACATCTAATGTGGCTATGGCCGCCAGCTAATAACTAATGTGATAATCACCAATTCTTCTAGTTCAATATAATATTTTTTTTAAATGTATTCTTACAAATTATTTCGAATATTTTTTGAAAAATCAGATGAAAAATATGGATTTCTGATAAAGTAAAAAGTTATTGCTAAACTGGAATATTTAAAATTACTAAAATGAAACTAAACTACCAATACAAAAGTGAAGGCAAATCAGCAGATTTTTAGAGTAACTGTCACTTAGAGCCTTTTTGACA
The DNA here is from genome assembly GCA_019343175.1 of Oedothorax gibbosus. Classification (NCBI taxonomy): domain Eukaryota; kingdom Metazoa; phylum Arthropoda; class Arachnida; order Araneae; family Linyphiidae; genus Oedothorax; species Oedothorax gibbosus. The sequence goes on along the minus strand of CM033272.1, from coordinate 25,122,359 downwards.
AACTTTACACCTCGGAACAAATTAACAGAAACTGCGACTACCAAAACTTTAATCGTAAAAATGTAATATTTACAATTTAAAATAGCGTGTCTGTTTTAAAACTATACACATTCATTTTAAAGCTTGATTGATTTTGTGCTAAAAGTTTAAAATACGTAAGAACTTATTGGAATGTAAAGCTAGGGGTGTGTAATACTACACGACTCTGACACAATTAACACTCAATACATTTAAAGGTAGATACTATATAAGATAATTCCAATAATTTTAATATCTAAAATTATGATGTCCGACAGGTACTGGGAACTTGCTCACCAGATTTGAAGTAGTTTTATTAGTTCGTGCTGTAGAGTGGTTTTAGGCACTCTGACAGACGGACCAATGTTCAAAAATCACCGTTTTAGAATCCTCACATCTGAAAACGTGTAGAAAACACAAATTCTCCATTTCCTAACAATCAAACACATTTGCATCTTAAAAAATATTCTTATGGACGGGATTTTTTAAAACCGTTAAATAAATTTTTAAAAAGTGTCTTACTACATCAGTGAATAAATTTAGTTTTGGCCTATTGTATTTAGTGCTACATAATGGAAATTCTATAAATTGGAATTATTTTTCCTTGACATTAGCCCATCAGATTTTAAAATATAAATTATTAAAAAATCAACCTTTCTCAAACATTTTTAACCTTACAAAAAAATTTAAGTCAAGAATTTCAGAAATCCTTGAAACTTTCGTCCATATTCGAAAGGCAAAAATTATGATAGTAACCAGATGCCACGTGTATCGGACAAAAAAAAAAGATAATTCTTAACTTCCCAATGCTACAAGTTTTCAATTGTTCAAAATTAAACCTATACATATTTTTAAAAACAAAAGTCAATGCAATAAACTTTTTGTTACAAAATTATGAGAAACATAACTTGCAAATATAATTTCTTTTAATTTTTGTATATCTCAAATAGCCAACTATCCAAACATAGAAATCTTTCTATTAATACATGTATAGCAAATCTTCTGATAGCCTGCTTTTTCCAATATATTATGCCATTTTAAATTTCCAACTTGATGCTTCACAAAAGCTCATAGTAGGGGATAATGGGTCCTTCATTTCTTATAAGCGAAATATTTATAATTTGGAGGAAATTCAATTAGAATGAAAATTCACTTGCTTTGTTCAACTTTAATTAAATTCAGTGTGGGTAATGTGGTTTGCGCTCCAATTCGTTTTCATGAGCAACACTTACGAATTGCTTTCGTTTCGAACGTTTTATTCTACATTTCAACGACTGATAAACCAAGACAGGATTTACCTTAATAGGAAAAATAAAGCTAAATATATGAAAGAATCCCAATTATTTTGAAAAGTCATAATTACAGCTACTAATGCAAGTTGCATTGGGGCCATTTTATAAATGAAATGTGTTACCCTTTCTATTCACAACAGAAGACATTTTAATAATTATTCTTCATTTTACCAATAAATTATTAGGACAAACTAGGAATATTCTTCAAAAAATTTAAATTATTTAAGTTTATGAAAAATAATATAGTAAACTAAAATTACAAACCGCAACAAATTCTCAACTTTATTAAAATGCTGTTTTACAAATGTGTTGTTTGGTGTGGGAAGGTTCTAAGCAACATTTACTGTTGCAAATTCACTGCCCCCCCCCCCTTATTTACTAATGGAATTAACTAATTTAACATCACTCAATGTTAGAAAAATACTTTAATAGGTAACAATCAAGACCAATCAACCCGTTAATATAATAAATAAAACAACCTTCAAGGTGAATTACTAATTAAGTGAGAAATATCGCAACATTTGGCAATTAATTTTTCCCCGTTTAAGTGATAAAAAAATTCTAAAAGTTAAAAACTGAAACGATCGAAAGCGGAGTTTATCGTAGTTCTGCTAAGTATATGTTTGATACACACGTTGTATTCTGTAAAAAAAATTACGTCAAATTTAAACAAAAACGTGGTGATTTAAAGTATGTTAATAATATCTGGTCTAATGTAAGGGGACTTAAGTTCAACTCGCTGATGATGAGACTGATGTTAGTCATCCTTATTTTTGATAATATGATGTCAAGTTATATAAATATCAAATCAAGATTATTCACACAGGTTGATAAAGTGTTGTCACAGAATATAGATATCATAGTTCGAATAGTACAAAATTACGCAAAGAATGGCAACAACAACATCAGACTTTACCGAAGTATCACGGAAACATCTAATGTAGGTGTGGTCGCCAGAAATGTTTTGTTGACAATTGCAAAGGCTTCCAGTCAACTTTTTTTTTACAGAAATTGAAGTTTTAAAGGTTTTAATTACTTTTGAAAAACAAGATTACAATAACGGTTTCTGATAAAATAAAAATTAATATTATGTTATTAAACTGGTATATTTAAAATGACTAAAATTAAATCGAACTACCAATGTATAATGTGAAGACGAACAAGCAAGCTTGTAGAGCAACTGTTAATAATAAATTTTCAAATCACTATAATGTCCTCAGTTTTGTGAGTAAAAAGTTTATTTTTCATTTATATAAACAATACAAATTACATTACTAGTTATTAATTGTAACTAAAACTTAAAAAGGCAAGTCAGTTATTATAATAGAGATTCTTTCAAGCATTTTTATAAAAGATTAAAAAAATAATTTTTTTCGAATCTATGCGTCTAATAGAAGAAAATCACAGTGAAAAGGGCAATTACAACATAAGACTTAACCACGGTAGCACGAAAGGATACCATTTAGACGTAGTCGGTAGAAATTATGGTTGACAATTGCGAAGGCTTCTTGTCTTTAATTTTTTTTTAAGTATATGCTCTTAAAAATATTTCCAATTGCATTTGAAAAATCTTACAAGTATGGGTGCTAAAATAGTTAATAATCCGTTATAAAGCGTTCAAATTTTAAATAACTAAAATTTAAACTACCAATGTATTAAGTGAAGAAAAACAACAGCATACAATTTATTTTTTGCATATAGATCTTTTCGTTTTCATTAAGATAACCAAAAAAAGTTCAATAACAGCTACTCTTTGTGCCCGTGCGCGATTTACTCGAAAACCTTAGTAGCCCTACAAGTAATAAGAACTCGCTTACCAAATTTAAACTTTTTTTAGTTTGATTGTAAAATCGTTTCAGAAAAATTGACTGAAGGAAAAATGTTCAAAAACGTCTTTCGGAATCAGAACCATTCAAAACGTGTGGAAAACAATCTCCATTTAGAATTTTCGACCTCATCGCAATACTTTATTTTTTGTAGTAAATATTAGGTAATTGAAAGTAATACATCAGATATTCTTCAATTACAATGAAGTGCAATTTATGATTTTTGTTATCAAACAATATTTACTTTAAAATATAAGAGACTGTTTTTTATGGAATTTTTTAAATATATTTTTTTGATTTGATGCATTATTTTACAAGGTTAATAAAAGGCCTGTAACTCAAAAAAAGACTGACATTAAACAAACATCCTATGATCTTATCAACTAAAGCTTTTTAGCAAACAAAGGGACATTAAAAATTCTATTTCAATAGACAGCTAAGCAGTTTCGGCATTCAATTTGAGCTGGGTGCTATAAATTGGGTTCAACTTTGACACATGACAACGTCAAATAATTGATAAATATAACTCATAATAAAGTGATAGAGGGTAAGGTCACCTTGTTGTATAAGTATCCAATAAATTTGATAACCGCATCTTTAGGCTTAATTATGTAAAATTAAGTTATGTAACTGAAATTACACATTACTATTAAAGTGAAGTTAATCATTTATCTTATGAGTAATGCATATCATTATCATATTTACTAATTATTGTTTCTATTAAATATAAATGTTCTGAATGCACAGGAGAGGTTACTTTAATCATTTAAACTAAACCAATGATTCTAAATTCCTCGAAAATTAATGGTAATTGCTGTACTACAGAAGTACTATAGTTACACACGCTACAAAATATTAAATATATCAAACGTTGTGGATTCTCAAAATTTTAGTAAAGTTTAGAATCTTTTAAGCCCCACTTTTTTAGCTTGACTGATTCAATACGTTTGGTCTGATCAATGTAACAAGGAAGCTGATAGAAAAAAATTCAACACATCAGCCCCATTAGCAATATAATCAAGGACAATCATACAAAAATTTTAGGAAGGGGCCCCTAAAATCTGTTGTGCATATAGTCTTTTTCTAGATCAGGCCCTGATTTCCACCTCATATTTCATACAACTCGATAGATATAGCAACCCTTCGTTAAATTTTCACACTCGCCAAGAGTTGGCGATGAACAGACCGGCCATTCTATCATAGCTGTATCCGGTTGTAGGCTGAAGCACAAGATCTAAATTTACACAAAAATGCTGTAATGATAGCTTTTATTAGACAGTCAGTAATTGCCAAGTCGAAGTAGGAAGCCTATGTAAACTCTACTTTAGAATAGCGCCAAATACTGCAGAATGTTTAGGCTTACTACAAAGCGATCAATGGGTTCACTTGGCGAACCGGATTTTGTATTGGTTTTTATCCAGCAGCATCTCCACCTTCTTAACACTATTGGAAAAGCAAACTACTAGCAAATTAAACTACTAGGACTCAAAACTACTGGAAGGGCCTGGATACAATTGGAAATCCACTTATTTAAAAAAAAAAAATTAATGTTGATATCAGAATGGGAGGAGGTAATATCTTGATGAGGTGCTGACTAGTGGATCAATTGGCATAAAATCAGTTTAAAAAAAAAAGCAAATCACCTTTGTTAAGGGTACACCCGTAACGCCGGGTTTATAAAGCTAGTAAGTAATAGTTTACATTAACTAAATACATTGTGCGCTGAAAATTTATGCAACTAATTCGTATATGTATAATGACTGTATTGCATATGGTATTTACAAATAGCAAGACGAAAATTGAAAATGATATGGACATTTAATTATTTATGCCAGGGATTGGAAAGTTACTTTTAAAAAGTAACTCTGTTACAGTTACTTAATTAAAAAAGTAACATTACAGTTACTTCATATGAAAAGTAACGCTTTACAGTTACTTTTCGAAATTTCAAGTTATAAGAAAAATTGAAATTTAGCCATCTTACCATTTTTCAAAGAGAACCACGATAAACGAAATATAAGCTCAAACAAAACACTGAAATTATAATTAATAATTTTTTTTTAAATCCTTTACCCTGATACGAGTCCATCTGTAAACACTCGGGTAGGTACTGACAGAAATAGGGGTATCTCAAGAATGAATGTGAAATCTCCGTCTCCTCCCTCCCCACCCTTCGTCGAGGGGAAGGACTTGGTCATTGTTGTAGAACCCATTCAGGCAGGGGGACACAAAAGGGTTTGGACTGAGGGATCCAACCTGCTTGGCAGTTAGCGTGATTTATTTGAAAACCCTTCTTTTCCGTAGATGCCTGTAATTGTGCGGGGCTTATAATGTGATACTTAGAAAGGTAAACAGACAAGGAAAAACATTTGTACTGTTACAATTCTGTCTGAAAGCCGCCGTCACGCCTTTAGCAGCCAAAGTGGACAATTCTATTATATTCTTTACTTTTACCCTCCCAAGACGGGGGTGCGAAATAAGGAATATTTCGGGAATGCGAAATGTTTCATTCTTAGGAGTGGACTTTCAAAATTGGTATCAGACAGCCTTCGTAAAGTAACGGAAAAGTAACGACATTTTTCGTTACTTCGTTACCGCTAAAAGTAACCAAAATACAGTTAATTTCTAAAAAATGTAACGGCGTTACCCAAAAAAAGTAACTGTTACAAGTAACTGCGTTACAAGTAACGCGTTACTCCAATCCCTGATTTATGCCAATAACAGGATAGACTTCTCAATGGAAAGATACTTTAGACTTCTCCGCATTTACCCTTGACTTCTAGTTATATATAGTTCGATGTTTTAAATAAATTTATAATGATGTCAGGGGCAAGAGTTATGTCAAATAAAAATTAAAATGTAATTCAAAGGGATGTGGAATTTTGTATTTAAAAAAATATTTATAAATTATTTTAACAAATTTAAAGACAATGTGTATTGATGCTTGGACCTATTTATTACAATTTAATTATCACTCTTCTTTCTGGTGTGGTATTTGTGATTAAAGCTGTAAAATTAAACAGACGGACATCTATCAATAATACCTTCCACTTTTAAAGGTATAGATGTTATGCGGGAGCTAAAATATGAAAGTATGCGTTTATATGTAACGGAATATTAAATATATATGAATTTTTTCTCTTTTAATATAAATATATAAAAAATAGACCGAAACTATATGTATAGAATACAATTAATAATCTTCTTAAATTTGACGAAACATACTAAAATAGGTTTTACTACACCCCTTTACCCCACACCTCTTGACTAAATTTATCCCGATACAAACGTTGGAATACTTATGGAAAATATTTAAACAAGGTCATTAAAATTGAAATTTTTATTTTAAATTCTTAAAAATTGCATATAGTTTAAATTAATAAAATTGATTTTAACTAATATTTAAGTTTAAGAATTTGCTTTAATTCATTAATATTTTATTTGCGACTGAAAACAATAAAGCGCACATTGAGAAATTTATAATACAGTTTAGGCAATGGATTGTTTAAAAGAAAAAAATAGTCTAATTACAAATAAAATAGTATATATAAACACACTTTTTTCCCACCATATTTTTGTTAAATTCTTCTATAATAGACTGCGTATATTTTCGAATCTATAATTATAAAACTGAATACAGCAAAATGCTGAATGAGCATGCAAATTCGGCTGTACGTCCTACACTTGCGATTTTTGAAAACTTTATAATTTCATCCAACATGTAATATAGGTTGTAGTCCGTAGCTCATTTCGTTTTTTCAGGATACCCTTAAAAATTAAAAAGCAATAAGGTAATTTTCTCTTTGCCCATTCAAGTTTATGTCTAAAACCTTATTATGACGTCCTACAACTCGGATACCAAATTTTAAGTCTATAGCTCTTTTAGTAGGAGCTGAGGAGTGGTTTTAGACACAATGAGACAAACTAATGTTTCAAAAACACTTTCAGAATCAATACAGTGCAAAAAAACAGAAAATATCCATTTTTGAATGTCGACAACATTGCAATTCTTTTATTACTTTATTTCATATTTGGTAAAGTAAAAAAAGTTTTTATTTACCTAAGATGCATTCAATTTTACGGATTTTGAATAAATTATAATATGAGAAAAAACTACTCGAATAACGCACTGCAAGAGAAGAAAAACAAATAAGAATAAAAGTAAACATGGAAAGTTATTTCGGGTAGGTTATTTAGGTATTTATATAGTACTCGTATAGTAGTATTTTACAATTGTTACACACGACAGTTATGTTGACAAATTTTAATAATTAATTTTCTGAAAAATTGTTCCTTTTAAGTAAAAAAAAATCGTAATTGCATTTGAGAAAAGAACCGACTAATATTTTATGCATTTACAAATGCTGTTAATGTCATAAATACGTCTTTAAACGATTAAATTCTGAAAACTATTGGCTCTTCGTTTGCCCTATGTATAAAAGGCCGCATTGGTAAGGGAGTAGCACCTTGCATGGAACAAAAGACAAGAGCACTTAAAATCAGACTAAAGAAACATGAAGAAGCTTATGTAAGAAACAGAATGTCAGACTTCAGTCGCAACACATTCTTGGTAGTTTAAGCACCGTTTCAATTTATCGCTGCTTCAAAATTGGTTAAACCTTCCAGCATTGGGGAACTTGAATTTTACGAAGCCTTCTGATCTTAAAAACCACGATAACTTAGTTAATTCGTCTAACATACCAAAGTTTCACCAATCAAAAAGCTTCATAGCAACAGAATAATTTGTTTCTTTTTAACACCCTTTCTCACCCACGCTTTCCCCCTACATCTCTTCACGAATATCATGTTTCATCACTTCACGTCGTCAACTATGTTTCAGTCTGGGTTTCGTACCATTCTGAAGAAGTCATCGTGTCCCCACCGAAGCATACAAATTTCTACTGAATAAACTATTTGCGCTTAATAATCAAAGTTGTTTTCTTCATGAATCCCCTTTATTATGTCAAGTTTTATTTAGGGTAATAAATTTTAACTAAAAATTAAACTAAAGTAGAAAGCGGTGTGCCACAGGGCTCGGTCTTAGGGCCTACGCTATCTATTATGTTGATAATGATACAACAAATATTTATTTATCATATTTATTGATGATCTGGGAGATAAGTAGCAAATTGAGCATTTTTGCAGATGACTTAAGTGATGAGTACAGTTACTCGTTTGAACAAAGCGAGCAATTGCAGAATGATCTTACGAAAGGTACAGAATGGGCTACAAGATGGTGCTTGCATTTGGGTAAGAACTATGCTGAGCATTTTTATTTTTTACATGGAGAAAATATCCAAGATAGTGAGTTAGAGATTTTGAAGTTTGCGTTAGTAAAGATTTAAAATGAGTAAGCAATGTGTTGAAGCAAGTAGAAAAGTCAATAGAATGCTAGATGCATTAGGACAATATCACTTCTAAATCCAAGATTATTTTGAGTTAGTTTAGTTAGGTACAGGGAATTGGTAAGACCACATCTGTAATATGCTGTTTACTTTGGCTCCCTCTTCCTCACAAAAGATAAATTTGCTCAAAAAAGTTCGGCATAGATCTACAAACATGTTTATCAGGTACTGATTATGATAACATTAATATCTTAAAACATTTATTCCTTGGAAAATAGGATTTTCAGTTCAGTTATTCAAATTCATCCAGCAAGGCTTAGGTTCAAACTTAAATAGTAGAACCAGAAGAATGACCAGGAATTAAAAAAATCCTACTTCAAAAGGGAGGTAAGAAAACATTTTTAATATATAGTTATCAATGAGTGTAATACTTTACCAGATTATGATGTATATTCAAAGAGACTAGACTATTTTTTGGTTTGTAAGGAACGGACGGAAATTCTTGTTCTTGTATAGAGTTCTGTGAACTGAACTCTTATGACAAATTCGTATGCAATTTTTTTACACTGAGTTCGGAAAAGAAAAATCCATCACGTCTCAATTTTTCATAAATGAACTATGAATTTAACTGAAAATTAGGGTTTTCGGTTTATTTTGGAATTTTTTGTTATTTATTTATGTGGTTACAATTTTTTGTTTATAATTATGTTTTGTGATTGTTTATTTTTATTATTCTAATAAACAATTTGAAAGCAGGCCTTAGGGTCCCGAAACTTCAATTTCAGGATATTAGAATTCTAAAAATAGTCGGGTTTTTTTAAAAATATATTTTGAACCATTTAAACTGAGGATGCTAATGGCTGAAAAAATAGCAAATGGCGGTGCCATTTATCTTTTTAATAAACCAAAATAATATGAACTATATATTTGGCTTAAGAAATATGCAATTTGATATGGTTTCATACAGGGTTGAAATTGGATAAATTACTACTCCACATTACTTCAATATAGTATAACACTTTAAAAATAAGATTGCAGTTCATGTTTTAGGAAGTTATTATCAAAAATATATTGAAAAAACTAAAAAGAAACTCATTTTTTAATTCATTAGAAAAGCGCATAGATTCAGTAGGAGTTTTTCATGTGTATTTGCGATTTCTCAAATTTTAATAAATTCAAATTTGCAAAAGCTCTAGACGTGATAGAAAAAACTATTTACATTTTTCAAGTGAGCATCTAAAACTACATTGGGAAAGCTATAGCACTTCAGTTTACATACAAAAAGTTTAAATTTGCATTCTATTATGTTAGTTACACCTTTTCTAAAACTCAATAAAGATTCAATCTGATTCAATCACAGTCAAACATTTTTCGATTCATGCGTTTCATTTAAAATAGTTGTTTCTGCGAAATTTTAGCAAACAATCAACTGCTGACGGTAGATATAGTCCTCCCACCACTTTTTAGCATCTATGGCTTGTTTTAGACGAGTCCAAACTATCACGCGTACAACGAAAATTGGTAAGGAATATTTTGATTTCAGCCAGAGTTACTATATTTGGCTATTCATTGCTTTTGCAAGTGCATAATAAAAATATTGTGCATTCTTTAAAGTTTGATAAGCAGTTTCTCAACTGAATTGCAGTTCGAACTTGCATGGGTTCACTGCTGCCTAGCTATTTTTTTTAACTTATAGCTTTTCCTGAAGTGATACTGAATATGGTTAATAATGCATACTACAGATGCAAATCTATTGACGATTAAGTCAAGATAGAAAAGAAATGCACGTGCAATAGATGACGACCTTCAGCAATTAACTATAATCTCCTTTCACTAATAATCTATGTGTAGTTTTAGTGTGACACATTATTTCCAATCAAACTAACCCAACAACACGCAGGCTCTCCAAACATCATGATATTGGCAACCCTGTTTCCTTTAGGTTCTCTACCTTTTAACAAAGTGTACGCTTCAACAATCAAAATATTTGGGATGTCAAGTTATGGCAGGCGGACTATATTCAAGCAAAACGACCTCTTTGTTGTTCGAAATTTTGTAAATGGTTTTCTGGAATGTTCAATACAACTATAGTTTTTTCACCAAGTGTGTTCAATAATTCATTAAAAATTTATTATTCAATAATTTATTAAAAAGATTCTTTATGAAATTTTACATTAAAAAGCAATTTTTAATAGCTATATATCTTAAATGTGAAGTTAAAAATTTTAATGAAATGAAATCTTGTTTTAAAAGTGAATATCTTACTATTGAATAGGTTTCTTTAAAACTTATTGAAAAAGGTTCACAGTGTTAAATTTTTATCATATTAATAGCATTGTCTGACAATATATTCCAGTTATTTGAACCGAATTACATAAATTTAGTTCGGTAAATTCAAGAAATTAATAATGAAATATCTTCAATAGAATATAGCATATGGGTTTAAAAATTATATCATTTCAAACTTTAAAAAATACATTATTTTAAGTAAATTAGTGAAGCAGGTATTTTAAAAGCAATCAATGGAAAAGCAGGAATGAAAACCGGATGGAAATATGTCACTTGAACAAGCCAATAATAAAATATTTAAAAAATGAACATGACATACTAAAGTTGTAATAAAAAGTCAAAGCAATAGTAAATAGAATGAAAACTGCATGCACTTTAAATGTATTCAATTGATTTTAAATAAATACTTTAAATTCCAATGGCATGTCTTTCAAAAATGATAATGATTCATTGGAATGCGAAAAGTATCGCAGACTTTTCAAATGAAAAGTTTTCCTAATCAGTTTCAAAATCCGAAATAAAAGTTTTATCCAAAGGAGACAGAAAATCACTTGGAAAACAACTTATTTCTGTGTCATTAAAAAAAAACTAGTTAGCATTAAAACAGTTCAAAATAAAGTACTTAGTTACAAATAAGTTTAATTTTTGTGCATTTTGTTGACAAAGATTTTTGTGTCATGCATTTTAGCTGTGATTCGTTAGTTTTTACTTTTCGAATATACATTGTTTTATTTGGAAGATGAAAAACGAATGAATCATATCGATATTGCATAAACAAGAACAAGATTCTCTTACACAAATAAGAATTGTAGAAACTTAAATTGTAAAACGTATGAGCGAAATTCTAACTACTTCGGATAATTGAAACCATACTAATACGAAAAAGTTACTTTACTAATAATATACACACAAGATTTACCCAATTAATCCATTTAAAATGAAAGATTAATTTCTTCTACAAAGATGGAAATTGAAATATTCTGTGGAATTAATTGTCTACAAATCAATCAAGAAAATTTAATCGAATATCCCCAAAATTGCTGAAACACACGAGTGGTAAAGAATGAAGAACCTGTTCAAGAATTAAAAATTTTGCGTCACGTGCAACGTTCCAGTAATGTCGCCGCACTTACGACTGATGATCGCAACGACATGTTATCATTGATCTTTTACGTTAAGTGATTTGAACAGCGGAATAAATTTATGGCCTTATATTTTTACTGTGATCGCGTTTAACGTTGTCACTACTAGATTAAAAACCGCAGGTAAATACATGGATACGTTTTCTTCTGCCGCATACGAAAAATCCAATTGACTTAACATTTACCCCTCGACGAACATTATCGGAACAGTCGTGTGTGAAACAGGTATAAAGAATATTAAAGAGCCATGGTGCCAAAAATTCATTTTCAAATAAATTTTTCTTAGTTTACTTTTATATTTACGCTATATTAGTACAATTAGTAAAAACAGTACACACGTGAAAATTAATAAATACCACAAAAATTGATTGAAAAAGCAAACTTACCAGATCATCAGATTTAAATCCCGACACGTATTTTCAATTTCTTTTTTGCACAAGAAACTTGATATTTGAAGAGTAGTTCACAGGAGAATAAAGCAGTGCATTAGGACATGTTGCAATGGCTAAATAGATAAAATTGAAAACTTAAATAATTTACTTATAAAATTGTAAAACACACACCTAAATAAGAGTGCAACATGCTGCTATCACATCCAATTTGAAAAGAAAGAACATGTGGCAAACTTGCTAAGTTGCCGAGCGTAATCTGTGAAATGTTTTTAAAAAAGCATTGGTCGAGTAATATCTCAACTACGGCTACTATAGTAATGATTCTAAATGCAGAAGTTTGGTATGGTTTGTTTGAATTAACCTCTCACTAGAGATACATGAGGGCTATCTGAATGCAGAGGATAAGGTTTTGGAATAATGAGTAACACTTACATAGTTTAAGGTTGGGTTAGGTTGTACGTTTCCGGCCGTCTGTTTAAGACACGCAATACATTGATACAATTGCAGATTTTTTAAATACCGAAATTAGAATTCATTATAAATAATATTTTTTGTTGATGATTTTTTACTCTTTCTTGTCTTTGTTCGACAGCTTCAATGGACAATTCGAACAAGGAGCAGTGTTCTTTTTTTGTGGGGTAGAAGGCAGACACCGGTTAAGACGTGGCCGGGTGGCCTAGTGGTTAAGATAGCTGCCTATGCTAACAGTCTGCGCACTGTACCGGGTGTGGGTTCTATTCCCGCCTTAGTCCTGAGTGTAATTTCTCTTATATATGTCAGTAAAAATTCTTTCTGTGTATGTCTTACTTGACAAAGGTTTATAAGCGGGTCTCTGATCCAGCACATAAGCCGTAATATATATGTACCAACCCTACCCTACCCTAGGGGGGCTCGGGTGGCCTAGTGAGTTTGATTGCAGCCCATAACGCTAACAGTCAGCGCACTGTACCGGGTGCGGGTTTGATTCCCGCCTTCGTCCTTGGTGTACTTTCTCTCTCTGTATCAGTAAAAATTCTGTCTGTGTCTGTCTTACTTGACAAAGGTTTATAAGCGAGTCTCTGATCAAGCGCACAAACCCAAAAATATATGTACCATCTACCTATCTACCCACCTAAAAAAATAGGAATGTATCTCGCCGTAGGTAGGTAGGTTGATACATATATATTCGGCTTGTGTGCTTGATCAAAGACCCGCTTATAAACCTTCGTCAAGTAAGACAGACACAGAAAGAATTTTTACTGTCACAGAGAGAGAAATTACACCCAGGGCAAAGGCGGGAATCGAACCCGCACCCGGTACAGTCGCAGACTGTTAGATCTCGCCGTTGAAAGCTGGATCAGATGTCAACCTCTTCACTTGATCAAGGTCCTAAATTTTCTGTATTATCTTTTCTGATATTAATTTTTAAAAAAAATATGGCAATTTTTCCATACTTATGACGTTATGCGCCACAATAAAAAAAACTATTAATAGTGCGCTTTTTAAATAATCGTTGAGTAGAAGAAAAAAAATTAATACAGTGTATAAACTAATTGAACAAATTCTTATTTGAACCTACAAAAAGGAGTTGAAAAAGAACATACATAAAAACATAAAACGTTTTATTTAAAAAAATGTATAAATTTCTATATATTTTATTTATAGCTTATTATTATTATTATTCAAAATAAAATACATATAATAAAACGGTTCATTGGCATTAATCTCCATAAAAAGTTTTAATGGTCAAATAATACGAGGTTGAATCGTTTACAATCAGCTAATTCATGCGTTGAAATACGTTTTTTGACAATCTAATTAAAATTCTGTTGTCTCAAACAAAAAGTCGTATCAAATATTTTCAATTTGGGACAAACTCTACTTTGTTTTGATAGTATTTATAATCTATGTTCACTGTAATTCTATTACGTATGAAGGGTGTAGTTGGGTCATTCTCTGCAAATAGGACAAATTGCACTTTTAAAAACTGGAGAAAAAAAATATTTTTCTTATTGAATAATTTTTATTATATGTATTGCACACATTCATATATAGTACAAAAAATGGTTCAGATCCATTTGATGGTTTAAATTTTTTTTTCCATAATTGACAACTGACGTAAACTCCTTTAGATACTGAGCATGAGCAAAAGACAATATATGCGCATACGACACCGAAAACATTGGATGCCTTTTTGACTTGCCCAAAGTACATGGTGTTACGCATGGTGTTTTAGTTCAAAAACGTATGATCCAAATCTATGTGGATTAGGTTTGGTGAATAAAAGACGCAACTAAACCTACAGTAGGCAGAGTACACGATATATATCTCTCTATTAATCTTTTCTGTTAATGGGAAAGTTCGCTTAGGTTAGTTTGAAAAGACCGTCGCACTAGAGCTACGTGAAGGCTATTGGCTACATGCGTCTAATTTAGAACCACAGTCAAGTGACGAGTCGACACCGACTATACTTGAATATTGGCATTTTGTCAAGTATAATTTCAATGGAATAAATCCTCTATGGAATAAATTGTGTTTAAGAAGTCTGATATGCTTATGATGTGTTTAGAGGAAGCGACTCTTGATCGAGAAGAGCGGGTTAAGGGGACTCGGATGGTTATATCTCACCCATGTTAATTTTACTAACTTTATGAACATTTTTCTCACGAACTATATGAGTTACCATTAGGAATTTTTTATAGTTTGTTCCTTACATATAGTTCTTTCATTTAAACTGAGGATATTTTACACTATAAAAAATACTTTTACAGTGATTTTTTAAAAATATGTATCTAAAAATCCCCAAAAAATCCGATTTAAAGTTAAATAACTCTTTTTAAGCAGAGATATTTAAAATTCTTCAGTTTAAATCAAAGAGCTATTAATGGGGAAGAGATAACAAAACAAAACATGTTGATATATTTTATAGTTCCTGAGAAAATTTTCCCAACTGTTGAAAAACCTTATATTTCAGTAAACGCAAAAGAAAATTAAGGTATAGGTAAGGACAGATTTACAGAGTTTCTGAAAAATGCTTATAAAAAGAAAACTACTCTAAAAAGAAATCGATAATCTTGGTCTTAAATTAAATATGTAGATATGCAGATCAAAAATAAAATAAAAACAGAAAATCAACATTTTTGACCCAAACACCCATCCGACTATCCTTAAAACAATTGAAATCGCATTTTATTTTACAGTTAGTCGTCATAAATCTCTTGATCATAACGTGACAGTGGTTCTTAATTACGATACCCTTCATCAATAGCCCTCTTGTAGCTCTAGTGAAATGATAATTAAAACTAACCCCAACTCTGATCCTTGATCATAACGTAGAAGAAGATACGCATAATCACTCTCGTGAAATATCTAAAGGCATGCGCTTTTTTAAAAAATCTGCAGTTGAAGCGAAACAACCGATTAGTATTGAATGCGCTTGGAAAGAAAGATCCAAGATGAAGTTATCCAATGTAGACTGACCTTCAAGGCTGAGATGTGAGGTAGTGACGTGTGAGGGAGTGACGATTTCGTAGGAAAACTCAAATAATATCATTTTCAAAGAATTTTTTTATAAGGTTTAATTATTGTATGTTAATATACATTTAAATGCCCACAATTTGAGATTAGTAAAAAAAAATACTCGCACTTATCTATGTTTAGTAAATGAGATTGGGGGAGTGACGACAGTAAAAATATCGCATGCTATTTTTAATACTAAAAGTACTGTAAAAACGTTATCACTCATGGAACAAAACAACTAATGGCTGATTTAGAAGCCACAATCCTTAAAGAATAACATGACAATTTAAATTCGATTTCTTAGTCGTTTAGTAAGTTTTTAATTGTACTTGAAATCAGCGTTGAAGGAGTGACTCTATAACCCAGGGCAATAGATTTTCATAAAATTACAATGGTAGAAAAACATTGTATACATTTTGGAGGCCCGTCCGTGGCCGAGTGGTTAAGGCATCAGCCTAGAGGTTCAACCTTCTCAGGAGTGCGGGGGTTCGAATCCCACTTACTGCCAGTCATCCTATAAATCGGATCTGTGCTGGAAATAGTAGAAAATCCTCATCACGGATGGGCCCGAGTACACAGGGACAGACGTGCTCGTTAAATCTGTGGAGTCCAAAGTCCCGACGGCGTTAGCGTACGATGTCGCTCGAAGTTCCGTTGGGTGCCCGCTCAGGTGTCGACCTCGTCACTTGACCAAGGTTCTAAAATACGAGGCGTTATTGGCTGTGTTAAAGCTCCTGAAGGAGGCTAGAAATAGGCAGCCGGAAACGATTACCTTACCTTACCTTACATTTTAGGAAACTACACAAACTAATTAACCATGAATAGTTCCACCAAAAAGAGTTATAAATTTAAAAAGACCTTTTTATGATGTTGAAAGTTGTAAAAGCATGTAGGGACAGTGTGAGAGAGTGACAAATCGGGTATTTAAAGGCAATTTTCTGTGAGTAAATTATAATTATTTGATACTGTTTAGATGAGAAAAGCTAGATTGTGAGCTAATTTAAACTAATCAATAACAAACATACATATATAATTTGAAAATAAAGAGCAAAGTATCCGGGACATCGATTTGTCCCTTTTACAGAGAATGACCCAGTTGCAAAACTCACATTCTCCAAAGTATAGCTAAGATATAGGGTCCGGTCTGTTCATTTACGACTTTTGACGAACGTAAATTAAATTGAACAAAGTCGCCAATGAAAGGGCAGGACCCTATATCTTAGTTATACTTTGGAGAATGTGAGTGTTGCATGATACACCCTTCGTATATTAAAACCATTTTCCTGAATATTTCTTTAAAGTGATATGGTCAACTAAGTTCAGCCGCTCTCTTCACTACGGTGCCAAACAGCCATTAACATGTTAGATTCATAGAAAAAACCTTGGAAAATATATTTTCTTTCGATTAGCAAATGGAACACATTGTAATTTATAAATATGAAACCAGCATCACCAAGATTTGACGTAGATCCATAATTGATGCTTAAGAACCCTCATGTGTCAATACGTGGATTGTTCTTGAAAGGTTAGACGGTGTTTAATGATGCCACTTGCTTATTGATTTAAGTCGACACTTACAGATAAATTTATCCTATAATATAGTAAAAAAACACTGTCAAACGGTTTGTGTACAGTTACTCTATAAAACTAGTGCCACAGTCTTTTTTGTTTTGCAACATTTATGATTGATAATAAGCTTGAATTTTTTGGAAGGTTACGCTAAGTTACACAACGTTTTATGGAAGGTTTCTTACATATTTGAAGTTTACTTCACTAACTGCAGAATTTGTGTATTATTACGCCCAAATATCATAATACAAGTCATACAGGTTTTTTTTACAATTTATACGAGCGGTTTTATAAGGTATTTGTAGACAATGGATTTTTAATTGTTCTTTATTAACTCATTATAATCACAATTAAGTTTTTAATACGGATTTTTAAACAATCATAAAAACTCGAAAAAACACCCTAGACTGAAAGCGAGATCTGTTATAAATGGTTTAAACTTTTTACGAAGCCTAGATGAGTGCAAAACAAAAAATACTTCAGATAACTGGGAACAAAAATATAATTTTATGGTCGCAGAAAATCTTTTTTTGGCCTTGACAATATTAGATTTAGTGGGTAAAAACTGAACGTTAAGAAATTTATTACTTACTTAAAATATTTATTCTGCACTCATTTCTCCCTAACTACTTGACACTCTTTAGAATTTATTCACTTAATTTTAAGTAACTACTATTTGAAATTCAAATTGTAACATTTTAAAAATTATGAAGAAAGTTGCCGATGTTTCACCAGTACATGTGTAATAAGCAGTTTAAAAAATCAATAATAAAAGTGAAATACCAAAAGAAGACGGATAAAACATTATAAATATAATTGTTATTGCTGTACATATTAAAAACACTTTTGCACTATTATAATTCTAAATAGATTCCAAATATGTGTACCATAAACCTGTTATAGATCATAAACTATTATTGTTTCCGCTCGTTATAAATTATAAAATCCCGTTTCATTGCCTTAAAATTCCAAAATGAAAAATACGCTATAAAATGCACTCATAAATGTCATCACAATTCTCTCATAAATACATAAAACCTTTTAGCTCATTTGGCGCATTTTGGGAGATAATTTGGCGAGAAAATAGATATAGCTACCCACACCCATTATACAGCTCTAACATTGACCTTCGAACAACCGACCAGCTTATAAATTATTTATAAAAGAAATGCCTATTTGGCGAATTTTAGTTAATAATTTGGCGAACTTGGCAACGTATTTGGCTAAAAATAAAGACAAAAAACACTAATAGCTTAGTGTGATGGCCTTTATTAACCATCATGGTTCAGTAATAGCTTAACTATACATTTATGCTTAAATATGCATACATGCAGTCAACAGAAAATCAATGAAAAAATCATCAAATAAACCTACAATAAAATCCGGGAATGAAGACTGCCGGAAATTACGTCACTTGAAACATGTCAATTATTTTTCAAATATATGCATTTAGTTTCTGAAAGTAATGACAAAAGAATAAATAAACATTTTGAATTTTAAATGTTTTCGTTAAAAGTTTTTTTTTTCAGCCGATGGCATCAGGAAAGAGAAAAAATGATCGGATTTGAGCGAAAGTGGTGTATTTTTTTCAGAAAATTCGAATTTTCTCTAAAAATGGAACAAATATGAACAATCTAAGCCTCAGGTGCACACGTTGGTATTAAAGGGAATCGATCTTAAAAATTCGAATTTCTGAGGTCAGTATAAGTAGGTCTTTTACGATCCGAAAACAGACACACACACACACAGACAGACTCTTTCTTTTATTATTATAGACTAGCAAATTTATACCCGTTCTTCGCACGGAATAAAAAAATATCAAATAGATTCCAAATATGTGTACCATATACCCTGTTATAAGATCATAAACTTATTATTGTTTCCACTCGTTATAAATTATAAAATCCCGTTTTCATTGGCTTAAAATTCCAAAATGAAAAATACGCTATAAAATGCACTTATAAATGTCATCAGAATTCAATCATAAATACATAAAACCTTTTAGCTCATTTGGCGCGTTTTGGAAATAATTTGGCGAGAAAATAGATATAGCTACCCACACCCATTATACAGCTCTAACACAATGACTTCGATCAACCGACCAGTTTATAAATTATTTATAAAAGAAATTGCCTATTTGGCGAATTTTAGTTAATAATTTGGCGAGTTTGGCAACGTATTTGGCGAAAAAATAAAGACGTTAAACACTAATAGCTCTAGTGCGATGGCCTTATTAACCATCATAGTTCAGTAATAGCTTAACTATACATTTATTGCTTAAATATGCATACATTCAGTCAACAGAAAAATCAATGAAAAAATCATCAAATAAACCCACAATTAAATCCGGGAATGAAGACTGGCGGAATTACGTCACTTGAAACATGTCAATTATTTTTCAAATAATGAATTTAGTTTCTGAAAGTAATGGCAAAAGAATAAAAAAATAAACATTTGAATTTTAAATGTTTTCGTTCAAAGTTTTATTTAATTTTTTCAGCCGATGGCATCAGGAAAGAGAAAAAATGATCGGATTTGAGCGAAAGTGGTGTATTTTTTTCAGAAAATTCGAATTTTCTCTAAAAATGGAACAAATATGAAAAAACTAAGCCTCAGGTGCACACGTTAGTATTAAAGGGAATCTATCTTAAAAATTTCGAATTTCTGAGGGCAGTATATGTAGGTCTTTTACGATCCGATAACAGACACACACACACACAGACAGACAGACTCTTTCTTTTATTATTATATATATATATTATATATATATATATATATATATATATATATATATATATATATATATATTATATATATATATATATATATATATATATATATATATATATATATATATATATATATATATATATATATATATATATATATATATATATAAAATATATATATATATATATATATTATATATATATATACTATATATATATATATGTATATATATGTATATATATGTATATATATGTATATATATGTATATATATGTATATATATGTATATATATGTATATATATGTATATATATGTATATATATGTATATATATGTATATATATATATATATATATATATATATATATATGTATATATATATATGTATATATATATCTGTATATATATATATATATATATATATATATAATAAATTCTAAAGAGTGCTAAGTATTTAGGGAGAAATGAGTGCAAAATAAATATTCAAAGTAATTACTGAAAGTTTTCATGTCAAAGAAACTGAAAGAGCTAGAAGTAGATGCATAAATTTTTATCCAAAGTAGTACAACCAGAAAAAAAAACTTGTGTTCAAACAACACAAGTGGAAAACGTATTATGTAAAAATAGCCACTTTACAATATTGTGTTGCTTTGATACAAGAATTGTATTGTTGACACGAGCACAAATTTGTGTTGTTTCAACACAAATGACTATCGCAAGAGGAAACGATTGATATATCCATGCGCGATTGTTGAAAATAAATATGTTAACTGTATAGTATATCCTAAAATATGTACAGAAAAATTATAACATTCGTTATAAAGTGCCATAATAAATATTTTTTAAGCTATAGCATAGCTATTTATTCAAAACTTTAAAGAGCTTTAATGAGCTAATGCTGATCTTCATTTTGGAAAAATACATGAGCGGTGTGCCTTCAACCAAACATTAGTATTTGTTCGCAATACAACTTTTGTGTTGTTTCAACAAATCATGTAATAAGTGGATAGTCTTAGAAAAATAAGTGGAACACAATATTTTTCCCGAGAGCAGCAAGACGCAATTATTTAAGTATTTATTTGCAATTTCTACAAACCTTTAAGCAAGGTAACATGCTTTACTTTGTTAAACACTCCCTTCAAGTTGATCTTCATCATATAGAAATCTTTGAAAGCACATTTTAAAAATAGTTGTATAAATGATATACTGTAAAAACATGATCTTCACTTGTCGCTCAATTTATCTCTGGGGCCCTTGTAAAAGTTTCAATGAGTTTTCAGGTTGAGTAGATATATCATGGCTTCCTTTTCCCGATTGGCCTTAATCTTGGCAAAACAAGACTTCTTAATGAAAAATTCGTCAAACAGTTGCGACTACAACTGTGTGACACACGACAAAATGTATCTTCATGAAATAATTGATTATTCTTTTTGGAGAAAATTCTCTTAACTTTCCTTTTCTTCCGTAGTTTATGGACGAATGAACATGGAGCGTTCGGGAAAGTGTCAAATTTTGCCAATTTAAAAACAATTTAAAAGATGTTCAGTGTGATAACATATGGAAAAGGAAAGATTTAATGTTTTTTGTGGATTGAAGTTTATTACTTTTAGAGTGAAAATTTAGAGCTTCTAAAATGCGCTTCATATGAGTTGTCTTCTATTATTGAACTGATATATTTCTTTCGCTTTAGTGATTAAAAAATATCGGAGACTATTATATCATGTTTAAACAAAATTAGGGAAAAAGTTAAATTTTTAAAAAGCAGGACTATACTATTAATAAATTTCAAAAGTGGGCTTCACTAATATGCTTCCCCATTTCTCAAAGTAAACTCTCAACATCAACATTAATCTGCAATTAGCTTGGAGTGGAAATCAAGTTAGAATGGAAACAATAGACTTTTACTGGAGCCGAGATAAGGAGAATTTACTTTAGTTGCATAGGACCGCATGTGGTTTGATTAGAGCATGTGTGGAAGTTTCTTGTTTATGTTTCGACTCTTTATATATAATATTCATTTTACATAAAGTTTAGTTTTATAAATGGATAAAACAATTTGTTTCAACAAAGAGATGATCTTAAATTTAAACAATCTACTGAAAATATGATTTCTATTATGAAACCTTAGGTAATTTTGTGACATAATGGTAACTTTTCATTGCAAATTGTGATCTTAAAAATGGTCATAATAGTATCAAAATATTGCACTGTATGCATAAAAAAGAAGCTTTCTAAAATATGTTAACTCAATGGTAGAAGTGTGACTCTCCCGTAAAAAGAGCTCTACATTCATCGTGTATTTACTTTTCTCCAGGTGAATGAAAAAAATAACTTAGTTTGAACAGTTGTTGCATTGAATCAATATTCAAAACACCATGTTTCTTTTTTACCTGAAACTTGTGTATAAATATAGTCTGTTTCTATAGATGAGGACAAATTTGACCTCTTATTATCCAGAGTTTTGATGTGTGTCGTGTAGAAATATTGCAATTATAAAAATATTGAACTTTTTTCAATCTTATTTTTATTGCTCTGGGCCCACTATACATGTATGTTATAGGATTTATGCTGTGGGAATTCTAACTTATTTGTAAAAACTTTAAATATAAAAATGTAAAAAAGATGCAAGCAATAATATACGATTAGTAATTGTTCTATATACTATACCTGAAACATTTTGGATGTAAAATGTAATTTTTGTTTTTTTGAGTTTAGTATTTCGGTATTGCAATATAATTTTAAATGGACATTATTAAGTTGACAATTAACATCCAAGTCCAAAAATCTGGTTTAAGAATTTGAACTTTGAATTATAATTTTATACTAACAAAGTTAAGTAGATCTAAACAAATGCATTTATGTTATATTTTAAGGGGTTTTTTTGTAACTCTATTTGCTATTTCGTCCACTGACCTGTAAAGAATTATTGTGATTTACTTAACGTATCAAATTGATATCAAATAATAACAAATTTTAATGGTTGTGTGCAAGTTAAAGGTACCAGTCCACAAATAATATATCACCTAAGCCAATCTGAAAGTTTTGAACCGTGAATTTAAAATACCTAATTAAATATAGCACCTACATAACACCAATTAATCCCATATAAATAACTTACATGACTTTACACATTTAAAGTACATTACAGATAATTGGGCAACGATTCACTAGCACGTTGGTCACTATGAAGTTTAGAATGAAATGAATATAATAGGCGTGTAGAAAGTGAAGCAGTCTGAGAGTCATCAAATTGGTGTAATCCGCCAAAGCAAACTACACTGCGTCAGTCCCATAGAGCTAATGCATTAGTTTTGGAATCGCAACTTCCTCAGAAGTATTGCTTTGCCATGTTAGCCCTTTTTCCCTAGGTATGGGAATCAACATAACATCGAAATGAAACAAATTTGAAACGAAAATGTTAAACCAACCAGCCAATAAGTATTCTTGTGCATACGGGACTGTTGCGCGATTAATCTGCCGTGGTTCAAAATTACGAGGCGATTCGGCACAAGCCCTAGTGTAGCTCTAGGGCAACGTTATTTCAGAAAAAGCAAACTTATTAATTTTTCTGCACAAAACGTAATGGTAAATAATTAACAAGCGTTTGAATCAAATATGGCTTCTTTTTTTAAAAAGGTTTTCAAATTGATTTTAACTCGACAACATCTTACCTTATTCTTACCTCTTTGTTATCCGAGGTAAAAATTTGCCGCTTCTCTTCGCTCCAATTCTTTAACATAAGTTTTAACTCGAAATTATTCTACAGCCATTCGAATTCGAATGATACATTTCGTGGTGAATTATGTACGCCTAATTAGACCCGAAATGGAATTGCAGGAAAGTGCTATAACCTGATACTTTATTGGATACTTTAACTTCGTGAAACCTTGATTGGATAGTAAGTATTGAAACGCGATTTAATATCTTTGTATTGGTATTTTTGTTGTTAGGAAATTTGCAATAAAAATAATAAATTATTTCGATATATGTATGAAACTATTATTTTATATTCAGAACATCGGTGGAATCACTGAAGGACCAAAAAATAGATCATAGACCTTAAATGGCACAAAACAGTCTTTTTTTAATTCTATATTGTGTAGGATAAAGGCGTAAAATAATATTGCTAGGAAAATTGAGGTTAATAGAATCAAATTCTTTTAGCGTCATAAATATCGATACAATAAGATGTCTAAATAATAGCTTCTTCAAAAACAATATTTTTCTTAACTTTTTTTCAATCAATTCAAAAAATTAAAAAGACGGTTTGGATTTTATTATTGTAATTTCAATAGCTTGTTATGAATGCACATATGGTTCGGTTTTAAATCTCAGAATATTTGCTACCAAGTAAACATTTCAAAATGAATTCATTTATTTACATTTGTTTTAAAACTTTCGATGAGCGGTTTATTGTATTTCAAAAATATATTGTTCATCGCAATATTTTATAAATTTGAGTATTTTTACAATTAAGATTTTACTCTTTAGCTGACTAAAGAAATAACGAAATATTTAACTCATTTTTTAAAAAAAAGCATTTTTTGTTTTCTCTACCCCCTTTTACGTTAACTCCCGCCATCTCTCCGGAATCGTTAAGCAATATATTTGCATATTAAAATAAGAAGATAATTTTTCGATCAATAGTTTAAAATTTGCATGAATCATAAAAAAAAAGTGTTGAAATTGTACGATTACGGAGGATTACGTTCACCAAATTTTGATGTACCTAACTATTTAAATACACATTATGTTGATTTGTAGTAAATGATATAGTAAACATAATACATTGATTTCGGGTACTTTGTATAAAGAAGTAAGTATGCTGATTTGTCGTTAAATAGTTCGAAAGGAAGTTCAACTTTCTCTTGAAACAGTCTCGAGATTGTCGTAAAAGTGTTCTATATGATACACCCCAGACCTTTAACCTTATACATTATTGTCCTAATTAACAAACAAAAGTCTTTTGTCTACCACTGCATTGTAGTAAATAACACTGCAAATAAAAATCTGATTCCATCCATTAGGAACAAAAGTTTCCGATTGACACAAGACAAACGGAATTAAATAAAAACGAAGAAGATCCCGCGTAAAGATCTTAGCTCCGTCCTTTGACCTGTGTAACAATGTGAACGATGTAATATCATCAAAGAGAACAATGCCAGATTCTCCTATCCTAAGAAACTGCTCTATACAAGCCATGTCCATCCTTTTCACTTAAAACAACTATCAGAAATGCCATTGAAGACAATAGACGGGGTTTCGAATGGAAAATATTAGCTGCGACTTATGTCTAGGAAGTATTGTGGAAGAACGTATATTATGTAAACTGGAAATAGAGGGACTACTAAGTGAAAGTAAATGCTTCCAGGTAAAGACAAAAACGATATTGGGTTATTTAAGTGCCGTCATGTGAACGTTGTTATTGTTGCATTAAGTTGATTCACTTAAAACAAACGATTTTTTTTGTAGGTTCGACTAAGGTAACTTGATCCCTTCCAATTTTAGCTTCCACACTACGTTTATAACGTAAAAAGTGGAAGGTATTATAATCGTTCAGTCCCGATATTTTCGAAATATTTAATAATAATAAAACACCAAACAACTCCAAATTGCATTAATAAATAGGTTTCAAGCAAATTTCAGACTTCACAACACAAAGAAAGCTAAAAGTAGTATGTGTGTTTTCCAAAAATTATGTTGTTATTCAATTATTTTTCTATCGAAATAGCTTTGCCGGAAACTTGTGGTCGAAACATAAATAACAACCGAAAATATATCAAAAATATATAAATTACTCTGGTTTTCCATTTTATTCCCCCACAATGATTTTTCTACTATAATTTCGTGATAAGGATAATTGAGGGAAACAACAAGAGGCTTACCATTTCTTATACTAAAGGTCCTTCACTCGGAGTCGAGAGTTTTTGATAATCGCCAATATATGCCAAGCGTTTGCTTAATTCGCTCTTATGCGTTATCAAAAGCAGTAGAGTTGAAAAAAAGGTACGGTTAAATTAGACTTTTTGATTAAACTTTCACTACTTCTTTTTAGAAAATTTTTCTGTTTCTGCTTCTCGTCGTCATAGCGACCGCTTTGTTGCCATTCTCTTTTACAAATCTTGTATTCAGGATCTATTTTAGTTACAAATCGTTCATAAGCCTACTTTTATTTTTTTTAAAAAGTAGGTTTGTAACAAATCTGTCACTTAACCCGCTTCCACACAACAGTTGTGTTTAATAGGTAAAAAGGTGCCAAATACAGTATTAATTCTAAATTAAACATTTACATGCTAAATTTGGCTAGTTTCATTTATTTTATTTCGAAAATTCAATAATTATTACTTATCGTTTGCAAAAATTACTATATATTTCAAAGAATAAATATGTAATATTCCTCGCTTTTAAATAGAATGAAAACATTTCATATCAACATACAAAGAATCTCGGAGTGAAATATATTTGACGTCATTTCAAACTGATCGATGTCGCAAAAAGAAATTTATTTTAATTTATTGTCTAAAAGAAATAAAGTTTCTCGAGCGATTGTTGCGAATGACAATGGTGATTTAATTCTAATAAAAATGGCTTCCTATGCTTTTTAAATGAGCATCACATTTTGCAGTTTTTTAAATAATTGAAGTACTTCGAATTCGAATTCTTTTCTGAAATTTTCAATGTATTCTAATTTCAATGCGCTGAATTTTTTTTTGACGTATCACACTTGTCCGTAGCAATTGTAGTTTGGAATATGAAAGTGGGTGACGGACAAACAGACGGACTGAACGATTATAATGCATTCCACTTTTTACGTTATAAACGTAGTGTGGAAACTATAAACGAAAGAGTTTTTTTAAAAAGATAGAAATTGGGTATTGGTGGATAATGTCCATCAGTCTGGCTGCCCGTCTATACATATCCATGTTTTTATAAGACGTTCTGTTATAATTTCTCTTCTAACTGTTCGATTTTAAAAAATCTATTTTTGTTCAAAAGACTTGACATCGGAGACCTATATAGTGTTCGTTGTTCTCGTATGTCTATCTATCCGTACTACAAGAACTTCATTGTTTTCTACATATAAAAAGAAAGCAGCTTACTCTAGTTCTTTTAGAACTTCTTGGTGATTAGTTTTAATTTTTCATTTTTAGAGATTAATACAGAAAAATACAAGGGGAAAATAAATAAAATCCTTACATTTCTTGTAAGTAAAGAAGAACATTATTATTTGACATCCTGACGATAGTAAAGTATAGCCAGCTGCGGAAATAGCTACAACCCTTTGTTATTTCAAAGAATTTTCATCCGTGAATTACTTGTCTGTTGTACTTTTTAAAAACAAAAACATCGTTTATTTAAATATTCGTTTTAAAAAATGAAACATTTATTGTACGCTAAATCGGATATTTAAATGGGAATACATAGAATTAATTCATTTGATTCAGCATTGATATTTTTCTGATCACACTCAGAATTTGCCAAAATCTGAGTTGACGCCAAATTCTTACACCTCTTCCACGCAAGGTAAGAAACCTGCCATAGATTCGTGATTGCAACCCCAAGGTAAACAACGCACCGCAACCCAAGTTTTAATGGCAAAGGTGTTGATTTGCCACAGGAGGCTATCATTAACTCGTGACATCCCAAGGCGTGTTCATCTCACTTATTGCTACTGCTACTGGAAGAATGCATTGCTCCTCAACTCAAAATTTTCATACAATTTGAGGGAATACAATGGTCAGATATCGTGTTCTGAGGAATACGAAATGCAGTAGTTGAATAACCTTTGGTATTTCTTCAATGGCGCTTATATTAATGGTATAACACCATCATGAAATTTTATTATTTGCAATTTACTTTCACTGGAGATGTTGATATTTCTGTAGGTGCAGCTAATATAGATACAGTGTAATTCATGTTATATAAAATAACATTACCAAATACCGAAATATTCCCAAAGAGAGTACCATGATAGTTTTTAGACCATCACTTCCAAAGAGTAGTGTGGCTCTAGATATTTCTTTTAGATAATCCATGCAAGTATTGCGTTCCGATATATATTTTAGTTAACTGATAAAATATCAAGAGCTTAACTATATTAGAACAGAACTTAATTTTCGTTTTATGTCTTTAGGAACTTATTAGTAAATGACCTGAGATGTTTTAATCAGTTTTTGCAATTTATTCAAGTTCTAATAAAGAAGATATTTTGCACATATGTTTAAAAATGTATGCTTAAAAATATGCTTAGAGTAGAAAAAAGTATGAGCACCTATTTGAAAGCTACTGTGTCAGCCCATAATTTAATTAATTTTTTAAGGAAAATTAACCTGACCAAAGGTCAATGAATGGTTGTAAAAATACCTACAAAAATGATCTTTTAAGTATATATTAACTCAATTCTAATGGATATCAATGTTTATTTTAAGTTTTCCAAATATAATTAATTATTTTAGGTAATTTT
The DNA here is from genome assembly GCA_019343175.1 of Oedothorax gibbosus. Lineage (NCBI taxonomy): Eukaryota > Metazoa > Arthropoda > Arachnida > Araneae > Linyphiidae > Oedothorax > Oedothorax gibbosus. The sequence continues at coordinate 25,093,796 of CM033272.1, read as the reverse complement.
TTTTTATAAAAAATACGTGCACCACGTTTTATAATTACAATTATTCATTACATTCGATTCCAGAATAAAATTGAAACTGATTGGCTGGGAACTTTATGGCATTTCATTCTTTGACAATTATAAAAATACCAAAACACTTACGGAATTTTTTGCGACAACATAGAGAATATTAAACGGTCGTTGCTATTTATATTATGGCTTTTAAAGAAGGGAAAGGAAATATCGGCAACACACGGCCATTACCGATCCCATCATATTAAGTAATCAGATTTTAATGACAAATGTAGTTATTTTTTCTAAGTGCTTCAAAATCTAACCTCTATCTTTGTCTGTTTGAAAAACATGTAACTAACTTAATACAACATACACCATCAGTTGATCGACTGATTTTTATCAACAAATATGATCAAAAAAGTATTTCACTGAATTATGCATTAATTAAATTTAATACAGATTTTTTCCAATGAAATATTGTTTTACAGATATATTTCTTCATAGTTAAAGGTTTCAAATATTACTCTAACATTATAGAATATCTGTAAAGTATGAAAGATGCTGTTTGCCAAAAAAATAAGCAGCCTTTAAACCTTTATTCACGTTTGCTCATATAAAATTCGTTTGGAAATAAGAGCCCAGAAACATATTACGTCGTTCAATAACCTCCCTATATCAACTTGATATCGATAACATAATGATATTGAAAGTGTCTAAATGACTTAAATCGATATTGAGAGCTACTAATTAGAATAATTGTAAAGAATAATTATAGAGATTTAACAATGCAAAAATTATTAACCTACACATTTTTTCCCCTTCATATTATGATTAGTACCAGAATATATTTTTGAAAAATATATATAATTTCAATTTTGTGCGAAATCATTTAACACTCACTTTTGACAAAAATAGTGATTAGAACTTTGCGAAACCAAAAGAGCCTAACGCCAAAATATTATTATAAAAAAACTATCTCATCGGAAAGAACATCACCGGAGCGGTCAGAAAGGAAATGACCTTTTTAGGAACAGTTCCTTGACTTTTAGGAGTTTTATTTCATAATGCAAAGCCGGTGTTTGGAACGTTTTTATGGTATAACTTCTTTTTTTCCATTATTGCCTTTATTGTGTTTTATCCATAGTCGTCCAGCTCTTCTTTTCGGTTCTTAGAACTATAAACCGAAACTGAAGTACAGGCCATGGAGTTTATGGCAAAAGAATTCACGATGTTCTACGGGAACTCGGTGATACTTACCAGATATTAATTGCTGTTTTGCTTTTGCTTTAGTTATTTGAGTACTTAAACATGTTCTAAGAAATTTTGAAATGGAAGATATTCTATTTCCGTGACTTATATTACATGAAGATGGTCCGTAATACAGTACCTAAACAGACTAGATAGAATACAAATTACATGGCGGTACTTTTAAAAGCAAATAATTAGTATCAAGCTAAAACAAAAACATGTATTGCGAAGCTACACAAAATATGATCATTCATACTTAACGTAACGTGAAGCGTTATGTCTATCACATATGGATACCTACGGAACATATTTCAATTTAGGCTTTTACTATCATGCTATTTTTTTCTACCCTTTTAGAAAGTCTTCCTATTCAAAGTGTGCATTAATTAGTATTTTTTAAAGAATTCGTTTTCTTACTTAAACTATCTAATAAAGAAGATATTTGGAATTCAATTACGTGCAATTACATCTGTAAATCGTGTAGTTCCATACACGTCATTTTGAACTTCAAATAAAAGTATGAATATAAACGCTCACAAATCCAACAAACATGTTTGAATCTTCAACTGAAGTTAATCAGTTGTATATGGTGGCGTAACACGAAGCAGTTTGAAAGGACATCCACGTGTCATCCTTTACCTATGATCTTAACATAACAAAAAAAAAGTCTGTGGAATAGGATTTCTTTGTCCACCTCATGGCCAGGGGGTGATCAATGGCAGAGAATGTGATACTTTAATTTGGTTTAAGTTTCACTAAATAGAATGCTACCTGAATACCAACACAATTTATGATGAGAGAAGCGCGGCGTTTTATAAACTCTTTTATAAAGAGTGTAGTGGCCGAAAGATGAATATTAAATGAATGTATAACATCTTTTTAATGTTAAAAGACTACTTGAACTATTTTTCTAAATTATGAGTAGAGATAACGCTTTAAACTGGACCTATTCATTTTTAAGGATTAAAAAAATTCAGAGCTTTCGTTTGATGCTCCCCATAATTATTCAAAAGTACCTGTTGTAATCGAGAAATAAACGCGAGCTATCCCCATGCTTATGACGTCAGAGCAAAAATGCCTCACAGTTTTAAAAGTTTTATATACCATACAATTTCGAATTCAGGACCCTTGAATTATATCGAAACAAATCAAAACACGTACATATCGAAATTTTGGAATTAGAACCAAAATGCTGTTTTTTCTCTGGAAAGGAAAATCAATGTTCTCTATTGTAAAATTCGTTGAAATTCGCGGAAAAAATTAAACCTGAAGATATATTATTTGTTTATCACGAAATTTGTTATACTTGATATACCTAAAAGTACACACAAAAAATTGCACTAAAGCAAAAACAAATTTTTTAAATTTAAAAACCCTCAGCCCTAACATACAGAGCTAAAATTTCTTGAGCTTCGGATGCTTCTTTTTAATCTTCTAGAATGCGAGTTTCTCAGCTTGAACAATGAAATATGTGCAATCTCATATGTCATGATACATCCTTTTATTTAATTCATTTCACCAAAAGCTTCCACTTGCTCATGAATCAGCTCCTTTTCGATTTAAATTCAAATAACAGTTAAACGAGGTGTGACGCAGATGGTAGCCCTGACCTCATCAGTGCTCGTAAAAGACAACTGACCGCGTGCGGCAGTAAAGAGTCGGTGATGTATGGACGCTGGACAGTCATGCTTCGGCCACTCGCCCCACAGCCCAACCGTAAGCAGAGGAAGCGTAGGCGTATACAATTGAAAGCAACGAAAATATCCCCATCTACATATGGAAAAATTTGAATAAGATTTTTTCTCTGGGGAGGGGTATTACTGATATATTAAGTGTGTATTAAAAATGAAAACTGTTAAGATGGAAACTCTCGAAAATGAGCACTAGGATGTTCTAATTTTAATGTGAGCACGATATTCTGTAAAAAAAGAACATTGAAATCTAAAGTTTGAGATCATACATGTTCGTAAGTTGCAGTATGTGTAGTGGCGATTCACAAATAAGCAAAGATCCAACTGGGTTCTGGTGATGAGATGGTGCAGTGGGATTGCATTCCGTGCTAGGCGTAACCTGGAATCTCGTGTCGTGAGATCGAACCCGCGTCAGTGTATAACCCCTACTACATCTGATCAATTTTTTGCTCTATCATTTTCAAAAATGGGAACTTACATAATCTTAAATTTAAAACTAATGTATTCGGAGCTATCATGAACTAATTATGTTTTAAAAAATTATAACATTATTCTCAATTTGTATTAGAGATCTGTGGGTAGGATTTGTGTACAGAAAATACAAATTGGAATAACTCTGAATTACTATACTTTATTGACAAATAAATTGAGCATTGATTATGAAAACAGTAGATTATTTACTGAATTATCATTAGGTTTAATTTGAAGTGATAAAATAAATAGTTACAATTAAGTTAACGATATCAGAATAAATAAATAAAACGATAACAATTTTGTAAACAAACTAATACATAATAAATTAAGAATTAGAAAATTAAGAGACTTAGCAAATTAAGACTGGCCTACACATTTACCCCGAAATAGCGCCCGCGCTGGAGGCGACCTGTAAAAGAAAATAAAGCTGCGAACGCCCCTTTGTTGGACGGTGCTTATATAAAAATCACAAACTTAAACGTCACTCCAACGGGATAAATGCGCAAGCAGGTTGACAAAGTGCATTGTACTAGCTCTGGCACAGCATGTAGAAACGTGGCCCAACAGATTGTTGAAATCTTACTGGACCATGATTATTACGAATTCAAAGCCTTGTCAAATAATAAATAGGTTCTGAATTATCTCTAGAGTGGCTACGATACTGTGCCACGGAGTTGGGGGATTCTAGCTTTGATATGGTTTCCCTGCTTAGGGCATATGAAGAGTCTAGTTGCAAAACTCGCATTCTCCGAAGTATAACTAAGATATAAAGTACAACTCGTCTATTTTCGACTTCGGCAAATTGAATTTACGATTATCAAAGGTTGCCAGTGAACGGACCAGACCATATATCTTAGTTATACTTATCCCTAATATTTAGATATTCAAGTAGCACCACAAAACAAAAAACAGCTACGCATATAAGAAGCTGGCGTACGATGCACCCGGTAATTTCTAAACTTTAAAAGAAAAGAACTCTATACTTTTATCTCCAACTCAAATCTCCGTACTTTAATTGTAGTGCAGTTACCTACAATTTACGTACCCCGAAGAAAAAATGCTTGCACTTGACCGTTATTTATTCAGACGACAAGACACGACCAAGTTAGTAATCGCACATTAAGTGTACTTCAGTTTAACTGACTGTTAATAAAATCAAAATGCTCTTCCCGTGAGACAAAAACCTTACTCGAGTGTACTGAATAAAACACAGAATTAATTCTCAGTGATAAAGGGTTCTCTTCTCCTTAGTTAGAACGCATGAAATCACTCTTCAACGGTTGGTTACGTGTCGGGGAGCATTTTGAAGATCTAATTTCGATGCCAACACGTTCGTGTGACATGCTTTGCATGGTCAGAGGGGAGATCTGCAATCGGCTGTTGAAATGAGCCAGATTTATGGCTCTGGGTCACAGTGGATGACTTTTTTCTAGGCTTATCGTCAATGGGTAAGAAAGGAATTTATTTTGAAGACCAGCGACTAGTGACCTGTGTCATTTGGTTTTAATATTTTGAAAGTGATATATCTTGGCAGCCCTTAGGGTTGTGAAAAAAACGTCTTCACAAAATGCTTCGTTCTTAGTGAAAGAGATATATTTTTTTCCTATTTAACAGTAAGTAGTATAAAAGTTTTCTAAAAAGCTGTGAGCATTCCCTCTCCCCCCCGCTTTTGTCAGCATTTTTTTCTATTTCTTAGTTTCTTAACCCTCTGAGGGATAGAGACGTGTAAGACCCGTTAACTGACCGTGAGGTTTTCCAGAAACACGCATTAATTTATACAAAATTATAAATTTTATAATTTTACAAAAATTAAAAATGTGAAGTACAGAGAAGTCATTTATAATCATCTTAGCAATAAATATAATTTTTAAAAGCTAAATTTTCAGTTATAAATTTAAATTTTAATATCACGCAATGAAAAGAAGTTTACATTTCAGCCAGGTTGCTTATCCCCCATAGGGTTAAAATCTAAGATGACAAGACCAATCCATTTATTTACAAATGATGTAACCGGATATTTCAAATTATCATCACTCAAATTATTGAACAAGTCGAAACTTCTTAAATACGTATGCTGGACATTAGCAACAGTCAAGCTGTCATAACAACCAATCTGTAACTAAATTTACGCACAGCCTACACACTTTAATTACTCCAGAAGTAATTCCTCGGTGTTGTTTTAACACCTTGACTCAGTGTGTTCTAGTTTTTTTTTCCGTTTCAAAGAACGCTTGTCATCCCACTCAACTTTGTCCATTTACCGGTGTAAAATAGCAATAAAGGTCACGGTCACATTTGGAGAATGTGCATATAAAAAACAGTATTCGGCCTTGCCGGAATCAAGGCTGTTGTCTTTATTTTACGTCTGCCTACAGGTTATTTTTCTGTCTCACTTTGACGCTTCAATTGTTTTTTGCTGATCAATTCTGACTTCTCTATTTCCGTATTTGTTTGACGTAGTGCCGGTCTTGCTGGGTTAGTCATTTGTCTTATTCTGCCTCATTTAGCATTGAAGTTGTATTTGTATATGAGTTGCAGTTGGGGGGGGGGGGGGGGGAGATAAATTGAGGTTTAAAGTTTAAAAACTTCTTTTAAGTTACTTGAGTGAGTAAAGGGGCATTTTTATTGTTTAGTAAAGAAATTAGAACAAATTACAAAGAAATAATTGTTTGCAAGTCTAGTAATGAACACTTTCTTCTTTTATTATTAGTCAATAACACTAATTGTTAGATTCACATGCTAGTTTGCTTTATAAATGTTTTTTCTTTATTTTAAATATAGCGTATAGATTACACTTCAGGTATACACTGTAGGTGAAATTTACAATGGACTTTTTTCATAATTAATTTTTGTATTTTTATCCTTTTCCTTACTTAAGATTAATAAAAACCAAATTCACATGTAATGTTTTATCTTATACACATATAATAAAAAGTAACATCACATCAAGATTGTATAAAAAATAACTTATCTGTAAATTAAAAACTATTCGGCGTGACTTCAGTGGCATTCAAAAGTGATCGTACGCGTGGAGTATATTGGTATTTTAAAAATAATTCAAACACTATCGATTATTGTCGATATTCCTTTTTACTCAAAGTAACCTTTTTACCAAATAGCCTTATATCTATAATAATAAAAGAAAGAGTCTGTCTGTGTGTGTGTCTGTCATCGGATCGTAAAAGACCTACTTATACTGCCCTCAGAAATTCGAAATTTTTAAGATAGATTCCCTTTAATATGAACGTGTGCACCTGAGGCTTTGTTTTTTCATATTTGTTCCATTTTTAGAGAAAATACGAATTTTCTGAAAAAAAATACACCACTTTCGCTCAAATCCGATCATTTTTTCTCTTTCCTGATGCCATCGGCTGAAAAAATTAAATAAAACTTTTAACGAAAACATTTAAAATTCAAAATGTTTATTATATTCTTTTGCCATTACTTTCAGAAACTAAATTCATTATTTGAAAAATAATTTGACATGTTTCAAGTGACGTAATTCCGCCAGTCTTCATTCCCCGATTTTATTGTGGGTTTATTTGATGATTTTTTCAATGATTTTTCTGTTGACTGCATGTATGCATATTTAAGCAATAAATGTATAGTTAAGCTATTACTGAACTATGAAGGTTAATAAAGGCCATCGCACTAGAGCTATTAGTGTTTTATGTCTTTATTTTTTCCCCAATTACGTTGCCAAACTCGCCAAATTATTAACTAAAATTCGCCAAATAGGCAATTTCTTTTATAAATGTATAAGCTGGTCGGTTGTTCGAAGGTAATTGTGTTAGAGCTGTATAATGGGTGTGTGTAGCTATATCTATTTTCTCGCCAAATTATTTCCCAAAACTAAAAAGCGAACTAAAAGGTTTTATGTATTTATGAGGGAATTGTGATGACATTTATGAGTGCATTTTATAGCGTATTTTTCATTTTGGAATTTTAAGGCAACGAAACGGGATTTTATAATTTATAACGAGCGGAAACAATAAGTTTATGATCCTATAACAGGGTATATGGTACGCATATTTGGAATCTATTTGATATTTTTTTTATTCCGTGCGAAGAACGGGTATAAGTTTGCTAGTTACTTAATAAAGTATTGTGGCATCTTTCTCTCTAAAGTAGATAAAACATATTAAGATAAAACATTTCTGAAAGTGAATCAGGATGGCCAAAAATGACTTAATTTCTTGCAACTAGCAGTTGACTCCTAATAAACAAAGCGATTAAAGTTTCATAGCACATTATTCCAAAAATATGCCCTTCTTTAGTTAAAAAGGAATATACATAATATACAATATTTTTTGAGAAATTTTCAAAATACCAAAATATTCCAGATGTACCATAATTTTCGACTGCCACTGTATAGAGAATTAAAAAAATAAACGCTTTTAGATATGAATACTGACCTTGGTAGTAATATATGTACAGAAAAAAATAATATAACAACTCATTATTTGTTTATAAAATTAATCCTCTCTTTCAATAATAAATCTTTATTTATGAAAAACATTTAACACCAGCCTTTCTTTCAACATTCATAATTTCCATTAATCATCAATTCATTCCCAATTATTTCATTAGGGTTATTAAACAAATTATTTTTCGTGGACATTTTTTACATTAGGATTCTGTTCTTGCATTCGACTATTTGTTTAGTGTTTTTTATCAATAAATAATTTGTAGGTTGAAGGTGTAATTCGAAATTACCGTTAAAGCTTGAGCATTTAAAAAAGCAAACTCAAATATACAATTCATTGTATTGAGTTATAGCGTAAAAGAGTTTCAAAATTTATATCCATGTAATGAATTAGGAGTTTCGTAATTGTGAGCAATTGAGTTAACATCCTTGATTGTAAAAGATAAGAAATTAATACAGAAATGTAGTTTTTTTCAAATATATTTTCCTAAGAATTTTTTTTAGTACAATGGAAATTTCATGGTATATTTATCGTGATTTCAATTTACATTCTTTTTGGAAACAATTATAGAAGACACGTCAAAAGACAAATGATTTACCACCTACTTCTGTTATTAAAAAACATAAAAACCAATGTTAAGCCTTAAAAATTAACAATATATTAAATCTTTATTTTATTATTTTCTTAATTTTTTTAAAAGAGTTCCGTTTTAATCATTTTCATCTAAAATAAATTGCTATTACGAATCACTTGATGTTTAAAGAATGGATGACAATTGCATATGAATCGAAATCTTTTAATTTAGCAAAACATACCTATATTAGAAAATACTATAGTGAATAATAATTGAGGATGAATGATTTGATGATCAATGAGAAATGTGAGTGTTGGAAGAAAATAAGGATTTTTATTTTTAAAAAACTTTTTTTTATAACTTATTTGTTAGTTTTTAAACCAATACCGTAAACCCTCAATGGAGCTTTCCCCGTTGTTTCGACTGATACATAATTTTGTTACAACTTATTTGGAAAGACCAAAATTATGTTTTAGTCCCAAAATTAACTTTACTGATTAACATATCAGGCATTACTATTAACATAAAACTTTTTTTTCTGAGCTGCTATATCCAATATTGAACATTACGTTATTGAATAGTGATTATTTTATCAAAAAGAGCATAAAAATTAAAACAAATATAGAATAAATAGTTAGAATTTTTCATTTTTTAAATTTTTTTACTTGAGGTCAGTTTTTTTTTAATATTTGCTATAATTTAACTCTAATTCAGCTACCATCGGAAGCGTTCTCACGTCCTCTCCTTTTTTCAAAACAACTATCTGCATCACAGGTCACAATTCAAAAGTCTTTTTAAGAATGTTACATTCTTCTTGGAAACAGTTATAGAAGACGCGTCAAAGACGAATGATTTACCACCTCCTACCGTTATTGAAAAAACAGAACTTTCACATCGCAAGGACAACACAATAAAAAGGGTTGTTAACCCTTCAAAAAATGACGGAATATTTTAAGAAAGGCCAACGGATGGGGGCCAATAAGCGTTTCCTCGGAAATGTCCGGAGTTGTAAATCGCGTGAATTTTTAGTTACGATTCGCTAAGTGTTGGAGACCGCAGAGGCAGGAAGTCTTTCTGACTGACGGACATACTTCTATGGGACAGACAGTCACTTGCTGGGTGTGTTCCAGTGACAGTGCCAGCGAACAAAGGATTCATTTTTTAAAAAAATATATTGTGAAAACCATAGGCATAAAATGCTTCACCCACTACCTGTGAGTTCAGGACAATGTCAAAACAATGGTCATCAAAATAGTAAATATGAAATGCTTACAAGAAGATGAAGAAGTAAATTTTTTTTGATAAATTTGAAGTTGTAAATACAGCAACAAAAAAATTTGACTTAAAATATACTTTCAAATACATTTTCACATTAATTTTATCTAACAAATCCAAAATCAACAAAGCAAAATTTTCCCTAAAATGAAGTTATTGGTGGGACCAATATTTTTACTTTCTATAATTTGTTTGAATAAAAAGAAGCAATCACCACACACACACAGGATCTAATTTTAAACGAAAAAATATCTTCTAAAAATGCTATTTCATAATTTTCGGGGGAGAAATATTCTGATCATTTTTTTTAAATCAAATTTTTTTAATTAGAGCTATAAGCATGTATAACTCCTCCTGCTAAAAACGAAACTCTCAAACATGGGTACTAGGATGTTCTCATTTTAGTGTAAGAAAAATATATTCTCGAAATCAAATACTTTAAAATATCGAATTAGAGGGGTTTTTTTTAATTCAATGTCAAATATCTTAAACACCCACTCTCCAGTGGCGATGTGTTGGCCGAGTTGGATTGCACGCACTGTACCAGGCTTAGTGTGGATCTTCACTTGGAGGGTTCGATCCCACGTCGAAAATACTTATTTTTTTCTTAATCATTCTCAAAAACGAAAACAACCATGTTCTAAAATTTGAAAACAAAGTATCTATTATAAAACAATTTTCTTCAAAAAAGAATACATTATTCTCGAATTAAGAAATTTTTTTTTTAGCAGTGTATTATCATTATAAGTAATTGGTTACTTAAATAACGGCATTCGAATTAATGAAAAATTAAATAATAATAGTAAGCACACCTTAGTTATTTATAAGTTACTTTTTTGTAATATTTCATTCTCACATTTCTTCGTGACATTGAATTTCTCGTTTGACATGTATAACATTCTACTGAATCTATTGTTACTTAAATTGCTATTGTAATAAGAAGCGAAAAAAAAGTTTTTGAGAGAGAAAATTACACAGATCTTATTTTCACATCTAACAAAATTAGGATAACAATAGATGGGGTGAACCCAAATTTCTTCTTCTTTAAAATCAAATCTTCCTTGTTATTTTGTTATCTGGTTTTATAATTTTGCATTGTTTTCGAGTAAAAAGTAACTCCCTAGTCATAAAAATAACTCGCCGAACGTATATATATATAAACTACAAAAAGTTTTTTCAGAAAATGAAAGAAAATAATAATTATATTTTCTTTTGTTGTTTCTTTTGTTATCTTAAATTTTAAAACAAGTTTACAGAATACAATGGGTGAAACGAAATTTCAAGGTTGGTGGGTTTTGATTGGATCTTAACATTTAGGACTTCATTTTTTACGGATTCTGAATTCAGTTTGTAATACAAAAAATGGAAAATTATGTTTCTTTGATAAAAATTATATATGACCTTAATATACCGAGATCATTTTGTGGATACAACGCTGCAATTTGTATTCGATGAGAACCTTATCTAACTACTGCCTAATTTTTTGATTAGCTTAAGAATTTTTGTAGTTAGAATATTTTTTTCTGTTTTTAGTTCCCATTTTCAACTTAAGTTTCCTGATGCTGCTATGCAGCTAAGTTGGACCTATTAGTTAAAGTAAATATTGCACACTAATTAAGTTTACCTGAAAGTCCATCAATTATATGACAAACACGAAATCTGGGTAATATAAGATACCATGAAAGGAATCCGAGATTATAAGGTAACTGTATTGTATCCAATGAAAAGTGAATGATAGTTCGTAATGAGATATTCAAATCATCAGCATCCTGTGTAACCTAAGTAGATTTCTAAGGATTATAATAAACCTTCAATTTGATGCTGCGCAATGAAGTGAAGAACTTTGTGACAGCCACGACGTCACAATATCTTAGACAAATTAAAAATCATTCTATTTAAATGAAATCGCATCATCATCACTAAAGAAAAATAGTTATAAACTATCCAATTATTTTCGAATATTATAATTTACAGCTGTGTTGGGTTAATTAATTTGAATAGTGTGAAATATTTTAAAACTAGACCTACTCTTTTGAATAGTATACATTCAGTTACAAGAAAATACTTGTGGTAAAAGGGTGAACATACTGTTGGTTTGTGAAAGTTTATGACCAAAGTTAAAATCCTTCTAATATGCAACCTTTAAAATTATTTGATTTACACATGTAGTTGCATTAAAGTTAAATGCATAAAAAAATATTTTTTCAGCAACGAAAATCATGGACGTGACCTTCTTTCCGTGAAAGAATGCCATTGAAATTAAATAATAAATCATCATCATTCACAACTTTTCAACACAATTATAAATATTTTTGAACATTTATTTTTCACAAATGTTTATATTTCGTACATTAAAAGAACAAATATCCCAACATGTAATAAAACAACGAATCGCATCCTATATTGGGCAACGACGCGTTGTGTTCCTACTTGAGTAGGGGACTGAGCATAACAAACACAATAAAAACAAGTTTGCTAATTCAAAAAAAAAAAAAAATCAAAACATCTATCTTATCCTTCAGTTTTCCTTTTTTCCCCTTTCAACGTCTTAATAAAGCAATACTTGACGGGAGAACTAACAGAAAAAGCAGTATGTTGCAACATTTAACTCGGAATAGAACCTTATCTAATCACTTGACCGCTAAACCACAATAATCCCTTCTACACTTCCTTTTCATCTATAGACATTACCTATAAATCACCTATGAATCAACCCTTATTCCAATACATTCGTATTTCCTCCACGTCACCGAATTCCATCTAAATACTTATTGCGTAACTTGACAAGACATTGTTTCCTTCTATCATATCTGTATCGCAGAGCAAGAGAAGAGCATAAGAATTTGGTAGTAATGATGTCGTCTGTCGTATCTAGATAGAATTAGTAATAATTATAGCGAAATTACTCAGAAGTTAATAGAGAATCGTTGTGAATCAAAAAGTTTATCTTTATAGACGACTTTTAATACGTTAATATACATAATTCCTTTGTACTTTTAATTTATGTTATTTCTGGTTTTTATCTGGACAGTGGACATCTGAATGCCGTTTTTTTTAATAAAATTAATCTGTTCCGAGACAACTTTTTTTTCAAAGATTTTTTGTATGTTAGTAATGTGGCCAAGTTATGTCAAATTACGGAAAATCTACGAGATTCTAATCAATTTATGCAATTCGATGATGAATGTGAAAGAGGATCGCGTGAAATTATTCCTTTGTTAGACAAGACATTAAAATAAAGCCAAATATTTTTCGCAAAACCACAAAGTTACGTAAAAAATTCTGAACAGGGATGGGTGTCGAAATAATTAGCCCTAAAATACATCATTTTGATGACTATTTATAGACATTATAAGTATGTATTGTGGAACTTCAACGACCACGACCTTTTTACAACCACTATTATCAAAATTAGAAGAAAAAGGGCGCACAGTTGTTTATCGTGCTACTTGGTATTTCCTCCATGTCATCCAATAACTACTAAACACTTATCATGTAACTCGAAACTTGCATTGTTTCCTTCTTTAAAATAAAAAATACTTTTCAAAGTTGATAAGGCAATGGTGGGTATCAACAAAACTACTTGTTCCTTTTACTGTGTACCTAAGATTGGCGCAAGTTCATTTTACCGTGTTTTCATGTAAAAAGTTTAAGCTACGGTAAAGTAGTACCGAAAGGTACGGGACCGGAGCACTTTCGGTTAATCGAGATTCCATAGGAATTTTCGGATAATCGGGAATTATTCACCTCACGCATGGAAAAAAAGGCAAGTACAGTCGCGGCGGTAACCAGGGACGAAAACGAACCCGATAATGAAGATGAGCCCAAGTCTAGCAAGTGCAGTATTTTGTATACAGAAGCTACAAAAATCTTAGATCAGGCCCTTAGATACATAAGAGCCAAGGATGAAGCCAGTACTTCAGACGTTCTCTTGTTTAAAAGATGACGGGACAGGGCTGCTTTAAAACGAACCGAAATTGAGCAGCAAAAAAAATTACTGCATATTTGAGAAATAAATCCAACTTTGTAAGTACGTATTTATTTTTTGTGTATTTCTTTATTTTTGCGTATATTTCATATTTTAGCAAAAAAAATAATTTCGGAACCTTTCGGTTAAGCTGAATTTCGGATAACCGGGATTCGGATAACCGGGACTCTATTATTATAATATCATTATTTTTTCTTTTAAATTTTATTTTAAAACTACATGTGTACTTTCATTTTTAATTTTTTTAAGGAATACCTTTATGAATAGTTACAAAAGCAAATTGTACTTATAACAGCTATAAAAATATAAATCCACGGTTTTTGGACATAACCCACTACGTTTAAGATACAGTATATTTGATCTTTTATTTCGCTTTGTAGGCAGGAGATAAGTTCGATTTGTCCTCACTGATTCGAAGACAAAAAAAACTTCCTCGTTTGCACCAAACCTTTTCTAATCGTGCCTTAAATTCTAAATTGGTAGAATTTTAGGTTGCAAACGTGATCTGAGGATCTAGTAAATACGAGTGGGAATATAAAAAATAACGTTCCTTTTGTGTATATATACCGTGGGTTTTCCATTTCTTTCTAAAATAAGTCTCGTAGTACTACCCACTTTTTAAATGACAATTTATGTCACTCAAAAAATGTTAATCTTTTACCTCTAAACATTGTCTACTTTTATACCATCATTGTAAAAATATATTATACAGTTTGATACTTGTTCCGGAATGGACGATTCGAATGAGCCGGAGCGTTTTTTGTTTGTGGAATATAAAATAATGTTTGACGTAGCTGTGACGTCCCCAGGCGCATCCGTTCTAACTTAGACGAATTAGCTGCCGGGCGGTTTGTTTTGGGGATTTACGACAGCGTCTGCCGTAACTGTGACTTTGCGACAGGTGGACAGGTGTGGCCGTTCCCAGTTGTTCATAGAATACCTAATACCTAGTATATTTCGGTTTCTGTAGCAAAAGAGTGTTTAACTGAACTTATACAATTTGGGGGGGGGCAGCACTACGGGGCACGGATGTGCATTGAGGCATATCATTTATTTTTTAAACCCAAGTACAATTGAGTTCAAAAAATAGACAAAATTGGTATACTACACTGTGCAATTTTATATTAAGGAATTATCATAGGAGGAAAATGGACAAAAATCATTTTTCAAGGTAGAATGTTTTGAGGGTTGTTTTTATGTTTTTATTCGTAATCTCAAATAACGAACCACTAGATAAAGTTACAACTAAAGTCTAAGATACATCTAATTGTATACATTATATGCTGTTTATCAAACATATTTGAGAAATAAAATCATACACAATGGAATTAATACATTTTATATCAGAGGGGCTAATATGGGCACATTGAGATTCCACACATGAGGCCCCCATGAGACACATTAGAAGAAAACATCCTTCATGCAAGCTACAAGGGATAGCTGGAGCACGTTGAACATTTGACACAGGACATTTGAACATTGGCACATTTGGACATTGTAATGTAATGAGTATTTTTGTGCTTTATTAAAGCTTTTTTAACGTCTTATACATTTGGTAATGACCTTTAATTGCAGTAAAAAATAAATCAAAACATTCCAATTTACTACGGCAATTAGAGTTACCTCAGGATCAACTACTGCAATTTCCTCCAAAGTATAACGCATACCCAACACCATGTAAAAAAAAATAACTTCATACTTATAGAATTTTATTTCATTACGTGTCCCAATAAGCTTCATGCTTGTCTATATAGCCCATGCTGGGGCATGGCATATTTTAAGAAACAGCTGAAACTAGAAGCATAAGTAATATTTTAATGAAAATTTAAGTTCAAAATTTGAAAAACTGTTAGTAAGGTGTAGAAGCTGACTAATAACCTACTGTCTTTGGAAAAAGTAATTTAAAAAAATATATATTTAAGAAATAAAGTAAAAATTGTCCCATTGAGCCTCTCTATCCCACTTTGTGGATAAATTCGACAAAAAGAATGTAAAGTCTTCATTAAAAAAACATTTACTTATTGTAGATAAGTTATTAAGAAGTCGATATATTAGTCAGCATGCATTTGGTATGTAGAAACGAAAGAGATTTCATGTTGCAATCAGGTTAAATAACTGCTCTCAAATTCTGATTGAGCTGATATTTCAAATATGGTTTAGGAACAATGCAATAGTTAAAATTAAGTTGTATTGTTTAAACATAACTTGTCTTGTTCTGAAAAGTATTAAAAATATATATAATAACAAATAAAACCATTTCTATTTTATAAAGCAATAATCAACAAGGTTTTCCAAGGTAGATCGTCGAACCCTTTTCCGACTGTAAATAATCCCACGCCCTAATGCTTAGGCAACCGTGGCTAGAATTAATTATGTGCAACATTGCAAAGAAATTGTAAATAAATTGAAATCATATTTTATTTTTTGTCTTAATACTTTATTTTCTTATCAATCTAAGAAAATTATATCAACATCCTCCACGATAAACAACCTAACAAACACAATCTATTAAAATAATACAATTGACCATTTGCGTTAGCACGAAACAATTGTTATCACACACCACCCGCATCAATTATCATCTGTATAACTGCGTCATCACTACACATTTTAATCCTGTTTTTCCAGCTTCCGGGTCAAAAATAAGCAGCTGCTTCCCACATCTAAACTAAATTCCGAGGTCAGCTCACCATCTTTTAATTGTTTTTTCTACGCTTCAACAAGGCGTGGGGCGTCGCAAGCTTTAATAAATATCGGAATTTCTATTGTCCATTTATTTTTATGCAAACATTTTCTTTCTGGACTATAAAGCTTTGTATATTGGGGTGTTTCTAGCTGTTTTTTTTTTGTTCTGTTCGATTGTAATTGATATGAATGGTGTTCTGTATATGTGATTTATTCTATTCTCGCTTTAGTTTTGTGAAATGCTTTTTTTTGTAAGGGAGGGTACAAGTGGAGTTTGTGAACTCTTTAAATGACGTAGTCACTACTGAGAAATGTGTAATAATGCACTAAATGTGTTTAATGCGTTGAGATTGTTGACCTTTTAAAGACAAAATATTATAAACAGCAAGGTCTTTATAGAATCGGAGCGTTATGGATTGCCTTTTTTCGAAGTGTCTACGTGCACGGGCACCGTACACGCATTACGTGTACGGGTATAGAACTGCGCAGGACTGAGCCTTATTAGCATTTTGAGCTTGGTTCTTCAGGGACGTCGTAGCTTAGTGGTAGCATAAGCGGTTCGTAATAAAAAAGTCCCGGGTTCATATCCCCTCTCTCGGCAGAAGTACAAATGTTTTTTCCAAGATTTTAGCTATTTTTTTTTAAATCGAAAGGAATTAAAAATGATAAAAGTATGTTGACAGCGGTCGATTCCGTCTGTCTGCTGTCGTACCCCTTCCAAATGTTTATCATCGGATCTTAAATAATTTTTTGTATTAAAAGCTAGACTCAGATAAACAAATACTTTTTTCCGTTGTCGTACGTCCGACGGACTAATCTATGTCGGCGAATTCCCATGTAATAGCATTGAATTCAATTTTGAACATTAAATCACTGTAGGTATTGAAAGCGATGATGTCATCTGTCTGTACATTCGTATGTTGCCCCGGTTTCCGTCTGTCTTCCGTCGCTGCTGTTCGTCTGTCCGTATCCCTCCCAAAATAGGTCTATCCCTCGGATCTTAAAATTTTTTTTGTTAGGAAGCTATGACTCAGTACCAACTTCATACTTTTGTCGTCTGTCTGACGCGGACGACATATAAGCTACTATTTCGCGAATTTCCATTGAATTAGCGTTGAAAATTCAAATTTTTGGTACTTTAAATCACTGTTTGCAAATAACAATGGCATTTAGAACTTATTTATTTAAACATATTTGAAGCAAATATTTTCATGAATCAGTTTGGAAGACTCATAACAATGTGCACAAATGGTTCTTTGATTATTCATAATTTTACCAAGAAAGCGGAAGGTATACTTTTGCATGCAATTATGCTTAATTTAATTCGTTCATTTTAATCAGTTCGGGTAGTTTCATTACTTTGTTATAATAAATATTAATTATTTTCGAACTAAAATAAATCACGAGCAGATGATAACTATATTAATTAATTACGAAAAATATTAGGAATAGTTGATTTGTTTAGAAGTTTAAATTTAGCTGGTTGCTGTGTTGTCGATTTTCTATGGTGTATAATCTAGTGTAGAAACGGTGTTGATGATATTTACTTTAGAACCTAGTTTTTTTTTCCGATAAATTCAGTAAGTATTTAAGTAACAGGAAGTAGGCTATTTTAGTTCTTTATGACTTCTTGTTTTATTTCACACAGGAATATAACGTTTAAAGTCCGAAAGTTTACTTGCATTTTTTAAGTTTTCATGAATTATTTAAATTTCTAATTTTTTGAACGCTCATTACAAATGGCTAGAACTGATGTTTTTTAGAGAAAAATATTTTTTCCCGTTCCCCAAACGAGTGTTTAGGCTTTCAATTCGCCCTACAATACTGCCCCATGTTAAATACTGATGTTTTTTTAGAGAAAACAAAATTGCCCGGGGCCCAAAAAGAGTAATATCAACTTTCAAGTACAATTCCCGCGCCTGTGCACGCAATGTATACACGGTTCCAGCAAGCCCCGCCTTCAGCATGCACAGTTAATACCCGTACACGCAATGCGCGGACGGTGCCCGTGCGCGTAGCCTCTGTCTAATTTTTTAAGTTCTATAGTGAGCAGCCAGGTCGTTCCGAGGTTGGTGTTTAGAGCGGATTATTCTGAACAGTTTTTATAAGTAGATTTCCAATTCTGCATTAATATGTATTTTAATTCTAAATTATTTTTTTACTTTAAGTTCTTTTATTAATTAATAATAGTTATACATTGTTTTTGAACATAATTAATAAGTTATTGTTCATATAGTATAACGATTTCTACTATATGAACAATGCTGACACAAAAGGTTTACACGGAATACTTCTAAATTAAGCAAAATTGTGAATTTATAAAATTCTTTTAAGGAACCCCTGAAATAAAGCTTATACAATTGCCAAACTCATTGATTTTATTGAATCATTGTTGGAAAGATATAAAAGTTTTTATATTAAAATAAAATTTATCAGTCATATACTTATTAATTAAACTCAAAAAGTGGGTTAGTTATTAGTGTGAGTACTTGGGTTGCTACTTGGTGAGTACTTGGGTTGCTACTTGCTGAGTACTTGGGTTGCTAACAGAATAAAATAAATACTGAAGTTTTATTTGCAAGGATACGTTATCAAACTCTAATGATTCGGTTTCGTTTCTCCTAAAATATATTAAACAAGTTTTTTTTTTATCTAACTACGAAGCTTAATCACAACTTTAGCTATTGTATTCCATTCTCCAAGTCATATTGTTAGAAAACAAGAGTTTTATTCATGGGGTAGTTCGATACTCTTTCTTTCCTTTTGATTAAAGCCACACAACAATTTATAGAACAAGGCATCTTATCGGTGAAAGTTTTTCCACCTCTTCCTCGCATACTACACCCAGTGAGCAATAATAACTCATTAGGGTTGTCAGGAATATGTCGGTTTAGAATCATTTGCAATGAGATCATGCAAAGTTTCATTTTTATCCTCACATCAGTGTTGATGCAGAACGGTGAAAATACCTGTTTAAAAACGAGCGGTGAAATCATGAGCGATTAGTGCGTCGGCTAATTAAGGAATACAGTCATTGTCTCATGGTATATGATTATAAAAGTTCAGCTTGATGAGGAAAATGCTTATAGCTTCCATTTTTAACGCCAACTGGCATAGTTTTGTCATTGTCAACCGGTGTGGAACCTTATAAAGTTTGGAATATTAACTGTTATGTCTAATTTTTTCGTTTCCTATTGGAGTTTTCGTAGAACTCTTCTTTTAACAAAATTAACAATATCAGTTTACAAAATTCAATAATCTTCTCGACACACAAAAAAAATTTGTTTCGTAGAACGCGTAAATTTGTAGATGGTTAAGATTTGTATTTTAGTAAGACAAAGAGAATTGAACATTCTGATGTCCATTTTTTTGTGTTCAATTTGGGCGTTTCTGTAAAACTCTTATTTAAAAAAAATCCCAATTATAGTTTAGAAAATGAAATAATTTACTTTACATAATGATATGTTTAATTAGTTTCGTGGAATGCGTAAATTTTTAGATGGAAAATATTTGTAATTTAGTCATTTGACAGCTAGAGCACACTAGAACACTTTTCATATTTTTAAGTATAAATTTCCGAACTATTTTTCAAAAGAATATTAAAGTTTATATAAGTTAGCCTACACTGTGAGCTTATCTTCACGCATATTTTCCAAATTTATAAATATATTTTTCATTAAAACGTCTCCACAATCGTGACCACAATCGATTAACTTATTGCATTGAATTAGTCAATTATAAATTGCAATTTACATTTACGGGTACATTACAATTGAACCAGGTCATCACAAAATCGTATGGAAATGGGTTTTGTCTTTTATTCTTTGACACGGGATACAATCAAATGAACAATGAAGGAATAAATAAAAATCATAAAATCATGAAATTATCGAACAAATCATTGTGTGCCACATTTAAAAAGACTGCAGTTTTTTGGAATAGTCTTAACTAAGTCAGCCTCAGTGTTAGGAAAATATTGGAAATAATTTATAATCTTGTCAAAACTCAATACTTGTTCCAGGATGTTCTTAGTTAATTTTTGAAAATTTGAGCCATGCAGCCATGCTGAAATTCATGATTCATGATCTTGGTTTTTTTAAAGTTTCATTTTTAGTACACTCTTAAAACAAACGAGCGGTTTTAGCTCAGTTTGAGTTAATTTCCACTCCTAATTTCCGTGCCGAAAATGCACTTCTCCTATAGGAGTGGATTCACTCTTTTGCGGAGTGGGTAAAAGAAATAAAGAACAATCTACGTCCTACACTCTTAAAACGAGCGGTTTTAACTCAGTCTGAGTTAATTTCCACTCCTTTCCGGTGCCGAAAATGCACTTCCCCTATAGGAGTGGATTTCACTCTTTTGTTTTAAGAGTGTATTTATCTAAATAAATGAATTAAATTGTAGTTTATAGCAGTCTTTTAATTAAACTAATTAGGATACAGGAAAAGAAAACCGTTAAATTCTAGAGAAGTTTTTAATATGCATTTTATTGATATAACACACATAGAATAAAATAAGTATAAAATAAATATAATGACTTTTTATTTTTGAAAAATAAAACGAATTAAACCATTACTTGACGAAGAACCATTAAACCATTAACCACCGATTAAAACCATTTTTTAAAAAAATTCAGAAAAAATCTTTAAGCAATTTAAATGTGTTGCCCTCAATAATTACAAATCTTCTTTTACAATTTCTTTGAATAATATGTCACTTATTGATGTTGTTTTTTTTTGGAAGAGAGTACCCACCAAAATATTGGAAAATATTTTATAATTTTAGCAATGCATGTGCCAATGGATTACTAATAATATCAAATTCGAATTGTGGTGGAAGACTTTGGCACAAAAAACGATTGCTGGTTCCCAAAATATGCAAAATTTGGCTCAAGTAGCAATAAAAACAATATTTACGTATTAGCGTCTCTAAATTCTCTTATGATGCAAAATTTCAACAGATTTTACGGTACAAAGGGTTTTTTATTTAATAAAAAACAACATTTTCTACAACAAATGAAAAATTATAAGCTGATCTGAATCATATTTTGGGTCATTGCTTTATAATATAACAGGACCATAATAAAAAGAAAAAAATCTTCTTTAGGTATTACGCCTCTAACTGATAAAAAGTACTAGAAATGCCTTAAAAATCGAACTGCCTTCGTGTAGCTCTAGTGCTACAATAATTCAACCCAAACCTTAAATATCGAAATGGATCCATGTTTTTTTTTAAAGCCCATGTGGACTCTTTTTCTTGAGCTCGATCTACCACTGTTTCGTTGGTTGGTTGGTAGACATATATATTCAGGTTTGTGTGCTTGGTCAGCGACCCGCTTATAAACCTTCGTCAAGTAAGACAGACACAACAGACAACACACACACACATAAGTGGATCCATCTATTTTTTTAGAGACAGGCCAACTAGAGGATGCCCAGAATTGGCTTGTCACCCCCAGAGGTATTGATTTGGTATGGGAACTTAGTGGACTTTCGGACCCAACAGATTTAACGAGCACGTACTCCGCATATACTCGGTAGGTCTTCAGTGGTACCGGGACTCGATCGCAGGACTTTCCGATCCCGAGACCGAGACGCTGACCACTGTTTCGTGTATAGTATCCCCTTTGTTTCACTTTCCCCAAACACGTTAAACCTCGGAATATTTTGTTAGTTTCTGAACAGCGATCAACAGGAGTTCAAACAGCTTTCAGCAAATAAACATTCCAAAGAGAAAAGCTAACTTCTTTCTTTTTACATCGAATCGTGGAAAGGATTCTGAAGCTGAAGAATGTCTTCTTTGATTAAAACGAAAAGTTATAAGCTGTAACCTTTGCTTCTAAGAAAAATAAAATGTCTTTTTAAAGCAATTTAGTAGCCATCTTGCTTAGAATGGAATTTATTTATTCGCATAAATTAAGGCGGAAATATCCTTGGTGTTAATTTGCGATGGTGTCAGTTCTCTCTTGGCAACTTGTCCGCATTCTTTTCGAGTTTTGTGTTTTATGAGTTTATGTGTTTTGATTGCTAAGAAGTTGTTGGTTAAATAAAAAGAAAACACCAAGTATTCTCCTATTTTAGAACCTTGAAGTATAGAGGGTGTTTAGTTTACGGATACGTTTTCTCACACAATTTCCTTTTTTTAATTAATCGGTGACCTCTGGTTGTCGACTGAAATTCTACGTTTTGAAGTTAAAGATTTTGGAATGATTAATGCATTAAAACGTTTCCTCTTCTTAAAACTAACACGCAACGTAATTTTTTATACAGCATATAAATATATATGATGTTAATTCACTCATCAACCCCTTATAAATCTGTGAATCCCCCTAAATTTACCAAATAGCCCCTTCATTTATCTTGAGTTATACCATTGTCACAAATAAATTTTTATCCTTTGGATACAGATATGATAAAGAAAATAATTCCTTTTCTATACAATAAGCAATTCTAAATCAAACGTTGTCCACACAACCGAACAATAACGCATTTTAACCTTATGACACACGAAAATTTCCCTCTCCTCAATCCCCACAATAACAAACTAAAGAATTGAGAAATCAACAACTTCTCAAAAGGTTTCCCATTAATTGAAGTCCAATTTAAGGATTTCGCACCTCACAATACGCCTTTTTCTTGTGTCCTTTTAATTAATTCCTCTTTGTCAATGAAAGTAACCTGCGAATTACAAAGGCTGGCCGATTAGGAGGAGTTCTTTTATTCCGTTCGATTGTCGAAAAGGAACACACTGTTATTTCGCCCTGTTCTTAAACGGGAAAAAAAAGTAGTGTCCAATTTTATTTCTAAACATCAGGTCGAACTTTATATCAACTGTTATTATAATGTTAAACAACCCTTGTTATGGAGCATTTTTACGTAGAGTATAATTTATAGGATTTTACGTTGTACATTTGTTTTTCTGATGATAATATCTAAAATCATGACCATCTGGGAACTAATAAACGTCTTCTCTTATTAGTTACAACAAATCTGCAATAAGAGGCCGCAATAAAAGAATATTTTATTTTTCCTCTTAATAACCAGAAAATTTGTAACAATTACTTTTACTGTGTGGTTTTTTAAGCCATTCTCCCATTTTAAACAAACAAATAAATCAAAACTTTAAAAGTAATAAAGTTGATAGAGAACATTACAACTCAATAATTTTATAACTTGCCTAGTTATAGCCAAATTAAGTAATTAAATGTTGCGATAAAGTAGCAGTAGCAGAGGTAAATACTTTGTTTTAAGAGCGCCTATCTTTTCAAATCCCTGAAACATACTGGCCTGAAAGAAAGGCCCTGAACGGCCTTGCAACTCCCCTTTGGCCTAGTTTGGGTCGCCCGCTTCTCACACATCGGCAAAATAGTGAGGAAAGTTACAGGCGTCTTTCAAGAAAAGGTGTAGCCATGGCAAGAAAAGACGCCAGGATGGTAATTTTTATTGTTGGAATGCGGTTTCCGGACTAGAATTTATCTTTTTTAGGCTGTTGTGAAATGGTGTGATTGGTATGTAATGTTGGAAATAAAAGTGAAGGGACTTTGAAGTAGAATTGAAATTCCCAGAATTCTTTTACAAAGGAAATAGTTTAATGAGTACATTAAAAATTCAATGGGGCTAAACAGTTGGTGATATTGTTATGAATTGTAACAAAGAAGGACTTTGATCTTAAGTGAGGATTGAAGTAGAATTGAAATTCCCAGAATTCTTTTACAAAGGAAATAATAGTCTAAAATTATTGAACTGGATAGTTTATGAATTAACAGCAAAGAAACAAAATGAATTCAATTTTGAATAGTTTGTTACATAAACATCAATGTAACGTGGTGATATTGTTTATGAATTGTAAACAAAGAAACATGCAATTAGTATGATTTTATTTTGTTTGAGCTTTGTGAATGACGCGCGTATCTTAAACAACCTAGGGCAATTTTTTTCCCAAAAATAAATTGCTGCTGATTTTGAACTAATTATCCTATCAATACGCCAACGGAAAATTGCGGAACTGCAATGTGAAAATATCTCGTGTAGATAAAATATAACGGGGCTCCTATGTAACAGAAACTGTTTCAAGTGAACTGGATCTGCTAATTTCTAGCCTCTTTACTAGCTTTGCCAGCCACGTACACTTTTTAATTTTTAAGCATGGTTAAATGACTAGGTTGACACCTAAGTAGGCTCCAAACACAACCTCCATAGTAAAATCGAAAGTTTCTTGTGTTGGGAGATAGGACCATGAGCAGATTCCAGTCCATAAATACGAAATCGTACAACAGCATGCGATGTTAGAAGCCAGTGATATATTATATAACACATCTGATGAGTTTAGCATCGACTCATCAGAATTAGTCCTGCAAAATTTTAAGAAAGTTGAATACTATTTAGAGAGAATAAATATAAACATCTTAAGAGAACATGACTTGGCAAACCTAACTTCTATACTGCACATCTTCAATCAAAGTAACCAACTCTTTATTAGATTATTAGCTACCTACTAACCTCATACGACAGATTTTGTTACATAGTGCAAAGGTTCCAACACTATATGGTATGCTAAATGACATGTATCAGCCTTTGTAGACCATCGATCTAGATAGATTTTTAATACTTCCTGTTTGCTCCAACATAAAAGCTGTGGCTATTTGTCGATTACTGTAATCGGACACCATTTCTTTGTAAACTTTCGATTCTTTTGGAATATTTCACCCCGATTGATGGATAAACAAATTGACCTGTTTGGAGTTCCTTTGAAATTTACATAAAATTTGCATTTTCTCTTTTTACCAGAACAATCCGAAGAAAGGGCGGGAACTGACAAAGGTAATTTTTTTGAATAGATAAAAGATAGCAACTGTAGATAAACCATGCAAATTCAACAATTTGGAATATCTTGTTTTGTATATCTTTGATTCGATCTATTAAAGCTAATTTGGTGCTCGTTTTACAAATTAGGATGTTTCGTAATGGTTCCAGCGACAAAGGAGAGCAAGTAATTGCTCGAAGGTGACTCGCCCAATGTTTTATAGTATTATTATATTCAGCAGAGTTGGGTGTTTCAAATTGAAATAATTGTTTTGTGTGTCATAGTAATAGGCTTATTAAACAGAAGCCTACTAATTACATGAGTCATTTATTATCTGACTTTTAGCTTCCACACTACGTTTATAACG
Organism: Oedothorax gibbosus; assembly: GCA_019343175.1. Lineage (NCBI taxonomy): Eukaryota > Metazoa > Arthropoda > Arachnida > Araneae > Linyphiidae > Oedothorax > Oedothorax gibbosus. The sequence goes on along the minus strand of CM033272.1, from coordinate 25,068,271 downwards.
TAAAAAGTGGAAGGTATTATAATCGTTTAGTCCGTCTGTCTGTCCGTCACCCACTTTCATAGCCCAAACTACAAATGCTACGGACGAGTGTGATACGTCAAAAAATTCAGCGCATCGAAATTAGAATACATTGAAAATTCCAGAAAAGAATTCGAATTCGAAATACTTCAATAATTTAAAAAACTGCAAAATTAAATGCTCATCTAAAAAGCATAGGAAGCCATTATTATTAGAATTTAATCACCATTACCATTCGTAAAAATTGCTCGAGAAACTTTAATTCTTTTCGACAATAAATTAAAATAAATTTATTTTGCGACATCGATCAGTTTGAAATGACGTCAAATATATTTCACTACGAGATTCTTTGTACGTTGATATGAAATGTTTTAATTCTATTTAAAAGCGAGGAATATTACATATTTATTCTTTGAAATATAAATTAATTTTTGAAAACGATAAGTAATAATTATTGAATTTTCGAAATAAAATAAATTAAACTAGCCAAATTTAGCATGTAAATGCTTAATATAGAATATCAATGCTGTGTTTGTTGCCTTTTTACCTGTTAAACACAACTGTTGTGTGGAAGCGGGTTAAGTGACAGATTCTGTTACAAACCTACTTGTTTCCTTTTAACAAAGTATTATAACGGAATGGAACTCCCATCAAGTAAAATTATTGTACCTACAATTTACATATTATTTTTTTAATAATTAATAAAGTACACTGTTAGAAATGACTTTGAAAAATTATGGAAAAAGTAAGCTACTGCAATCATGCCCATCTTCTTAACCTTAATTGTTATGCTTGAGGGGTTTTTCCTTCACAGGTTTAAAACCGTTTAATGAAGGTATGGTTAAATAACCGCAAAACCAACTACACGGTTTTCTATAACATTTAAATATATGTACGGTAAAAAAAAACAGAAAGTGACTAAGCATGACTTTGAAAAACGTCGGTGGACTAACACTATTGGAACTTCAGATATTTAAGAGCATGCCTGTCCCAGTGTACTCGGGTACCTTTGTGATTAAGTGTTTTTCTATTTTTTTAAAATTTATTTATAGCACAATACATGATGACTGATATTCGAATCCGGGTATTCTTGACAAGAGACAGAACCAAAACCAACTCTGCCATGGACGGCCGCCCCACAGGAGCAGTATGGATATAGTTATGTAAAAGAAAACAAGCAAATTGCTCTTTTCTAATCATGAGAGTGTTACTCCATTTAAATCTTAAATGTAGGTATATATAAATTATTCTGAAGTTTTTGTTATACCAATATTTTATTAATTTTACGCTTAACGATTTTAAATAATCATTTACTTTTTTTTTAATCAATTATTTGACATTTTTAACTTTCCTTGTTTTTTAAAATTCTGATATGAAATTTAACTAACTTTTTCCTGGTACGTAAAAGATTTTTGTCTTTTTTAATTTTCCAAAATATCCCTTTTTAATATAATTATCAAATAGTTCAGTATTTATTATACATATTTTTTTGCATTAGAGAATTTAGTTTTTGTTTATAAGTTGATCCTGTCCTTTTTCCTTCATCGTTCTGATTTTCTTATTTTAAAATATAAAGTATAAACTAACTCGATTGTTGCCATTGCTGAGTTAGTAATATAAGGAAATTTGGGAGCCGTATAAGAGAATTATATAGCTACCAACTGCGCTATTGGGGGTTGTAAATAGTTTGGCGATATAAATCTATCAACATACTATCTTATAATTAGAATATACACGCCATGGATTTGATTATTCAATAAATTTGATGATGAAATTCATGATTTTGCATAGAATTCGCCTAAGATTTTTACTTAAAAATATATTAATTAGATTTAATTAATATATTTTTAAGTTGGTAATAAATAAATTGGATACAAATTTTGAGTTAGAAAAAATATATATCTTAAGAACTCATTTAAGATGAATTTATTTTTAAATTTTCTTTAAAAATTTCAGAGCAAAGCTATTGGGCAAACTGAAATATTAAGCACATAATTTTTAAATCAGTTTTTTTTGTTTAAATTATACTGTCTCTTTATATAGGTGGGCCGTTATGTTCGTCTTTTTTGCAGAATCAAATTAAAAACGTCTACGGAAAAAGAATTCGAATCACCCATTAGGAAAGAAGTTGAATCGCTTCTTAACTTTTAAAAAATACAGATTAACAAAATCTAGATCTGCGATTTCAACTTAACCAGTATTTAAAAAAAAACTCATTACTAAATTTACTTGAATTAACGCATTTTCAGTATTGAAATCAATCACTTCAAATTAACTTTAGATTCATTGCAAAATAACAAAGTTTTTTTACAGTCAATATTCTTCTACAGAAAATTTGTAGCTGACTGTAGAAATACTTTAAAATCACTTCACTTCTGCAGAAAAACTGCAGTGTATTTTTTGCTGGAATAGAAACAGTAAAATTCACACAAATATTATATTGGTCTTATAAGAGTTAAACATTATTTTATTACTTTTAACTCCCCCTTTTCTAAAATATAAGGTAATGAAAGTATTGCGATGGGGTCGAAATCCAAAATGGATATTTTTTGTTTTCTACACGTTTTGGAGGGTGATGATTCTAAAAAAGTGGTTTTCGAGCATTCTGTCTGTCTGAAACCACCCTACAGCTCGAACCAAAAAGAGCTACGGACTTAAAATTTGGTACACGAGTTCCTAGTACCTGTCGGATATCATAATAAGGATTTCAGAAAATTACGCATGCGCAAGGGGTGACTTTCATAGAACTTTTTAGGTTTTAAAGTTATTGAATTTATCTCATACCTTTAAATGTGTTTATTGATTTATTGAGCAGTAATTGAAAGTCGTGTATTGTTACATGCCCCTTGTTGTTGTTTTTTTGATTTAGGAGAAAATAATTTTAAAAATAATCTTAAAAAACTGCGTTGCAGGGGAAAAGGGTTAAGATATAAAAAAAATGCTAAGTTATTTATTTGTCTTTGAAAGCATGCATGATATGCAAAGTATCAAATATTAAATACTCTATTCCTTAATTTCTAAAGTAAAAATTATAAGCCGCTCAAAGAGATGGAGCAAAGTTAATAACTGATTTTGAAGATTTTTTGGGGATTAATCTGGCAACGGATACACAATGACTTAACTTGCACTTCTAAATCTCACATGTTTTCAACTCCCATTGCGAAATTGAAAATCATTCTCGCGTTGGTGTTAGGCATTGTTAAAACACAAGCAGACCTTAATCACGGCCTCAGAAAAAAGTTGTCTCCAGTTTTTGTTTCTTCCAAATAATATTTTCTTTGTATGTACTGTAAGAAAAAAAACGAAAATCCTCAAAGATTCATATCACTAAAATATCTTTTCTTTCGGCTCCACCTCGCTGCATTTGTCGCAATTAAGATTTGTTAACCAAGTGACAGAATAAGTTCTTGATAAGAAAAAATATAGAATAGTGACTTCTAGCCGCCTCTAGTTGAAGTTGGAAGAGGATAACACAAACATTTTTATGTGTTACTATTATTTTTTGTTGTTGTTAATATAACAGAAGACGAACACTTGAAACTCAACTTCAGTTCTAACAAGAAAAGAATACCGAACCATGTGTTTCAAATTATAGTTTCTATTGTGAAGAGAAGGTCTTTGTCGATCGGGTGGAGTTGTAGACGTGCTGCGAAATAGAAAGTAGCGAGGGAAGAACTAGGCCACCCCTTCTCATTGTTTTTATTTTGGCTTCCATCCGTTACTTGGGGCTGTTGTTGTTGGCCCTTTGTGACTGTATCGAAAATTCAGAGGTCGAGAGCAGAGTTAATGAAATTCGAAAAATCATTTCGCCAACTTTGAATTATTGCACGCATGACCCTTTGGCAGAATTTTTTTAATGCGATCTCATTGTTATTCCAATCTATACTTATTGAACGGATAATTTGAAAGCAATTACATTCTAGTTAAGGGAGTTTTCAACTAAAATATGTGGAATTTTTTTTTCTTTAACATAAATGATTTTTCTGTGGTTGTTATTAGAAAGGCGTTTCTCAATCACATGATTAGCAGGTAATAGTTGCGTATATGTGGGTGCACAGTAGTGCAGCCGCCAAATTCAGAACTACTCAACCTTTTCTAGAAAGGATTCGAAACGAACCTACGATCGTCAACAACTATTGAATATTCGAAGTTGTTGAATTTTAAGAAGTATGATCTTCAATTTGAGATTTTAAAGTATTTTTTTTTATTTTGTTCTCAAAATAAAATGAAAACATCTTTGTTCTCGTTTTTCTAAGTATCATTTCTAAGAGTGTAACTTAACAAAAATCTTCCGATTGAAAACGGCCCCTGGACCTCATCTACGTTCTAAAATTTTTTGTTCTATAAATATATGGGAACATAAAATTTTCTATGAAACGTATTTCTCTTTTGAAAATCTCTTCATTTCTATGAAAGGGTGTACCTGGTACCAGCGTATTTACTCCGAACACAAAAAAATCACTCTTAATATTTGAAGTCTACACGTATCTCTATTTACAAAATATATTGTCTAAATGTCGTAGTATATATAAAATGTTTAATATTCAAAAAACCTAATTTAAACATAACTTAACAATTTGTTTGGTTTTTTGGCTCATAAACGTGTCATTACCTTACAAATGCGAAATAAATTTCTACAATTAGTAGTGTATATGTAAATGTAGAGTTTTGAATGTACAAGAAAAAAGTTAAGTGTAAGACTGCAGGAACCCCGACTCTTTAAACAAGCAGACAACAGGTTAGCAAGAAATCTATTAATTTCATAATAGTTGGAAAATTAAATATTTTAAGAAAAACATATGGCATTAGAATAAAAACAATTTCAAATTCAATTTTGAAAACAGATATGGAGTGGGGCTAAATAATGTGTTTGTTTTTTTAAATTCATCATGTGTAATGAGCAATATAGATTATTTTACTATTTCAAATGTTATGTACAGGGTTACATTAAATTCAATAGATTGTGGTTAAAAAGATTCCTACACAATTCAACCTTAACCACTTTTGCTAGTCACCATTCACATATTTACCCTTACATAATGCAAATATTAAAGTTATATCAGCGTGTGCCTCATAATTTTTTACTACATTTCAGAATTTTATTTCTAACGCAAAATATACATAAACTATAAAAATAAAAATGGTACTAAAATAAAGATAAACCAATATCACTCAAAGGAATTAATATTAGAGTAAATCCAAAATCCTTATTCAAGGAGTAAACATTCACTTTGGAATTCCATTTTTTATAATTACCGTCATTAACGTATATTTCCTCATTCTTGAATAGCAACGACATTCAAAGACGTAAAATAAGAACAAATTCGTGCTGCCATTGGGAACCTTAGGTAACGCGTGGGAGACGTTTAAGAGATAAGCCTAAAAAGTAAAAAACCCTATACGATTATTAGCACAACAAAACGCGAATCTATTATTTGTTTCGTAAACCGAGACACAAGGAAACTTTTCCGGCGCCAAAGAAAGTTTTTGCAACTCAAGTAAACACAAAAAAAATCACTTTCACTGGTGATTTGACATTTGAGATCAGCGTTTATCGGTGTCAAAAGATCGCCATTTAGAGTTTTCTTCTTCCTCTTTGAAAATCTTCTTTTCCTGGTGCTATTTTTATAAGGTTTTATAGGGGAAATGATTTGTTTTATTTGTTATCATTAAAGTTTTGTTGTTCTTAGAGGAACTGATATGATATAAAAAATGTGAAAAACCTACCGTATAAATAGTTTTGGGTAACGTTATACACATAAAAAAGAATGATCACCTATTCTCGACTTGGTTTTAAGGTTGACAATTTTTTAAGGCTGAAATTACTCTGTAACAAGGTAGCAAGTCTTTTCAAGATAACAGATCTGATTATCTGTCCGTTGCTTCTACCAGGCAACATATCAAATTGATGGCTGCAATGAAAATTTAGAAACCTTTAAGTAAGCATTAGATAAGTAATAGTTTCAATTAAGAAATACTTTCTCCTCTCAAACCTCAAACAAGTCTGTCAGGAATATATTTCGTAATACCTACCTAAATATTTTGATCTCTAATAGATATAAAAAAGAGCTTAAGAAGTCCTTAACAGCGAAAAAAAAAACTATTTTAGATGAGTTACATAAATTGGAGTTTGAGTTTGGTTGTTTTCTCTGACATACTGCAAGTGAGTAAGGAAACAACGTCGGAGTTAAAAGAAATTACTCCTACGGGAAAAAACTTTCAAATTTTGTTAGTTTTCTGTTTATAAAAAACAAGATAAAATATGTAAATTTAATACAAATTTATAAAGATTACAATGGAAATTGTTTTTTTTTATAAAAATATCTCCCAAAGAAAGATATTTTCTCTGAATATTATGAATAGTTATATTCTTAAACTGTTTCAAGAAGAGAAAGTTGTTATTGAGTTTTTTTAGCAAAACTTTTTGCAACTTGCTTAATGTTTGTAAGCCCCGCACAAAAAAAGATTAATTTAATATAATATAAAATTGTGCAGAGTAAGAATATCAAATATTAACAATTATGTTATTTTATAATTACTGATTATATTTCATTATTTAACTCCATTCGTTTTCGGATTACGAAAATGTCATGCAGCTGATGATATACAAGTTGCATAACCCATTTCTGTTAGCCGGTGATGGTTACTCAACTTTAAACTCTTTGAAACAAAGCTAAATTTTACAACTTATAAATGTAAAAGTTGTGTAAAGATAGTTATTTTATTTACTTAAATTGGTGTTTGTAAAAATACCCCAGGTATTAAAAAGAATTATTCATTTTGCATTATTTGCTGAGATATTAAAGCATTAATTTTGAACTCGTTTAGGGGGAAATCTCCAAATTGAAAAAGGTAATATTTAGGGTGTCTTTTCGATTAGGGTGTCTTTTCGAAACGACAAGCTAACAAAAGGGTTACTATAATCTCGCTAAAGAATCCTAGAATTAAAACTTTTTCACTAATATTGTGATTTTTTTTTATCTTTTTACACTTTTTTTTAAATTTTGGATTTTAAAATTCAGAAATAAAATAAAGGTTAGACGAGAAAATGTTTTAATTTTAAATTAAGTCACACATACGTATTTATAACGAACAGATTTTCAAATGCGATTAGTTACAATCAGATAGGCAAACATGATTATTACATTTATGTTTTACATTTTATGCAAATTTTTGTTTCATTCATATTGCTACAAAAAGTTTTGTTTAAAATTCGGCGCACTGGGTCTGGGACATATGCCGACAGCCGAAATACCGACAAGCCAAAATCCCAACAAGCCGAAATCCCGAATGAGTCAAATCCCGAATGGGTCGAAATCCCGAAAATAGATTTTTGTCCATTTCTCGATTTTTTTTAAATATTAGAGATTATTTATTTGTTTAGTTATTTAGTCAGTTAGTTATTTAGTCAGTTAGTTATTTAATCAGTTAGTTAGTCAGTTAGTTAGTCACTTATTTAGTCAGTTAATTAGTTAGTCAGTCAGTCGTCAGTCAGTTAGTCACTTAGTTAGTCAGTCTGTAAGTTAGTTAGTCAGTCAGTTAGTCCGTTAGTTAGTCTGTTAGTTAGTCAGTCAGTTAGTCAGTCAGTCCGTTAGTTAGTCAGTTAGTTAGTCAGTTAGTTAGTCAGTTAGTTAGTCAGTTAGTTAGTCAGTTAGTTAGTTAGTCCAGACTGACTAACTTAGTCTAACTGACTGTCAATTAGTTAGTCAGTGAACTGACTGACTCACTGACTAACTGACTAACTAACTTACTAACTAACTTACTGACTGACTTACTGACTGACTTAACTAACTAACTAACTGAATAACTGAATAACTGAATAACTAACGGACTAACTGACTAACTAACTGACTGACTGACTGACTAACTGACTGACTGACTAACTGACTGACTGACTGACTGACTAACTAAATGACTGACTAACTGACTGACTGACTGACTAACTAAATGACTGACTAACTGACTGACTAACTAACGGACTGGCTAACTAACTGACTGGCTAACTAACCGACTGACTAACTAACCGACTGACTGACTAACTAACTGACTGACTAACTGACTAAATAAATAACTAACTAAATAAGTAAATAAATAAATAAGTAATCTTTAATAATTTTTTTTTTTAAAATCGAGAAATGGACAAAAATCTATTTTCGGGATTTCGTCTATGTCGGGATTATGGCCTTTCGGGATTTCGACGTTAGAGATTTTGGCTTGTCGGTATTTCGGCTTTCGGGATTGTGTCCGGAACCCCGACTCACTTTATCGGTAATATAAACCACATATTACAAAACGAGAGTTACGATCCTAACACGATATTTAAGGAAAGCAAAATAAAATTACGCAGAATGATTTTAAATAATCAATGTGGTAACAATGAAATATGCTAAACACCGAATTCCAATAATATTTTAGGGTTTTAATTTTTAATATAAAACACACTTTTTGAAATTGTATTGGAAATAACATACATTCAAAAACATAGTAATCGATATAATTTAATGTTAATTATACAAACAAAATACATTGTATGCACTTGAAACAAGAAAAGATTTTTAGACATTTGACAGACATCAATAATTTGAATAAACATTTACCAAAAACGCTTTTCAACCACCAAACGATAATGCAAGTTAGTATCCAATTTGATAAGTAATTTTTTACACGGTCCCTAAAATTCTTATTTTTCAGTATTTTTACAATAACTCGGCAAATAATTGTTGTTGAATTAAAAAATTCGGGATTTATGTAAAAAAAATTTGGGGTTGCTATTCATGTTTTATTTTTTTTTATTTAAATTTAAATAAAAAACAATAATGAAAAATTGATGAAAAAACTTGTGTGATTTGTTTTTGGAAGAGTAAGAAGTATATAATGAAAAAAAAATTTGGTTTAATTCATTTTATTTGTGGAGGTATGAATAAAAGTTTGTTAAACTTTTTTAACATTATGGGCGTTCAACTTTGAATGCTTATATCTCAACAAATAAAAGCAAATTAATAAATTTTCTTTTGGATCTGGGGTATTTTGAAGATGAAAAATATTTTTATATAAAAAAAATTGGGTGTTGCCATTGGAATTTTTAAAGTTGGTACTCATTTTAATACGTAGACGACCCCTTATACAATTTTTGTTGCCAGTTCTCAATTCCTTACGCTATTTCCTGAAAATTGACACCTTTCACAAAATTCCTTGACCAATAGCAGCCGAAAACCGAAGGGTGGATCGTTTTTTTTTCCCCAGCTGTACTATATTCTACAAAAAAAATTATAACTGCAAGCCAAATAAAACAACAAAAAAATAACTAATTTCATCTCCTGCCTCATCACCCATATGACGAACAAATCTTGACAAATTAAAATAACTATATTTTGTAAAAGATTCACAAATTAGCAGTTTTTCACAATATATCTGTGAATTCTAGTTAACAATTACAAAACTTTCTAATAAATATTATTAATAAAAATCAGCAATAAAATGAAAATTGGTATATCAGAAAATTTTCAAAAGTTGTAATAATTTGAAATCGGAGATCCACAGTGTGAAAGTGCCTTAAAAAATTTAAAATTAGTATAAATTTTATTTTGAAGATATTCCATATTTCAAATTTTATTTTTAATCTTTCACCTCAGAAAGAATCTATAAAAATAAATCCTTCAACATTATGGAGAATTTTTTCCAAATAATAGTAAATATTGGTAGTGATTTTTTTCCACATATCGCACCGTACGCGGAAAAGAGACCTATCGCGAAAAAGACCATTCTTCAGGAGAACCGTTTAAAGTTTTAGTAAAATTTTAAATTATCACAAAATCGTTCCAAATGAACCTAGATCAAAAATATTTGGCATGGATAACCGTTTTATGAGTATCAAAAGGTATGCATAGTCATTTTTTACTTTAAATTTGCCTTTGCTGAGATATTTTCAGATAGGTCTTTCTTTCGCGTACAAATTTGAACGATTTTGTTCGCGAAAGAAAGTCCTATCTGAAAATATCTCAGCAAGGGTAAATTTAAAGTGAAAAATGACTATGCGTACCTTTTTATACTCATAAAACTGATATCCATGCCAAATATTTTTGATCTAGGTTCATTTGGAACGATTTTGTGATAATTCGAATTTTTACCAAAACTTTAAACGGCTCTTATGAAGACCGGTCCTAAAAAGTTTGCTGATAAATTCATTCTAAATATTAAAGAAACATACTTATGAAGAAAACTCATTTACTTAATGCATTTTTATAATCTAATAATATATTGATCAACAATAAGAATATATATATTTTTTTAATTAAATTTTACAAAAAGCTTGTTTAACCAATTTAATGAAGTTTGTGTAATAAGGTTTATCTCTTATCATGTAATTACGATATTATTTTAAAGTCATGTTTATTTTTATAATTTAATATATTCAATGATTGAAATCATAATAGTTTGTTTATATAAAAAAAATAGGTGTTATGAAACGAATCACTTTTACAAAATCAGGACTTACAAGATATAAGAAATGATATACACATTTTTCTACAAAAACCTTTTAATCTAAATTTTTACTATGTATCATGTTTAAAATTAAAACAAAAATAAATTTTGAAGCATTATTAAAATTTTAAAATCATTTTAAAACTCATGGAAATAAAAAAAAAGTTTTAAATTTTAAAAGTAAGTTGTAAGGATACTTCATACCTTAAGTAAACAGTTGAATTCACTGACTTTATATCGCAAACTGTCAAGTTGTAGCAATTGAGTTTAGATTTATAGTAAAATACCGACGTTGAAAACGTTTGCTAAAATATTAATTCGAAAAAAATATATCTATACATATTGACATATCATTTTGAAATCTACACATATTACATGAATTTTTTAATATATATTGTACTAAATACCACAAAACAGAGCTTTTGAATGAGTATTTCAAATAAACAATAAAAAAAATGACTTCAACCTTTCTATTTAAGCACTTCAAACTTAACTTCATCGCCGCCGCAGCTACAAAACGCATAACGAAAAAACGCCAGGTGCGATAGGTCTTTCTTTCCCGCTCATTTCCTTCAAAAAACGATCGCGAAAGAAAGACCTATCTATTAATTGCAACCGAACTAGGACTCGGATCGCTATGCCGATTGCACCAATCGAAAGATATCAAAATTTTGCATCCTATAGTAGTGTTATCTTAAAAAGTCAATTTTGGTCGATAGGTCTCTTTTCCGCGTACGGTGCGATATGTACCATATTTTAAACAAATGAAAGATTTTATTGGTCCTCATGTTTCTCAAAAACGAATGAAGTTTTTTTTAAATGACTTTTTTAATGATGTAGAAAACAATTTGAAAGCCATATAGGAGTAATCTTTAATTAATGATTTTAAAATAGACTTCTGCTTATAGAAATTAAACTTTTATTTCATGTTCAATATTTTTTAACACTTAAAAAGCAACGAAAGAAAAATTAATTGTTTCACCTCATGATAAAATCTGTCGAAACTTTGTATCTAAATACTTAAACTTTCTTACATTGGTACTTACCAATTAAAATACCCGTAAACCAAATAAATTTCGAATATTTTGGTTTCGTTGTTTAGTTACGTTGGCAAAGTTTTAAACATGCTAGAATTGAGTTTCAAAGGCTACAACATACAGGCAATGATATAAACCAATAAATATAACTTTATTTTAAAGTGACGCGGTACCCAAAAAATTAAATCCCGTTATTTTTATCGCTAGCATGCAAATTAAACTGTTTTTTACAAAGAACTAACATTCAATAAACATATAAGAAAAAATAATAAATATTGAAACATAAGGTTTTTTTTTTTAAATTTAAAATTTTTAATGTTATTTCAAAATGCTACTCCTTCTACAATTTAAAGCATTTTTTAGTGGGTTTTATAGCAAAAATGTTCCCACATCATATATTAATAAAAGTTGGTATGGATATTAAGCTATCAGTTAAACGATAACAATTATGTATCTTTATGCATAAAAATGGCCAAAAAAATAGGATTTTTTTTTAAATTTTAAACTTTATCATATTTTTAAAAAAAAACTATTCACACTTGACCTGATCCCATACCAACTTTTGTTAATAATATATGTCTCAACACAGGAAATTTTTTTGGGACTTTCTACATTAATTTACATAAAAGCCTTAGGGTTTTAACCATTCAGAAGCTGAAAAAATTGAAATTGGGAAAATCAACATTAAATTTACAAAACCATTTTACCAATCCACTATATTTATGTTCTATAAACCTCCACCATTATAAAGGATTCCTGCTTTTTTTTTTCAATTTCCATAGCTCACAGCATGGGAGCATGTTTAATTTTTTTCTGGGGCAGCCCTAAAATTTGAGTACCGCGTCCCCTTAAGACAAAAACTGCTATAAGAACTATTTCTATTTTGTTTTGTAATGTTTTTCTTTTAAACAAAACATCTCCACCTTAGTTTTTGTTCCCTTGTTTTGGGTAGGAGTTCCTATCAAACCGTGTCGAGCACATCCAGTGTGTTAAGAAGGCCAATCGTGTTTGGCCTCTAAAATACAGAATACGAAGTTGTAACTACACAATCGTTTGAAAATAAATGATAGACTAAACAGTAATTCTCGACTATGTTAGACTTTGGTAAGAATACAAATATACAAGTTCTTAGTTTTGAAAATAAGATTTAAAAAAGCTAATGGCAAGGTTTTGTATTTAACATTTTCAGAAATATTTTCTTGAAATAACAAATTATTGACATTAGTGCTGTCTCTATATGTATACATTTCTGATATATTTAACGGGTTTTCGTTGTTTTTTCCTCAAAGGGAAATAAAAAGTTTAATTGATTTTACTAGCCAGTAAGAATTCTATGAACTGTGTATGTTGATGACTAAATCGTATGAAAATATCGGGGACTGAGTTCGAAAAAAATAGTGACAAAATTTCATTATGCCTCAATTTTTCCTAAATGAACTTAACTGGTTTGAACTGAAAATATGATTTTCGGTCTTTTTTTTTGTCATTCAACTATTCTGTTATTTATTTTTTATTATTCTTATAATAATATACATCTGCCTAGTACACAATATAAACTAGGGACCAAAAAATTTCATATTAGGATCTGCATACTCTCAAAACAGTCGGGTTGTTTTGGACAAATTTTGTACCATTTAAACTGAAGATGCTAATGGGTAATAAAAGAGCAAATACTGGTTCATTTATGACTTTAATAAACAAAACTAGTATAAATCATACATTTGACAAAAATTTCTAGTGTGTTTAAGTCACAAAAGTCAGATTAAATTTTTAATTCTTATGAATCCACCCCCAATATTCTATATCACAGATATATACTATTATAACTGCTACATAATGCGCAATTTTTTTTTTTTTAAATCCAATACAAAAAAGGCAAAATATGGAGAGAAAAGAAATATCAAACCAAATTGTCCAAATTTATAATGTGTTAAAAGCTGAAATATAAAACTACTTTTTTAATTGGAAAAATTTCTCCGAATATATGCTAATTTTCTTTATTTTTTAAAGCCTTGTCGAAATTATTTTTCAGCTTTATGCCTACCCAAAAAATTTTAAGGTAGATTTAATATAGAAGAAGAAAGAAGATGTAATATAATGTATGCGAGAGAGTTAAAGAGCTTGGAATTAGGTGGGATTTTTTTTAAATTATAAATACTTTTTCAAATTTTAATGAATTTAAAATTGTAAAAAATCTAGACGTGATACAAAAAATGTCGAAATCAGCTTTTAAAAATACATAGGAAAAAGCTATTGCACTTTAGTTTACAGACAAAATCAGGAGTCAAATTTTAAATTGCATTCATATGCCATGTTTAAAACCTGACCCAGCATATAATATTTTTAAAAAATAGAACGATTATTATTATTGAATTCAATTCATTAGATATTAGCACAGTTTTTAATTGTATCGATATATTACATGATTCACGAGTAATAGCGATATAGTTATAAAAGATTTATGATTGAAAAGAGAGAGAACATAATTGTCCTAAACAGGGATTGGAGTAACGCGTTACTTGTGACAGTTACTTTTTTTAGGTAACGTCGGGTAACGCCGTTACATTTTTCAGAAAGTAACTTTAACTGTAACTTAGTTACTTTTAGCGGTAACGAAGTAACGAAAAATTGCGTTACTTTTCCGTTACTTTCCGAAGGCTGTCTGATGTTTATTTATAAATTCAGTACAAATGTTTCTCCTTGTCTGTTTATCTTTCCAAGTATCACATTATAAGATCCGTAATTACAGGCTTCTACCAAAAAGAAGGGTTTTGAAATAAATCACGATGATTGTCAAGCAGGTTGTCGTTTGGCAAGTTTCGACCAGTGCAAACCCCTTTGTGTTGCCTGAACCTGAATGAGTTCGACAGCAATGACCAACAACAAAGTATCTCCCCTTAAAGAAGCGGGGGGGGGGGGGGGGGGAGAGGGCACGTTCACACCTATTTCTTGGATTGAACCAGGGTTGAAATTAAATAAAAAAAATATTAATTATAATTTCAGCATTTTGTTTGTGCTTATGTTTCGTTAATAATGATTTTCTTTGAAAAAAGGTAAGATGGCTAAATTACAATTTTTCTCATAACTTGAAATTTCAAAAAGTAACTGTGAATCGTTACTTTTCGTACTAAGTAACTGTAACGTGTTACTTTTCATATTAAGTAACTGTAACGGTAACAGAGTTACTTTTTTTATTAAGTAACTGAAACTGTAACAGAGTTACTTTTTAAAAGTAACTTTCCAATCCCTGGTCCTAAACAGTACTCAGCATTACTTCCATAGTAATTTAATTACGTTCACGTCGTCCGTCGCAAGAAATTTAAACACATATGCATATTCAAACTTAGCACGAACACAATTATTTAATAAAGGTCATCACAACAATTAAAAAAATTTCATTAAAACACGACATTTATCAACAATCACTCTCCCCATCCAAAACCCCAACTAATTACAACTGGATTCTTCAAGAAACTATAATTGAGATCGTGTAATTTTTCACTTAATCAACCTCAACAATCAATAAGGACCTTGGATGGTTGATTTCATGCCCAAAAAGCTCTGGTATTCGGTTCTCGCCCAACAATTTGTTCGACGCCGCCCTTGCTTTTGGGGTTCTTCCAACAATATTGTTACGCCAAGAATGATTGTTTTACATTTTTAAGCTATGTTCAGGTCGGACAGGTGAGAAATGTTTTTTTGCTGAAAGAAACATGAAATAAACAACGTTAATTCTTGGCGAAAATAGTTTTGCATGAAAATTGAACGTTTCACATGACTGAAATCCTATTTCATCAGAATAATTCTAATCATATTTGTGTAGTATTCTGATGAAGTGGGATCTCTGTCTTGCGAAACATGCTGATTTTTGCACAAAACTATTTCCGCCAAGAATCAATGTTGTTTTCTTCATGCATCATACGAAAGTTGTGGATATTCTCTTAATAGGATTTTTTGTTGTTTGCCGAATGTCTAAGATTTCGTAACATGGTTAAAAAGAAATGATTTGGTCGTCATAGTGGAAATTAATAATGACATTTTTTTGTAGTCATACAAAAGATGCGGATTTATATGATTACCCAAGTGATGTTCTAGATAAAAAAAATCGTATTACTATCCTATCGTTCAAATCAAGGTACGTTTTTCAGAATCAGAAAACAAACTTTAAAGATTATATAGCTCTAATAAGAGAGACATGATCTTTAACGTGTCAATAATGCCATTCATATTATATTCGACACATACATTCAGAACGTTATCTAAATCGCAGTTAAATGTGTTTTTTTATTTATTGAGAAGTTATAAAAAATGAGTAGTAATGTCTTTTAATGTAAATTGTGTCACATCAGAGAAAAATTGCAATATTAATATTCTAACTAAGTGATAAAAAGGCTCCTAAGCCAGTCCATAGACGACTTACTGTAAAAAAAATAATACTGTCTTTGATCAAAGTTGGCCTAAGCAAGAAGAAAGAAACTACAAGAAAGTTTTTTTTATATATATTTTCTTTAAAACACATTTATAATATCGCAGGGAGAGAAGGATTGTTTTAATTTCTCAGTTCTGCTTTCGAGGTCAGTCGGTGAGAACGGCCTTCCGGAGTTGACCAGATAATGGCTAATATCATCAATTACTGCATCCCATATTTGTCCATGTATGTTGAAAGCGTTTTTAGATATTGTATCTAGTAGCAACTTTTCATCGACCGATAATCGAATTTTCATCGTTCACCGGTGAGCCGATGAGAATTCGAATATCGGATTTTCGCTGAAAATTGCCCGATTGCTCGATAACTGCTCGGTTATGTCCGCTCGATCGATCAGCCTAGGATGAGTTTTTCCGATGAGATTCCGATCAAGTGTCAAGAAGAAATCGATAAGAATCCGATGAGTAGTAATCGAAATCTCATCGGCCGATGGAATTTCGAACACTTTGCGATAAAATTCCGAACAGTTTACGACATGTTAGTACAAAAGTTTTAAACGAGATGGCGACACTATTTTTTTCTGTTAGTCAGGTAGAATTCAACTCGTTTCGAATTCAGCTGGGGGACAGAACCCCCAACCTCGGGCTCCGCACTCTTGACTTGCAACTGGAACCGTGCGTTAGACCTCACGGCTATCGACACTTGCACTATATTTGAGTTTAAATAAAGAGGTCAAAAGGTTGATCGTTAAAGAAGTTTTATGTTATTGATTAAGACATTTTAATTTTGATTTTTCCTTTTAAATATTAATTTAAGTTAACAGTACTAATAGAAATATCTTAAATTTAAAAATAACTCTTAGTAACTTACGTATTGAAAAGTTGTTTGGTTCATAATATTTATTCAAAAATCTATTTTCTTTAAGTTAAGTTTTTCAAAAATTAATCATGGCCAAAAAGTTAAAAATTAATTTCTAAGTAAATAAAAGAAATAGTTATCACACAGTTAAAATATTTCTCTTCGCACGTAATTAAAAATTTTGTGTGTATAAGTAAATAAAAAATAACTATTACCAGTTTAAATATAATAGTTTTCGGATATGAAGTTTTCGAAATAATTTAACGCAATTTGTATGTACTAAAATAAAAAAAAAGCCACATTTTTCGGTTTCTTATCGTTGCGATATCGATTCGCCATAGTTTTCCGATGAAACGTACATTGATTGAATTTTCACTTTTGACCGATATCGAATCGATGACTTTTATCGATAGAATTTCGTTCACCGATTTCCGATGTCGCCTCGTGCACTTTCGGATTACGGATGCGATCACCGGTGAGTTTTCGCTGAATCCGATGAACGATCGATGATCGATCGAGCAAATTTCGAGAAACAATGCTACTAGATTTAGATTTTTTTTTGTTCCTGGGTTTGATTTTCTTTTAATAAATTGGATGTGTCAAAGATTCCCGACATTAATATATAATGTAAAATCCAAATTACGACATCACGTGGGAGATTTATTGGTTTTCTATTTTATTAATTAACGCCTTATATTCAGCTACACTTAGTTATTTTGATAAAAGGTAAGGGTTTACATCTTTCATAAAGTCCATGTACAAAGTCTTATTTTTCATAGGCAAATGGGACATCATTTTTTAAAAACTAAATGAAATATTTTTAATTATTTTTTTTCGCTTGAAAAGATACGAGATTAAACAAGTAGGTTTGTAACACAATCTGTCACTTTTAGCACGCATCCACACAACATTTGTGTTAAACAGTAAAAAATGCTCTTAACACTGTATAAATTCTATATGAAACATTTACACGCTAAATTTGGCTAGTTTCATTTGCTATAAATGGCAATTCGTATGCTTTTTAAATGAGCATTAAATTTTGAATTTTTTTAATAATGCCCTGGTTTCGATGCCAAATGTAGGAATCACCAAACGCGCCTATAGCTTTAGCGAAAATCAAAGTGATCTAAGTGTATATGAAGTGGCGCCATCTCTTAGCTATAAAATACTTATGAAGATTACTTCACAGTAGAAACGAAAAAAATAATTAATATGTATATAATTTTAAATCTTTTAAACAAAATCATACCTTTATATGTAGGAATAAAAAGCATTTATGATTTCGTTTTAATGAAAATTTTGAATTTATTCACATTAAAAATTATTCATTAATAATTTAGGGGTAAAAACTCAAATTTCCCAAGATCGTCTTTACGCAATTTTAATTGAATCGTCTTTATGGTATATTAAATTTTGTAAAGTACAGTAAAATTAGCTGAATACTATATTTTGAGAGTATACATGTTTTCTGTAATAATTCAATAAAGGCTAAAATATTACCTCTGAGACTTTACAAATTTTAAAGACATTCTAATTCTTTGATGTGGACCGAAGGAAGAGAAGGAAGACAAAATTTTCTAAAATCCTATTTTTAATGATAAACAATTCAGTTTCTTGTTCTTACTTCACTTGCCTTTGTCAACTTTTCTTTCCTTTGCATGAATTCACGTTGTCCTGTGTTCAAGGTGCTAAATTCTGAAGTTTAACTTTACGGTAATCAATAAAAATATAAACAAAAAAGTTTATAGACTTTTATTGATATTTTTTAATAGCTATACATAAGCAAACCTCCATTGTAAAAATACATATTAAAAATTACAATTATTTTTACGTTATATTAACACAAGTAAAATATATAATGTTAAAAAAGTATTTGTTACAAGGCACTTGCATTTCTTTGAATGATTTGTTGGTGATGGGCAAGGCAATTTACAATTGATTAAATTGAAGAAAGCTCTTATTTTATATTTATTACTTACTTTAAATTATTTTGAGTTTAATGATTAAGAAAAATATATACAAAAATAAAAATATGCCAAATGATTATTGAAAGTTTCTAAGCTATCAATTAATGCAATTGGTTTATTCCGTTTATAAACCTTAAAAACTTGAGCCTAACATGCAGGTAACCCTATTGACAATGTCCTTATTCTCAAACGGATAACATTTTTAAAAATTACATTTATTTTTATGATATTAAAAGGACAAACTCTGAGCTTAAAACACAAGAACTGTATAACTTTTTTAATGAAATTTTGTTTTTGTTAAAATATTTCTAAGGCATAAACTGGCAGCATAAAAAAACTTATTTAAAAAATGACTTAATTGAAGTCTGTTTTGAATCTTCTGCACTTAGTTTGCGCTTCTTACTTTTCACCTGAAACATATATGAAAAACCAGTTAGCTATAGTCTTAATATACGTTTAAAAAAAGTTTTTTTAAGGAAAAATATAGTACACTTAGCTTCATGTATATTAAACATGTGTTTGCATTTTACAAAATTAAATAGTATGATATTTTTCAACAATGTAATTTTTTTTAATATTAGAATTATTTTGAAAAAGTTTACTATAGACTTGCAGAAATGAACGACTGATTTTTTTGCAGTTATCTGGCCAAAATAATAGACGTACAAACTATAATGCAATATAGACCTAACTGAACACAATTAGTTAATCATGTTTAACTAGAAATGTCATTTTTCGCTATAACACATTCTTTTTAGCAATTGAAATATTCTATGAGCAAACTGGCATTAAAATGTTGACCAATCCTAATAACTTTTATGTTTAGATAATATTTAATATTGAAAAAATAAGTTTCACAATTTACTTAAGTGTAACCAAATTCACAGGCTTTCATTCACTGGCTTTCATTTCAAAATTGTCCAATCAGCATCAAATTGTCCAATAATATTTATCATTCAGTAATATTGTATTTCTATAAGTGCTTTCATTTAAGAAAACAAAAAAAGTAAAGAAAATAGTTAAATTTGCTTTCTGATGTATTGTTTTGTATTACAGAGCAATAACACCCCCAAAAGTGTGATATTTATTAAATTACACTATTACTACAGGAGATAAATTTAAGTACAAATTCCACCATTTTAATTGCACTCATTAACATATTACACCAATTAGCAACAGTCTGGGGGTGAACTATTCCATAGCAACAAATTAGCAATCTTGTCAGGATGCGTTGTCGTCAAGTGTAAATTCCAAAAGAACCACAGGCGACAGGTGTGCTAGTGTTAATGGCAATTGCAATATCGAAAATCCTTAGTGGTAATCCAATCAGAGTAGAATATCTATAACTTTAAACTCTGACAGATGTTTTACGACTACAAAATATGTCAAACTGCCCAATGCATACAAACGTAATTTAAATGCTTACAATAGAATATTAGATTTGAATATTTTGTACCAAAACACATTAATTATTAAAAGAAATATAAATGCAAATAATTACTTCTTTCTTTGGTGGGTTATCTGCTTTCTTTACAATGGCCAGTACTTTTTTCATGGCAGTGGAAACTGCCGCTGAATTAAATTCTTCTTCTGTGATCCACATATTTTCTTTTTTTGTTGATTTCATTTTGACAGAGTTTTCTAAGACTATATGATTGACTATGTATGTAGTGTGAATGTGAGAAAATAGATGGATAACCTGCAAAAAAATTACAAAATGAATAACTCACTAAATAAATAAATATTTAAAAGTTGGAGGAAAACATTATGGTACTGATTTTATGTGAACTTTCATCAACTTTTCTATATACAGCGAAACCCCCATTTTAAGTACAATTTTTGTGTGTTTTCTGTCTTCTTACACCTTTTTCAACAGTGCAGCAAGTTTCCACCTATTATACCAAAAATGTATATATTTTCAGCTGCACGTTTTATGTAGTCTGAGGCACTACTCGGCTTGTATGCTCCATCACATAATTAAAAAACTTTTGGCATTCTAATTTTTGCCAAATGCCTTAAACTAGGGTATTTTTAATGCTAATATTTCTATCTAAAATACATTATAATAGTTGAATTTTATGTTCACTGCCCTGTTCAAAAGTAAAAACAAATACTCTAAAGAAAGACTTTGTTGGTTGATCTTAAATGAGTCACCAAAGAGGAAGACATAAGACCTGCATTACGGCATCCATCAATATATACTCCCTTCCCCTTAATCTCCTTATTAAGATTGTTAATGTCTTCAGGTATTCATCAATAAGTGTTGTTGGTATCAAATATATTTCTTTAATTGATCATTTTAATTTTAAATATAAAAAAATGTAAAATCTTATGAGTTGCTGTTTTATTTCGTTCTAACCAAAGCTTTAGAGTTGGACGTGTGATATCTGAAAATCTTCAACACACATACTAATCGACGTCCAAAGAAACTTGGCTAGTCTAAACAGCAGCTGCATCATCTGATGATGGTGCGAAGTACTTCAAATTCACATACCATGCACATTTTGTCTACTTTTTTTTGTGAAGTGTGAAAAGACCTTAAACAGGTGTCCTTCGGTTCGAATTGAAACTAATAAAGAAAACAGAAAGAAACAAACACCAATCGAATCTATTTTAAAAGACAGGACATAATCTTTTACTTGCCGACCCGGCGGCGCAACGGTTAGGGAGCTAGCATTTGGAGCTTCTGGGTTTGGGTTCGAATCCCGGTAAGGCATGGATGTTTGTGTTTGTCAATAAATGTTGTTATTTGTCTATGTGTTTGTGTCGTCTCTTTCTTTGTGTGTCGCTTGTGCCTGTGTCATTTCTGGGGTTGAGTACAATATACCTGAGGTCGCAGTGCTCGGCGAACTTGCCCCCCACCAAGAAAGTCATACTCTTTTACTAAAACTTTCAAGTATATTTCTGAAAGCCTCGATAAATATTATCATGTAAGATTTCCCCAAATTTAAAGTTCAGAACCATATTTTAAAGGAATTTATTTCTATTTTCCATCTTCTCATTAAACAGATATAATAACAGAAACTAACTTCTTTATAAATAATCATGAATAAAACTACTTTAAACTCACCTCTCCAACAAAACTTTTGGATGACAGCACTGACGTAGGGACACCCAGTTCTCTTGCAATACTTTCAAAGGCAGATTTTATGCCTTTATCAGAATCCTCAGACACAATGCAGCTTGGGAACTCCCATAAACCTGCCAGCAAACCTTTTTCTGGTCTACGAGTCAGAAATAGCTTTTCTGCCCGTTTAATGACCAAAACGGTCACTTTTTCCTGCCGAGCGCTTTTCTTTTCAACTTTGCAGGGAAATGCAGTTACCTGAGGACTGAAATAGCAGTTTGAAAATCAGTATATCAGTAAAAAAAAGGCTTACATGTACAGCAACTATTAAAAGAACAAAACAAATGTAGGTCAGCTCTTTTTTTTATTTTTGCCATTCTTTTGTCGCGATATGAGTTTTAAATATAAAGTTTAAACTCATTTTTTAATGTTAAAAATTTTATATCTGTAGTAAACAGTTTTAAAAGATCTGTCAATACTTAAAATTCAGTAAAATAATTATTTGCATGTGTTGTTGGAAAATCTGACAGGCAGTTAATGTGTTTATAAGTCTGCATCCTTCATGTGGTTTAAGAATAAATACATTATTTAATTTTTTAAATGAAATTGTTTTACAAAGTAGCATAGCAAACTTTGATATAAACTTATTACAAAGTTTAAACTTACTTTTCATGCCATACAGAGGTGGGTAAACAAAAACTACATTCACCTACTGAAGAAGAAACAAATATAAATCATAAAAGTTAAATATAACCAGGAAATAAGTATTAAGATAAATCATTAAAAAACATTAATTATTAATATCTATCAATAAATTGAAACTTTATGGTGCTGCAAATGAATTAATATCAAAATATCATTAATATCATTTATATCAAATGTACCCTTGGCAAGAATATAACGAAAACATATACAACTAAAAAATACAATAAATATAACATTTAATTAAATTTATGTAGTTTTTGCAAATTTAGATAGTTATGGCAATTTAATTTTTTTAAACTTAAAAGCAGAGAATAATTCAAAAGTGTAACAGCCTTAAAAACACTATTTGTAGCTCATGTTAAATAAAATACTTAAAACCAAACTCACTATTTTCAATATCAGGAACATCAATATTGTTTGATTTTGAAGCTAATACTTTTTTATTTTGAACATCTTTTTTCATAAAAGAATCCAATGAACAAACTTTGTGATCTAGAAGTAAATTAGTGTTACTTAGACAAACAAAACTTACAAATAATACAATGTAAAATAAAAGTAAATAGGAGATGAGGGTGAATATAAGGATGGATTGAGTATGCAGTTTTAAATGAAGTAGCGATAAGTTTAAATTTATACCAGAGTTGCTGCTATGATGGCTATATATTCACTTTATATGAAAAACAAGTATATGACGTTGCATATATTATAAAAAAAATTGAAAAAGTAATACAGAAGAAACAATTTTTTTTTTCTCATTCGGAAGGAAAAATTGCAATTTAATATTTAGGTATTTTTTGTGCAAATATATATTTAACATTAACTTGAACCTTTGACTTGTGCTGTATATATTAACATCCTATTATTGTTACTTTTTTCATCCACGCCTTTTAAATGATATATTGTGCTTTGAAATGTTTCTTTGTCAAAACTTTTGGGACAGAGTATATAAGTAGAATAGTTCATAACTTATAAGACCAAGCAATTATGATTAAAATTATTATTTGGACATTACAATTATTTGTTTGGATTAGCGAGATCTATTTAAGTTATCTGCTTAATGAAATACTGATCTTAGCAACTCTCATTTTTTGCAGTTCTTTCATGAAATTCAATGAAATTTTAAGCATTACATATATTTAATACACAAATAATGCAGTATTAAAAATATAATGAAATTAAGCATTAACTTAGGAATATTTAACACATACCTTTTGTCATAAGATATGCACTGCAATTAGAGTTCACAGGACATGAAGAGCAGTTTGGATTTTGAGGGGTGCACACTGTAGCTCCGAGCTCCATTAATGCTTGATTAAAATCTCCTGGCCTAGCAGGAGATACCATCTTATTTGCTAAATCCCTGAAAAGAGAAAATCGACCACTTAAATGCTAGTCATAAAATAGATTGCAGTTCTGTAAAACAATTTTTGAATAAAAATGTTGTGAAGTTTATATATGCATGAGTAGTTGGGTTTGTACTAGATCAGTATATACAGTCATGATCAGTTACAATTACCTCTGTTTCAAGGACAACTCGTTTATAATGCAGTATTAATGTTGTGGTTCTATAAAGTACTCATAAATTTAAATGTTATAACACTGTATTCATTGTATAATTTTTCAACTTCATGCAGGGTTATAGCAATACCAATTGTTTTCACAGTAAAAAAATATTTCAGAGGAAGAAAATCAAAAAAGTTTTGTTTATGAATTGCCACAGAAGTAAAAATACATAGCTAATTTTTGCTTTTTAATATACTTCTGACTTGAAAAATTATGTAGAGTATCAATAAAAAGTTTTATTTTAAATTAACTTGCTAATTAAGAAAACCTAATTCCGATCTTAATAATAAACATTCTCCGATATTCAATCACCTTCAAAATTTAAAATCATTTAGAGAATCATTTTTAGTGTGGTCACTCATACAACAGTTAAAAAAGATTATTTGGATAATACAAAAATATATATATATATTTGACAACCATTAAAATTTCCAAGAATGAATATCAAATTTCTTAACTTTCAAAGAATTTAAAATAAATTTTGAAAAAAATAGTCCAAATTATATTTGTTTACCACAAATGTTCTCGAACTTGGGTTTGAGAAACTGGACTTCCTAGAATTCTCATCCTTGACAGAACCCTAACTACATTTCCATCAACAACGCCAACAGGTTTCTGAAATGCAACAGATGCAATGGCCGATGCAGAATAGGCTCCGATTCCAGGCAACAATTTCATCAGTTCAGGTACATTGTTCGGGATATTTCCACCCAATTTATCTGTTGGAAAATTTCAGACAAATAAGATACAATTTTATATACTTTTAGAGGGCATGTATTTCAATTAGATTTTTAGCACACTGAGTTATAGAAATTGGTAATTCATTAATGAATTTAACCTAAAAACACATTTGAAAATAACAAATTACTTTTTTAAATATCGGATTTGTGCATTAGTTCATTTAGTAATTTGAGAATTCAGAAGACATAAGTAGCAAGCCATAAAGTAATAACGTTGTTGACCAGTCATTATCATCTTTCAAACTTCAAAGCGACAAAATATCTAAAGGCCGGATTAAACAATATATCTGTCCTGAACAAGAAAATACCTACTGTGCGATTATGAAGTGAACTATAATACAAAGGCCTGTGGTTTGTTTTAAATAACAAAATAACAAACACTATTGTAATTTTGTCAAAAATAAGTAAAAATTATGAAGCTTTTAAAGTTTTAATGACAGATTCATTCTAAACTAAAGCTGTAATGTTCGTGCTGAACTAAAACTATGCTAGAAAAATAACAAGACATTACTGTGGTTATGTTGAGAACTTGCAAATATTACAATGTGTCATCAACAAAAAGTCTGTTACAATCTCATTTAGACACAAATAGAAATGTAAAAAATGTGGTTAGAAAATTTTACGTTTTTTCCCCTATAAAAAACATCCTCTTTCATCTACATTTCGAAGTGTTTCAAGACTGATGGCTACTTGACAATTCCAAAAACATATGTTAACTCAGTCTTTACATGAATTTAACCTGTTACAATCTTGGCCCCTTCGTGTAGCCTACGACCCCTGGAGTAGTATCCTAGTCCAGCCCATGTCCGTAAAACGTCCTCCACATCTGCCATGGAAAGGGATTCAACAGTTGGCCATTGCTGGAAGAGAAAAAGAATGGTATTTTTGAATCAAAGAATAATGATTACTATATCCAATGACACCTTACACATTTTATTAGCATAGTGAACATTTTAAGACAGTTTTTCAGTAAGGTAAATAAAAAGTGATAACTATTAAAATCATGTATTAATTTATTTTTATTTAAATTTTAAAAGGTTTATTCATATTAGGTAGAGTTTAGGTTTATTTAATAGAATATGTTGAGTTTTTTTTGGCTCCATATGAGGTAGTAAAAGTATAGAACACAATTCTTGCTTATTTTAATTGTAGATAGTTGCTAAATATAAGAATTATTTTTGACACAAAATAAATGATGTTTTTAAGAAGCAGATAAAACATTCTAAAGCTTTATTACAAATACAGCCAAGCACAGTTACAACTACAACTCGTGTATAACTCTATAAACATTAATGTTGGGTCCCTTGAATCATTCATTATTTTACTGCCATAGCTGTTAAAATGGCAGACACGAATACTCTATAAAATATTTACTTTAATTTAGAATAACTTTTTACTAATGATAAATTATTACTAATAGATAGAATTTTAATTAATAATATGAGTATGTAATAGTATGCATTTTACATGATTTCGTTCACTTCATTCAACCTTATAACATTATTCGTTTATAATGTCATAAACATTGCTGTCCCTTGAGCTATGCATGTTATACTGTAACATCAATAATAAGTGATACACTGCATGCTTACTTTTATCCATTTGTTGAAATATGGTATAACAGTTGCAACCTGAGTCTGCTGTAACATCACTTCAGAGACCCAAACAGAATAGCCACGAATATTTGGATCTTGCTCGGTCTTTGCAATGTCTCGCCATGGGAGGGTTCTCTGTTCCATGTCATACCACTTCAAAAGATTCGTCTGTACACTTTTAATGTCCTCCTCTGATATGGAATGCTTGTGACAGATATTTGTTAATTTTGGAGATGTAGCAGCCTTCTTTTTACTTTTTGAATCTTTTTTACCTGCCATTTTGGAAACTGGAATATAAAAGTATTTTATTTTATTTCATTTATAGCATTTAATGTTTTAAAGCATGAAAGTCAAAAGAAATTTTGTACACATATGAATACAAGTTTTAATTTAGTCATTGAACTTAGAATTCATCACATTTTACTTTGCTATTTTATCTGTCTATTTTATTGCTAAATGTTTGAAACACATTAGTCTTCAAATGCTTTTTTAAATGCATTAAAATGCTTGTTACTCATTTAAGAGGTTTAAATTCTGCTTATTTTCGTTTTTGTACGTACGTAAACAAAATAAAAATCAGCAAAAATAAACTGTAAATTCCGATAGTTGAATGGAAAAAATTTCTACATAAAATTAAAATCTGCAAAGTGGGACATTTCTTCACAAGAATTAAAAAGATAAATTATATTTAAAAATATGCGGTAAAAGCAATCAACATGATACATTTAGGTTTAGGCAGGATGTACGTTTTTCGGATGCTTATTTCTAGCCTTTAGGTGTTTTAGCACAGTTAATTTTGTTTCGTAATTAAAATTAAAACCCTAGTCAAGTGACGAAGTCGACAACTGAGCGGGCACCCAAACAAGTTTCACCATCGTGCGCTGCTTTAATTCCATATATCAGATTAAAACGCGGCAGTATTTTTTTAGTAATAAATTGAAAAAAAGAGAAAAGAAGTAAACATCGCAGAAAAATATGCTTATTGACGTGTTTTGTGACGTTTTGAGCTCTAGACTAGCAATCTCCCTCCAGGTTTAAATAAAAAGGGAAACCAAAGCTAAGCTACAGCTTTTTGACTTTTAAATTTAAGAGTTTAATTATGGCGGCTGTTGGCATTAACGAATGCTATAATGCTGCAGTGGAAGTTGTTAAAATAGCCGGCAAAGTAACGTTCTTACAATATATAAGAAATTTTTTTTACGCTTTGAATCCGTGCGAAAATTTACATTTCAAAACAATAACAAAGACTTTGTTTATACTATATTAATACCCTCATTTTCGAACAATATCTTTAAGTATTTTAAATTTGTTTTTTTCGTGTAACTTAATTTCTCCTTCATAAGTTGTTCTGAACAACATGTGGTATTTATTTGGTCTAATATTTTGTTTAGGTAGGTTTGTACATGTATTTTCCGGCTTGTGTGCTTGATCAGAAACCCGCTTCTCAACCTTTGTCAAGTATGACAGACCAGATACAGACAGAATTTTTACTGATAGCGAGAGAGAAAGTATGCCCAAGGCAGAGGCGGGAATCGAACCCGCACCCAGTAAGTGCGCAGACTGTTAGAGCAATGGGCTTCGATCAAACCCACTAGGCCACCCAGGCCCCCATATTGTTTATTTAAATAAATTCATTTCCGAGTGGCAATTTTTTTTGTTGAAATTTTGTTTGTTTTGTAACGAACTGTCCTTAAGGGGTTAATGTTGTAAAGGTCCGACTAATGATCATAATATTGTAAACAAAACTTATAGATGTTCAGGTGTGGTGTACCTATACAATGTGCCACTTAGCAAAAGACTTGTTTTTAGGTTGGTCCAATATTATAAAAATGCTAAACACTATATTCGTAATATTGTTTTGGGCTAATCCTTCAAATAAGAAATTAGTGATTTATATTATAACAAGTATATTTGTTGTAACCAAAAATATATATATACAAAATTACTTTGTGTTGAACGGAAATTGAGAATTTTAGCAACATGAGAACTGATTTTAGGAAGAAAGACAAAACCTTCCAATAGTGACAAGTTTCTTTAGCTGAAATTATTTATATTTGTAACTAATGATATTCTGTCCCAATCAAAAAGACCTATGCCATACTTTTTGCTGATTAATTTTGTTCTTACTTAAGTAGTCAAGTACCCAGGTCAGTATTCTATTTCATGGGAATAGAGCTTTATGCTTTAATTTTTATATCTGCAAATCCATCTGATCAAAAGTTTTGTGGCTTAATCTCAGTTTTGTTTTTAGGTTATCCAAGAAGCATTCCATAAATCAAAAACAGTGGAAATGAAACAGTCCAATGTGGATTTTGTGACAGAAACTGATATAAAAGTTGAAGAACTTTTGAAGAGCACATTTTTATCCACATTCCCAGGTCATTTTGGTACTGTATTTGCTGTCGTTATAGTTATTAGAGTTATAGTTATCTTAACAACGTTCTGTTAATCAAGATTCCATGACAAATCTTGTATAAATTCAGAAACGCATATTTTTTTTTAATTTATGCCAAGGTGCAACATGACCCGATGGGTTGAGCAGGATTCCCACAATCCTCGAAAAGTCCCTAAATTTCCTCTAAACCACTCTGAAAGGGCCTTTATTTTACAGTTCAACATTTTGCACTTGTTAAGTATTTTTTTTAACAAGATGCAACACTGCATTAAATCGCACATAACACTGAATTTTCTGATGTTCTCACTCAAAATCATGTTGCAGTTTAAAGGCCAATCATAAGTTATGGGGCATCTCTAACTTTATACTTTGAATGATGCCCGTTTATAGCCATCAACATTTGTTTTACATGGCCCTAAAAAACCATAAATGTTGTCTGAAGTTATAAAACACCATGGTAGAGGGTTGTTCTATGTTAAAACACCCTGTCCACTTAACCAACACCTCTTGTAAAATAAGCCTCCGTACGGGCTACCATTTTATGTGTGATACATTGAGAGTTGTCTACTCTGACTACTTACCTAAAAAAATGTTAATTATGTCTTTTGGCATTGCTTTTCACTTCTCTGATTGGTTTGTGATCAAACTACTTCAACCACATCATTGTTTGAGTGCAGGGCCTTTTCTAAAGAAGGTTGACTTAAAACCACCACTCAGGTTTTCTCGAAACTTTGTACATTTGCTTTTCCATATGATTCAAGAATATGCCAATTTTTTGGGGGGTTTATTGTAACTTTTTTTTTAACATTAAATTTTAAAATTGGGATTTTTCAGAATTTGCTCCCGTCATTATCAATTTGCAGAAATATCTAACTTCAGTATTTATGATGCATTTGATAATTTAAAAAAAAAAATACTATATATTTTTTTTTGTTA
The DNA here is from genome assembly GCA_019343175.1 of Oedothorax gibbosus. Classification (NCBI taxonomy): domain Eukaryota; kingdom Metazoa; phylum Arthropoda; class Arachnida; order Araneae; family Linyphiidae; genus Oedothorax; species Oedothorax gibbosus. The sequence goes on along the minus strand of CM033272.1, from coordinate 25,038,482 downwards.
TAATTTTTGTCTATGTGTATGTAGGTCCTCCTTTCTGCTTATCCTTCCTTATTTGTATTTCATTACTGCTTTCTTTCTTACTGCATTGTCTGATTTTCAAAACGACATCAAATCCATATCTTTTACAACATTAAAGACCTTACATATACATTTTGCTCATCCGCCTCTTTGTCCTTACTTTAAGCATTAAATTGAGTATTAAAGTAAAATGAAAATAGGTCATTTTGGTTCTTTTGCACAGCACAATCCGTTAAGATGGCTAAAGTTGAGAACAAAACCCTGAAGATATCTTCAGTGGCATGACTTCCTAACATGATTATTTGTCTGTCATAATCAGTTAGCATTAAGGTTTTCGTGTTCACAAGATGCAAATTATCATTTTAAAATGAAGAAAATTATTACTTGTATAACTTTAACACTCACATTCTACATTTACTTAGATTATCATTATCATCATTCCATTACAGATCTACAAGGTCCACTACCAAACCATTTAAACTTGCAAAAAACTTTCAGGAATCATATTTTTCGACCTTCTGAGTTAAGAATTTTTGAAAAAAAAAATCTATTTTTTTTAATTTAAAAGTTATAAACTTTCAAAAACTGTAAAAAACCTTTTGTAGTACTCCTTTAATATTACTTAAACAAACCCAAGCCAATAAAACTCAATTTAAATTGTAATTTCCGGTAGATTGAACTTTCGTTTTGTTCATTTCTTTATAGTTTTATTGGAGAAGAGTCAACATTTAATAAATTAACTGATGCACCAACATGGATTATTGATCCTGTGGATGGTACAATGAATTTTATTCATACGTAGGACTTTTAAAATATTTGTATGGGGAAAATATTTTTATGAAAGGAATTTCCAGTAAGTCTTGTGATGGGATAAAACACTTCAAAAATAAACTTTATGTAGGATAAAAGTATCAACAACATTTTATGACTCAACAAAGTCACTATTTCTTAGTGATTATCATCAGTGTTTATTGGATGTAATGAAATGATTCTGTACAAAACCTGCCTGCCAATTGAAATTCCATTTGAACCAGCAAAATCAATTTGTCTGCTCATGTTTTTAATTTACATTTGTCATATCTTTGAAATTATTTATTATGGACACAAATATTTTATGTATTTGAGTTACTATTTTTAGGGCTTTCTAATGGTGTATTCTCGTCTATAATTTTTCCAATGAGATACCATCCAGCCAGTATATGAGACAGTTGGTTAAAAAAAAAGGGCATCTAAAACAGATGTCACAACCAATCAAGTGTTTAGAACTTAATGGCTTAGCTGCTTAAAAAAATAAAGGTATAATTAGTGTTATAATTTCATTATGTGAGTAGTAATCTAATTATGTTCATAAATGAAGTACTTTTTGTTATAAGACTAAATAGGACTTTCAAACTTTTGCATACTTATTAAAAAATCCTGAATAAAGCTTAAAACTGTTTTCCTCATTTTATTACAGATTTCCTTACACCTGTATCTCTATTGGTCTTGCTGTAAACAAACAAGTAAGCCACATAAACTCGTATAGAATTCTTAGAGGCTGCTAAACTATGCTATGTCCCATGAGTGGGATGATATCTTCTAGGCGCCATCAAAAAGGGGAGTTACTAAAAGGGGGTGTCTGTAAAATTATAATATATTTATTGATGCTAACACGTTAATGTACGTTAAAACGCAAATTTTGTGCAGTGTAAAGTTGTTTTCACTGCACAAATTTATATTGAAATTTTTAACTGAAAATTTAATTTATAATTTTTAAAAAATTATATAAAACTTTTGTTGTTGATGGTCATAACAGGTTGTCCCATGCTTTAAATTTTAATATTATTAAAAATTTAAAAATTAATATATATATATATATATATATATATATATATATATATATATATATATATATATATATATATATATATATTATATATATATATATATATATATATATATATATATATATATATATATATATATAAATTGCTGGAAAACCTGACAGTCAGGTGAGGTGTTGATTCATCCATAATGCTCAGAGGGTTTAAAACTAAATCAAATTTATAGGTTTCATTCGCTGTAGAAAATGAAAACATCTTCAAAAAAAGTTCTATTTTAAGTAGAGGAAAATTTATGAGAAAAAAAATGCCCCCCCCCCTAAGTTATCAAATATTTCCTTAATTCTTAGTAATTAACATTTATTTGAATCATTTAGTTATCATTTATTATTATTCTTAGCAATTAACATTTATTTTATTTCATCTAAAAAAATAGGATTATTTGCCTAACCTATAGAAACAGACTAGTTTTTGGTGCATAACAAATGTTTTTTTTTCTTATAAAAAAATGAAATCCTCAGAATCTAAACACACTTTTTTTTGGTGGATTGTACTTGGTGTTGTCTACAACCCGATACTGAATCAAATGTACACTGGTGTGAAAGGAAAGGGAGCATTTTGTAATGGGAAGCCGCTAAAAGTTTCTAATGTTCAGAGTGAGCTAATTAAGTTTCTCATTTCCTAAAACATTGATTAGTAAAATTTCTAATTAACTATTACTACTAACTGATAGAATAACATGAACAATTTTTGAAATTTCAATTACTTTTAATGAACCATGTAATTTATTACAGTATTGAATATTTGTAACTTAAATGTGCATTTACATGCACTCTCGTACATGCCAAAAAAAATAATTTTTTAGGTTGTTTTCTTCCTTTAGCCTCTTAATATAGAATGTATATTATATAGAAAAATTATTGTTGCAGGCTGTTGGAGAATGTCTGTAGAGAAATCCTAGATATTTCATGAACTGTTTATGTGCACAGGCGCATATCCAGGGGAGTTTTGTGGTCATGACCCCCTCCCCCCTAAATCAGTCAATTTTAAAGAAATTAAAATATTTTTTTTAGGCTTTAGAACATTATACACTCACTGATGCCTGATTAACGTTAGACGGTAATTTTAACCCCACAAATTGCGTTCCAAGAAAAATGCTTTTGTTTTTTTGTTTCCACCAGTTACTATGCCACACAAGATTCTAAACTAAGACCATTTCTTTTATTACTTTTGAACAATTCTTTATAAATATGTATGTTTTAACTGCATAACATATATGGTAATTAAAGCAGCAGTCATTTTAATATAAAAATTTAAAAAACAATACATTTCTTCATATCTAAACTATTTAATATTGTTAATTTTATAATTAAAATAAAAAAATAATGTCAGCAATTTATAAATAGTTGGATTACTGAGAATTAATCACAAGATCAGTAAATTCTTTGTTTTTGAATAAAGTTGTTTTACTTCTTTGTTTAGCCCCCCTTATAGAATCCATGAATTATAAACAAATATTGTAGCAAGTTCTTGAAGAATGTCTGTTGCGTTAGGTGCCAGCTTGGGTGTCGGTTGGTCACTTTCGACCGTGATTCGAATATATGATGCCGGTCGCCAATTCCTGTGTTGCTCTAGTACAACATTCTTTCAACCCAAACCCCTTAATTTTCGTTTTGAAGCAGTAACTATTAGCCAGCTTTTAAAAAAATCAGTAACATAACTGTTCAATGTAGTTGCACTCTTATAATTCATAAAGCTAAATATATATTAACAGTTTTCCCATTCCAGATTTGTCTGAGGCTTTAGTAATTGCAGATTGCGGTAGTACTAGAACTAAAGAGAGCTTGGATCAAATGTTTGCCAATTTTAGACAAGTCACAGAGAAAGCCCATGGGTATATATATTTTTAAAATATTCACACCATTAAACTATTAGTTTATGCTTTAATCTGCCCTCTTATATTGAGAATGTGGGATTCAATCGACAAGCCTATCTGTTCCTTCTAATGCAAATAAAGTATAGTGACTGTACAATTCATAAGCCTAAACTCTATTAGTGTGAAATTCCACTTGAGGTTAACTGGAAACTTTTCCTTTCCTGTTAAGCCTTGAACTAATGCAAAAAAAAAGCTTAAGGGGAAATTCTGAATTGCATGAACTAAAAATTCTAAAGCTCTTTTTATTTTTATGCATATAATATTATTATTGTAAAATTTTGTTTATGAAATCAGAGCTTGAACATTTGAAAAAATAACTTGCTTTGTTGTATAATCACATAAAGTGTATCTTATATTAGTATTACTATAATGTAATTTTTTAAAATTCTTTTTGTATTCACTAATTAAATTTCCTTATCACAATATTCCTCATGGTTATAAAACCGGATTGACTTCAGTATTTCCTTTGAGTTTATGCCAACAAGGTTCACATATGTAATAATAATGGTGACTGATTTATTTCTAGGCTTCAAATATTGGGTTCTGCCGCACTGAACATGTGTATGGTGGCCAGTGGAGAGGGAGATGCATATTTTGAGTACACACTTCATTGTTGGGATATGGCGGCGGAAAAGATTATAGTTGAAGAGGCTGGAGGAGTGGTTAATAGACCCTGAAGGTATGAGGACCATGTCTTATGAAAAAATATTTTTAGCCTGATTTTTTTTTTGTTAAATTCAAAAGAAGTAGGTACTATTGATATGGTGGAGATGTCTGCCCGTCCCCAAACCCCTCCATTTTTTTTCTATCTGTCCAATTTAATTTATTTTATACAGATATGACATCAGACGCCTATCTTTTTAAATTTTTGTCTGTCTGCACACTTTCCTGTCCGTCTGCCTTTGGTATTTTAACTTCAGTTCTAACAGTGGGAATTTAATATTTTTGTTTGAAAGCTATCAGTATGACATAAGATACCTAACATAACATAAAAATTGTGCCCAAGTGAGGAAGAGTATAGGCTGTAGCCTATAAATCTATAGGCTTAATATAACAAAAATTTGTGATCGGTCCATTTACGTGACTTAGTAAGCAGGGAGAGATTACGAGGATATAGGAGGGTATCATGCCAATTTTGGTTGAAACGCCTATAATTGGCATGATACCCTCATAAAGGAGAACACAACTGTTAGGCTATATACAAGACAACCATTATCTGTCACTCTTCTATATTTCCATTGGGCAGGTCTTCATCCTTCTGCCATTGTAGACCTGGAAGATTTAATTTATTCACCAGAGAAATTTTTCAAAAGCAAAATAAAAGCAAGATTCAAATGAAAACTATAATGTTTTGATTACGTGGCACAAAGTCAGAAGTCCTTACAGAGAACCATAGATGCAATGTATTTTTCTTATGTATTTAAGAGGCAAGATGTCTTATGTAATATAAATACCCGATCATACTTGAAAGACTTTTGGAGTAGAGGATCTGATTGAAGTCTATAATATTTGACTAAAGCTTATAATATTTTTACTGACTTGGGGTAAACAGTCGTTTTTCCAAATCAGTCCGTCTTTCGTAAGTTAAAAGAACATTAGTGGCTGAACGGGCCTTTTCTTTTGACATGAGTTTTCAAAGACGTTTGCTATCCATGTAATAAAGATATTTATTGCAATCATTATATTAATATACATACTTTTAGCTTCCACACTACGTTTATAACGTAAAAAGTGGAAGGTATTATAATCGTTCAGTCCGTCTGTCACCCACTTTCACAAAACGAACCGCAAGTCCCACAGACAAGTGGGATACGTCATTTTGAAGCAAAAATTCTGGCTAGGTTACATCCCAAATTTCATTAAAAAACTTTAATTAGAAGTATATTTAAAATTTAAATAACTAAAAATTTAATCTACATTGAAATAACATGCGAATTCCATTTTCATTCAATATTTTCGCTGTTGCCATTTCGTCAAACGTACGAGAAACTTTATTTAAAATAAAAATAAAACACTTGAAAAATGTTTGTTTATGTGATATGATTCAGTTTGGATTGTTGTAATATCACAATAGAGTTCTTTTGATGGTTCATTATATATATTTATGAAAAAAGATGCACAGCGAATTTTAACTTCGAATAAAAAATATGCAAAAGTTTGCTTTTATTTTTAAAGCATCAATTTTACTAATAATTTATTCTTCTCTTTTTCGAAAGAAAGTTAATGGACATGAAAAATTGTGGCGACAAAAAGATAATTATTAAAAAAAATATTGCATCATTATTCTTCGAATTTCAAAATTTTTTAGCAAACGATAATGTGTAATTATTATTTTGCGAAAGAAGCTTAATAAAAATAGCTAATTTTGGCGTTTAAAAGTTTGAATTAGAAATAAATTATTAGCTAAAGGCCTTGTTTGGCGACTTTCCTTCTGAGGTGTATAAATAGTGCGTTTTTTTTTGTTGAGCACAAATATTGTGTGAAAGCGGTTTAAGTGACAGATTCTGTAACAAACCTACTTGTTTACATCCTCAAAAGGATCTTTGTAGAACATTTACACTTGATCAAACAAGGTGGTCACCAAGTATAACATCGAGACTTTAGACTCGACAGGACCTAACAAGCATAAAGATAAATAGCCTGTCAAGTTTTGCACTATTATGGCATGTGGTTTCGGCTGATTTGAGGATTCTCTTTCTAACCTGAGGTAATTATTTTGGACTCGATTATTCCAGGTGGTGAATTGGACCTTATGTCCAGAAGAGTTATTTGTGCCTCTTCTCAACAGCTTGCTACATCACTCTCCAGACAGCTGCAACACATTTAACACCCAAGAGACAAGTGAAGATAGGCTATGTCCTCACTACGACATCAAACGCCACAAAGGCAACAAAATTTGGCGACCGCCAAGGGCGCCAAGCTATGCAATAGCATGGGGGCTGACTCTGCCAAGTCGCCAATTTTTGTTGCTTTTGTGGCATTTGTGGCGTAGTCAGGACATAGCCATAGAACTATTTGAAAAATTTGGGGGAAAAAAGCATTTATTGATTGTTAAAAAAAATTGATTATTTCTTTCTACCTTTATACCATTAAGAAACATTTTATGTTACAATTTTTTTTATTTTAACAAAGCCTTATTTCTGTATTAAATTTTTCTATATATTAAATTCTACAGTTTAAATTTGTGAATTAATAGAAACATTTTAACAAACAATATTTGCATTGGATAGATCAATAGTTTAATTTTATATTGATTTTTATTGAAAATTTCTATATTTATATTTTTTGAAGAGTATAATTAACATTTAAAACAATATTTGTGATTTTTTATTTTTATACCTTGATAAATAAATTACTTAACTATTTTTATATTTATTATTTCAATATTTATATTGCTAAAAACAAGTTATGTTATTTGATATAAATATTTATATTACTTCTACAGATAATTTTTTATTTCAAAGTTTTGCTATGCTAAAAAACAATTTATGCAAAAAAGTTATTTAAATATTTTGTTTGTTAAAAGAGAATATATATTATGTTATACGTTTTTCATTATAAGGTTTAGTTTCAGTTTTGAAGCATTAGTTAAGCATTCCAAACTATTTCCAATAAAATTTGAATATAAGTTAAACAAAAAGCCTATTCTTAATTGATGTAATTTTTTAAACTGTTGAAATAACTTCTTTTATATGATTACACAGATTTTTGCTCTAAATAATTGTATTCATTTTAAGAATCTTAAATACATAGCAGTTTTAATGAACCTCCTCCATCAAGAGAAAAAAAATCATGGACCAGTTCTTAAACTTTGCCTGAGCTGTGAAAAAGAAGAAACGTTGTTTTCTGTTTATTTATTATTTAAATACGAGTTTGTTGGTTGGTGTCGTGTCCATGGGGAGAATTATAAGTATCCATGAGTGTTCAAAACACAGCCGGCAATTTCCTTGAAGTTGTCGAAGTATAGATTGATGTCAGAGGGGGAGAACTGCCCAAGCTGAGCCAAAGATCTTAAAATGGCGGGGCAGTCCAAAATATGTTTTGGTGTTAGTGGAACATTATCGCAGTTACTGCAGAGACGGTAAGTTCTATTGCCATCTCTCAGGATTTTCATTCCTCGATAGTAAACAGGTCTAAGACGGGTGATAGTTTTGGTAAGGTCTCTATTTGAGTTGGTTTCTCAAATCTGCGAGTCTTTTTTGATGTTTTTTTCTCTCAGACGGAACCTTGCGAATGCATTAACATAGTCCAGAGAGACTTTGACGATAGTTGCCCCGGACGCGGTGGCATTTACAAAATATCTTGAATGATCCCCCATGGAAAATTGGTTGCCATTGCCTCCGAGGAGGTTGGACTTCTCGATATGAGTTAACTTTGAGTTATAATCTGCTTTTAATCACCCAACCAAGTGATTTCTCAAAACTAATGTTTTATGTGCAAAATTATTTTAATATCTTATTCATTAGAAGTCTTAAGTTGCCAAAAACCTTTGTTTTGTAGAACGCTTCGGATTATCAAAAGCTATGCTTTGAATTACGTCACACTACCGCATCAATGTTCAGTGACGAGTCATTGGGAGTCTTAGAGATTATTTCAACTTAGTGCTTTTCGATTGATTCAGATTTGCTGAAGTTACCTTCTTGGTGAGTTTCGTCAATTTAGCATCAATGTACCAAGTGTGAAGCGAAGGCCAATAAAATTGAAGCTGACTGCATCAACAAGTAAATCAAAAGTCTGGCTGTCTAGGTTAAACATCTGTTTTTCATAGGCCGGATATGTTTTAAATGGGGATTGTTGGGAGCTTCCTTTAACTAATCATATAATCATATTTAATCTTTACTAATCTTATCCATGTACTTATTTAGATCATAAAGTGCGGAACCAAAAAAGTGCATATCTGGGAAGTAGAAAAGTTCAGCTCCATCGTCCAGCAAGTCTTGTCACTGTCTTATTCCACTTAATAAATAAACCACATTTTTTTAAAAAAAAATTAACTGTATTGAGCTGTCTGTTAATATGATAATTTTTTTTTTAAAGGAGACACTTTTTATGGCCTTTTGTAATATGACAGGGTTCCTATGCAAAATGTAAGTTAAAAACTTTACTTAAAATTTTGAAATAGCGAATTTGTGTATAGTTGAATGTACTAAATCGCCTTAATATGGAACAGTGTCTATTACTTTATACATATATGAAAAGTGTACGTTTATGAAATTTAAGTTTATTAAACAGAGGCTGTATAGGCAAACTTTTTATGAACAAAAAAAAAGTTAACTGTATGGACTTAAGATAATCAGTCGCATTGATAAATGAATACCATCTTAAAATGCGACTACTGTCTATACCAGTTCAAAGTCGACCCCTTTTCGGTACATCTTGGATGAAGGAGCAAGGACGCTTCGCGACGATGTTCGTCAGTTAGCCTTTGATTTCTAATAAATGAATAATATTGAGAATTCCACAGCTTTACTGTATGTTCAAAATCAAATTAATATTTCTACAATGTATTAAAATCAAAAGGTATTTAGTATTTTATGCATTTTTGACTTCGCACTTAATAACGCCCAACGATGTAGCAAAGCCAATTAGACATTTTAAAAAAATAATTTATAATTAAAGAAAAAAAAGTATCACTTTTGTCATTGTAGATTTTGTGTAGGTTTAAAATACATAATACCTTCTTAGCATAAAAATACAAACAAAATAATAAAAAAGTGTTTATTTGTACATTTGATCAGCACCATAGTTCGTGTGCTTGAACACTATGAATGTTTCTACCCCTGAAGTTCGTGGGTCCGTGGCATTGTCCGTGGATGTACTTCCTGCTATTGTCTTCTTGAGCCAACCAAGTGATCCGACAGTCGCACGAGAGCCGGGTGTCTAGTTGAAAAGAGAAAAATAAATATAACACATTTTACGAAGCTAATTCATGCAGAAATGTACAGTCCGTAATGTGGGTTATGTTTTTGAAAAGGGGTTATCCCAACAACATTTTAACATTAAATGAATTTCATTATGAGCCAACCAAGTGATCCGACAGTCGCACGACAGCCGGGTGTCTAGTTGAAAAGAGAAAAAAGAATAAACACATTTTACGAAGCTAATTCATGCAGAAATGTACACTCCGTAATGTGGGTTATGTTTTTGAAAAGGGGTTATCGCAACACATTTTAACATTAAATGAATTTCATTATGAGCCAACCAAGTGATCCGACAGTCGCACGAGAGCCGGGTGTCTAGTTGAAAAGAGAAAAATGAATAAACACATTTTACGAAGCTAATTCATGCAGAAATGTACACTCCGTAATGTGGGTTATGTTTTTGAAAAGGGGTTATCGCAACACATTTTAACATTAAATGAATTTCATTATGAGCCAACCAAGTGATCCGACCGTCGCACGAGAGCCGGGTGTCTAGTTGAAAAGAGAAAAATGAATAAACACATTTTACGAAGCTAATTCATGCAGAAATGTACACTCCGTAGTGTGGGTTATGTTTTTGAAAAGTGGTTATCGCACCACATTTTAACATTAAATGAATTTCATTATTGCAGTAAATGAGCTTCTCTCTATCTACTACAATTAAACTCGAATATTTTTTTTTGTTTTTGATTTACGTGTACATTTCTGAAGCTTTTTAACACTACTATGGGACAGTGTGATAGAAAATAAATTTTTAGTTTGCATGGAACCTAGATTAAGGTTGAACAAAACATAATTTTTAGATACAGAAAATATAATACTTATTGCGGATTTCGGACATTGGTGAATTTGAGGAACGGCGCTACTATGTACTATTACTATTTAATGGAAATTCTCTATTACCCGGAATTTCCGATTATCCGACCTACCACCAGTCCCAATCAAAGGATAATCGAGGTTCTACTGTATACTTCATTAATAATTAGTACAGTTTATAATCTTCATCTTTCATCAATTTAAATCTCATAACTATAAAGAGGTAAAACTGTCAAGCCATTTTAAGTATTGTATCCTTTTTATCCTGCTGCCATCTATCGGAATGTTAAGAATCGAAAACCCTACCGTGAATAATAAAGTACTACCGGTCTTTGAGTGTTGGTTCCAGCGGCATAAATACAATAGACTGCTAATCCAATGCTCACAATTAAAGTAGAGTAACGTTCCCAAGATGAATCTTGCCAAATCACTTATTTTAAGAGCACATGCACAGTCTATTCCATTTTAATGCCTCTGGTTGGTTCTTATGAAAGAAAATTAAAAATAGATACCAATGCTTTAAACATAAAGAAAATATTGCTTTTGTTGCTTTATAAGAGGTCCAAAAAAATCAGGGTAACATTGTCTTTAAAAAGTAAATCTTAAATTATATTTAATAGAATAATGAACCATCAGAGTTTTGCATCACTTCCCATTTATGCGACATTAAACGATGTATGTCCCAACAATTAGAGCGCTTTCCCAAAGTAAAGGGGAGTCGGATGGGTGTTTGGGTCAAAAATGTCGATTTTCTTTTTGTGTTATTTTACATATCTTTAGCTTTAATGTAAGACCAAGATTATCGATTTCGGTTTAGTGGTTTTCTTTTTAATAAGCATTTTTGAGAAACTCTGAACATCAGTTCTTACGTAAACCTTACATTTATTTTGCGTTTCCTGAAATATAAGGTTTTTCAACAGTTAGGAAAATTTTTCTCATTAACTGTAAGAGTTATCAACATATTTTGTTTTATTATTTGTTCCCCATTAATAGCTCTTTAATTTAAACTGAGGAATTTAAAATATCTCTGCTCGAAAAAAAAATTATATAACTTTAAATCTGATTTTTTTTTGTCTTTTCAATTACATATTTTTTTAAAAAATCACTCTAAAAGTATTTTCTTATGCTTTGAAATATCCTCAGTTTAAATCAAGGAGCTATATCTAAAGAACAAAATATAAAAATTTCATAATATCTCATGTAGTTCCTCAGAAATTTTTTCCTAAAGTTAGGAAAATTAACATGGGTGAGATAGAAACATCCGACCCCCTTTAAAGTATGTGGTTCAAATTCTTTCGTGCCAATTCAACCTGTTCAGAATTAGGTGCTACTACTCTACGTGGTAGGTAATGGTTTAATTAGTGTCGTGTGTCATAAAAAAGACCATAGTGTGCTCACTAATAACCTTACAAGTTCAACAAAGAGATGAACAGAACTCGATAACCTACCATGGAAGAGGACGAGATGCAACTGTCTCCATACAGGCTTGAAGACGACCTCATCCAATGTGTGAAAAGGGTTGCCCGTCAGGTAGAGCGTCTTTAGAGACGGCATGTCTCGGAACATGTCAGCGGGAAACGTCTCCAGGAGATTGTAGCTAAGAAGTGCAAAGCAGGAGAGTTAGGATTTTAGGTTATCATTTTTTGAACCCATTTAAAGGAAACGGTCTCCAACACTTTATGCAGCTCTAGAAGTCACTATGTTTATTTTTCACTAAAGAGGTTTTTACTACCTTACTATCGTTATGATGATCGATGAGCTAGATCATTTTGCTCGCCTTTTCTTTTTCTAACGGAACTTCTGAAAATAAGTCTACAAAGAGAGGCAGTAACTTGGGAAAATTAATGCATAACGGCCAGCTTTAGTTTATTAAACATCTCGTATGAAACTGAGCACACACATGAATTGCCTTTACTCCTGAGTTAAATTACAAAAAAACTAGTTGCCTGACTAACTAAAAAGTGGAACATATCATGTTAGCTGGTAAAAAGCCTTATTTTTTTTGTCTGCTTATATACCTTTATAAGTTACTTTTAAAATAACACCTACATCTCTAGCTGTCATATAAAGCCCTGCATCTAACGGTATATAATGTTATTTTTTTGTTAACCGTTACGATATATTTTTTTTGTTCATTGTTAGATCATCAATAATTTGCCTGTCCCCACTGAAGAGCTATGAACTGTTTGTATCCCTCCGTGCATTCTATAACCGAACTGAGCTTCGGTCGATACCAAGCCTTTATCTTTCTGATCTTACGATCAACGGTTATTGTTTGCTCTTCAAATCAAATAGTGGGGCCTAGTCTGAAAACGGTAAGTTAAATCACCCTAAAATACCGTAATAAAATCTATTAATAGTACCTAAATTAATAGTTTCAATAATGCAGAATAAAATCATTCACTACTCTACAACTTCGTTTACTTGTTTGAAACTCCAATATTCAGAACTTACCTCAATCCCAAAATCTTGAGAAGTCTTGCAGGCTTCGGAAACATAGATCTTTTTACTTCAGTTAGAAAGTTATTATCCAGCGCCAACCTCTCCAAGTTGGTGAACTTGGCAAAAGCTTCGTCCGCTAACCTTTGTATGTTGTTTCTGTGGAAAGCAAAGGCCTCCATGTCCAGATGCTGGATACTGGCTAGCCCTTTGGTCACATCAATCAACTCAGAGTCTACCACCTGCGTGAAAAAACAATTATGATTTTGATTGGCAATTTATTAATAAAAACTTGTTCTGTGTAACTAAGTTTATTATTCATTTCGAATTTTAATGAACAACACAAACTAACATGTCTTAAGGCAGATTAATGTAAAAATATCGAATATACTCGTGATGTAAAGTGTACTCTAAGGCAATGTCCCCACTTGGGCTTTTGACTTCTGTCTTTTTACTATCAAGCATACCTTTTTCTGAAAACATATTACATGCCTTTTGACTTGTATGGTGCATATTCGTTCTAGATCAGAAACGCATGCCGCGAGCATCAGAAATCAAGAACTGCATTGTGATTGTACCTGTATCTCGAGCAGATGTTGCAGGTTCCCCAGTTGCGTCCAGTCCCATGAGCTGGTGTAGGAGCAGTTGATGACTTCGATGAGATGCAGATGGTCTTCGAGACCAGCGAAGGCCACGTCCAGGTCGCTCAACGCAGAGATTCTGGAGTCGCGGATGCTCAGCACCTTAGACACAAGAAAACAATCCAGGATGAGTGTGGAAGACAAATTCGAACAATTATGATATAGAGGCCATTCTTAATGTGTCGATTTCGATCATGTTTCTGAGCTGTGGAAAAACGCGAATTTTGTAGTCATTCCAGTTCAAAATTTTATTATTAACCCTACGAAGTCTAAATTTTTATTTATCAGTAAAATTTTGTCTTGGAATTATGTATAGTAGTCTGGATCCAAATGAATATTTAATTAAACAAATTTAAAGTTCAAATTTAATTCTTAAGTGGAACAAGCAAATAATCTAAATACGAAAAGTGTTAAATGCAGTGGGGTACCATTTTACCAAGTGACGACACCTCAGCGAGACGAGGGGGATTGATCTTAAGGGCGAATGAGCCCGATCGTTCGCGGATCTCCAAACCAAAGTGCCTCTATGTTAATCCAAAAGATAAATTATTTTCTAATCCACATTTCTCCTTCTGTATTGAATATTTTTACAAATTTTTTTTTTCTATGATAAATGTAGCTGATTTACAGGTTTATAATCCCCCTTTTTGAAATTGAATCGAATATTATTTTGAATCTTCAATAAATAATTTTACACAAAATATTCAAACCAATTTCAAAAAGTGGGATTATAGAGACCTGTAAATCAACTACATTAATATCGTACAAAAAAACCGTTTGTAAAAAAAATTAATACAGCCGGAGAAATGTGGATTAGAAAATAATTAATTTTTTTATTGGATTAACACAGAGGCACTTTGGTTTGGAGACCCGCGGTCGATCGGGCTCATTCGCCTTTAAGCAGTAACAAAGAAATAGCGCATATTCCTAAAAGACAAAATACTGGAAAACTTAAAATTTTATGTTAATTATTTAACAAGAAGTTCTTAAAGAACTAAAATAGCCGACTTTCTTCTTACTTAAATACTTACTGAAATTCTAATCGGAAACAACTAGGTTCATAACAGTAAATATCATCAATAATCGTTTCTAGACTAGATTTGCACACATTAGAAAAAAATCGCTAATCACAGCATCCAGCTATAATTTAAACTTCTAAAAGCCAAAATCAACTATTTTCTTTAATATTCTTTCACAAATAATTTAATATTATTTATCGTCTGCTCGATTTCTTTGTAGTTCGAAGAATAATTAAATATTTATTAATAACAAAAATAATGAAACTACTCCAAACTGCATTAAAAAAATGTAAATTAAAACTAAGCAGAACTGTACGCAAACAAGAAGTTCATAAAGAACTAAAATAGCCTACTTTCCTGTTACTTAAATACTTACTGAAGTTATAATCGGGAAAAAAAAACTAGGTTCCTAAAGTAAATATCATCAACAGCCGTTTCTACAATAGATTTATACACATTAGAAAAAAAATCGAAACACAGCACCCAGCTATAATTTAAACTTCTAAAAGCCAAAATCAACTATTTTCCTTAATATTCTTTTGTAAATTAATTAAATATTATTTATCATCTGCTCGTGATTTGTTTGTAGTTCGAAGAATAATTAAATATTTATTGATAACAAAAGTAATGAAACTACTCCGAACTGCATTAAAAAATAAGAAATGTTAATTAAAACTAAGCATAATTGCATTCAAAAGTATGCCTTGCCGCTTTCTTGGTAGATAAATAATGAATAATCAAAGAATCAAATTGTGCTACATTTTATGACGTCATTCCAAACTGAATCATGAAAATATTATTTTGCTTCAAATATGTTTAAATAAATATAAATTTCTCATGCCATTGTTGATTTGGCAACAGTGACTTAAATGACTCAAAATTGAATTTCAATGCTAATTCAATGGGAAATTCGCCGAAAGATAGTAGATTTATGTCCGTCCGGACGTACAGACAGACGGACAAAAAGTATGAAAGTTGGGTATCTGAGGTCATAGCTTTCTAACAAAAAGAAAATTAAGATCCGATGGATAGAACCGATTTTGGAAGGGGGGGGGGGGACGGACAGACAGACAGACGGAAAGACAGACAGACATACGAACAGACAGACAGATGGACATCAACCGCATTTCAATACCTACAGTGATTTAAATGACTCGAAATTGAATTTCAATGCTAATTCAATGGGAAATTCGCCAAAAGATAGTAGATTTATGTCCGTCCGGACGTACAGACAGACGGACAAAAAGTATGAAAGTTGGGTATCTGAGGTCATAGCTTTCTAACAAAAAAAGAATTTTTAAGATCCGATGGATAGAACTAATTTTGGAAGGGGGGTACGGACAGACAAGACAGACAGACGGACATCGACCGCATGTCAATACCTACTTTTTCATTTTTTTAATTCTTTCGAATTAAAAAAAGAAAAGTAGGCTAAAAAAGAAAAGTAGGCTAAAAATATGCCTTGCCGCTTTCTTGGTAAACAATTAATGAACAATCAAATAATTACATTGTGCTACATTTTATGACGTAATTCTAAAATGATTCATGAAAAAATTATTTTGCTTAATAAAGTTTCTCATGCCATTGTTGATTTGACAACAGTGATTTAAATGACTCAAAATTGAATTTCAATGCTAATTCAGTGGGAAATTCGCCGACAGATAGTAGATTTATGTCCGTCCGGACGTACAGACAGACGAACAAAAAGTATGAAAATTGAGTATCTGAGGTCATAGCTTTCCAACAAAAAAAGAATTTTTAAGACCCGATGGATAGAACCGATTTTGGAAGGGGGGTACGGACAGACAGACAGACGGACATCGACCGCATGTCAATACCTACTTTTTCATTTTTTTTTAATTCTTTCGAATTAAAAAAAGAAAAGTAGGCTAAAAAGAAAAGTAGGCTAAAAAATTTCTTCTGGTTGCCAATAATAAATGTTCTACAGTCATTGAGTAGAAATATTTCCGTTAAAACAAACCTGAAAATTAAAATAATTTATTTTGAATTTAATTTTGAATTTAATTTCATGGAATACCTAGGTTAACTTTACGAAAGCAAGATATAATGACAGAAGAAGCAAAATGTGTTAAGTATAATAAAACTCCTATTTTATACATTTGCAAGAAATATTTATTAATAGGAAATCTTCAAAGAATTATTACATATGCTATGCTTGCAACTTTGGTTCATCCGATTAAGTGACTTTTATGAGCTAGCTTTTATACTCATTGAAAGCTATATACCTTGAATCGTTACTAAAAATTTAGATCACTGTTTGTGCCATTGAGCTTTAATTTAGGCCAAATTGTCTTTGATGATACATTCTTTATTTTAGGTAAACAATTCATTTTTCGCTTTCAGTATCTTGAAATAGTAACCATCGACTATCTATAACTAGCAAATTTATACCCGTTCTTCGCACGGAATAAAAAAATATCAAATAGATTCCAAATATGTGTACCATATAACCTGTTATAGGATCATAAACTTATTATTGTTTCCGCTCGTTATAAATTATAAAATCCCGTTTCATTGCCTTAAAATTCCAAAATGAAAAATACGCTATAAAATGCACTCATAAATGTCATCACAATTCCCTCATAAATACATAAAACCTTTTAGCTCATTTGGCGCGTTTTGGGAAATAATTTGGCGAGAAAATAGATATAGCTACCCACACCCATTATACAGCTCTAACACAAAGACCTTCGAACAACCGACCAGCTTATAAATTATTTATAAAAGAAATTGCCTATTTGGCGAATTTCAGTTATTAATTTGGCAACGTATTTGGCGAAAAAATAAAAACATAAAACACTAATAGCTCTACTGCAATGGCCTTTATAGATGCGATGGCCATCATAGTTCAGTAATAGCTTAACTATACATTTATTGCTTAAATATGCATACATGCAGGCAACAGAAAAATCAATGAAAAAATCATCAAATAAACCCACAATAAAATCCGGGAATGAAGACTGGCGGAATTACGTCACTTGAAACGTGTCAATTATTTTTCAAATAATGAATTTAGTTTCTTAAAGTAATGGCAAAAGAATAAAATAAACATTTTGAATTTTAAATGTTTTCGTTAAAAGTTTTATTTAATTTTTTCAGCCGATGGCATCAGGAAAGAGAAAAAATGATCGGATTTGAGCGAAAGTGGTGTATTTTTTTCAGAAAATTCGAATTTTCTCTAAAATGGAACAAATATGAAAAAACTAAGCCTCAGGTGCACACGTTAGTATTAAAGGGAATCTATCTTTAAAATTTCGAATTCCTGTGGGCAGTATAAGTAGATCTTTTACGATCCGAAGACAGACACACAGACAGACTCTTTCTTTATTATTATAGATACTAAAAGAAAAAGTCTCAAATCCGATCATTTTTTCTCTTTCCTAATGCCATCGGCTGAAAAAATTAAATAAAACTTTTAACGAAAACATTTAAAATTCAAAATGTTTATTTTATTCTTTTGCCATTACTTTCAGAAACTAAATTCATTATTTGAAAAATAATTGACATGTTTCAAGTGACGTATATTCCGCCAGTCTTCATTCCCGGATTTTATTGTGGGTTTATTTGATGATTTTTGCATTGATTTTTCTGTTGACTGCATGTATGCATATTTAATCAATAAATGTATAGTTAAGCTATTACTGAACTATGATGGTTAATAAAGGCCATCGCACTAGAGCTATTAGTGTTTTATGTCTTCATTTTTTTCGCCAAATACGTTGCCAAACTCGCCAAATTATTAACTGAAATTCGCCAAAAAGGCAATTTCTTTTATAAATAATTTATAAGCTGGTCGGTTGTTCGAAGGTCATTGTGTTAGAGCTGTATAATGGGTGTTGGTAGCTATATCTATTTTCTCGCTAAATTATTTCCCAAAACGCGCCAAATGAGCTAAAAGGTTTTATGTGTTTATGAGGGAATTGTGATGACATTTATGAGTGCATTTTATAGCGTATTTTTCATTTTGGAATTTTAAGGCAATGAAACGGGATTTTATAATTTATAAAGAGCGGAAACAATAATAAGTTTATGATCCTATAACAGGGTATATGGTACACATATTTGAAATCTATTTTATATATATTTTTTCCGTGCGAAGAACGGGTATAAATTTTCTAGTTTAGAATAGTTTAAAAAAATATTGACATTCCGTAAATTTTTCGCTGCGGGTCTGAATGTAACATTTTAATTTACAGCTTTTGTTGCTAGTTGCTAGCATATAATGGGATAAAGCATTTCAATAACTAATTATATACTATATTTTCAAAAAATTACTTAAAGTCAGGAAATAACTAGTTTCATGTTTTATCTATAAGGTTTGATGGATTATCTGCCTGTTTTTGTATTAAAAAAACTAGAAAATAAGAATACGATGTTTTGAGGATATGAATTTTACGACTTTAGAAATTTCTTCGTTTTAGAAAAAAATTCAAACTAGAGAACTTTCCAGAGCAATTTTTTTTCTCAAATAATTATTATTTAATTTGAATTTAAATATTTTCTGAAAAATTGTTTTCAAAGATAGAGCCGTTTTCCTTTGTTACCACTTTCTCCCTCCATACCTGCATAACGGCCCTGTTTATCAACAAATCAAATTATATTAGATTTTATGAATGTTTAGATTTTAATAAGAAAATACTGTGCGGCTCGTCGCCACAAGTGGCCGCGGAGCGCTTAATGTGAACATTGCAAACACCAGCTAGGACTGGCAGTTAAAACAAGGAGATTTTGTAACAGTAAATGTTACTTAGAACCGCTTCTGCACACTATTTATTGAGGAGAGAGGGGCTAGTTTTCTACGATTTTTTTTTCTTTTTGCTTATATATTTTTTACTTTTATTTATATTGAATAAAAAATGACATCATTGCCTTCCTTACACTTTTATCTACAAACTAGCTTTACAACTTTTTAAAAAAGTAAATACAGATTTTAGCACCAAGTGTTTAAACGCAAGCATGTTTAGCTGAAAAACGTCCTTCCGTATTATCTATATTACATTGTAAACTGACTACCTAAGGAGAGCATACACAGAAACTAGATAAATATTGCAAAAAAAAGCCAAAGCTTTAATTTAATAAATTTTAATAAAGGTCATTACTATTTGAATAAGTCATTGTTAGTACTCTCGTTGCTTGAGGTTGTCCGAAGGAAATTTTGCTCACAAAAATTTGCACAAAAAGTTACAACATACACAAAACTTGGCGAGGTGGCTTCCCATTTTTTGTAACCAGCAAATTTACTCCAAATTTTAGTGCAACATGACACGTAATTATTTTTAGTAACGATGTATGGGTAATTAATTTTTAGTTCTTTGGGTTGCTTTTCTGCTACTATGCCTTTCCTTATAGTATCCTTTCCTGAGTTACATGTATTGCTTCAAAAGTGTTACAGCTACTGTCAAATTTCATTTTATCACTATATCGACTATTTTTAATCTAGAATAACACTTTCTTGTTACAGTTATAATTTAATATATGGTTATATTGCTTGATAATATATTGCAAAAATTACATTTTTGGCGTTGTAAGCTTAGTTTATAGAGATCGATGCACGTTTTTCTGCAAAAAAATTGTTGAAATACGTGCCCCGTAAAATTTTGAAAAACCTGCACGGTCGCTATATTTTGACTTTAATTGTACCTTGACGAGTTACCGTTTAAGTTACTTTGAAAACATGTACGTAGTTACGTAGAAAAAGGGAAAACGTTTTAGTACACGCAACGATTAAACGGTAAGTATAATAATAGTACGTTTAATTTAAGTTTTAGCGTAAGGATGAAAAGTTACTCAATGTTGAAAAAATCATAAAAACTATTCTAACGAGAAAATGACAAAACCAATGGAAAAAAGACTTTTGTGGATGATATATGTTGTGTTGCTTCATGAAACACTATCCCAGTTGGCGCCCCCTAATGGCTCATTTAAAATATAAGGCCTGATGGAAAACTTGCCCCATGGGAAAACTATTCCCGGTCTCCTCTACACCTTAGAAAGAAAATCGCTAAACACGGCCTTTAGCTAGTACTAAACATTTAAAGCCAAAAATGGATTATTTTCAAAATTTTCTTTTACATTTGTTTGAAGAATAATGATGTAACTTTTTTTGCTCTAAAAATGGAAGAGAAAGTTATCATAGCATAATTTTACTTTATATTATTTTTAAAATAAAAATAACCCGATTTTTACGCAAAAAAAGAACTTCCCACGTCACTTTCATAATAACAACTGTTAGTCGCCACAACTGCCAATTTTCATTAACTTTCTTTCTCAAATTCACTTAACATTCTTTATCGTTTGTTAAATTAATTTGCAGTTCAAAGAATAAATAGATAGTAAAATTGATCCTTAAAAAAGCGAATATTATCATAACATTATTATTCTTTATATTTTTTTAAAGAAGTATTTACAATTTTCGAATAAATGATCTTTAACTTGTAAATAAATAATAATAATTCCATCAAGCTTAGGGGACGCAATTTGTAAAATTTTTGTAGAATGAAACTAATAAATTTACCTGATAAGTTGTTTCCTTAAAAGCATCGTGGGGGATGTATCTCAGAGAAGTATTGACGAGTTCCAATTCGAACATCGGAACTCCTCTGGTGGGTTCTAGAACACCAAGAAGCTCATCTTCTGACTGCAAACCCTCGCAAGTCAAGATGGAGAAATCTTCGCCAATTCTGTCGGTGATTGTTCGGCAAGTACATGGGGAATGTTGAGAATATGGGGGACAGATTCCAAGACTTCCAACAACACTAAACAACACTAGAAACACGATACCAAGATTCATGGTCGATTTTTTCAGCCTAATTGGTTCTCAAAGGGTTAGGGAAAAGGAATGAGAGAGTTTTTAGAGTGAAAGCTGGCATTCGGTTTTGATATCTGAAGTGTCTTTCTTTGTTTATGTTTAGCTGATAAATTTTTTTCTTATATCAATGCGGGGGACATTTTTAACAGTTGCTTGTTTTTGTTGTATTTCATTCCTCGAGTGAGTGATTATGCGAACATATGATTGTGGGAAAGTAACAGACGATGGGTATTTTTAACAGTTTGTTTTAATAGTGGTATAAATGAATTTTTTTCGTGGAGATACGGCCATTCGTTATAGATAGATTTAGGATGCCTCAGAGCTTAATGCTGTAAGGTGTTTTTATAATGCTACATTAAAAAAACATAACATTTAGTATTTTTTAATATAAAAAATTTAAAGTATTTATAAGTAAAAAACGATAATGCATTTTCCCAAAGTTGAGTTGTACCACTGTTAAATTAAGCTCTTTATTGTGTCTTGTAGTGCAAGTGCAAGGTTGTGCTCATGGTATTAATTGAATGTTGGGTAAAAACGGGCATAGTTCAAAGTGACATCTGTTGTTCAGATCTACTCAGAATCTGATCATTTGACTTTGAAACGTTATTTATTATCATACAGGCAAAAAAATCCTTTGTGTTTGAAAGGATTTTGAACTCAGTTCTTTACAGCCTGTTTTGACTTTGTGTTTTTTTTACAAAACTTAATTTTTTTTTATCTATCAAGGTTTGAAGAAATTAAACAATTTCACCTGACCCACCACAACAGTATTCTTCAACAACAAGTGTTTCAGCATTACATTTGCCATGTTACAAGAAACACATTATCAATTTATATTTTCGCAGAAAGTCATGAAAATTTTCGAGATTAAAAAAAAAAACCTGCACTTTTAAATTAGTAATTAAGCACCGAAAATATCCTCATTAAATTGAAAGATCCCTTTGAGCAAGCAGTTTGCAGTCTCATTGGACTCCAATTGGAGCACGAATAGAAGTGTAAAGTTTTTAAATATTTAAATAATCTTGTGAATTTCTTTTACCGTTAGTTGGACTCGTCGTTCGTCGAACATGTTAAAATGCATTCTAAAATATAGTAGACATCCAATAAATGGAAATTAGTCTTTCATTGTTAGCATCAATCAAAAGTTTTTTATTAGAAGGAATAATGATTTTTTTTACCTGTTTCTTTATATTTTGACGTTTTGAGAAAAGTCAGAGCAACACACTAAAAACGACATGTAGTCAAAATGGATCTGAGTAAATTTTACACAAGTTTGAAACTTATTCAAAATCATTTCTGAAAAACCATCCAACATATCCTCAAGAATAAATCACCTTGTATTCATTATTGAGCATATCCATGTTTCAAAAATTATCTGAAACTGACATTGTACTCATTTTTGAGTTCGTTCTTGTAGGCCATTTTTAAAGAATTTTCAATTAGGGGTTCCCCAGGCATATATGCCAATGGATTTTTCGTTAATGCTCCTACCGCCCAGTACAATGGCTGCAAAGGAAATGCTACGGAAGAGTGCTATAGCATCCTCCCTCCCACCCTATTACTATTTATTATATTCTACTAGCAAACTTATACCCGTTCTTCGCACGGAATAAAAAAATATCAAATAGATTCAAATATGTGTAACCATATACCCTGTTAAGGATCATAAACTTATGTATTGTTCCGTCGTTTATAAAGTATAAAATCCCGTTTCATTGCCTTAAAATTCCAAAATGAAAAATACGCTATAGAATGCACTCATAAATGTCATCACAATTCCCTCATAAATACATAAAACCTTTTAGCTCATTTGGCGCGTTTTGGAAAATAATTTGGCGAGAAAATAGATATAGCTACCAACACCCATTATACAGTTCTAACACAATGACCTTCGAACAACCGACCAGCTTATAAATTATTTATAAAAGAAATTGCCTATTTGGCGAATTTTAGTTAATAATTTGGCGAGTTTGGCAACGTATTTGGCGAAACAATAAACACATAAAACACTAATAGCTCTAGTGCGATGGCCTTTATTAACCATCATAGTTCAGTAATAGCTTAACTATACATTTATTGCTTAAATATGCATACATGCAGTCAACAGAAAAATCAATGAAAAAATCATCAAATAAACCCACAATAAAATCCGGGAAGGAACACTGGCGGAATTACGTTACTTGAAACATGTCAATTATTTTTCAAATAATGAATTTAGTTTCTGAAAGTAATGGCAAAAGATTAAAATAAACATTTTGAATTTTAAATGTTTTCGTTAAAAGTTTTATTTAATTTTTTCAGCCGATGGCATCAGGAAAGAGAAAAAATGATCGGACTTGAGCGAAAGTGGTGTATTTTTTTCAGAAAATTCGATTTTTCTCTAAAAATTGAACAATTATGAAAAATCTAAGCCTCAGGTGCACACGTTGGTATTAAAGGGAATCTACCTTGTCAATTTCGAATTTCTGAGGACAGTATAAGTAGGTCTCTTACGATCCGAAGACAAACACACAGACTCTTTCTTTTATTATTATAGATTAAAAAACCATTAGCTATAACCCATAAACCTATAACTATTAAAAATGCTAGTAATGACTTAAAATGTAGAATACGTGTAAGTAAGAAAAAGTTCTAAAAAAATAATATTTTTTGTACGGTCGAAAAGTCTTAAAATAAAGTCACTAAAGTTCTTTGTATTACTTCGAACCTCGTTAACGCGAACTCGAAGGGAGCATCGAAACATTTCGTGTTAACCGTCAGGAATTTTTTTTTTTACATTGAACCAGTGAATATTTTTTTAAAAATTAAAATCGAAAAAATATTCTTATTATATTATGTAATACACTAATAATACAAACATACAATTAGTAATTCAATTAATATAGTGCATTTGGAGTGGTACATACTATCGAAAATTTCATGACATTTTGTTTGGCTTTGCTACCGAACTTGAATCCCAGCCCAATAGACACTATGGGGCCATTTGGCAACAAACTTCAATCTTAAAAAATGGCCTGCGTTCTTGTTTCAAAAGTGAGTATTGGGTGTTTTAAAATTGGTTTTAATTTTGAATATCAAAACACTGGTAGTAGGTGGGGCATTAACCTGCGCCCACCAGAGAAGATTATTTCTCGAACCCAACGCTATAAACATTTGTACTACCCTGAATAATTTTCTTTATTTAACAAAGGGGCCCGGATGGCCGAGTGGTTTGGACCATTACGCTAGCAGTCTGCGCGCTGTAACGGGTGCGGGTTCGATTCTGCCGCCTTCGCCCTGGGTGTACTTTCCCTTCTATATGACAGTAAAAATTCTTTCTGTGTCTGTCTTACTTGACGAAAGCTTGACACAAGCCCGAATATATATGCACCTACCCCCCCCCCCCCCTATTTAACGAATTATAATTAATTTTTTTCAAACTAAGAATGTGTGGTACTTCAGAATTGAAAGCATTGGGTTGTCATATTTGAAACAAAGTTTTTCATTTCAAAAAGTAAACGTTTTGAAAGCTTCATTTTTCTCAGTGAAGGAGCATTAGAATTAATGTACAAATATAGACAGTGTGAGGTTACGACGTTTATTATATTACTTCTCTTAAACTTTCCGTAATAAAATTACAAGTACTAGTTTTAAAAAAAGTCAATGACAAGTTGCATAATAATTTGACCGACTGTCGTACGTCACAGGAAAATTATCTTCTATGATAAGAACTATTATTTATGTAGATACCATCTGCTTGGTCTCCCGCTGAATATCCTTATCGCTTTTATTCATTTGCACTCTTAAAGGATAAAATTAAAGCATCATGAGATAGCAACAGGTAAAAATTTAAATATCGGGGATACAAGGTTCAATAAAAGGATTATTGTACCTTAAACTTTTGATTGGTCAGAGTGTGTCTGGATATTTTTTCATTTAAATTACTTTCTTTTGATACTTTTGTATAAGTAACACACTGCTGTTGTTTCCTTGATGATTTCTGGTAGACACTTTGACGGAAGAAAAAAACACATGGCTTCAATGCACTTTTATAAATATGTACGAAAAATATTGTTTCCTAAATTTTCGTACAATTTTATAGTTATGTGTAAAGAAATAATAATTGTTGCAACCTTATATATTTCAATAAGATATAAAATCTTTCGATTTTGGCTTTTACGGAACACCATCATCGTATATAGATATGATATTTATTTTGAAAGTTTGGTATTAACAATTTATGCAAAGGGGAGAGTGGGGGCTAATGCGACAATTTTTTATTAACCTCTGTATTTCAGCAAAAATACATGAATTTCTTAATCAGAATTTATTTCAGAAATCAATCCTAACTAATAAAGAAGCTTTCCAGAAAATTTTACCAACAACAAATCATTTATCTTCGCCAAGCTCTGTTCAGATATAATTAATGAAATTGCAGGGAAATGTGGAAAAATGTGTTATTAATAACGCTACTTGAACTTTCACTTATTATATGACGAAAAAGTTCAAAAAGTTTAAAATTAAAGTTTTAAAAAGTTTTTGGCAACTTCACTGAATAAGATATTAGAGATTTATATAGATTATTCAAGAGATGCATACAAACCTAGGTCTATTCGTGTCCCATTAGACCTCACAGTTTCGGTCCCATTAGATCCCACAGTGCTATTGTTTATAAATGATCCAACACAGAAACACGTGTATTTCACCACAGTATTTGACATATAATATCTTAATCTATGATATGTCTTCTACCTAAAACTATAGTTTAATTCGTGAAAAGTTTTTATTTAATACTTTAAAAGTGGAAAATTTATATACACTTTTAACTTACTTTAAATTCGCCAAAACAACAATTCTTCTTTCCACTTAAACACATGCTTTTAATGGCTAATCTTTGGTTGTTAAAATGTGAAGTCTAACTG
Organism: Oedothorax gibbosus; assembly: GCA_019343175.1. Lineage (NCBI taxonomy): Eukaryota > Metazoa > Arthropoda > Arachnida > Araneae > Linyphiidae > Oedothorax > Oedothorax gibbosus. The sequence goes on along the minus strand of CM033272.1, from coordinate 25,012,142 downwards.
TTACAATGTTTTAGTGTAGAAATATTTGTAAACAAGTATATTTTTCTCCGATTTTTGCCCCTTGTCCCATTAGCCCTGCGTCCCATTAGCCCCCACTTCCCCCTATAGTGATAAGCAAAATTTCATTGTTTTGCCCACAGACTATAACAACGATGTCAAGTGTAAACCATGCCATATGGGGAACAACGTAAAAAGTCCAAGTCCAAACAACACGGACAAAAGTGAACGCTGCCACGAGGTAACTTTGTAGAATATCCATCACGCTGAAACAATGTGGATAAAGTGAACACTCTTTACTTGGAAACAATTGTTAAAGTCCACATTTAAACAAATTAAAGTACTTTAGCATTCAACATTGAAACCATATTAAAAAAACATTTAGTTGTGTTGTGTTTGTGCGCACCTTGTTCAGTATACCTGTTATCTTTTGAAAGAAAACAAGTTTGGAATCCCCTTTTTCATTAAACCCTTTTTTCAGAGATCCCCACCCATAGAAAAAGTCTCACAATCCCAATATAAGCAGACATTGTTCACGGAAATCACTTATATGTTTGGAGATTCGTTTCAGTTTTTTATAAAATAAATGCTACCAGAATAAAAAAAAATTCAGCAAAAGACATTTTGATTAGATGTCGTTTTTGAGTATTTCTGTTGTAAGACATAGGAATCACCTAGTTGTTGTTGTTGTTGTCGTGTCCATGTTGTGTGCAAAAACTAGATGGATCCGAAGCTGTCGTAGACAGCTTTCGCTATTTCTTCTGCATCTTCGGAGAGAATTAAAATTTCTGGGTCTTTAAAGCCAATCAATCACCTAGTTTAGAACCCTAGTTTAGTACCTTAGAACTTATAAACACGTCTTCAGAATTATCAAGAAAATGCGCACTATATCCATTACATAAAAATGGATACAATAACAATTGATGGGACATAATTTATTCATAAAAATGTTTATAATCCTCTCACAAAAATTATCGTTAATGGTTAATCATTTTAGTTCAAAAATAATTTTGTACAAATACTTTACTGAAGTTATATTTTATGGGTTATAAATTAAGAATGCTCGTCACATCGAAATAAGAACAATTACACGTGTGTATACCTTTATTTTTAGTACACAAAAACATATTGATTACATGGTGGATATTATAAATTAAGTTCTTTAACATACTATCAACATTGCATACTTTTTTTTCATTTCTCCCTCTCTCTTTATCTCTCACGATTTTGCCAACATTTCTCTCTTTGCACTCAAAACTTAAATAAAATAGCTACAAGTTCGAATTAGGTTAACATGAAAATAATTTCTATCCCTTTTTACAAAGACTAAGGTTGTAAAAAAATGTAAACAATTCGTTGTTATTTGATTTTTTTACAGTGGTTTGCTTCTTACGTTTCCATAATACTTTGGAATTTACTTTTTGGGGATGGTGGATAATAATATCGACATGGTCATTAAAACAGGCAAGTAGCATTTTACTTTCCACTTGAAAGAAAGTTTTTTTCTAGCAAATGATAATGTAGTAAGATTTTTTACTCAAGCATACTTGTAAGTAGGAAATAGGTTATCAACACTAAACCATGAAGTAAACATTTTAAATAAGATTTTTCAATAATCTTTTCGTTTGTCGTTTCCTTTATTTACAATTTTTTCATTTGTTATCTTTTGTTTGTTATTTATGTTTATAGTAAGCGGGTTGCACACCGACAGAAAAATTTTGTTGATGTTAGATAAACTGTTGCGTAAGTCAGGTGTGCAAGCAGCTTAACAGAACTCCATTGAAAATTTTTCACAATATCCTAGTGGACTTCTTTTCTTCGATTTCATCATCTTATCTGTACAGCCATAACACATTTTCGCAAAAATAAACAAGGACACAGATGTAATCAAGTTAATTGCAAAATGTGAAATAAATATGTTGTATATATATAAAAAAAATCTATTAAATAGAGTTAAACAAACCACGTACATCTATCGGAACAGGAATATATTTGAGTGGCTATTGATACAATAATAAACATTCCCTATAATCATTTGTATATTTTCCTGTGTAGGTACTTCAATATTGAAGTACCAGTTGAACTTTTAATCCGACATAAAATACATTATCTTTTGGTTAGCATGAATACTTCAGTACTGTTGTACCCAAACTTTTTATAGAATATGAACAAAACAATCTTTTGGTTAGCTTCATACTTAAATATTAAAGTACCAGTTGGCTTTCAATCTCACACAAACTACATTATCTTTACTTTAGCAAAAATACTTCAGTATTAAAAGCCTGGACTTTTGATAGAACACAAAATGCATCATCTTTTAGTTAGCCGAATACCTCAATACCAGCCGTACTTGCAATCCAATACGAACTACACCACCTTTTGGTTAGCTGTCTCTTTTTCTTCTCTCAAAATCTGGAAGTTGGGGAAGAACCCGTTCCCCCAGAAATGTCGCAACGGTCCTCGACCACAGTGCAACTTTGGCCTCATCCTCTGCTTCTGGTCATCGTAGTGCCACACGATATTCCCCACGAATCCGGACACGGCCAGGGACAGGACTGCCGTGATTCCGGACACGACAAAGATTGCGATGAGCGGTATGAAGTATTTCAAGGGCAGGATGAACATCGGGATGAGGGCAATGGGCGTGATAATGGCGATGAGCACCCCAGGGATCAGGAACATCACCGAGCAGATGTCAGTGGCGCACTGGAGACGTCGTCGTTTGGTTTCTACTTCCGGAGGAGACGGGCAGAACTCGAATTTCCGGGATCTGTAATGAAAAGGGTTTTTAGCTTATTAAAAACTGTTGACAAAGAAAACATGCCATGGGAAAATAAGTGTTCTGCTTTAATTCATCTAAATAAAATTCCAAAAATCACAAACCTATTTATTCGGGAAAAAAGTTATTTTTACAAATTACAAGCTATTGATCGAAGCTTTTTACATCAGTGAAGGTTTTGTTATTTTCATTTTATTGAAATTTAAAAAAAGCAACTTTAATTAAAACTGTTCATTGAGATTGGAAGGTTTTCGCTTAAAGGGGGCATACATGAAGGACTCTGTCCCTCTGTCTCCCATTTCCGAGGAGGTTCAAGAGACAGAGTCCCTTCATATAAGTCGCGTAAAATAAAGGCTTTTTTAATTGGTTTTTGGCAATGGTAGACGAGATGAACCTTTTATTGTTTCACTAGATATAAGTAACAAAATCATACCTCGAGGAATGGTTTAAAAGGGATTTAAAAAATATTAATGATTTTGGTTTTTTCGTAGGTAGCTGGTTTTATACAGAATTATTGGCTTCTGAAAAGTTTTAAAAAAATGATGACTACGTTAATTATAACACCATATTTTATAAACGTTTGGAAAACATTGAAAAACCAAATTATCGAATTCTTGCACTTTTTAGTCTACAATATCTAAGAAATATAAGTTACAATCTGAATTATATAAATTTTTACGATTTTTTTCTAAATTCCTGAGACAGATTTAATAACAGACAGAATTTTTTTATATTGCTTCAACTGCTTGAAACAGTGAAAATTCTATCAGTTTGAAAACCATGGGGGTTGAATAAAGTGCGATATTAACTAAAATCATGTAAATAATGTATAGAGAGCTTCAAAGCGTCTTAAAATGTAGTGCAATGATACAGTTTTGGGTTAGCTTTGGCACGTCGTATAGAAACTGTTTACACACTTAAGAATTTATAAATTTCTTTATTATAATTGACTTTAAGAGTTATATTATAGTAGCTTTATATACCTCGCATTGCACGGTTGTACCTTAATAAGGTAGGCGTATACCTTAAAACACAAAATTCGGTCAAATTTATCATTTAAAAAAAATATTTATGTGAGTAATTCTTTGGCTTCATAAATCAGCAAAAATTTTGTTTCTAGTGTAAATAGAAATTTTTTTTATCGTAGTTTCAGTTAGCATTGACCTGGCGAGTTTCGTAGCAAATATTTATTAAAAACAGAAATATATGTATATTAATTACAAAAATAAAACACGAAATATGGTCTAAATAATATATCTGCATATTAAAATTGCCTTCTGAATTATATTTTGCTGCTTATCTCTAAACTAAATTTTTATGTTTTTACTTTATCGCAAAACGCATTTTCTTCAAAACTATTGCTTCACATTTTTAATTTTTTTTACATATACTCAAAAAGTTAATGAAGGGTTTGGATCTTGGTCAAAGTCATAGTTTGTAAGCTTTTAATTTTGCCTGTATTTGAAATTGAAACACGGCTATTTTTATCAGCTGAACATTATTTTTTAAACCTGAAATGCTAATGAAGCATGTAAATTTTATGACACATTTCCAATAGTGGTTCATGACCTAACAAACTTATTTGTTACTATAGCTTCCGTTTTACAGAATTTAAATATATCTCAGAAATTCTTTTTAGTTATCGTGTTTTGGTCAAAGCCGTTTTTAGACTAAATTTCAATTAAAATTCTTAAATCCTAATATTTAATTTAAAATTTTTTATTCAATTTACAACTTTTCAACTTGAAAGGATATCATAAAACTCGTAAGAAGTCAATTTTATCAAGTAGAAAAAGAGCCTTCAAAGGTATGCAGCTACTTTAATGCACCAAACAGCTATACTATAGCAACCATTTTAATTTGATGATTTGTGTTACGTTGCCAAGTAATGAAACCTGAAAAATCAGATAAACATTTTACTTCAACAAAACTTGATAAATATAGCAAGCTTATTTAAATTTTTTATGATCACCAACAGTGGCTCATAACAAATGTAATTCACACATTATATCAGGCTAGGTCCAAAAAGGTTAAAAAAAACTGCTAGTTATACAACTCGCACCAAATGAAAATAGGATCGTAATAATATGTCTTAACAGAATGTTAACTTTTGTAAAATAGGCATATTTAAAGAAAGCATTCATCCATTAACTTGGACACTTAGTTGTTTTGTTTATGTTTTGCCATTACTTCGAAATACATATTTGTTATTCGCAAAACCGAAATGTCATTTTGAATAATGTTTGGTTCCACGTCAATTCTATGAGATCGACATAAAAAAATCAGAACTTTGGAACGAAAGGACTCGGAAACTTATAGAGTAGAGGACTAACTTTCCCGGTATATTCAACGTATTTTAACACTTTTACCATATCTCTACGATTTGTGTTTCAGACGGGGATAGATTTCAGACAGAGCAGATAAAAAGACAAAAAAAAAACAGATGCAGAGTCACACATTAATATTCTAGATTTTTACTTTTAGCATGATGTTACGTGTCGCTTGTGTTTATTTAAAGAATTGTTTAGCGTCGCCATCGTGCAGCAAAGTTTTCTCTATGCTCTTTAAAAACTATCAGGATTGAAAGTCAATTTTTTTAAATTACTATATGTAGAAAGCGTGCTTAGAATAAATGACCTTTAGACAGAAATTTATCGAGAATGAATATAAAAACGCAGGTGAAAATGTTTATAAGCCTAAGATGTAACCTTGACCATACACATTTTGCAGCATTATTTCCCTATTAATAAGAAGAGAGTCATTTAGCATTCTTAATGTGCAGTTAACTTCATTTTTAATATTCCAAAGTCGTACAAAGCTCAAGTAAAATAAAATAATTGAATTAATCGAATGTTCTAAGAAGGAAACGGATGTATCGTTTACGCTGAATTTTTTTTTCTTCTCATATCAGTTTCTTATGAGGGTAGACTTTTAAGCAGGCGTAATGTTTGAATAGAAATTCCATTATTGCTCCTATGCAGAATACTTCGAATTGTAAAAAAATTCTTAAATAAAAAATTGACAAGTAATTGACGCTGAATATAATAGTACATTTTATTCATCTATGTTGAAATAATTTAAAATGCTATTAATTACGTTAATTTACATTTATATGACGTCATGCAAATGTTTTGTGTAAAAGATGGATAACAAGTATGTACCGAAATATTTCTTAGAAGGAAAACTATCGAAGCACTTGTATACTGAATTAATATTCCCCTATTAGGTGTCTTATGCCAACCTTTCTAAGGTAACTCAACCCTTGGCTATAAAAATATTGTTAAGTCTGAAAAACATTTAAAGTGAGAAAATCTTTTTAACAGTTTATTTTTTTTTACCAAATTGTAGTTCCTATAGTATGGAAAGACAAACAGGCGAAAATAAAAATGTAAAAGGTAGGTATCTGATATCAAAACCTTTCTAAAAAACTAAGGGTGTGTAACACTACAAGACTTTCAATTGCCGCTCAATAAACACACACACATTGAGTAAGGCATTCGGCTAATTTTAAAAAAGACAAACAAATATGATAAAAAATATATAATTACAATTAAAAAGTAGTACCAGTTTGTTGTTTTTGAAACCATATTCACGAAATAGGGTATAATAAAAAAACTCATGTAATAAATTTTTTAATTAAATGTTAAGGAGGCAATAAATGATGTTCGTTTTAACATTTTCATTTAACGTTTCAATTGTTTATCGCTTTCAGCCGATCAAAACAGAAATATAACATAATAAAATATTAAACAAAGGGGCTCTCGTTTCTACAATAGCTTCATTTAGAAGATGAAAAAAAAAATTGTTGACCTCCAACTCTATACTATTCCTCTTTCGCTTGGATGTTGGAAAATTAAAATCATAGATATGACTAAAACCAATGCGAAACACTTTTACTCGTGAAATGCTTTTGGAAGACTTTTAATGTATTTTGGCTGAGCCTGAGTTTTGTTTGCATGCTTGGAGAAATCTTTTCCTCTTGCAAAACTGCCTTTGTGTTAATAGGATTGCTTCACTCTTCAGAAAAAAATGGGTTCATTTTTTGTAGTCTTAACTTCATAACATACAAATAATAAATAAGAGTTAAATTAAAAAGAGTTCTCCCCGCACTAAGTTTTCATAACCACGGATAAACTTATTACGCTTAATAGAGTTATAGGGCAATTCCAAGCGTGACTTACACTACATTTGACGATTTAACAAATATCGTTTGCATAGTTCAAAATTATTTTCTATTTATCCAAAAAAAATATTGTATGTCAGTTTACCCCTGAACATATAGTATTTTTAGCAATCAGTAAAAACTTTTTTAATTTAATATTTTACTAAAAAATAATAAAAATGTTCTGATGTGACTTACACTACATGAAAGGAATTCGATTTTTGGTTATCATTATAAACTCTAATTTCTTCTTCATAGTGCAGTAAATAAACATTCTACCAGTGCTTATTTTAAGCAAAAGGTTTAAAACTAACTAATTTAATTGCAAAAAAATGTTGAAGTATCATAGGAAATAATTTATTAACATTTTTGTGCATGACTTATACTACTTTCAATTTGTGACTTACCCTACATCATGTGAATTTATAACAGATATGGAAATTTAGGCAATAATAACATAACATATGTAAATAATTTTGAACATGGTAAGTTAGGAATTGCATACATGGTAAAATCATAGAACAAGTTACCCAACGTCCCCCAAAGTTGGTTTCTGGTAATTTCTTAATTCTTTCTTCAATAGCAATGTCTGAAAAATCTTCCTTCACAGGTCCCGCAAAAAGACTTTCCTACTATTGCAGTGTTTCAGTTTTATTGAATAAGCATCTTTACTTAACATTTAACATCCCCACAAAATATTTAACGATAATTTTTCCTACAAAAGGAAGTAAAGCTCCTTTTCCAGCATCAAATTCATGTTCAGAATTTTGTTCAGAGGTTTACTTTTACAATATTTCCATTTGTTTAATCAGCCGTGTAGTATTTTTGGGGATTTAATGAAACATTGGTAATTTTATGTACGTATCTGTTTAATTTTAAAATGCAGAGCAATTTTTGAGTGTCAGTAAATCGGAAATATTTATTTTCCTTTTGAGAGATGAGCAAATATAATTTAATCTACCTATTTCGCCCTTTACACAGTTGTCAGAAATGTATAATAGTGATTGGGAAGATTTCTTATGCAAAGTGAAAAAATCTTTAGCAGAATGTTGGTCAATTTTCCTGGAAAGTTTGGCTTCCTTGATCCTCTCCTCTCTGTATCACCAAGTTCATCAATTGGTCCTTTTTCATGACTGAACGCAAAGATGACCAACATTGGTGTTAGAAAAATGCCATTCAATGTTTTCTAACGGTTGGAACAATGCAATAGAGATGATGTATTTTTAGTTAAAGTGTTGTCCGTAAAGTAGTTTTTGCTCTTATTTTCTTTAAAGGTTTGAAATTTACCACATGCTTAAAGTCTTTTCCTTTGCGCTCTCTTTTCTTTTAGCTGAGGATTTAGCCATCGTAAATCAAAGTTATAAAAATATAAGAAGTCTACAAATATTATAGCTAATCTACAACAGATAAATCAAACAGAAGCTGTGACTGACACAATATGTTGCGACTTACACTACAAAGTTAAAACGTTTTATAAATATAGAAAATGCTGTTTGTTTTAAAATTTAAAGATGTGGAATTATACACAGGTTAATATAGAAAGAAAATATCTTAAAAATGTTTAAGCAAAGCTTTATTTTAAAAAGTTATAGAAACTTTTATATATTTTCGTGACTTTCGCTACAGCCAAAAAGGGGATTTTTAGCCTACTTTTCTTTTTTTAATTCGAAAGAATTAAAAAAATGAAAAAGTAGGTATTGACATGCGGTCGATGTCCGTCTGTCCGTCTGTCCGTCCGTACCCCCCTTCCAAAATCGGTTCTAATCATCGGATCTTAAAAATTCTTTTTTTGTTAGAAAGCTATAACCTCAGATACCCAACTTTCATACTTTTGTCCGTCTGTCTGTACGTCCGGACGGACATAAATCTACTATCTGTCGGCGAATTTCCCATTGAATTAGCATTGAAATTCAATTTTGAGTCATTTAAATCACTGTTGCCAAATCAACAATGGCATGAGAAACTTTATTTAAACATATTTGAAGCAAAATAATATTTTCATGAATCAGTTTGGAATGACGTCATAAAATGTAGAACAATTTGATTCTTTGTTTACTCATTAAATATCTACCAAGAAAGCGGCAAGGCATACTTTTGCATGCAATTATGCTTAGTTTTAATTTACATTTCTTGTTTTTTAATGCTCCCCGGGGTAGTTTCATTTCTTTTGTTATTAATAAATATTTATTCTTCGAACTACAAATAAATCACGAGCAGATGATAAATAATATTTAATTAATTTGCGAACGAATATTAAGGAAAATAGTTGATTTTGGCTTTTAGAAGTTTAAATTTTAGCTGGGTGCTGTGTTTCGATTTTTTTTTCTAATGTGTATAAATCTAGTGTAGAAACGGCTGTTGATGATATTTACTTTAGGAACCTAGTTTTTTTCCCGATTAGAACTTCAGTAAGTATTTAAGTAACAGGAAAGTAGGCTATTGTAGTTCTTTATGAACTTCTTGTTATCTTTTAGTTAATGTCAATTAATAATGTATTTTTAATATAGTTCTTATAATGTATTTTAATAATTTTACCAAAAAAATCAGATAAAAAATAACTTTACTTAAAATTCAAGAATTCAAAATTATGAAAAACCATAACCCATGCTTTCCAAAAAAGCAGCCACTTTGAATCTGAAGTGCTGCCACAGATAAAAAACAATAATAGTTTTTGATGCAAAATTTTGTAAGTCACATATAAAAGTTTCAACTTTAATAAAAAATATTTTTTGCCAACTTTTCTTTTTTTAATTCGAAAGAATTAAAAAAAATGAAAAAGTAGGTATTGACATGCGGTCGATGTCCGTCTGTCCGTCCGTACCCCCCTTCCAAAATCGGTTCTAATCATCGGATCTTAAAAATTCTTTTTTTGTTAGAAAGCTATAACCTCAGATACCCAACTTTCATACTTTTTGTCCGCCTGTCTGTACGTACGGACGGACATAAATCTACTATCTGTCGGCGAATTTCCCATTGAATTAGCATTGAAATTCAATTTTGAGTCATTTAAGTCACTGTAGGTATTGAAATGCGGTTGATGTCCAACTGTCTGTCTGTCCATCTGTCTGTCTGTTCGTATGTCTGTCTGTTCGTATGTCTGTCCGTCTGTCTGTCCGCCTGTCTGTCCGTTTGTCTGTCTGTCTGTACCCCCCTTCCAAAATCGGTTCTAATCATCGGATCTTAAAAATTCTTTTTTTGTTAGAAAGCTATGACCTCAGATACCCAACTTTCATACTTTTTGTCCGTCTGTCTGTACGTACGGACGGACATAAATCTACTATCTGTCGGCGAATTTCCCATTGAATTAGCATTGAAATTCAATTCTGAGTCATTTAAGTCACTGTAGGTATTGAAATGCGGTTGATGTCCATCTGTCTGTCCGTCCGTCTGTCTGTCTGTCCGTACCCCCCCCCCCTTCCAAAATCGGTTCTATCCATCGGATCTTAAAAATTCTTTTTTTGTTAGAAAGCTATGACCTCAGATACCCAACTTTCATACTTTTTGTCCGTCTGTCTGTACGTCCGGACGGACATAAATCTACTATCTGTCGGCGAATTTCCCATTGAATTAGCATTGAAATTCAATTTTGAGTCATTTAAATCACTGTTGCCAAATCAACAATGGCATGAGAAACTTTATTTATTTAAACATATTTGAAGCAAAATAATATTTTCATGAATCAGTTTGGAATGACGTCATAAAATGTAGCACAATTTGATTCCTTGATTATTCATTAATTATCTAACAAGAAAGCGGCAAGGCATACTTTTGCATACAATTATGCTAAGTTTTAATTTACATTTCTTATTTTTTTAATGCAGTTTGGAGTTTCATTACTTTTGTTATTAATAAATATTTAATTATTCCTCGAACTACAAATAAATCGCGAGCAGACGATAAATAATGTTTAATTGATTTGCGAAATAATATTAAGGAAAATAGTTGATTTTGGCTTTTAGAAGTTTAAATTATTAGCTGGATGCTGTGTTTCGATTTTTTTTCTAATATGTATAAATCTAGTGTAGAAACGGCTGTTGATGATATTTACTGTTAGAAACCTAGTTTTTTCCCGATTAGAACTTCAGTAAGTATTTAAGTAACAGTAAAGTAGGCTATTTTAGTTCTTTATGAACTTCTTGTTTAAATTCACTTGAGGTATGCATTTAATTAACCTATACTATTACATTGTATGTTATGTATGTAAATTATTGTAATGTGAAAAGAAGCTTTTGAATTATTATCATGCAGAATAGCAATGAGATAATTCTCTGTAAAATAACTGATTTTTTTACTTCTGAAAGAAATGTTACAAGTTTTTTCTTTTTTTTAAATTTATTTTTGAACTTTTTAGTGTTTTTTATGCATATTTTAGCCTACTGAGGGATATGCAAATTGGCTGAAGTGTAAACTTATTTTCACTGCAATGAATTAAACTAAAAATTTTAACTGTACATGACGTTTATCAAACTTTATAAAAAATATATTTCTGTAGAAGATGGTTATAAATGGCTCTTGAAATCTTTAATTTATGAATTAAATTTATAAATTTTTTTAAATCATGTGTGTTGCTAGAATACCTAATAGCAAGGTGACAGGTTTATACGTCTGTATCCCTCAGAGGGTTTTAACACTAAAAAGAGTTAAAAAGTGTCCTTTATAAGTATTATTAATTGAAGTTCTGAAATAAATTTATCATAAAATAGAACGTATGTTTATAAATTAATAGCATATTATTGAAGATAGGAAAATGTTCTTCGCTACTAGACTTTTACATTCATACTAATTTATGTATGTAGGAGAGAGAGATTACGATGCGGGGAAGAAAAGATGATTACAACACTATGGAATTGCTAAAAAATTTTCCGCATATCTTTAACTGTAAACTAAACCTCAGGGTCCCGGAGAGATATTGACTTTAACGAGACACCTTTTGTGAATTTTAATATAGTATGTATTTCACAGTCAGAGAGGCGTTACTCCATGCATGACGAATTTATTTATGTTTTCATTTATCAAGTCGAATTTGGGTTTGAATCTAGCTTTAAAGAAAATTGATTGTTTGTAGATATTCGTATTGCCTGAAAATTTGGTTAAATGTAATTTTACCCCTTCTCTGAGGTACAGATATTAAAGTCGTACATTTGTTAATTTATCACTTTAACGACCCATTCGCCCTCCAAGCGATTAAAAAAGGTTGCACCCGGCAAATTATTAACATTCACAGGGCCCTGGACAAATTCCATACAATGGATCAACAAATAATACTACGATGGATATCCGCGCATGTCGGAGTATTTAGAATATTAGTGACTCTCCCTTCGAGGATCACGATTCGGACAACTGTCTTCAGATTGCTGAGGCTGTGTGGAATGCGTACGACTCATTAGTGAATATTTATTATTGACACCTTCTTTTCCGCACAAAACTTAATTTTTTTTAAAAAAATCGTTTTTTGTGTAACTTAATTTGTCTTACATTTATTGTTTAGTAATATGATCTTTATTGACTTATATTTTGTTTATTTTATAATTTTAAGCATAAAGCTCCTATTTGCGTGAAAGTTTTTTGTTGGCCGTCCTTAATGGATTACGACAAAGTGTTAGTACGTTTAAAAAGTAAATAAAAAAGTACGTTATAAATAGTGCTTATAAGCAGTAGAAGGAGCCCATCCCGGACATGATTCGGTAACTGGATTTGTAGTATAACTTGCAATATAAATTATCTTAAGCTTAAGCAAAAATGACAATTATTGTTGGCGCCGCCTAAGCAACTATAGGATTTTGTTATCTGTCTAAGCACTTCTTAAAGTTGAAAAGATTAAACTAGTTTCGGATAAGCAGCTATATTAAGCAGATAATTTTCTGCCAACGTTTCATACACTTGCATATTGCACACCGAGTGATAGATAATAGGAATTTTGCCTAAAACTAACTACAAATGTTTCAGTATAATCTACTTACGTTGCCTTTTCTTGTTCCATCTGGGCCTGCAACTGTGCCAGCAATCGCAACTCCATCTCCTTTTCATTACCCACGTACCTCACGGGAGATATAATGGTATAGACTGCAGAAGACTCACTCTCCAGTGGTCTGTACCCGAAATTCGGTGAAGGTGGCACAGATCTAGGGTACCCTAGTGACGAAGACGAGGCCGTCAACGAGGGATTCACCACACTCAGCATCCTGGGCATGTCCGCAGCGTTATTTCCATGTCTCGGAAGGCTGTAGTACATGGGATTGCCTTTAGCCATAGGCAGTAGACCTTCAGACTTGTTGGCATCATCTCTTAAGCTCACCGAGGACGGCGTCCGGACCACGATCAGTTCCTGGGTCTCGAAAGCCGGATTTATCTGTCCGTCTTCTTGTCGGAACGAGTCCTTGATGTACTCAACGACGACATCCGGGATGGCTAGGGTCCGGGCCTGCTGTTCAAGCTCCTCGAAGGGCTTCTGGGTGTCCAGTTTGTATACGGTGATACTGGAGTCTTCCTTGTTGCCCATGTTGGGGGACAGGGTTGTCTGGGATGTTGCGGGAACTTTGATCTCGTGGCGTGGCATCTCCGGCGTTTGCGTCCCAGCGTTGATACTGTCGATGCGAGCGTTGGAGTTTGACGACAGGAGAGCGTTGTCACTGTCTGAAGAGGCGCTGGAGTTGTCTTCCATCTTTATGGTTGGTATTGAGGGATGTTCTTTTTTATTTCGTCACCTAAAGAATCAAAGACCAAAATTAGACAGATTATAAATACCTTTATTTTCTAAACTATATCAAACTTAGCCTTAATGTGGTATCTACACATGGCCAAAACTAGTCATTACTTTGGTTGTACGAAAGTATGTTGGACTAGATCACACAATGAACTGAGTGAATATCTTTATATTAGGTTTAGTTAGTTGTGAATAACATACACACTCATTCTACTGACTTTAACCCAGAAAACTTTGTTAACCACTTGAGATAGGATTTAGCATATTTAAATGAGGTTATGAGTAGAATAATATTTGTTACAATTTCGTTTTCTATTCATTTTTATAGGTGCTCCTGTTGTTTCCAATTTATTTTAAATATACAATTTTACGTAGAAAAAAAACTATTGATTTACTGTTTATAAACAACTGGATTTTTTGGGGAAAAAAGCATTTATAGCAAGCATTTAAAGCAACTAAAATAGCCAACTTTCCTGTTGCTTTAATACTCACTGAAATTCTTATAGAAAAATATACATTCTCATAGAAAATGTTTGTAAAAGAAACTGTCACCGAGATCCGCTTTCACACAAGATTTATACACCTGAGAAAAAATCGCAAAAAAGCATTTAGTTGTAATTTAAACTTTTAAGAGCCGAAATTGGCAATTTTAATTAATTTACTTATACAAATTCAATTAATAATTCTTTATCGTTTACTAAATTTATTTGCAGTTCGAAGAATAATTATGCAAAATTATTTGCTCGAAAATGGAAGAAAACTTTATCAAACATTATTATTTTTTTAATTTTTAAACAATAATTTATAATTTTCGGAAAAAATTACAACATGCAAAAAATCTATAATCTATAAATAAACTACTTTCTGAAAAACAAAAAAGCAGCACAAATAAATATCACAAAGAAAAATTAGTATTTTAACGTCTTTATTTAATTATGCATTTCTAAACGATCTGTAAATCAAAACTAACCAGCTTTTTATGCAAAAATAGGAATGCTGCCTGCCATTTTCGTACTAAACAGAAACCATCAATGAATCACATTGGGCTATAAATTATGAAGTCATTCCAAACTGATTTATATGATAAAAATAAATTTTCTTTCAAATGGTAATTTTAAATAAATAGCATTTTTCATGCAATTGTTGATGTGGCAACTATAATAAAAAATAAATTTTTAGTAAATAAAATTTAAATTTCAATGCTATTTAAATATGTAGACTGACGTTTGACCAGTAGACAGATGTCCATCCAGAAATACAGACATACGGACAAAAAGCATAAAAGATAGGTCTCTGATATCATACCTTGCTACAAAAAAATAAGTTATAAAATCCGATGGATAGAACCGAATCTGGAAAGGGGGCAAGGGTTACTGACAGACGGACATCTCCACCATGTCGATACCATCTTTCAAGTTTTTAATTCTTCCGCATTAAAAAAAGGAAAGTAGGGGAAAACAATTCTTAAGTGAAAACATCTCTATCATAAAGTGATTAACTTGGTTTATCACGTCAATGGCAAATGTAACATAGTTATGCTATGAAATATTTGTTAGTTTTAGCTTCTACACTACGTTAATAACGTAAAAAGTGGAAGGTATTATAATCGTTCAGTTCGTCTGTCCGTCACCCACTTTCATATCCCAAACTACAAATGTTACAGACAAATGTAATACGTCAAAAAATTCAGCTCATCTCGAAATTAGAAAACATTGAAAATCTCAGAACAAAATTCGAATTCGAAGTACTTTAATTATTTAAAAAACAGCAAAATTTAATGTTCATTTAAAAAGCCTAAGAAGCCATTTTTATTAGAATTAAATCACCATTGCCATTTGCAACAATTATTCGAGAAACTTTAATTCTTTGAAATAATAAATTAAAAGGAATTTATTTTTGCGACATCAATCAGTTTGAAATGACGTCAAATATATTCACTAAGAGATTCTTTGTTTATTGTTTATATTAAATGTTTTGGTTCTATTTAAAAGAGAAGAATATTACATATTTATTTTTTTAAAATATAAATTAATTTTTGCAAACGATAATAATGATTGAATTATTATTAAAGAAATAATTATTGGATTTTCGAAATAAAATAAATGAAACTAGCCAAATTTAGCGTTTAAAGGTTTATAATAGAATTAATATTGTGTTTGGCGACATTTTTCTTGTTGAACACAAATGATGTGTGGAAGCGGGCTGAGTGACAGATTCTGTCACAAACCTACTTGTTTAATTCTGAGATGAAAGTGAGAGCGTTCTCAATTTTCATCATTTGAAATCGCACATTGCAACATCCGCAACAGAAAGAGGTCAAGGGGGAGGGGGGAGTCTTCCAGTAACTATTTTGGTATAAGAAGAATTTTGTGGTTGTTCTTTAGAAACTCTTTCATTTGTATGCTTTGAATCTAGACAAATCACTACGAATTCTCTTATTATTGTAAATGATGTTTATTTTGAAACTTTAAAATGATATTTTTCCACGATGAGCTACTATATTTCGTCTACATATATTGAAACATTTAATATCCGTCTAACCCAATCACATTGAACTATAGATACACTAAAATCTGAAGATTTTTCTAACAAATGTGAGTGAATCAATCATTAGAAATTATAAGATTAATTTTCAATTCACTTTTTTTTATTTAAATTAATTCAGGTGTTCCGAAATTGCACGCTGTTTCCATTAAGGATTTGTTGTCTTAAAGGGAAGCTGATTAACTTATTATATACCTACTTATTGGTTCAAAAATAGTGAGTATTTGTTTTCTTCAAACGTTTAAACAGGGTTTTTTCACGTGCTGCAATTGACAATTTTGAATTTAGAAAGTGGGCTGCGAATGAAAATATGTTTTGTTAACTTCTAGATTAGTTTCTTCATAGGATATTTTTTATGAATAGCTTCGAAACAAAATCCGTTGGTATGAAGCTAATATTCACTAAGATTTATTTCTACAAAAACTTTACCTTGTTTGTAAAAGTTTTAAGTGACACAAGCACTAACTTGGTGAACAACAATAGATTGGTGTAACTCTGCTTTTGCCAATTTAAATTCAATATAGCACGTGTTTTCCTCAAGTGTGAATGGATAAACGTTTCATTAGTGTGTTAGAGTCAGAATATTTTTTGTTATGCATGGGTTTCATTAATGCTCGTGACTTTTGTAGCCATTATAGCGGAAATGGTTACACAGTCATTTAAAATGTAAAGCCGTTATAAAGTATCAATTTTTTTAATAAATTACAGAATATACTGTATACGGCTGATAAATAATGTAGAAAGAGGGAAGATCGCACATTAAAAAAAGTTGCTGCATTAAATTTTAAATCCTGGAAAATTAGAAAAATATACATCGCAGTAGCTCCCTTATAATTTATTTAGCTTGTAGAATACCCGAATAACTTATTTATTTTATAAGAAAATGTAATAGAAATTTTGTTTGTTAATATTTAATTAAAATTCAGAAGAATATTCCATTGAGGTTTCTGGGTAAAGGTTTTTTAAGTTTAAAATCAAGAGGTCAAAAGATGAAGGACAAAAATCTTTTGAAATGATTTACTGATGTCTTATTTTGAAAGTTTTTTAGTTATTCGTAACGGTTTAGACAGTGGAAACGTGTTTATTTTTTTAATCTTGATTGTTACTTAGCAACTTAATACATTTCCTCAAGACTCCAATTCTATGTCGGCACACTATAAGAATTCGGTGTAACTTGTGTTACTAAATTTATGGAGTAACGTTATATTTAACATATTGAGTAATGTTACTCAAACCGTAGTAAGCGTACTCTTATTTTGCAGTGTAGCGTAGCTTTAGTGTAGGCAACTGTAGTTCTCTCTCAGGCAGCTAGACCACTAGATTTTTAGAGTAACGTTCCACCAAATGCTCAAATGATTACAGAACAGATGCTACGATAGTTGCAAGGAGGTGAGAATGAGCCATCTTAAAGAAATCCATGTAAAAAAAGGTCTAAATCCATAGCTTTGACGCCCAATAGAGAGCTAATGCATGCAGTGTTCATTTCAGCTAGCGAGAGCGAGGCAAAAGTGCATTGTCGCAGATATACTGGTCAGTTGGTGAGATTAACTCAAATCATAATTCTTCAATTCCTGAACTAGCTTGGTCTTCATATCAGCAACCCACTGGAGAACTGACTGGATGAGTGAAAATTGACAAAACTGATATTTGAACTTATGAAATGCGATATGACTTTAATAATTTTAACTATATAAAAATAAAAATTAATTATTTAGTACTTCTTTCGACTTATGACATAAATAACGCATTTTAGCTGAAATGAATTGTGCTTTTGAGCATAAATGTACAACACTTTCAAATACAGTATCTTTTGGTCACTAAAATAAACAAATTATCTTAATAGAAATGCTTGAAGTTTTATACTTCATCACTGTACACTGAAAGATTTCAGAAACCTTTTTTACCTTAACTGAAATGTTTCTGAAAATATGCGAGACCTCCTGTTAATGGAATGTTTTCGATCAGTTAATAATCGTTTCTATTATTTTTGAAGTTAAGAAGCTGAATGCCTCTGATACTCGGAAACGTTTAAGAAAATTACATACACCGTAGCTGCCCCATATAATCAGAAACGTTTCTGATTTTGTTCATAGTGTGGCTTTAATTTGATGCTTCTGGTATATAGATTTTGAACTAGTATTCTCTAAAAAATTACATAACTCAAATCTTCTAATAAAATTTATTAGATATTACTTCGCTAATTATTCTAGTATTACTTAGGTGATTGGTTGATTGAAATCCACATCTGTTGAAACAACCGATGTGCCGGTAAAATTTAGACCAATGAACAGAAGGTTGCATAATACAATGATTTTTTTAGTAATGTTGAATTTTTATTCGTTATTTAACCCCTTAATGATCGGATAATTTTCAAGAAAATTGTGATAAAAGTGCATATTTTTTTATCCCTGAAATTTTTTAAAAAATATACTTATGAAAACTTTTTTATTCATTTTGAATTTTTTATTTGTTTTTAACTTTCACTTAAAAAAAAACTAAATTTCTAGGAAAAGCCGAAATTCAGGGTTATTCTGACTTAATGTTGGTTTTTCAGCAAGAAAAAAAATGTGTTTTAAACATAATTGTTTAAAAAATTAAACTTAAGTAAAATAAAATAAAGATTAGTAATCTTTCTTGTTTGATAAATTTCAAATTTCACCAGTAGTACTGAATTTCCTTCGTATCATATTATTGGCCACGTTATTACGAAACACTCCAGCCCGAAAATATCATGAGAGCGGTAAAAAGAGGGCTTACCCTTACCCTGTCATTTTCACGGGTGCGACAATGAAGAGGTTAAAAACATGTTTTTCAAAAACTTCAGAATGAAGGATTGATTTTTCTTTTTTTTTATGGCAAAAGTGTTTGACCTTTTATTATTTTATTCTTGAAATTTAACATTTTCTGCTTATTTCCACATTATCTAACCTTTAACTAACTTTAATAACTAAGTAAACTAAACTTTAGTAAAAAAATGTGTAAGAAGTTTCTTGAATAGTGAATAGGGAAATCATAAATTGTAATATCAAAACTATCGATACTTTCAATCATAATTTAGTTCTACATTTTAAGAATATGAAATTTAACAACGTACAAATTAGAAATGATTCAACTATATGAGAATTTGCTTATGCTTTCTTTAAACAAAATAAACTTTGTCATAATTTTCTTGGTAATGGTTAATCTGTTAAGTGTACAAAATATGTAGTTTTAATATATTAATTTGATTATTTATTAAAAAGGTTTAGAAAAAAGTATTTTGACTATAACTCTAATTTTTCCCATTTTAAAGTTACAATATGTTTTTAAAGTGCAAACAAAATAACTGATATAATGTAAAAACACGTTAACATGATCATGTACTAAGGGCCAAATATTGGGCTAAATTGTAAAAATATAAGTAGTAAAATTACCTTACCAGAATATTTTACTATGCAACATTATATTCCTTATCCAAATATACAGCAATTGAGGTGCACCACAATCTCTTAGAGATGCTTCTGAAGTTTCAATAGAGTAAGCCGACAGAACTCTGAAACATCTTGTGGAAATCGCTTCAGGATAGATGGTGGCTCCAAAACAGGTTTGGCGACGAGGAAATTCGCCAAGAAATGCAGAAAAATTATCCTTTCCTTTAGTGGGTAAGAAGGAGACTTGAATGATTGAATTAAATTTCAGAATTTGATCATTTACTAGGCTATAAATTTGAAATATTATGTTTAGGCTCTGTTCTACGCCCCGGACACAGACCCTGATTGGTTGATTGGGCAATCAACTTGTTTTTATCTGTAGGGGATCCAGAAATTCGTTTTGAAAGGGTGGGTATAAGACTATGACTTTTTAAATTTTTTTTAATAAAATAAGTTCATTAATTATCCATTAAGTTTAATTGAAATATATTTATTCGTTATACACTTAATTAATATCCGTTTATTATACTTTATGAATTTTTTTTAACTAGAGCAAGGCAATTTCGTTTTTACTGACTATATCTGTTTTGACGTGAAAGCTGTCATTTTGAATCTTAAAAAGTTTTTTTTATGACTGATTGTTATCAGCTATTACTTTAAACAAATTTTTTCTAGTGCCTTTTTCATTTAAATTTAAATTTAGGTAATGATTACAAACTAAGGATAAGCAAAATAAGGATTACAAACCCAAAACAAGTTCCAAGTTCTCATAAGAAGTTTTAATTGTTAATTTACAAGTTTCAAAATTTAATTTAAACTTTTGTTAATTGAAGCAATTGTTGAAATCTTGCTGTAGGCGAAACTATTAAGCACCTTCGTTGCCATTTATTTGAATTCCCTATATATGCTGAAACTGTAGAACCAAATCATAATTGCTGACTTTAATCATATTGCATTTTTAACTGTTTGAATCAATTGACATTCATTTTAGTCTTCATCAATTAAAAAAAAACTTTTATCAAGTTTGCGCCAAGACGGCAATGAAGAGCAAAACTTAAAACAATTCTACTCTCAGGTATTGCAGGAAAAACGAATAAAATCTGCTATCAAAAAGCCGAAAAAAAAATCAAGGTTGTTTTTTATACGCTTCTTTGGCTTGACACAAAAACCGTGACCATTTTCCCCCAGCTTCCTCGTCGAACACATGCTAAGGTGCTTCTTGAAAACCATAAAATTTATTATACAAAACAAGTTTGGAGTAATGGATCTTGTAAATTAAGGGTTGGTACAGCATATTTAAAGTTTCTCCTGCTCATTTTTCTTGTGATCCAGACATGCAACCGAAAATAAGCATATTGGAGTATCAAATTATAATCACCAAAAACTTAATTTGTTAGTAAAGCCAAGCAATTTCGCCGTGTTTAAACATTATTTATTATTGTTATGTAATGAACTGCAAACTAACTACTAAAAATAAGTTCTGACTCTTCATTTTAGTTGGACGGAAAAGTACGGTTTAATATTTTATTTTTGTTTTGTTTCATATTTGATTTTGTTTTAAAAAGAGGAAAATGAAGGTTTGAAATCTATTTTTTTAATATAAAAGTTAAATAAAATTCACAGTTACAATATTAATCAAAAACGTATTTGTCGGGTATCAAATAGATTTACATGGCTATTATAAAATATTTATGCACATATTAAGTGGTGTAAATTTATTCGTGGTCAAACTTCCAAATGATAATTCAGGTTGCAAACTGATCATTTGATATGATTTTTAAATTACGAAACGAATTTTGATGTGTTATAACTCTGTAAAAACTAATCAATCGTGAGATTAATATAATACACAATTATATACAATAATAATTAACTTCATTGCTACACTTTTTTGTACAATATATCAATGGAAGTATTTTAAAATGCACTAAATACGACAATTTTATTGTTATAGTAGAGGTGAGGAGGGTATTATGGAATAGTCGGGTAATATGGAATACCGAAGTTTCAGCCCTATCTCGTGCTGCCATTACGTGGGAATGCCATGAAAGATCTAAGAAATCCCCCACGATACAGTTAAAAAAGAGTTAACTTCTTATTGTTGTCGTTACAGTCGTTGCAAAACAAAATGTGTTTTGGATTTCCGAAAGTTTTTTTCCGGAAAGTGTTCAAACATGTTAATCTACCAGTAGTCATGAGACTTTAATTTTTTTTGTTAAGAATAATGTATACTAAAAGAATAGTAGTTTGTTATACTGCAGTCATTTTTTTAGTTATCAATGTTTTATCCTTCAGTGAAATTGCTCATAATCCAAAAGAAGCGTGTCGGGTATTATGGAATACTAGGTATTCTGATGTATCGTTCCATCCTGATGTATCATCTGAAATTGCCTTTATGACATCAACCAAAGAATCGGTAAACCAAGACGATGAATGCATATTTTGTAACGAAAAATTTTCCAAAGATCAACGAAATTAAGATTGAATGCATTAACTATTCTTTATGGGCTCATTTTGATTGTACTGGAGCAGAGAAAGAAGATTAGGTTTGTGATTTTTGTAAATAGGTTTAAAAACAAAACTATTTGAACATAAATTATGAAATATTGTTTTTTAGTTAAAATTAACTCTGTTCTGTGAAGTATAATTAAATTTTCAATGATTGAAAACAAGTATTCCATATTTCCCGACTATCCCATATTACCCTCCACTTTCAACTTTTTTAAAGTACATTTTTTCATAAAAAAAATAATATAAATACTGTTTTGTTTCACCATTGGCACTTCATTAACATTAGTTGTAGTATGTACTTAAAATGATTGGATGGATTTTTATTTGTAACCAAAAGGGTTATTCTTAAAAATATCAACGGTTTTCCATATTACCCTCCTATCCTCTAAGTCTATGAAAACATTGTTTTAAATTCGGAAGTTAACTGATAAGTTAATGGTAGAAGTGTTTTTTTTAACAAATATTTTTTATCAATTGTAAACAGTTTTCATCGATCAAATAAACTAACTGAAATGGACAAAATCATTGATATTTTTATATTTAATACTTTCTTCTCTGAGTAAAGCAAACAAATTAAAAATCACAGTTGTGCAATATTTCCTATATCATTGTTGTACCATTGTTCAATTCGCTGCAAAATTTATTACCTTAATATTAATTTAATGACATTTTAAGAATATTTCCAACCGATGTGTCGGAATAGTTTATGCTTCATAATTCTGTTTACAAAATACGAATAGACTGAAAAAAAAGCTATTTTGAAATGAGAGAAGAATAGCATCGGATTATTCAAATAAAATGTAAATGTGCTACTAGAAACGAGCCCGTTTTGACATTGATTACTGATGTAAATTGGAAATCCTGATTTAAATATTCAGAGGCATACATTGAAGGACATCAAGGATAACTTGTCAAGTACGATTAACTTATCACTTATTTTCTTTTAATTGCGTTGAAACATTATTTAAATTTTCCTATTTAAGCAAATAAATATAATCTATAATAATAAAAATCTATAATTTTGTGTGTTTGTTTGTGGGTGTGTTCCTTATAGACTCATAAATTAGACATCTGTTTGGCTCCTACTTTGGGAAAAACTACACCACTTTCGCTGAAATTTGATCATTTTTTCCTTTCCTGTTGCCATCGGCTGAAAAAATTAAATTAAACTTTTACGAAAATAATTGAAATTGAAAATGTTTATTCATTTTGTTGCCATTACCTTCAGAAACTAAATTCATGATTTGAAAAATAATTGACACATTTCAAGTGACGTAATTCCCGCCAGTCTCTATTCTAGGGTTTTATTGTGTGTTTATTTGATCATTTCTTCATTGATGGTTCTGTTGACTGCGTGCTTTTTATCTTGTCCTTCTTGTTTTTCCTAACCCAGGTCATTGAGATGAAGCAGCCAACTGGCGAGCACATATCATTATTAGCACATATTGTTCAAAACCATCGCACTAAAGCTGCATATTAGGGCTATATGTCTTAATTTTATCACAAAAAACGCGCTAAACGAGCAAAATGTTTTTTTTAAAAAAAATTTATAAGCTAGTTGATTGTGCGAAGGTCATCACGCTAGATCTGAATGGGTGGTGTTTATAGCTATATCTTTTCCTCTACAAATTAGCAAAAACGAGCCAAATGAGCTAAAAGGTTGTTATGCGGGAAATTACGATGACATTTATCCGTGCATTTTATAGTGTATTTTGAATTTTGAATTTTTAAGGTAATATAAGTAACGGGATTTTATACTTTATAATGATTTGGAACAATAACATAAGCTTATTATCCTATAACGGATTAAATGGTACATATACTTGGATCGATTTGAACTTTTTTTAGTTCGTGCGAAGAACGGGTATTTATTTGCTAGTCTCTTTAATAAAATGACTAATCTTGAATCTGTTAAAATTTTAAGTTAGTTCAAATACTAGTTAGTTGTTTCCGTAGTTCGGGAAAATGATGTAGGGGTTTGTTTGTGCTAGTGTTGAGTATTTTATTCATATTTGTTATTTATATATTATTTCAACAAGAAATATAGAAGAACGTGTTTTAATTTTTTGACCTCTATAGTCTATAATTAGAAACGTTAAGAAAATATTTAAAAGTAACAGTTGTTTGGTGAAAGATATGTGAAGTAATACGTTTGTAATTTTTGTAAAATTATTTTTTTTAAATTAGGTTCAGATACTAAAATATTTGAAATTTACCAAAGTTATAGATGAAATTAAGAATCATACATGCTGTGCTTAGTGACAATTGCATACCTTGTATACTTTTAAGGTATTTTTATTTTATAAACCTAAAAATGTGTTTCGTAAAGTTGCTTTTATAAAATAAGTAAAACTTCCGGGTAGGTTTTATAAACGTATTCTTTCCTAATAGTATAAATGTCCTCTTTTAAGTGAAACTGTTATTTTATGTTTACATTGTCCCAAAGCACATGTTCGGTAAATTTCGCACAACCTAAATATTTTCAGTTAATCATGAAAAAATCAAATGATAGAGTTTTGGGGAAAAGACTATGATAAGGGAGAAATCAAGAAAAATAAACCAAGTGAAACATAAAATAACGCCCATAGTGACCCTTAACCAGTCAACAACATTCTTGTTCAATGTAAAGAATAAGTAAATAGCGAACCCTTTTTTTTATATACGATCATTTCTCATTGAAAAATGACCTTGTCGGTGACACCAGACAAGTCGAAGAAAAGAAACATTTGTCGTGATTTGAAACTATTTCCTTCTTGACTTGTAAAGGGAATTTCGAATAAACATCTTGTGACTCTATAAATGCAAAGAAATCCATTGACCGCGATTTCCTTTATGGTTCCATTGAAGTTAATTATTTTTGTATGTAATTGCTGTATTTTTTTTTACTGTGAAGGAAACAACATAAAATTTGTGTATTTTGGATTGATACGAAGGCATTGAATAAATAATTTGATTAAAAATTGTTAGGCAATGTAAATGGGAATCCTTCCTTTTACAATATCTAACCGTGTTTTTAAATATATTATATAATTTTTGAAAAATAAAATGATTTTTTTAAAGATTTTATATAAAATAGAACAAGATCTGAACAAATGTCTAGGTTCGAAAAAAATATTGAGCTAAAGATATCCGCAATTATATTTCTAAAGTGATATAGTGTGTTGGGGCATTTTTTCAATCTAATTTTCTTCGTACCATATAGCTATGATTGTTGGAATTTGTTTCACATACTTCATTGATGTTATAATTATTGATCCATTCATCCATTTTAATAACTACCTCCTTCAACTTTAAAAAAAAATCTAATTAAACATTGCACTTCATATTGAGTAAAACTTCTAAATTTGTGATTAATATAAAGTATTGTAAAGTAATTCATAAGTGGAGAATATTTATTTTACAAATAACGAGTATCTGAAAACCCTATATGTTGCTAGAAAAATTATCAACTATTTCCCAAGTTTTTCCAATAAAATTTCTCAAGGATCATACCATCATCTTGATAAAACCTCACTTTAAAACTTTTTGCCGCTTTTTTGCCAAATATTTCCGGTTTGTCTTCATTTACAAATAACATTGAGTTTCTCCTTCGGGTGGGTTGGATATGGTGCTTGACATTCAGTGAACGTCGGCGTCGCTCGGGGTGTGGTCAGCTGTTGACGGGGCTTGACAAGGGCTCGTCGCTCGGTGGGCGTCTTCTACGGAAACAATTCCGGTGGCTTCGTCGTCGGTTTCCGTCAGACCAGTCGGAGTCGGTGTGAGCCGATTCGTGGAGATTCTCGGAAGTCCTGTTGAGGCCGGGGTGCATCTCATGATGGGCGTGTTGACCTAGCAGAACAGTGGGAAAAATCTCTGTCCACCCCTCAGTCATACGGGCCCAAATCGTGCGTTTGGTGTTGTTTTCCCCCGAAAAGGGCCTTATGCCTAAGTGTTGAAAAAAAAACCAGTTTGTTCGCAGTGCGCCTAAAAGTTTGCTTTGCAGCCAAAGGTTCGTTGGTCCGAAGAGTTACTGTGTGTCGCTGTGCTTTTGTTGCTCGTGTGCGAGCAGTGTGGGTTGCATTAGCAGCGAGTGTGCGCGTCGTGGCATCGCGTGCGTTGTTTACTACGTGCGAGTAAGTGTGTTGCATTAGCAGCGAGAGTGCGGCCGTGTTACGCGTCTTGTTTGGCAGGAGTCGTGATTGGACTATGGTGCGCCGTCGGGGAAACACAGGAGTCCCGGAGTGAAAGACCATGGCGGCAAGGAGCAGGTTTGAGGTGCATGCGTTGTGGGTGCGGTGCGCATGCGTTTGGATGTGGTGTGGCATGCGTTTGAATGCGGTGTGGCATGCGAGTTGAATGCGGGTGACATGCGAGGTGTTTGTTTGCGAATAGCCTCGTGATTGTCGTTTTCAAGCGGGCTACGAATGCTGCGTGAGAGACAACCAAAATTTCGAAAAAAATTATTACTCTGCAAAATTGGTTGTAATCATCGAGACGAATTGTCGTTGTGGTCGTGGCCGAAAGGAAAATTGAATTTTAATGTTCACACATTTCCTAAGATCGACGCGTGTCGGCATGTTGAAAAACCGCGAATGTTGACATTCAAAACAGTGTTTTAAAAATAAGATTTTTGCGGGGAAAAAAAAAAGTAATAGCAATGCTTAAGGCAAATAGCGGGAGCATTAAAACTTTTGAAAAACCTCAGCAGTTAGGCCAAAATTTTGCGGGGACGTACGAAAAACGTGCAATTAGAATGAAGCGTGGGCCGGTAGGCCTAACACTGTGCGCGGCGTACGAAAAAGTTATGACTGAAGAAGGGGATGGACAAGGAGACATACCCAGTTGGCTGCATGTTGCAGGATCGAGAGGGCCTTTTTGCCACCAGTGGTTGCGTAGTAGGCAGCGATCGGCAGGGGGCCGTTGGTTCCGGGCAGCGTCGGCAGGTGGGCCGTTGGTTCCGGGCAGCGATCGGCAGGTGGGCCGTTGGTCCTGGGCAGCGATCGGCAGGTGGGCCGTTGGTTCTGGGCAGCGATCGGCAGGTGGGCCGTGTTGATTCCGGGCAGCGATCGGTAGGGGCCGTTATTCCGGGCAGCGATCGCGTCTCCAGTGTCCCCCGCGGGAAGGGGAATCGTCCGCGGTGGTTGCGCTCCTTGCGTCGCTATCGCCTAACGACGCGGAGATGTTGTTGAAGGTTGCATAGAATCGTCCGTGGTCGCCAGTGCGGAGGTTACGGGTGTTAGCTGTGTTGGTGCACGTACCTCCACGTTGAAGAAGTGAAATCAATACATCTCTCAATCATTTAATGGAATCTTTAAGGTTAATATTTACAGGTATGGAACATGCAAGTTCCGCTGATTACATTTGATAGTTTTGCAGTAGACATGATATTAATTAAGTTATGGTCCAGAGTCTAGTCGCTCCTCGCGCAGCGCGCGGGAAGGGAGCGGAGCGTGATCAGTCCTCGAAGGTCGGTGAGCGTCGGTGCCGTGTGTCGTTCCACTTCCCACTGCGAAGTAGGAGGAGTGGAACAGTTGAGGTGCTTCCTACTTTTGTTGTGATGGTGCGCTAGCGTCCGGCGAGTGTCGAGGCGGCGGCAGTGACGTTGTCGCCAAACCGCTGCAAGTTCTATACGTCAAATAGCTTTTGAGGTATAGAGTTTCAAATATCGACAAAATGTTCAAGTAATTGGGATTCTGGAAACTATCAAGCGCGATACCTAAATTATACTTAAACACTTAAAAAAAAGCCGGTTAAATGTGAAGCTTGAAATAGAATAAAAGTAAGGTTTATTAGACTTTGAATAATGTTTATATCATTATATTAAGTATTGCTTTGAAAGTGTGTGTGGGGGGGGGGGGGGGGAGGGGGACCGCTGTTCTTCCGATATTTTGTACTCGCTGCCCACCGTACAACCCTACATCACAAAAATTGGACATTGCTCAATTCTCAATTAAAGTAAAGTCCATTTAAAAGGTTTTTTTTCACTAGGATTATTATTTTATGCTAAGATATTAGCAAATGATTAAGGGTATTGAGTGTATAAGACTCTAGATTAGACAGTCTGATCTATTAAGATTAACAAATGTCCGTCCCTGGACAAAATTATTAGAGCATGTATTGTTTTTAGTAATGAGGGAAAAATTTAAAAAACAAAGAATGCCCCTATCAAAAAAAAAAATGTCGATATAATGTATTAAGTATACAGATAGTATTTTCTATCAATAGCTAAAGTTTAGGGAAAACAAATTCCTTATACAGGTTTTTTGTTCATAATTGATTGATGCATGAATTTTTTGCGTGCGTCTAAATTTGCAGGATGTAAAAACAAACGAAGAATTTGAAGCCCACTATATTATTTTAGGTAAAATTATAATTCTGTAGTAGATTTCAAACCTAGAGAACAAAATAGTTTGCCCTTTAACGTAAATTAAAACAATTAAGGCTAAGAATGAATTAGACTAAAAAAATTTATTCAATTTAATAAAGCAAATATATATTTGTCATACAAAGAAAAACAATGCAAATTTAACGTATACAAATTTCAACATTAACTCAAATAATTTAAAGACAATACGAGTGATACCTCTTAAAGACAAATAAGAGTTGCTCAATCTATTGTCCAACGAAACTCTCACTTTCCTGAAACGATTTTCTATTTCATCATCTTCTGTTCACTTGTCATCATAGTGAGAATCGATGGCGCAAAAAGAAATGAGGTTCAGAGACCCAAAGGCCAAAAAGATTTTTATAGTGGACTAAGTGAAATGCCACATTCAAATCTTATTAAATATGTTTTCGTTTTAAAATTGCAATTTTTTTTCAAATACAATCCTTCAATGCTTTCAATTCTGAAATACCAGGCATACTCAGTTTCAAACAAAAATTACTTTTTATTTGTATAGTAAATTTCACTATGATAGTTGAAATTATTCTAATTAATTCTATGTTACGGTTTTGAACGAAACGTTTCTTTCTGTAAATTTTATTATGTAAAACGTGGCAAACTTAAGGACACCTAATGTGTTCTCAAGCATAAATTAACTTTTAACATAATTGGTTTTTCTAATGAAAAAGTGGCTAATGACATGGATAAAAGTCCCTGTGTAATTATCGTAAGGGACACGAGATAGAATCTTTTTGGAGGGCGGAGGAATGTATACCACCTACTACCTGTGTTCCTATAAATCGGATATGATCTGGAAAATAATAGGAATCAATTAATCAAGGGTGCGCGCGTGTAACTAGGACCGACATGCTCATCAGATCTAAGCAGTCTAAAGTACCGACGGCGTTGGCGAACGATGTCGCAAGAATTTTCTTTTAGGTGCCAGCTCACTGAGCTAATGCTATAACATTGCTAACTTTCGAAACACGGACAATTCTCAAAAATAGGTACATAGATGCCAATTTCAATTCATTTTGGAACCATGGACATGCTTAAAAAGTAAGCAGTAGATGTTTCCTTATTAAATAAGGAAGACCGGTGCAAGTTTTCCAGCTTTTTTCGTTTTGCATGTATATTTTGTATTTTAACCTTAAAAACGCCAAAATATCAATGAATTTTTACACTTTCTTCTACAAAATAGAACAATTATTTTTTTTAAAAAGGAAATTTAGTTTTGACTTCAAATAATAAAATAAAGTTTGAGTTGGAAAATGCGAACCTTATGAAAGAGCAAGTTTTCCATTCGTCTAAAAATATGCTAAAAAATATTAAGTGTTCTGAGAGTTTTTCTAACGTTTATACATCTTCTAAAATAGTTTGGCAATTATTACTCTAGAAGTGTATAAAAGCCATAACCTGTTTTTTTAATAATTGAGTGTTTTCTAATAACACACAAGTTATTTTATTTCTATATAACAAGACAAGCAGATTCATGGCAAGACAAATTTTTGAACGAAAACGTTGTTAGAATATGTTCCTTAAATTAATATTTGAAAATTTGTTAAATGTTTCTTAATTTTTTTTGTTAAAAATAATCGATTTTTGTACCTTTATTTAAAAACGTAATTCTGTTATTTCTTTTGTTTATACCCACACTGGAAGACTAAAAAGTTTCCAAGCCCGTCGAAATCATTATCAGGAGAAGCTTCTTCAAGCTCCAGTGAACCATCGTACTTTAATATCGTATAGTTATCGGTTTTAAATATATAATTTTCTATTAGTTTATAAAATTAATTAATGTTCCAATATTGGTTTGGGGTGTTTTTTGTTGGCAAAAAGACTCCTATATAGTTAATTACGTATTAATAACTGCTTTTCAGAGTCGTTTTTCTATGAAAACAAAACTCTTAAAATTTTAAATATCTACTCTTAAGAATTTTTAGTATGAGTGGCAATATTTTAACTCTTTCAGAAATTCTTGCCACATATTTCGTTATTTTTAACAACTATTTTGTTTTAGATTAAACGAAGCTATAAATCTCAAATATGTTGCAAAACATACTGATATATTATCCATTTTTTTCAGTCTCTTAAGAGAGTTAAATTTCTTTTCAAATTTATAAAAAAATTTCCTTCTAAAAGCCTTGGAAACTGAATTGATAGTTCAACAATTACTTAGCATTTCGTCAGTTCCCGTAGCATTGTCTTTGCCCCAGCATTAATTTTCCTTATTCGTTTCAGACACCGATATTTACAAGCATTTTAGATGAACGGACATTTCCTTCAACGAAATAGCTTGTACTTTTAGGAAATAAGTCGTTGAGGAAAACGGAGGCAGCCCTTAAACTTCATGGCGAATTAATAATGTCAATGATAGTTACCGACAAAATGTTTAAGAAACCTTCAACAAGCTTATTTGTGAAACAAAATAAAGTAATTGTATTTGTAGATAATCTAATGCAAATCTAAATTAAGATAATAATACAAGTATAACTTATTTTACTGTAATTTATCATTGTTTTCCACGGAGTAAACAATTTGAAAAGAGTAATATATTTGTACATAAGATGAGTATACCACATGGATGATGTGAGAAAGTAAATGTTCAATAATTACATAATATGGTGATTGGATTGTTTTAATTTAAAGATATTGGCCATAACGTAAAACAGATACCATTTATTTATTATAAATATACTTTCATAAACATAATAAATACAAAATATGTAAGTTAGTACTCATAAATAATATATTAAAATTTTTTAAGCTAAAAAAATTCTAGGGTGAAAATGGATTTTAATTAAAGTCATAAAAAAGGATAACAAAATTTCTTAGTTGGAATTAACTAATTGTTCTAATAGTATTTGAATTACTACTAAACTATTGCTTTCCAGATTAAGATTAAGATAAATAATAGGTAAGAACATTTTTAAATATTTTTAGAAATCCTATAACCGTGACACCCAATGTCCAAGTTCCTTACTGAGTTCTTTTAAACCTATTTCGATAAAAATATTTTATTAAAAAAAGGGTTATTTCCAATTGTCTAGAGAAGGATGTTGATAATTAAGTAAGGAATTCAATTTTATTTTACAGACATAGAGAAACAAAATTAGCCAATGACTTAATATATTTAGTTCGGTAATATGCTTCGGTACTAAATACGAACTATGTAATATCTATTCCATTTTGAAAAAATTTACTATGGAAAAATACTCTAGCTCTTTAACACTGTGCAGTTAAAGTCTGAAATTTCCAAATGTTTCAAAATTATTTCTCGAAAATTGGTCAAAACAATGTTAACTACGGACTAAAATTTTTAAGCAAGCAAAGCTAGAAAACCACAATACTTTTCTCCTTGTGAAGAAAGTAATCTTCTATAAAAATGACAAGAGGGTGGAGATGCTTCTCTGACCACATAGTTTGAACGTTTTGTTCTTCTTGAATTGTTCTTCAGGATAAAGGCGTAGTTTTCTAGAATTTGAGTATTTTCCCTTTTATAATTACCCATTTAGTTAAAATTAATTTTTTAAATAAAAATTCAACTATCCTTTTTGATTTCTGATATGAACGTTTAGGCCAGCCATTAAAATGTTGAAAAATTTTTTTTAAATCCATATCTGTATATTAATTGTAATTGTAAGGTCTTGAATAACAACAGAAATGCTGAATTATAATACAATTTTTTGAGAATCGATTGGTGAATATCAAAATTAAATCGAATTGGGAAATATAATTAGAACGAGTTCAGTAAATCCTTGTAAATATCATCAAGTATTAAATACCAAATAAAGATTATAAATAAATGAATCAATGATATTCAAATATTCATTTCAGGTGTATAATGGCAACAGAAATGCTGAATGAAAATGATATATTTCTCGAGCCTCGATTGGTGAATCATTGTTACGTGAGAACAGAGCATCAATCACAGCACAGATCGGCGGAAGGGTTAGAATTAAAGCTACAGGAACTATTATGTCACCAGAAACAAGCCAACTATATGTTGATGTAATAATTTTGCTTACATGGGAAATCTTGGTTCTTAACAATAAATAACGCTCTTTAAAACTAAAATAATGTCATTTCTACTCGTGAAAGAGGTGGTGGGGTACTCTTTTATTTCAAACATAATTATCAATTTGTTTTCCAAAAAGAACACAAACTTTGACCATCCAAACTGCCAATTCGTCTTGAGAGGGTAAGAAACAGTTGCGAAACCTATGAAAACCACTACCAGGAATAGAGCAAAAAAAAAATAAGAAGGCCAATGAACTGAAGTGATGAGAAAAGTCGCCCCTGACATTATTTGGGAGAGGTTTCAACCGAGAAGGGCAATTTTGGAATTATTAGTTTTTATGGCAGTTGATTTCTTTCTGATGCTTTTAGGAGAAACAATCTAAGTTATTTTTTCTTAATATTGTAAAAATGAAGTGTGTATATAATAGTAATATTTGGGATTGCTAAACAACAGTTTATAATATTTTAAAGGATTGCTATATAGCACACATGTACTGAAATCTTTGAAACTTTCATTTATCAATACTTACAAAAATTAAAGCATCTAACTAGCTAATTTGTAAATCGAGTAGAGAATGTAGTGATCTTACTGACCTTTAATTTACGAAAACATTTTCTTTATAAACCAGGTATAACAGTAGGGGAAACTAAGGACTCATGACCCAACTTGTAGTTTTTACTTGTAACTTTTAAAAAACATTATTTATGAATGTGTAAATGTAGTTAATTTATACTCTATAAAGTATTACCCAATACATATTAGTATTTTTCTGAAGTATTAACTGCAACAGTAGTAAAATATAAATTGTTTAAAACTTTAGTTTTGGTCATGAATCCCAATGTATAAGGATACATGACCCAACCCATTAGGGATGCATGACCCAACCCATATATTTAGTAGTATGGCTTAAAATTATCAAAATACTTTTACATGATAACCAAACTACATCATATAAAGTTTATATATATAATATATATATTTTAAATTTTGTCAGATACAAAATTATTACTTCTTATTTTTTATCACATTAATTATTCTTATTTTAACGAACTGTTCAAATTTAAACGTATAGACTTTTTAAATACAAAACTGTGGATCCTATTATTTTGCATAGAAATCACAGATGGCTGAAGAACGCTTCGATTTCATCAATATTAACTTAGGATATATTATCCATTTCAAGCTATTTAAAACATTTTCCATCGATTCTATTTGCAAACTGAGTTCTAAAGCTCGTCAGAATTTTGTTCTTGTGCCTACCCAAAAAATCTTGTTATATTCCATTTTCCCCAATATTTGGTAAGGACCCATAGTCATTTACTTCTGGGACTCCCGTGTTTTTTTTTAAAAATTACTTCGTCTACTTCGGCACTCTATAGTTATTTACTTGGGTCACATATCCCTAAGTGACTTGGGTCAAGTATCGCTAGTTGCATTTTTTTTGCTTAACCTCAAAACAAAGTCACTTGCAATTCTTGCAAATAAATACATTGACACTATCATGCATGTGATTGTAGATAAAAGCATGAACAAAACAAGTAACTAATTGAAAAAATATTTCCTTTAAACCAAAAAGTGTAGACCGAAAAACCTTACGGCATCAAAAATTTACTTTCAGTGCGTGAAAACGTAATTCTTTGCATAATTAAACAAGTACACAATAATTCAGCTCGTTTTTTTCACCATGTGTTTAGCTGGCTGAAAGGCAAAAAAAGTGATACTACTTCCAACTCACAAAACTTTTACATTGCTGAGAAAAAGGCATTGGGTCATGTATCCTTATGTGTTAAATGTCCCAAGTTCCCCCCTACATAAAATTTACGTTTTAGTTCATAGGCATTCGTCAGGTCTTGAGTGGGAACAGCAACAGCTCAATGAAAATAAATTCTTTCTCCGTCCACGATTGGTGAATCAATGTCAAATGTCCAATCGGAGCACCGACAAAGGAAGTTCACGAATGAAAGCTGAAAAGAAATACGTCACCTAAAACAAGCCAATTGTTAAATATTTTGTTTACATTACAAGATACCATAAATTTTCATTTGGATTTATTGGTTGGAAGTTGTTTTTTTAAAAAAGCAATGTTTAAGCTAATTATTCAAAATTCAGTATGTCTCTTAAATTAAAGTTTTTAACCACTTGAATAATATGAAGATAGCGTCGATTATAAAATTGATTGCAATAATTCAAATTAAATGCTTAGGCCCAAGATTTTTTTTTCAGATTATATAAATAATAAAAGTAATTTAGTTGATTTAAAATAAAAAAACGGCGTAACATATGTGGCACGTTTTGCATACGAAACTTTGATTATAAACTAATCAATAAATTTTGCTATATTAACTATAATTCATTCCATATAATTAAAATATATAAAATATTGAACTTTTGTTGTTAATGTATATATTTTTGTATTCAAGCACTTAGGTCAGATATTAAATATTATTTTATTATTTTAAATTATAAAAATAGATATGTTAGTTTTTATGGTTTATATATTTTCGGTATTTCTTCCGCAAAACTCTACCAACTTCAATGTTATGTAAAAATTAGAAGTTTTACTACTTAAGAATTCGAAGAAATTTTAATTGTCAAATTAAGGAAAAAATGTCGCGCTTTTTCTTTTGTTAAAAAAAGAAAGAGGATATAGGGGGGAATTCTTCAACGGGATTTGACCAATTTTTACATTTAGCTTTTCATTTGACCTTCACCTGTAATGATCTCAATTTACCTTGGTAGCCTCCGAAAGTTCCTGAATCAAACATGATTTTCATGTACATTTCACTCGTAAACAGTATACGGTTTGTAAATGGTGAAGTTAAAAGCCTGTAAGTTGTCATTAAACATTAAAAATAATGAGGATCAGTATATTAAGCATATGTATAGGTTAAACATGTTTTTTTTATCCAATTAGGTTAATAAAACTTACTAAATTATCCATATTTTTTACATAAGTAAATATTACATAAGCAAGAAAATATGTTTAAATATTTTTGTAAAACGATTATCATTAAAACGCTTATGATTTTTAAGTGAATAATCTATTAGAAAGAAATATGTCAATTTAAAAATGACATTCGTAGAATTTTCACATTTTAATCAAAATTGAACTCATAAGTTATTTACTATATTTTTCAATTAGAAATAAAAAGTTTAACTCATTTTAATGATGTGTTAGCATATAACAAAGATAGGAATGATTCATTAGAACTATTTATTTCAGTATCATCATGTAAGTTATATAAGTAAATCAAAATAATTAAGTGCTGTTTTTATTTGGAAAATAACAGTATTGATGTAAGAAATATAATTTTGATAATTATGACGGAAAAATAACGACTGAAATCTTGTGTCTTTCAAAAATCGTTTCTCGAATCGGTGATGACATATTTTTTACAAGATCTGTAATTTATTATTATTCACAAATTATATTTTTTCACGTAAAAATTACAAACTGAACATGTCATGTTATTATCATGAAAAACATTTGAAAATGAGTATAGCTATTTGACACAAAATAACATCCTTCTATTCAATTATTTTCTTTCTATCCTAACTCTACATTACCATACCCATGACGTAATACAGAGGTATCTATGACGTCAAAAGAGTTCATCACTTGAACTTCTTTTGAGTTTCAACGATCTTGACTTCTGTTCTTTCAGCTTAGACAGCAATAAAACTATCTTAAAATTGATGAAATTAGGTATTCTTTGGACGAACGACAGAAGGCTTTTTCAAGTTGCCTAAAATTATAAGACTGGTTTAAGGCTATTATCTGAATTCCTGAATAGATAATTTATGCAGATCATGCGTTGGGCTCAGAACGGAATTAGAAATTTTAGGGTTGTTAGAAGTTGAACTGACCAAGCAATTTATTCAAGTTATCGGTTAACTTCAAAATACACGGTGTTTATAATGTTTTCGTTGCATTTAGATGTTTTGTAAATTATAGACTGAAGGAGGTATATTTAAACTTAAATTTTTATCCTAAAAATCATGTTGTACAACCACTTTAAATTTATTGTGTGCTGATGGTCGTTGTGCAGGTACTTTGTAGGGTATACTGGCTGTATGGCCATTAAAGTGGTGTAAACAGTGGTTCTCAGTTGCTTTTTTGCATGTAAATTGTAAATGGATAAGGTTTTTAAAATAATATTTTCATTATTTCCCAAATATGGTATTCATGCAAAAAAGTTTTAAATAAAAAGTAAAAAAAATAGTTAGGTGTTAAAAGGGATTAAACAGGACTGAAAAAAATTCATTCTAAATTGTAAGCCTTTCGTATCTTATGAACAAAACTGCTTTTGGCATCTAATTAAATAATTAGCTAAGTTTAAAGCATAGTTTCTAGTTTTTCTAACATTAAAGCAAATAAGAAGATATTGTGTTGCATTTTTTTTAATCCTTTCAGAAAATTATTTTTACACAAATATGCTAAGGCTTGTACCGCCGAACGACAAATTTTCCATTGAAACAAAGAACGTAAAATAACTTTTATGGTTGTGTTTTAAATTCAGAATTCATTGCTTTATAAACGCAGAGAAAAAGTAGTTAAGTTTCATGACGATAATTCTCTCTATCTTAGAGGCAAAAGGGCACAAATCCAAAGAACAAATGAACCAAATCTGTCTACTGTTATTTGGCCCCTGAGACGTTCGTAAAGAAATAAGTTCAACGATTTTTTTGGCAGGAGTTTTTATGCATAAGTTATGCTTGCCGGTAAATCAGTAATATATAAACAGTAAGTACTTTTGAATTTCGGCGTAGCATTAATTTTTGCAATGAAGGCCCAGTGGCTTAGTGGTAGTGCTTCGGCCCCGCCACAGGTCCGGGGATCGAATCCCGGATTGGGCGAGGCTGACCCATCCTTTCATCCCTTAAGTGGGTCGATAAAATGTGTACCAAGCATGCTTATGGGAACTAAACACTGGGGGTTCTGCGTGAGGCTGACCACCTTACCGGGACATATGCCTAGCACCCCAGAGCCCTAGGTCACGAAAGATTAAATGGGCACGGCACGCCTTGGCCCACTAATGGGCTGTTGTGCCGAGGAGATTTTATTAATTTTTGCACAGTTTTGTTCGATTTCATTACCTTCTGAAGTTCAAACAAACGATGTAGTGTTAAAAAAAATAACGGAAAAAACTGAAATAAACATTAAAAAAAATTAACATTAAAAGAACAGTAACTCCATTCCTAGTATGATTTTACGACGAATAATATTAGGTATCTGATCAATTTTTAGGTCTGAAAAACATTTTGATGTTTCGTTATTAAAAACCTTATTTAGTCAATTAAAATAGATTTAATGCGAATTGTGTGTGAAAAACATCATTTAACCTGAAGTTTCCTGAATCAAGATGATATATTGAACTAATTGTATTGATTACGACAATTTTAAGACGTCTTGTTTCAATTGAGTTTATGGTTGTAATAATTGAGCTTTACTAGCTTCAACATATTTCAAATTTGTTGTTTTCGTTCACTTTTCATAATTATGAAGTGAAACGTATGAGGGTTTGCAGTTGAATTAAAACTATTGTCACTGACATTAACAAGGTAACAAATAGATCGTCTGTAGCTTTCTTCTGTACCTTATGCAGTTATGCCCTTTTACCTCTGAAGTAGAGGGCCATGCTTAAAAAATAAATAACAAGGGCTTTAAAACGTGTTTTTCGTATAAAAACAGTAAGGGCAAAGTTGAAGAGCGTGATTTAATAGACTGCCAATAGTGAATTCCCTACTTGTTTTGTGAAAAAAAAAATATTTTGACATTAAATCAATGAAAATACAAGAGATAATTTCTCATAAAAATGTAGACTTTCTACATTATTTTTTACATGCATGAAACTCTTCCGCGAATTAAATTATAATGAAAAATCTATGATAATTTTATCTATAACTAAACAAAGAAAGTTTCTTGATAATTTGAGAAGATTCACAAAACATGTATTAATTAAAACTACCTGAGCAATAGTTAACAAAATATCTTTAACTTGGATTTTAGCAAAGCAATAACAACAAAAATTTCTAAAAGAACTAATGTATCCTACTTTCCTGTTACATAAATATTCTCCGAAATTCTTATCGTAAAACAAGTAGGTAACAGAAAATGCCATCATTAACCGTTTCAACTCAAGATTCATACACATTACGAAAAAAATCGCCAAACACAGCTCCCAGTTATAATTTTAACTTCTAAAAACCAAAATCAACTATTTTCATTAAATTTCTTTCGTAAATAAAGTTAATATTATTTATTGTCTGATTAATTTATTTGCAGTTATTATTTAAATATTTATCAATGACAAAAAACATGAAACTACTCCAAACTACAGTAAAAAAATAAGAAATGTAAACTAAAACTAGCCAGAAATTTAAGCAAATAAATAATGCCTTGCCGTTTTCTTTGTAACTAAATAATGAACAGTCACATAATCACATTGTGTTATATTTCATGACGTCATTCCAGACTGATGTATGACAGAAATAAATTTTGCTATTTTTTTTTTTTTAAATTTAAGATCCGACGGATAGAACCGAACTTGGAGGAGGAAGGGGGAGGGGTAACAGACATAAAGACAGACTGACATATATTTGTCAATATACCGTCAAAATATTTATGGATATATTTTGCAGATGGACCGGTGGTCGAAAGAGCGTACAGACAGACAAAAAGGGAAAAAAGCAATAGCTACCTGATGTCATAACTTTGCAAAAAAAAGAGCCATTTTTAAAATCGAGTGGCTGGAATTGAGTTTCTTTAAGGGGTACAGAGAGATAGATGGACTGAAATCTCCATGGTGTCACTACCTAAATACCCTTTTTTTCTAAATATTTCGGATGAAAAGAGGAATAAGTTAAAAATAGTGCACCGTACACATTTAAAATAGATATAAATTTTTTTAACAATAATATTAATATATTAATATTTAGTAATGAGAAACATGATTATTTAGTCTTTATGCTATCAAAAAACCTAGTTTCGAGTAGAAATAATATTAAAAAATTTACTTATGGTTACATGTTCATTAAAAAAATGTATTTATTTCCTAGAAATCTCTGTAGATGGCGACACCAAATATTTAAGGAACTTGTTGATGGTGTTGCCATCTACTTGTGCTTATGTAATTTAATATTTTATTTTGAATGCCTTGAATTTTGTTTCAATTATTTAAATAGATTCCTTTGATTATTATAATTACTTCAATATAAATTATACTAAAAAAATAAACTGGGATTATAATTATATTTTGCATAAAATATTCTATTTTAACTAACTCAATACAGATGGCGGCACCACAAATCCAATGCAATTGATTGTAGTGGTGCCATCTACTGTAGATATGCGTTATTATGTTTCTTTTGAAGTAATTAAATTAAAATAATTAGTATGTATAAAAATAATCAATGTTCTTTTTAGTTAAAGAAAATTCAAAGAATTTTTTTTTTTGATTTTCATTTCTTTGTTAAAAGGGGCTGTCAGTCCCATAGAGCCAATGCATTAGTTTTGGAATCACAACTTCCACAGGCCTAACTTTGTCATGTTAGTCCTTTTTTCCCAGGTATGGGAATCAACATATCATTGAAATGAAACAAATTTGAAACGAAAATATTATCTAGTTTTTTAGTTATATATTTTTGAAGTTTTAAATTGTCAAAAATATACAGCAGTGGCGACACTATTTTAAAATTTTATCAAATAATAATTAAATAACCGGATGTTATTTTCTTTTCAATTTTGTTTTAAATTGATGTTTTGATGATTCCCATACCTGGTGAAAATGGGATAACTTTTATGGGTGAAAATGGGATTCTTTTGCAAAAGCTGTGATTTCAAAACTAATGAGCAGATGAGCTCTATGGGACTGACAATCCCTCTTAAATTATATCCATATATTAATTCATACCTTAAATTATCTCTGTAAACTTTTTTTTATGAAGCAATTGAATAATAATGAATTGATAAAATATAATTAGATACAAGATCGCTTTAATTAGAAGGTGGGTTAAAATTATTTGCTACTCTGATTAACAAATATTTTTTCTATAATATTTTCACTAAGATGAAGGGATCAAACCAAATTTGTAATAAAATTTTTATATAAAAAAATCTAAGCTGTGAAACTAAACTGTATAAAAATGCTAAAAGAACTTAAGAAAAATAAATGCAACATATTTTTTTTATTGTTTTGCTCCATTAATTTTAAAAGATTGATGTGACTCAATATGTTTCAACAATTGGTTGTAATTTATCAGATATTTTTTTAAACTTAACCTTAAAATTAAATATAATTTTTTTTTATGTTTTACTTTTATTTTGATTTTACAAATCAATACTTATATGAAATACATAATTACAATAGGATGTATGCATACCAGAACTTATGATTTAAAAAAATATATTTAAATGCTCATTCAATTCAGACAATATTCTTTCTGTAGACTTTTATTTATAAAAGAAATGTGAAGTCGTTAGTGAAAGTGGAGTGGCACAAACATCATACAGTTATATATCTTTAAAAGGAAATATCATGATGTAATTTCAATATTAATTTTTTTCAAAGCATTTACACTACGTCGCCTATTAGATCTTTTTTTAAACAATAAGTACATACATAGTCACTTACAACAAAAATAAGACGCAATTAAAAGAATTTAAATTTTAACAAATAATTTTATTTCTTTATATACATGCTTTATAATAGTTTAGTTTTGAACAATTTCGGTTGCATGTTTATATTAAAGACCAAGATATACTCATTTTTATGGTAAACTTTAATCTCAAAATCATCTCAAATGTAATCTGTGATAATTGTTTTAGAGATTGTATTGGGGGAATATAACAACTAAACAGGATCTTACATTTAAGTTTCGGTCTCCTGGAACATGTACTCAAATATTAATTTCAGCCTTTAAAGCATAGTCAACTATAATATAATGTAAACATAAAATTCCACATATTATCAACATTATTTATCTAGTTAAGCTGAACTTTAAAAAAAAAAAAAAAGTCAGTATTATCTAGTTCATTATTTTCATGGCATCAAGGCTGATCTTCAGTTGAAAGCATTGGAAGATAAACGATAAAGGTATTATGGAAAAAAAATTACGAGCCAGAATATTCATATAGTAAAGCTTCCAACTTTTAGCATTTCACTTTAGTTCCCTTTAAAGTCTTTTTATTTTGTATTAATGATAAGTGGCCGATTTTTTCAATCACATGCGTAAAGTAGCCTCCCTAAGATATAAATTTCTACCTAACAAATTTTATTGACCAAAATAGCATTCACTTTGTATTAAACCTATTCAGGGTCAGTCAAAGGAACGGGACTTAGGCAACATTAACCATATCCCATCCTTTTTTCACTAGCCATGTAAGCCAATATGGCACTTTCTTGTTCACCTTGCTGTAAATTTTAAGGGTATTTATAAACCAGTAGTCTTTCGCTCAAAGAAGACTAGAAAAAGTTCTTTAAATTCTAAGTAACACTTTTTCTTTATTAAAAAACACGAGAGTGGATAAACTTTAAATCAAAGGCAATTCAACTACAATGTAAAACTATGCTGGGTAACATTACTCCATAAAACTGATAGAATCCGAAGTACCTCTAGTTGTATAAGAAGTAACAATACACCCAATTTAAGGAGTGTTGTTACACAAGAAAAGAAGTAGTTTACTCATATTTTGCTATTCAACGTTGCTCCATAAATTTAGTGCAGCGTTACTTCGTAAAACTGAAGGCAAAACTTACTGCCACCGATTTTAAGTAGTAAATTACTTATTTGTATAACGTTACTCCACATATTTGGTAAAATATTACAAGAAAGTTTTACAGGGAAGGCAATGTTCTTTGGACTTAATGTGTTAGTGAAAGCTGAAAAGAATGTTTAATTTTCACTTTTAAGGAAAAAAAAATCGTAGAAACATCTAAATCTCTGCAAGAAGTCCAAAGGAGACAAACTTGAAAGCAAACAATGAAATAAGCTTCGGCACATAAATACATCAATGGAAGCATTTTTAATGTCCATGTTTCAGTGAGCACACCCGCATATCTACTTAACTAAAAAAAACACATTATCATTGGCTTCACAAAATGAACTGGCACAAAAACGATGAACCATGACGCTTAATTCGAACTAAGTACAATCTATACTTTGAATCCAAAGGGGTACATCTAACAAACATAGAAAACAACTATGATTTGAGATTTGGGCAAATGACCTATACAGGTTCTACAAGAGTTAGCAAACTGGATCCGCCCCTTACACTAGCCACATACTGTCTAGCGGCTAGCCTCTGCAGTTCCTTCTTACGTCTATCTTCCCTGGACTGATAGAGTCCTATGGATCCGATGCCCATGAAAAAAAGAACACCGCCAGCCAGCAAAAGCACTATTCCGGAGATCCACAGTGCTTCTGGTTCATAGATGGACGACCCTAGGACAACAAGAATGATGCCCACGGTGAAGACTAGTCCGCCGATGGTGCAAGACAAGACTCCCAGGTTGAACCATCGCTTTGGAGTCCTGGGCTTCTCGTAGTAGTAGCCGTATGTGGTCATGGTGTTTGGAGTCTATTGGTTTGCTTGAACTAATTTGTTCATATACATGTTGTCCATTGAATGATTTACGAAACTGTGGTCATAGAAAGTTTTTTTTGGATTGACTAAAAAATTATTGATAGATTTATGTATTCAAGATGGAGTCTTGTTAAAGATTCTTCGATCAGTAGGTATTCATACTATTCTTTGATTAGGTAAACCCATTATTTCTTTTCACACAGGTAAAATATGCAAATAAAGTTCTACATTTATACGTAGGGATATTGTTGATTTTTTTACAAGACAATTCTTTCAATGATATATTCTATGATTTACTATTTATATAGAATCTAAAGAAGATGGAGGTTGTTATGAATGCATTTGGTACGAAGTGGACTATTGCTGTTCTGTCATCTATGGGTAACCGCGTAGCTTTCTTTGGACTTGCAGACTTTGGTTAAGGCCAACTCTTACATCTAAAAAATAGAAAGTTATAATTAATACCTAGCCTATTTTGTTTTTGGAAACTTTTTTAATAATTCATAGCTAAACAATCAAAACAAATGTTATTTTCAGAATTTAAATTTATCTTTATTTGCCATATTTGAATAATTTTTAGTATTAATAAGAATCTATCAAAACCAATGCAGCAATCTCATTTAAAATTTTAAGGGTGTTGCTTGAAAACTTACATTCTCCATAGCATAATTAAGATATAGGGTCCGGGTCGTTCATTGCGGCGACTTCGTCCAAACAACGATTATCGAAAGTCTCCATATGAACGGTCCGGACACTTTATCTTAGGAGAATATACTTTAGAAAACATAAGTTTTGAAACAACGCCCTTCATATGATGGGTGAATACAGGAATGCTTATATTTAAATATTAACAATATTCACGTAGTACTTGTTTTGAACGATTTCTTTTCTTTCCAGGAAATGCCATAAAACAGAACACAATACATAAATGACTCAAAAATGCTATTCAACACTTTAACTGCAGCTTCATTACAACGGTATGGAGATAGTACAACTTAAATAAAAGTTCAAGATCGTGGTCTTTAAATAGAAGTTAACCTAGGAAAAAGTATTTTGAACTACGCCCCCTCTTTTTAAAA
Organism: Oedothorax gibbosus; assembly: GCA_019343175.1. Lineage (NCBI taxonomy): Eukaryota > Metazoa > Arthropoda > Arachnida > Araneae > Linyphiidae > Oedothorax > Oedothorax gibbosus. The sequence continues at coordinate 24,967,987 of CM033272.1, read as the reverse complement.
GGAAACAAGCAGGACTTATTTGAACAATGGAAAACGTTGTTGAACCCAGCTAAGAAAAGCAGCAAAAAACCTTGAAAAAAATTTGAAGGAAAGCTGCATGAAAACTGCAGGTATTTGGAACCAAAAACCTTCATCAAAAAACCTTTATTTTCCCTTCATTCGAAAACCTGCAGGATAAGTGAAGGTTTTAGGTTCCAAATACCTCCATTTTTCCTTCACCAAAAAACCTTTTTATTTCCTTCATTAAAAAACCTTTATAAAAACTGCAGGATAAGTGAAGTTTTAGGTACCAAGTTCCTTCACTTTTCCTTCATCAAAAGCCTCCATTTTCCCTTCATCAAAAAACCTTAATATTTCCTTCATTGGAAAAACATTTAAAAAACTGCAGGATAAGTGAAGATTTTGAAGTTGAGTTGTTTTTATACCCAAGTAGGAAGGAAGGAGCACTTGATTTGATCTGGGGGTATTTGTGTAGCTGTTCAGCGCGCTACCAACTGCGCTATTGGAGCTTGCAAATCGGAACGCGTTTAAAAATTAGGAATGTTATATCTTATAATTAGAACATACAAAATTACACACTCCATGGATTCGATTATAGTCAATAAATTTGATTCATGATTTTGGGTACAATTTGTCTGATTTTTATTGAAAAATATTTAAATTAGATTTAATTAATTGTTCTAAGGTGGTAATAAATAAATTGGATGGAAATTTTGTGAGTTAGAAAAAATATATATCTTAAGAAATCCTTTAGATTAATTTATTTTAAAATTTTCTATAAAAAGGTGAGAGCAAAGCTATTGAGCAAACTGAAATATTAAGCAAAAAAATTTTAAATCTGCTTTTTTTGTTTAAATTTTACCGTCTCTTTATATAGGTGGCATTATTTTCTTCTTTTTTGTAAATTCAAATCAAAAACGTCCATGGAAATCGGAAAAAAGAATTTGAATCGCCAATTATAGCTTTGATATCGTTTCTGAATTTTTAGAAGTTACAGATTAACAAAATCTAGATCTGCGATTTGAACATATTAAGCTATTTTGCTGCAAAATTTGCTAATAAACTGCAAATGTTTACATTAAAAATTAAATGTTTTTCCGCGAAAAATTCCAACAATTTTTAGCTGGGATACAATTACTACAAGTGTAAAATATCAAAACTAATTTCAAAAATAAAGAGCAATTTTACGATAAAGATTCACTACAAAAAAATTTACAGTATTTTTGGGGTTAACGCACACATTATTTTTTAAAAATAACTTCAAATAAACTCACAACTGGTCAACCCATTTGATACTTATTTTCAATGACGCTTAATTAGAGTCGTCAAAAAAAGTTTACACTGGTATGATAATGCAGCACCATGGAAGTTATTGGTTTGTAATTTCCCTTGAGCAGCAACCCACTTGTCGACATTGTTGCAGAAAACGATTTTGGCCCCTGCAGGCTTTATGTGTAACTCTATGCTATAAAGAATTATGCACATGTTGTATTAATTCTCTGCAGAAAGTTTTTTAGACAAAATACTTTGCTTGAAATATTGTCCTTATTTTCTCAGAAAGTTTAGATAATTTTTGCATAAAATTGCACATTAAGTGCTATTGAAATGGGAGTTTAAAGATAAAACAGTATTTTAAGTGTACTTTAAAATATAGGTTAAAAATAAACTGTAAAGAAAGGTAATAAAAAGTATAAGGTTAATAAAGGAATTTTTCAGCAAAAATTTTTAAGAGAAATTGCTGTTTTCATGTAGAACTGAAACGGCTAATTCTTTATTCTTTTAGGATGAATCCTTCAGAAAAATGGTAGTTTCCTTTAAGAATAAAAAAAAATCACCTAAAAAAGTTTTACAAACATGCTGTTCTCCAACTGAAACTCAGTTGCTGAATTTCTCAGTACAATACCTTTAAAAAAACATTTTCCTTGCATAAAACCTTCATCTCTCTTCAAAAGCATTGTTTTTTTGCTGAAATTTAGTTGCTGAATTTTTCCTCACAATACCCTTAAAAGTACTGCAAGTTTAATGCTGAAAACATTTCCCTGCATTAAATTTTTATCTTTCGTCCGAAAGAAGCAGTTTTTGTGTTGAAATTTAGTTGCTGAATTTTTCATCATAATACCTGTAAAAGTATTGCAGGTTTTATGCTGAAAACATTTTCCTGCATAAAAGCTTTATCTCTCATCCAAAACATGCAGTTTTCCTGCTGAAATTTATTTGCTGAATTTTTCAGCACCGTACCCATATAAATACTGCAGGTTAAATGCTGAAAACATTTCCCTTCATAAAACCTTCATTTCTCTTCAAAAAACCTGCATTTCTGCATTTTCCATGCAGGTTTTTTGCTGATTTGTTTTAGCTGGGAACGCTGTTGAAGAGTTGTTGAAACGCTTTGAACCAATTACAAATAGTTCCATTTGAGAACGGAATTTTTTAATCGCATTTTAAATTGCTTTTTAGGTAGTTACTTAACGTATATGCGAATAATAAAGATTATTAATAATATAACAAGTAACAATATAATTTCTTTGTTAAGGATTTTTCTTATTGAGAAATAAGCTCCTAGTAGTTTAGGCGCTAAATTTGAGAATATATGTGTAAACTTTTCATAACATCCGATTTACAGCAATCACCCACATGAAAAAAATCACCAGATGATGTGACGATCATTGACAAATACTTTATTTCAAGGTCACTTTGCGGCTAGAGAGAACGAAGAAGAGTGCGTATGTGCTCTTTACAAAGATGACTTAATTTTGAGGGTAGTGAAGTTTCTGATTCAAAACTCCCACACAATAAATGAAAATGTTTGAATATTGAATAAGGAAAAACTGCAGCTACCAATAAACTAAAGCTAGTAAACTATTTGGGACAATAATCTACGTTGTTTACGTCATGATAATCATTTCATATTAAAGTTGTCTAAAATAGAATTTTATGCTTAAAATAGTCTCAACAAAAAGTTGTGTAATACACAAAAACCCAGTGAAATAACGGAGGTTTTATTTAGGTCCGACTAATAACTTGTATTTTTACTAAAAACTAAAAATTTTGCCTTCGTCGAAAAAAAATTTAGTTAAGAAACTCATATATCACGTTTGTTTTTCTTAATTGTTATGCACATATGATATTGAGGAAAACTAGCTACACTATTTTAAGAATTGGTCGAAATTTGCCACGAATTTCTCAGTTATAAATAAGTTTTTTGTTTAAATTAATGACGCACTAGAGCTACACTTGGTGGTGGGCCTCGATTCGTGGTGACGAGGCCGACACTTTGCTGGCCCCAATGGAACCTCATAGCGACATCATACTCAGATTCGTGTATGGGAAAAACAAAAACAATTCATTTTATCATCTTTTGAGATTGCAAGACATTTCTTCTTCAAAAGGTGATAGGAGGATGCAATTATACAAACCTTCGCAGGTTAAGAAAAGATGAGGTAGAATAGCGAACGTACTTTAGACTCTTTTCCTCGGTTAAATAAAAGGCACACAAACATTTCATTTGCTACTACACTTCTTTGAACTCTAATGTAAAATAAAAGACATTTCAAATGCCCTAATTCCACCCTTAATCAGGAAATAAATTTAATTAAAACACGAGGAGCTGTTTTCATAAACGTAACTTCGTAGCGGATAAGATGACGAAGAGGCAAAAATAAACTTTTTTTTCAGCGGGGCTGCCTTATTGGCGGCTAAGCCTTTGCAGACTCGGCATATTCCCCAAAACTGAGGGCCATTTTTCTGGCGACATCTAGGCGACTCTCGCTACCAATTTCGAAGCTCAGATTACAACGAATCTGAGCTCTCTGTGGATGTTAAAGTAAACCGAGATTTAATTTTGCCGAGAGAACCCAAGCTAAATGGGTACTCAAGGAATCTTTTACATGCCGCAAAATATTATTACATGCGTGCCCAAGATTTTCAAATCCAGAAATACTGATAACTCAGCCGGCGTTCGAACCCACAAACTTAGGCTTGAGGCGGACACGTAATACCTCTCAGCCACTGCTACAAAAATAAACTCATACGAAAAAGGAATGCATTTAAAAATCTAAAGAAAATATTTACTATTTCTCTCGTTTTCTAGATGTTATCGTTTTGGTAGGTGCGTATTCGGAGGCTCAGATAAAACCCCGTCAGTTCCATATTTTTCAATATGTACTTTATATAATTACACCACAGAGAACCTATATACTGACTGAACCCATATACTAACAGACCTATATACTAACATTGCAGGCCATCCTGACGTATTTTTTTTTTCTGGATCCGCCCCAATATGGGGCGTGGAAGTGAAGAATAGCTGACAATTTTGAGGAAGTGAAGAATAGCTGACTTCATGGAAAGTGAAGAATAGCTGACAGTTTTTTGGCAATTGCCGAATAATTGCCGTGAAATTTAATGACAGAATTAATAACTGCAAATATTACTGGCAATGGAGGACAAACTTGTTGACAATAAGATCTTTAAAATTATCTGAAAAACACAATAACTTAAATAAAAATGCAATTGTAGATTTTCTAGTAACTCCTATAAATAAGTAGAGAAAGTTCATTTCATCTTATCGTGATAGTCATATTACCCTATCTTTTCCTAATTATTAGTACCTATATTTCAGAATGTGTGCAATAAGTGGAAGTTACTAGGAAAGAAATAAGCTCTATAATTTGGCTTTAAATGCGAGAAAATGCTAATTTTTTTTCGATAACGACTTATTGAATGGTCATGCATATAATACTACATTTAATTTTTACGTCATACTTCGTTAGTGTTCCCATTTCAAATTGTTTTTTTTAATGAAATGCTTCTTAATGGCCCGATTTATTTCAATCGTAACGCGCTAAGAACTTGGTTCGTGTCGTAATCAACCAAGATTGCACAAAACGCGACATCCGATACCTAACTTCACGCACGAATTATTTGAAAACTCATCTTGAATTATAGTTTATGTCGTTTGTATTTGAACTTGCGTTATAGGGTTAGTTTAAAAATTTTTAAAAAATGAAGAGAACAACATGTGCTTATAGACATTATATTAACAATCAGAATCTACGGAATTATTTCCAAAAATCTTTAAATTTCAAAGAATACTTCTTGTTTTATAGTTTTTCTTTCGTGTTATGTATGTATTGAGTTACTGACATAATTAATTCGTATACACATAACTAATGAAAGACATTAATAATCAATCATCCAATCAACTGGTGCATATATGTTTAGAATTTTTTAGTACTTTATTGTATTGTAACGGCAATAAAACTAAAATTTTCTTGTTAAGATAATGTAGATATTTTAAAATGGAAATAAAATAAGTAAAAGTACACTGGATTAAAGTACTGTCTATTATAAAAATAGTAGTTTCCATTTTGACATAATTTTAAAAGAGTTTCTTATGAAAGATGTAATTACCTTTTGTAATCTTTTCCTAATTTATTTCACGCTAAAAATTTGTTTTAAATTGTGGTAAACACATGTAATCATAACCCTTATAGAGCTGGTTTTTTTTAGTGAATAAATCCCTAATTAACAAAAAAATGTTTTTATTAATACTAAAGATATATTTGATGATTATTTTTTATATTTTAGTATTTTTTAGTATGAATTTTAACTAAATCAAAGATTACCTAAATATTTAAAAATACATATACAAAATAAAACAATGTGTTAAATTTATATTATATATTTACTTGAATGGGCTAATTAATTGAATGGGCTTAATTGGGCTAATTAATGGGCTATATATACATATTCATAATTATATCTAGAGGCCTCTTGTCGGCCAATATCAAGGTCTAAATAAAGTTTTTTTTTTATTTACACGTAACTAATTTTTGTAATCTTTCTTAATGTACTGTTTAAGAAGTTTTTATAAACATCTGATGTGGTGGAAAATAGTCTTGATAGCTAATTAATCAATTTCCTAACTTTATTTTTTTCACCTAATGATTATTCCACATAATAATACATTTCCCATATACATTTTTTCTGTGAAAAATAGCTGATGCCTCTTTGCTTTGAGCTAGAAAAATGATAATTCACCAAACTAACCATCCCAAATCTTCACTTGCGATCAAGGAAACAAATATTTAACATTACCTCGCATCAGCTATCTCATCTTTTCGCGTTACACCGCGGTTTCATTTGGATGATTTTAATATGGTTATTAGTGACGCTGAGAGCGTTAAGTACTAGATGGTCATTGTGAATGGTCTTCCTCGACGTGGTCCAACACTTTTAAAATGAAAGCAATTACATTTATCAGAATGTAAACATTGACCTCCTAGGCTTTTTTACGTGATTGCTCATTATGAACGATTCGCATTCACGACAGCTAAACTGCAACGTTGTTTCAGAAACTTGCCGGTGTGCATTGTTATAGCCTTTAGTTGTTGGATATTTTAAATAAATGCTTTTTGAAACGAAGGTTAATGATTGGTTGCTCCGAACTTACGTCAAACAATATAACAATCGTTCGCTGACTGTATTTGTATTTATAACAACACACTAAGGCAAATGTTTGACATGGATAGATATAAAAAAAATACTAATTGCTTTATTGTCTTAAAGATGATGAAATTAAATGGTGTAGATGCTTTTAAAATCTACGGCCGAGAAAATGGCGTGGATAATTAAATTTGTGAACGTTTTGTTTATTAACAGAGTAATGGTACCTAAAATATGGAAAGGAGATAAATTAATCAATAGTTTTACCTAATTATTTATTTATAACAATGTAACAATCAATCAACTTCAATTAAGTTCAAGAGAATTATTTTTATTTAACTATATTTCAATTTTACCAGATATTTACAATGTTCTGTTTTGTAAATGAAAGGAAAACAAATAAATTTTTTTTTTGATTTCTAAACCATCATGCTTCTTAAATAAACTTTTTGATGTTTCGATCTCTAAGTTAACTGAAAACTTATTTGCCTAGATGAACTTTTAACTTTAATTTAACAATTGAATGAATTACGGTTTAAATAATGCCTCGGCTTTACTGATTTCAAAAACAATATTTCAAGAAGACACCTAATAAAATGTTTTATTTTTTTACTAATAAAGGATTGACCTGTAGATTAACGTAAATCTGTTAAAAATATTAATCGTCCATAAATTTCGCAATTATAAGATTAACTAGCGCCATGGAAGAGGACTTAAATGAATAGTTGTACTTTATTGAAATAGATAATATTACAAGTTAATTGGTAAAACTTAAACGGATTGAACTTAAGATTTGAACCTGTGATGGTAAATTTGACCTTAAAATTTGCAGTTAACTCCCTCTTAACCGACCTTAAAATATGAATCTGTTAAGTGGACATGGTCATAGAAAGGCCAAAATTACAACCTTATATAAATATTTTATCTTTTTTCGATTTGTTAGGTTAAGCCTTTGAAGGTACTGTTCAAACATAAGCTTAACACGCGGAAAGGTCATCGGTGGTTTTAAAGGGTCTCTCAATGAAATAGTTCAATGAAAAATGAAACGGTTCGATGGCGAACAGAAGAATGGGTCAAGATTGATTTAAAAATAGCATGAGCAAGCAGAACTTTTTACGATGTATTGAATTAGATAACCTTCCGAACTATGCCAACTAGTCAATGCATTGTAGCTTAAAAAAAGGTATAATAGTGTATGTCAAATCATAATTGTGTCAAATTAGCTTGACAGTCTCAAAATTCAATTAAACATTGAGTGCCGAATACTTAACACTGGAGAAACTTCGGCCTTTTTTTGTCCTGAACATTAAATGTTATTACTTCAGACAAAATGTAATTCTTTGTGAGAAGGAAAAAAAAAGAAATTTTATAATTATATAAAAAAAAAACCTGGAATATATTTTCAAAACTTTTTTTTATTACTTTTATAGATATATTAAGACATTTTTTACTTATATTAAGTAAAATATCAAAATGAATCGACACATTAATTTTAGAGTTTGTTAAAATTTACTTTTTCAAGAACTTAAAAATAAATAATAAATTTTCATAATAAATCCTTTACATTATTAAGAATTATTAAGAAGAAAACTATAATTAAATCCTACCATTTAACAAAAGTAGTAGCCAGAAATTTAAAATTCCAACAAAAACATCTCTATAAAATGTCAATGCTGCCAGCATTATGAACTTGGCGGTGCACTGCCGGTGCATTCATACAAATTTTCAGTCTTCTCCCTTTTTATATGTTACTTTAAAACAAATTCCTTACATACGAATTTGTTATTTCATTATTTCAAAACCAATTTAACACATGTGCTTTAACATAACTACCTTGATGTAATTCATTTATAATGACAAATATATACGAATTGTTTCTTTTTTTTTATGCGAAATATCTGAAAAATACCTAGTCTATGATTTGAATCTCAATTCAGATACAAAAATTTATTTTATAAAACACTGTTTTCTATTCAAGTACAATTAAATTAAATGGACTCATCTTCATATTTAAGTCGGACGTTAGAATTCTGTATACCGAAGAAAAATGTAAAGCCGTTTCAGAGATTGGCACAGAAAGTTAATGGTGGGAAAAAATGGGAGTCTTTTTCTGAGCGGCCATTGTTAGAAAGTGGGACAACGAACGAAAAAGCAACAAAGAGATAGGTGCTAGTTGACTATAATAAACAGCGACTATTGCATTCATTTCTGGATGCATTATTATTGCAAGGTGTATAAGGGATTGGCTTTTTTACGTTAGAATATAAAAGTGGGATGTTGATTATTATAGTAGTTAGTATAGTTAGTATAGTGATTAGTATAGTTGATTATTGAGTAGGAAGAAATGCCTAAACGAATTATAAACGATTAATAACATTGTTAATTTAACCCTCTGAGGGATACAGACGTATAAACCCGTCCTAGCTGTCAGGTTTTCCAGCAACACACATAATTTTTAAAAATGTATAAATTTAATAATTTTATTAAATTTTAAAATTTAAAGAATGGAAGAGCCATTTATAACCATCTAATACAGAAATACATTTTTTTTAAAAAATTGAAGAAATTAAATTTTCAGTAAAATTTTACATTTAATTACTATGCAGTGCAAACAAGTTTACACTTCAGCCAATTTGCTTATCCCTCAGAGGGTTTGTACATTATATTTGTATCTTAGCTAGAAAAATACTTTTCAGGGTTTTTTTTTGCAGGTAAATAACTTTTGTCAAAATATAACAATGTATTTCAAAGAGGTAATTAACAAAGATAACAACTTAAAAAGGTGTTTTCGATATTTTTACTGGGTATAAGTTATTTAAGTTATTGATCGACGAATAGCAATTACATAGTATCGGCATCATTATCGATCGATTACTTTTACTTTTTGATGCATATTTGTAAATTATTGACTTTTGTTTCGTTTGAAACCTGCGAATCACAAGCAGGCAATATTTATTATGGGAATGTCGGGTGACACGGAGTAATTATTGGACACGGAAAATCGGGGTAATTGTTGGACAGGGCCCAAAACCCATAATGCATCATAATTTATTGCGTCTAACAAACCACAATTTGTTCATTGCATATCCAGCAATGTTCCAATTAATTATTGGGATTAGATAAGTACTTTTTCTCAAAAAATATATTAAAAACTCAAAGCGCTTGAAAAACAATGGTTTAAACTTTTGTTCAATCGAAAGTCAAATTGTGTATAATTTTGTTTTCTTTTACATGATCTTGAATTTTGTAATACTCAGTCTTAGATATGTTTATGAAGGTGGTTTGTGTTGAAAAACACCATTGTAGGATGAATAATAACATTATGACATGCATGTTTAGTTACGGGGTAATTATTGGACAAAGCGGAGAAATTGTTAGAAATGCTATGGGGTAAGACGGACAGCATCGCAATCTGCTTAAATTTATTTAGTATACAAGTTTGTGTGATTAAGAAACACCATCTACGCAATGTTTGAACTTGGAAAAAGAAGAATTTTAAATGTTTGGTAATTTTTACTAGATTTCACTGTTATACATTTTTTACAGAAGCCATGTAGGGTTAAATAATTATCAAAAACGCAGTACTACCATATCATACAACTTACCTCTTGTAGCTAGTCTAAATACTGTGCAGAACAGATTGAAAACTACTGTCCAATAATTACCCCAATTGACGGGGTAATTTTTGGCCACATGTTTATTTTTTCAGCTTCTACAGAGGAAATAGTAAATTTCAACAATGGAACCCGACAGATATATCTAATAGTCATTCTGAAAAAATTATACTGGTTAGAAAATTACATAAATTTGGGAGCTATGGTAAAAGTTTGATTTTTGTCCAATAATTACCCCGTGTCACACTATAAGTTTCAGTTCTCGGCAAAATTATTGTAAATTTATAGTATTTTGACCAAGCATTTAACCAGTAAATCGCATATATTTAAATAAATAATTTACATGAAATGTAATTCGCTACTTTGTACCATTCATAATATTTGAACGCAATTTTTAAAATAAGTTTTTTAAAGTTTATATAGTTGTTCCATTTAAACTAGCTTCCACACTACGTTTATATAAAGTAAAATGTGGAAGATTTTATAAATCTGTGTGTCTATCCGTCCGTCTGTCATCCACTTTCATATTCTAAACTACAAATGCTGTAAACAAGTATAATATGTAAAAAAATTCAGAGCATTTAAACTAGAAGATATTAAACACATATCTGAAAAAAATTCGAATACGAAGTTTTACAATTGTTATAACAAACTGCAAAACCTAATACCCATTTAAAAAGCAAAAGAAGGCAACTTCTAATTCTTTTAACTAACAATTGCCACTCAATAACCATACGAGAAACTTTATTTATTTAAAATAACTTTTTGAACTTTATTTAAAATAAAGGAAAATTTATTTTGGGATGCAAGTCAGTTTAGACTGACGTCATAATGTATGCAAAAAAATAGGACTCTTTGCTAATTTGCATCATTTGTTTAGAAAGAGGCAGAAGACGTTGTATTTTGTTTTATTTTAAAAGCAAACATTATATTTCATTTACACAGAATGATGGTGTTTTATATAGTTAAGTTTTAAAGTTGATGTATTGTTTTAATGTTTCTTTTAAATATAAATAAATTTAGAAAACGATGAGAAATAATTATCGAATGAAAATGAATTAAACTATCCAAATTTAGAATGTACATTTTAATATAATATTTATACTGTGTTTGGCGCTTTTTTTTCCTGTTGTTCATAGATGTTGTGTGGAGGCAGTCTAAGTGACAGATTCTGTTACAAACTTACTTGTTTTTAACGATATTGAAATTAACAAAAAAATAAAGTAGTTTTTCTGAAACTTATGTAACCTTATAAATCAAGAGCTTTTACCAAACTTTAGTACTAATTCAAATTTGTGATGTAAACTTATAGATTTGTAGAGTTTTAAAATATGTTTAAAAGTTTGGAAAATAACAACAGCTTTATCAGTACATTACAAATAATTTTTATAAAAAAAATTTAAAAGGCATCGTCTGAACATCGTCATTTATCCATCAACTAACAAAAATATAAATAGTTTTCCAGCCAAGATAACTAGTTAAACTTAAATACATTTATTTCAATTAGTTTTTAAAAATGTTTTTAGACAGTATTTTTTAGCAGTTATGGTCACTTCAAAAATATGTATAGGACTCAGAAAATATACAGAATTATGAACAAATTGGTTCAAAACCAAGCGTCATTGCAAGAAATTATGCAGAAAATTTTCTTAACAAATATTTTGTTTTTTTTATTTATGTGAATAGAGTAAATCAAGTAGTGTCGTAATACATAAAAAACATCATGTAACCAAAATTCAAAATAACTATTTTATAACAATTTATGGGTTACGTGTATTTCACAGAATACTGTGGCTGTAAGCACGGAATTTTAAGTAAAATATAAATAGTTTTGCACCTTTATTTTGTTTCTAACTGATTTTTTTTATTAAGCATGTTAAAATACAGCAGGCAGCATGGCATTAAAGGTACAAACAATAAAAGCATATGATAAGACTAAAAAGTAAAAAAAAATTTAACCAAAAGGAGAACATGATCGTTTTAAAAGTTCAGATAAGGAGTTATGTCAACAAAAACTAGTAAACATAGTAAAAAAAATTAATGTGGTTGAATTAAGCTGTTGATTGTTTATAACTGTGAGAAGGCTTTTTCATCAGGGTTTCAAACAGCTAACATCTTTTTAAACGATATAAAAATCTGCTCAAAAGTACTTCTTTTACTATTAAAAAGTATATAATGTATGCCGGAGTTTGTTAAAAACGTTTCTTTAATTTCGGTTCCTGATTTAAAATGTTAGGCATTGCACAATTTACTAAAACAATTACAGGTTAAATACATTTTCTTAAAACAAAGGTGATTACTTTTTTAGTTACAGAAAAATTTTCAATATCACGATTTCAAACCTTTTTACTTTATCTACTACACTGTTAAAAATTTTGTGCTTGGTTTAACCATGATATTGGTTCCTAGTAGCTGCGACGGCTGTGTGGTGAAATGTTTCACCTTTTTTTCGGTGTTTGGTTGAACCATTTTTCTGGATTTGGAAACAAAAACCTGAGGAATGGTTCAACCGAATACCAAAAATATGGTTTAACGTTTCACCACACCGACGTTGCAGCTACTATGAACCATATTTTTGGTGAAACAAAGTGCATAATTTTTAACAGTGTACACATACACAGAGAGAAAAATACAAAACGATATAATACACATACCTGAACTGCGGTCAGTCCCTGCAATAATCCAACGTATTAAAGTGCGAAGTATACAAAGTTATATTACAATGTGAATTTCACTGGACTCGGGCAAGTCCGTTTGTCTTGCTGCGCCGATCCTTAGAATGAGAAGTGAATGGATTTGAAATAAGAGGAAGTGGAAAGTTTTCTCGAGTCGCCAAACCAGTTTCGAATAGTTTTGTTTCACGAACTATGAAGCGAGTCTGTTTTAGTATGCGTAATTCTCTGCTTCGATAATGATATTCAGTGGCGCAGACGGAGTTGCACAATAAAAGGTAGTGGATAGAGGTGCGACTGTGGAATTTCTTTTGATGACGTGAAGAGGTTATAAATTCATCGAAACCCTTTTCAAATTTGTCAATGAAATTGAATTCAAAATTGAATTTTTCCAAAGCATTAACTAAATTAAGTTAATTATAGATTTTACAAGTGAAATTGTCGAAATATCAACGATAAAATTAACTGGGAATGAGGATTAAACTTCGTTTATACAGGTAAATGTTTTTTGTTTAATGTCGCATGTAAGTAAAAGTCATGGAAAACAAATTTAAATCTATCATGTGTTCAGTGTTAGAAAATTTCTAAAATTGAAAGAAACCGAGAAATTTCAGTTATCAGTAATGTGTTGAACCAGTTTTTTTTAAAGAATAACTCCATCTCTTAAAAGAACATACTACGGTCGATACGCTGTCAACATAACATACTAGAACTACGCACTAGGTTTTTAGCGGTTTTTAACTTAATATTTCCCCGAGATTTGCTACTATGACTGCATGTTGACCTATTAAAACACTGCAAGGGTTACATTGTCGAATACATAAAATATATTAGTTATTAAAGTTAAAACTAATATATTTTATGACTTATTTAAAACTTTTAACCTATAAAAACTGGTTTTTCTACTTAAGCCTGGTATATCTATAGCTATATAATATGGAGTACACCTTATTTTTTTTCGGGGGGGGGGGGGGGGTCAGAGTTGCGACGACTTTATATTTATAAAACTAGCAAATAAATACCCGTTCTTCGCACGGACTAAAAGAATATCAAATCGATCTAAGTATATGTGCCATTTAATTTGTTATGGGATAATAAGCTTTGCCTTTTGTTCCCGTTCATTATAAAGAATAAAATTCCGTTACTTATATTGCTTTAAAATTCCAAAATAAAAATACATCACTACGAAGTGCACATCATCATATCACAAAAATCGTCCTCAATATGAACTTACTGTCATCGCAATTTTCCTGATAAGTTCAAAATTAACCATAATTGTATAACAGTTATTTCAACCTCCATTCAGGTTTTTTTAAAAACATTTAGCTCATTGGCACGTTTTTGGTAATTATTTGGCGAGAAAATAAATAACGTTACAAACACTGATATTATACAGCTCTATCGCGATGGCCTCTTAAAACCAACCAACTAAATTATTAAAAAATATATATTTTCCGATTTTGCGCGTTTTTAGATAATAATTTGGAGAGTTTGGTGACGTATTTGGCGAAAAAGTGAAGACATAAAACCCTAATATGCAGCTCTAGTGCGATGGCCTTGAACAACCATCAGTTATAATTCACCGTAATAGCTTAAATATGGGTGCATATAATAGATACTCATACATGCAGTGAACAGAACCATCAATGAAATCATCACCTATGCCCTCCATAAAAATCCTGGAATCGAGTTCAGATGGAATTACGTCACACGAAACGTGCCAATTATTTTTCAAATCATTTAGTTCCTGAAGGTAATGGCAAGAAAAATAAAAGCAATTTCTATCTTAATTTTTGTGTTCATTTTAATTTCTTCTGTCGAATGGCAACACGAAAGGGAAAAAATGATCGGATTTGAGCAAAAGTGGTGTATTTTTTTCAGAAAATTCGAATTCTCTAAAAATGGAACAAATGAAAAAACTAAGCCTCAGGTGCACACGTTGGTATTGAAGAGAATCTATTTAAAAATTTAAAATTTTTCTGGGCAGTGTAAGTAGGTCTTTCACGATCCACAGACAAACAGAATCTTTTATTATAGATAACCGAAATAGGAAGTAGGTTTGAGTTATCGTCGCACTAGAGCTACACGAGGGCGATGGGCGACAGGCGTCGTAATTTAGAACCAGTCAAGTGACGCCAAAATACAACGAGGGTACTGTTCATGCAATAATTTTATACTATGCAACCATGTAGTTTTAAAACTTCAACACCACAATAGATGAAAACTTTCAAATTCTTGAAGCAATATATAAACATTTGTCCTTGAGCCTGTAAAGTGTCGTGTCTTGCTTAATTTAAATCTTCCAAAGCTAAACACCAAAATATTAATTTCTAGTTCAAATATTTACAAACAAAAACTAAAAGTACTGTTAAACCAAGAAATTCCTATTGAACGGGAATACCTTGAGCTATATAACTCACTATATGGCGTTTTAACGCCAGGACTAAAAACAATTAAAAACCAAACAAAACTGTGTTGATAAAGATAAAATCTTTATTAAAATGCTATAAAAGGTTAAAAGGCTTTCAAAACCAATACAAAAAAATTCTACATCATTACAGCAGGGTGACAACAAAGACCAGCACAGCAGAACAAGTCAGAATGGCTGATGACACTCCCATACTTGCAGCCGAAGATAGCGAACATCTACCACGATGAGCAGAGCAGCTGTTCTTGGTGATGGCCCCTAGGAATATACGAGCAGCTTTGAGGGTTTCCTTCAGGGATTCCTTATCGGTGTTGCAGTTGGTCGCCTTGTATCCGCGGTAGCAGCACTTCTCGTATTCTTCCAAAGCACTGAAAGACGAAGATTTTATATTGGGAGGAGAAACGAGAAGAGATTTTAAGTTGCATTGTTTTAAACTACCGCAACAGTTATTCAACCTATAAACTACAGACAGGAAAAATATTAACAGAGGGTTTTTTGCTTGTGAAATAGTTTTGAATACAGAAATTTGACTCTTCAATAATGAATCAGTGAAAAAATCGAGGAGCCAATTCAATCCGTTTGTAAAATAGATTAAGTAGTCTATAATGTCCATGACCAGCTCAACCAGTGAAATACAAAACCTCAATTTAAACCCGGGTTAATTTTGTTCTAGAGCAAAACAGGTAATAGTTCAAAACTCAAAAGTTTGAGTTGGGTTAAATTATCGTACTAGAGCTATGAGACGGGCGTCATAATTAAGAACAACAGTCAAGTAACCAGAAGACACCTAAACAAGCATTCAACACAATTCTTAAGCGAGACATCGTACGCAGTGTCAGGACTGGAACATATTTAACTTGCACTCCCTCTCTACTCGGGGTATGGAAGGTTTTGCTGCACCGATTGTTTATTATGTCGGTAGTTGCTTTGGCAAAGCCCGGACTCGAACTTGGGACCTTTTGCATGCAAGGCATTCTTCTCAAAACCCAAAATAATCTTGTGTATGCTAAAAATAAATCTGAAGCAAGCCCGGCTTATGAAACCCAATTCGCAGAACATACTTGACGATCCTCTAAGTATAAAAATCTTCCCGTTTATGACAAAACCAAGACCATAGATTTAACTATCGCTACCAAATAAAAATGGATAATTTTGAATGGATTGACATAATACTAGAGCTTCACTTGTTATGAAGATGAAGGGTCTTGCAATTTTAAATCTCGGTTAAGGGATATTATTTGACACATAAGACTAATAGTTTATATATTCGTTATTGACCAAGATTCGAAAATATCCAATCCAAATAGTTCAAAAGCTCTTCATAATACGTCTGTCCACAAGTTCAGCTTAGCATTAACTTCTGTATTAATACCACGTTCATATGCTTTCTTACCAGCAGACTTCTTTCTCTTGTTCAGCCTCGGCTTCTATGTGGAGGGATCTAGATACGCTATCTTCAAATTTTATAAAACATTTCTTTTCCAGTTCATTGCGTATCCTTAGCTGACAGCCAGAATCATCTACCTCCGGAACTAAAATTGAAAAAATTAAATATCACCCACAATCGAACTCATTGACACAATTTTAAATTTTGTCCGACAAAGTTCTCAACATTTAATGGAATTACTTTAAAATTAGCGAATATTTACAATAAACGAAATCAATTAATCTACCTAATACTAGATTTCACTCCTAAAGTTAAGCACGTAGTCTAGACGACTTTAAACCAATGCGAAGGTGTAAGCATAGAAACAGCGATGTCGCTAAATTACTCTAAATCTAGTCAATTGTAGAAATCTCAAAATTTCTTTTCGAATTTATCTTTATTGTTTAAAACAAGACGCAATCGCTTTACTATCCAGATACCACCATACACAAAACAAATTCAAACACATGCACTGTCAGTACAAATTAGTCAACAATCCTTCCATGAAAACAGACTTACCTTCAGAAGTATGGTAGTCTTCATCTTCAAATGCAAGGGTGATATTGTCCGTTGCATTATTATGGAAGACAACCGGTGTGCTGTTGGTTTCTGTAGCATTATGGAAAACAGCTTGCGTCGAGTTGGCGTTATGGGCGTTTTGCTCAACATGGTCCTCTTCGTGGTCATGATCGTCATCTCCATGTTCAATTTGACGAGCTTCTACAGTTTGAGGTTTTCTGATGATCACATTGTCATCTCCCACATCGACTATAGCAGAGGCTGCACCTGAATTTATAAAGGATTAAATTATCAGCACAATATTACAGTTGGTAATGTGCTGTGGAATTTAAAAACAAGCCAGAATACTGACGAGTAAATACAGACCCGCAGCACATACTGTCTGTTGTATAACCCATAACAGAATTTAGCTATAATCCATTTTTGGATAACGCACCGTGCGCCGGTAAGTGACCTATCGGACAAATGACTTTTCGATTTATAAATGCCATTAGAAATTTAAATATCTAGCGATTAGAGCAAATATTAAATTAAATGATAGAATTGTTGGAATACAGAAAGCAAATCAATTATTTCTATAATGAAAGACAAGAAAAAAGTCAGAAGATTTTTCTGTAAAACTCCAGCAATTTGCCGATATATCACTGCGAAAAATAAGTGCAACTATAAACGTTAAAGGCCACTGATAAAGAACTGTTGCGAAAAACAAAATCAACTTTCTCTTCGAACCAGACTAAAAACCACAAATATTTAGACTAAAATTTATTGCTACAAAATGTTAATTACAATAGAGCGACCAGACGTACTAATTTAGTAGTACAGCATAGTTTGTTACTCAACCATCTAGCCAAAAATTGTGAAAATAGTCTATCTTTTATGGTTCCTTCCCCAAATAAAAAGTTAAAGCGTGATTCACGAATTTAGATAATTTCATAGTCGAAAAGACTATCAACGAAACAAATCTGATCAGGCCAACTAAATGGTAGTTCTATTACGAGTATATAAGAGGACATTTAATTGCTCGATTTATTAACAAATTCATATAACTGTCTGGAATTAGCGGGGTGAGATGGAGTGTTAGGACGTATTATTGAAGTATCTAAATAGATTGGGCAAATGTATTTATACATCTGAAGTAATTAATAGTACCAAACAATAAAGCTATACATGTCTACCGATTATATAATTTTACATATTTACTTTAAGAAAGTCAAAATTTCATATACCAATTTTAGTTTCAAACGCGTGCAATAAGTGAGACTGTTGAAATAGTAAGAAATACTCTCAACAGCAGTAAAAAACGCACTTTTTAGTAAGATGCCAAAAATCAAATCATTTTTTTCATTTCGTAACATTCATGTTAATAGTAACATTATAACCACTGCGTTATTAATGCTTATGTTCGGCAATATAGTTACATTGGAGCCACTATTGATGTTTGTTTTCAAAAGCCCGAATTAGAATTCACGCTCAAATATAAGACTTTAAAAACTAAAAAATTAAGTTTGTCTTTAGTAGTTAGATTTATCGATGCAAATCTGTTTTACGTAAAACATTATACAAGTGAATTATTTTTGAACTAATGATATTTGATTTTCTTAAACGCAACTAACTATAAAATATAGTGTATTATGCAACGCGTGTGAAATATAAACTTCTTAAACATGCGTCATTTTTTCACTAGTTTTTAAAAGTAGTACTTACTGCACTAGTTGCATAAAAACACTATTTTTAAATCGAAAACTTACTTACCCAACAAAACTATTAACACGCATAAGACGAAAGTTGACTGCATGATGAAGAATTATCTCTTGAATAAAAAATAAAATACTTAAAATCGAAGTTAATACCGGCGGTATTATCTCCAGCAATTTGACTGACTATTTATACAACTTGTGTATGGAATGATAGAGATTGAAATAACCAATCACGATGAATCACAAGTAATTTGCATATTTATAAATTTAAAAATGCCGATGTACTGCTCTTTGGTTAATTTAGCCTACTGACCAGAACATTGGGCTTCTGTATCTAATACGGTATTTACCCTTTTGAACTATAAGCGACAGAGAACAGGAAATAATTATTCAAACAGTCTAGAAACTATCAGATAACGATAACTACATATGAGCTAATCTGAGCTTTTCAAGCAGAAATAGGCGCCGGGATAAAAGGGCAACAGGGAACATAACAACGCTTCAAAATATCGAATTCTCATTTTAATTTTAATCAATTAAATGAATATTTACGAAAAAACTTATAACAATATTATCTGAATATGGGGCTGGATTTTGATAGTTAAATTTAAGATTACTTTGTTAAACACCGATTTTCAGCGTTTACAGGGTCCGGCAAAAGTAACGCAGCAAAAGTTTTTTGCGATTACTGCGCAACACGTGTAATAGGTAAGGTAAGGTAATCGTTTCCGGCTGCCATTTCTAGCCTCCTTTAGAGCTTTAACACAGCCAATAACGCCTCGTAATTTAGAACCCTGGTCAAGTTACGAAGGTCGACACACTGAGGCGGGCACCACAAATCTCGAGCGAACGTCGTACGCTAAACCCAAACCGTCGTGATATTGGACTCCACAGATTTAACGAGCACGTCTGTTCCAGTGTACTCGGGCCCATCCGTGAATTGAGGATTTTTCTACTATTTGCAGCAGAGATCCAATTTATAGGATGACTGGCAGTAGGTGGGATTCGAACCCCCTCACTCCTGAGAAAGTTGAATCTCTCGTGTAATTATAATATTGGTGATTGTTGCCCTAGAAAGCTTGGAATATGCAAATTAGTTACCGGTAGAAAAAGGAAGAATCAAATGAAAGGCTTTCAATGGACAAGTTGCATGAAACGCAAAATTCATAATATATGTGTTTTTCTGGTACATTAGAAGCTGCAGATTCTGAACGTAAGGTTAAATATTCACAAATATGTTTAATTTCAACAAAAAATGCATTTGAAATTTGCCGAAGTTGTACGTCACTGCAAACAGCTCTGACGTCAACTGTTATGTTTTTGGCGATGTTTTGATCTATGCAGTAATACACTTTATAAAATAGTAAACCTTACAATTTCTGCGAAAACTCATTAAAAGAAGACAATATTATTTGTAACCAGTTCATATCAAGGAAGTTAAACAGCTTGTTCCAAGTTTGGTTGTTAGTTAAAATACACACACTAGAGCGCGTATGAGCTATTGCAGAACTATTGACTGTTAGATCTGATCGGAATAGTCGAGTGAAATCGTTCAACGTTTGAAGAAATTAACTGGAATGAACATGACATGTTTCTGTAAAATAACATAACTTTTTTAAGAGTTTGATAAGGATGAAAGCACGTTTCACAGTTTCAAAAACGATACAGTGAAACGTAATTCGAAATAACACGCCAAGAACAACAAAAAAGCCAACCGTGACGTCATCTGTTATTCTAAGAGAGGTTTAACAGGAGTGACGTATCATTAACTTTAAAAATGAATTTAAAGATAAATACATCTTTAAAACCAGAAATACTTGAGTTTTAGAGGTTTTTTAATATGCTTAATCGAATAAATATGTTTGTGGAAAACGCTGTAATTGTCCATTCTTATCATATTAAACAATGAGTAGTGCTTTCTAGGTACTTTTCTGTTTCGACTGTTCCAAAAGAAGAGCAGTAAGTAGCCTGTGATATTCAATTATTATTAATAAAAGCTCAGATTCTGAGCTGTTGATTGATATTACTTTCGACGAAAAAGGAAGTATTTTAGGTAGTTTATTTGTGTTTGGAACAATCACAGAATCGGACCGAAATTTGAAAAAATGGCTGCTTCGCGTTTAAACTTGAATCAGAGGATATTTATTGTGATGAATTATGAACTTTGAATGTTATAGATCACCATCGAGGCTTTCTAAACTTTATGAAAATACCCTTGAGAGGCTAACAGCTAACCATGGAAACACGATTAATGCAATTATATGAAAACTTAAGGATACTGGAAGTGTTGTCGATAACAATGACTATAAAACAGGTAGACCACGTTCTGCTATAATTCCAGAGAATATTCTGAAAGTACATGACAGGATAAGTGAGGAACCTCACACTTCACAATCAAGAATCGCTCAGGAAATCGGGATATCAGAGAAAAGTGTTCGCCGGTTTCCAAAGAGGAACTCAACAGCAAACGGCTTTAAAAGAAGGCTGGAAAAGGTGGTTCAAATGGAAGGTGGACATATTGAGCAATTCATATAACTTTTGGCAGAGAATTCCCTTTATTTTGATATCTAATTTATTTTGTTAAACAAAGTAATTTAAATTTTATGAACAAAAAACTTTGCTGCGTTACTTTTGCCGGACCCTGTAGGTTTACTTTAAAGCATAACTATTGTTTACATTGGAAATAGTTTTATATATATATAAATAAAAAGTAATCCAATCAACTCAATGAACCTCACTTTTGACGAATCATTCGAGATTTTAAGTCTTATTAAGCTAAATAATTTTTTCTCATATCTTAAATTAAAGAATCCTCTTACTTTTTTGTTCACTTACAATTTTTTAAAAATAGTCGTGCTTCACTGTATTAAATAGGCATGTATATAACATCACAGAAGTTTCAACCCTAAAAGTAAATTAGAAAAAGGGAAAAGTGGGCATTAAGGCTGAAATTGGTGTTTGGATAATGACATATGAATCTGGCAACAAAGTTACATTGAAATTAACTACCAAAGAGGGACCCGGGTGGCCTAGTGGTCGAGATCGCAGACTATTATGCTAACAGTCTGCGCACTGTACCGGGTGCGGGTTCGATTCTCGCCTTCGCCGTGGGTGTAATTTCTCTCTCTATGTCAGCAAAAATTCTGTCTGTGTCTATCTTACTTGAATGTTGATAGTATGGTGTAGTATAATTCAGGACTATGTCGCCGCTTGCACAAAGAGGGTACTGATAAGCACCAGCAATAAGTACAACCAACCAACACCAAATGTAGAATCATGGTGCCCGCTCAGGTGTCCACTCACTCATCATTAGAGGAGTTTGGGAAAGTCCTAAAGAGCTAGGTAGACAGCCGGAAACATTCATTACCAAAAAAACCTTTAAATCCATGCGTTTAGAGCAAGACCAGGGCCCAGACCTAGTTATTCCTAACGAATGAATGTATCGGATTAGTTTGTGGTTTTCATATACTTTTAGTGTATGCATACCCGCTAGAGCGGACCGACGACGACCAATTTACAAGTACCGGGTGCAAAAGGTAGGTAAATTATAAGTTCACTTATATGTCATTTTCTCAGGGCTGATTTTTACGTATGTTTTAGAAAACATTGTTAAAAATTAATGATCAATACTGCCAGACACTTTAAGCCGGCCGAAACTTTTGCCAGAAGCTTTAAAGGTCCTTTTAAAGTTCAGACATTGTTCCATGCCTCTGGTGGCGCGATATGGCGCAACGTATTTTCTAACTGATACAAAATTTAATTAAATCGAAATGATAATGTTTCTTCGTTTTTATTGCTTATAGACTCAGCTTTATTTATGCCACCATAAAAGTGACAAAAAATAACAGTCCCCCTTAAAAAATTAAAAAACGAGGAAAGATTATCATTTCGATTGAATTAAATTTTTGTTTAGTTAGAAACTACGTACACTGTGAAAAAATATCTGTAACCATAACAAAAATATTTTTTGTAAAAAACTTTTCCTAGAAAATTTCTAGTAAATAACTACTAAAAATAGTACTGTAAAAACACTTAATATATTCGTGTTACATTACATATATATATCTTGTATATTTACAAGACTTTTTTATGTATGCTATACATGTAATGTTTTTGTAATTTTACAAGACTTTTTTATGTATATTATTATTATTACTTATTTTCTAGCAAAACAGAACAATTTTCATTATATGTTATGACTTATGACTTTCTTGGTGGGGGGCAAGTTCGCCGAGCACTGCGACCTCAGGTCTATTGTACTCAACCCCAGAAAAGACACAGGCTCAAGAGACACACAAAGAAAGAGACGACACAAACACATAGACAAATAACAACATTTATTGACAAACACAAACATCCATACCTTACCGGGATTCGAACCCGAACCCAGAAGCTCCAAAGGCTAGCTCCCTAACCGTTGCGCCACCGGGTCGGCTTCAGTACATGTTAACGAAATGTTCATGAACATAAAATATTAAACAATCGGAACAATGCCGAATACAAAAATAAGAATTATAAATAGTATAATAGAAAGAAATAAAAGTTACTCACCTATATTTTATACCTGTATCAAATTTAAAACGTTATATCATTTTTAAATGACGATGAATTGATCCAGATCACAAACGAAACTTTAGAAGCGATGTGCGCGCAACTTCAAGTCGAAGATGATTGGTTGAAAAAAATTGCGAGTACTAGAACATTTCCTGTAACTGTAGAAATGAGGATTTCTGTTCAGAATTACAAAAACTTTTTTTGTAAAATTGGTTATTTCTGTAACGTTACAAAAACATTTTTTGTATGTTTACAGTATTTTTTTCTCAGTGTAGCACTATATAGCACCACCAGATGCGTGGGAAAATGTCTCAACTTTGCAGGGATGTTCAAAGCGTCTGGCAAAAGTTTCGGTCGCCGGAAAGTGTCTGGCAGTATTGAATATTAACTTTTAACAATATTTTCTATAGCATACGTAAAAATCAGCCCTGAGAAAATTACATAAGTGAATTTATAATTTACCTACCTTTTGCACCCGGTACCTGTAAATTGGTCGTCGGTCCACTCTAACGTGTATGCATACACTAAATATATATATGAAAACACTGCCATGAGAAAATAACATTCGTAAGAAAATAACTTAGGTCTGGGGGCCCTGGGCTCTTGGACTAGTATGAATTTTCAAGGAGCTGGCTGAAACTAGATATTTTGAAATGTAGTTTTGTTCTCATCTGCTTTAACCTTCCGAACGGCATCGGCATGGAAATGCAAATATATGTATGGTTGTTTTCACTGGATAAGTTTTTAATTACATTTATTTCAGACTCCATATTTGTTTGAAAGTCATAATTAAGTTTATTTTTAAGGCGATCTTGGATGAAAAAAGTGTATTATGAATAAAAATTTATTAATTATAAAATTTTAAAATACAAGGCTCTAAATTTAATAGTAACGAACTTAAACTCATTATGAATAAAACAAGAAAGGATAATCACAACACGTTTCACTGAATAAATATTCTTGAGTAAAGTTTGTAACTATAGAACTTAATATTACTCCATTTATGAAAAAGAAATCCCGAATTTTGCACTTAAAAAATGTTTAAACTATTGAAAAAAAGATGGCAGCACCACAAAAAGTAAAAGGCCTGTAGGAATATGAGAAAAAGGTATGTTTGCACTTGTCCTCGCGCCTTTGAAAAAGCCAAAAACCAATCAGACTTAGAAACACATAGTTAGTATTAATAAAACTATTATTCAAAAACTAATCCTCAGTTTCATGAAATGCAAATAGTTAATAAACAATCACAAAAAAAAACAGTTACAGATTTTATTCGTAGATGATACAGTTTTGAGTTACACTCTTAAAACAAACGAGCGGTTTTAACTCAGTCTGAGTTAATTTCCACTCCTTTCCGTGCCGAAAATGCACTTCTCCTATAGGAGTGAATTTCACTCTTTTTCGGAGTGGGTAAAAGAAATAAAAGAAAACAATCTGCGTTCTACACTCTTAAAACGAGCGGTTTTAACTCAGTTTGAGTTAATTTCCACTCCTTTCCGGTGCCGAAAATGCACTTCTCCTATAGGAGTGAATTTCACTCTTTTGTTTTAAGAGTGTAATTTAAGGAGTTTTGAACTAATAGCTTCGTGCTTAGGTTAGCCTCGGCTATAGGCGCCCCCCCCCCCCCTTAAGGACCTCCATTTAGATGAGCAGACTGTGTCTTCACTCTGAGCCCTGCTCTTTTTAAAGGATATGACTCTATTGCTGTAATATATTCTAGAAACAAATACGAAGAAATCTGCACCAATTATTGTTTGGTCTTCTTCGAGGTACGAAAAATAGCACTATTTGTTTTCGCAATAATTCTGTTACATAAAATTAGCAATTCCGAACTAAGGATCCTTTTCCTTTGGTTGGGTTAGCACATGTTAGAAGAGCCGATATACCTGCCACAATCGCTTTCAACCCGATACTGAAAGTTGTATTTAAATATAGGGTAAGGCTACAGATTCTTAGCCTCGATTGAATGAAATTCAGAAATATTTTTATTCATACAAACTTCTTTAATAAAATATTTTAAAGCTGTGAATCTATCGAATCTATTTCATTAAAGCAGTGAAAATATGAATTAAAAAATACATTGAATTCAAAGCTAAAGTAGTGGTCGTGCTCTTTCCCACAGATAAACAAAATTCATCTCAACCGATTAGGCCATTTTTTTCAAAAATCTAACCAATTTTCAGCATATTTTATTGTTAGCAACTTATTTTTTTTAGATTTAAGTTGTGTTTTTAAAACTAATTTAGGAAATATTATACAGAGAAAAACCTTCATGCTCTTGCATTTATTTACATCGTCGCGTTTAGTAACAAATTACGAGAGCAGGAATAGAAATTACATTTGTCTCTCTTTGGCTCATACACAATTTATATAGGAATTTATTTACGGTAAACTTTAGAACTACAGTTGCTGTTGCTACTTAGAACTACAGATGTACTTGTTGATTTTGTACTGCATCTTCTATAATTGAGGAGAAATTATAATTTCGTCATCTTTCCCTACAGGAAAGTTATCTAGGGGTGGCCATGGTAAAAATCAGATATATTTCTTATACAGAGTTAAGCTAATTAACCGACAATTAAAAAAAAACCCAAAAAAGTTCTAAAAAAACTAAAATTGCCTACTAAAATAGCCTAAGATCTTTATAACGAAATGGCTATTTTAGTTATTTTAGAACTTCTTGTTTTTAATTTTTTCGAATTAACAAAAAAAAAGAAAAGTAGGATAAAAATCAATCAATGGTCCTATATGATTTCGGTATGCGGTTTAAAATTATAAAGGTGGTTACATGTAGTAGTTCGTGAACGACGTTTTCTAACTCAACCAAACCTGAGGCGTGTTTACACCTGCTCACTTATCTTTCAAAGTTAATCCAATCATACCAAACAAAAATGTCTTGTCAAAAAGTGCCCTCTAGCGGCGAATTTTAGAATTTTTTTTATTGTAGGCATTCTGATCCACAAACCCCAATCCTTTCGGAAGTTGCTTGATTTTTATAATTTTTTTAAACTGTCGGTTAATTGGTGATCACCCATGAAAAACTCCATAGCCATATTAGTCGCAGAAGTTCAAAAAACGTTTCCTTTAAGGCCGCAATACCGTATCTCTAACCTAAGAGAGATCAGAGTTTTTGAAGCAAAGTACGGGTGGTTTTTTCGACTCACTTTGACCCACTGTGACGTTGATCAACAGCTGACACTATAAGAGATTTTTATCTGCCGGTGTAGGCGGGATTTGTGATATCCCGTAGCCTTGCTTGAAAAATATTTCTTGGAGAAAAATTGAAACATTTGATAACAACAACAAGTTAGTTCATATCTTTAATGCTTGTCGCGAAAATCTTTTGAAAAAGTCAAATAATTACAAATAATTATAAATGAATAAATCAATTGTTTCAGACAATAATTCTAGAAAACGAAAAGTTATTTTATTTTTACTAGGTTATAAGAAACAAAAATTTTTCATTACGTTTCAAAAAATGTTAATTTCCTTTATAAGAAAAAAAACCAAATTAAAAATTATAATAAGTAAAAAATACATTGTAAAATTTTTTTCCTCAACAAATTGCTAAGTTATGTAAGTATTGTTTTATGAAGATTACTATTTCGATACTTTAAATTTAAAATTTACTTACTATCTAAAACTTGAATAAAAATTTCCATTTTTATACTCTATCATTGTAAGTATTACAGTATCATAAACAACAGGCGAAACCAAAAAAAAAATAATAACAGTTTTTATGCGTTATTTAGCAGAGCAAACTCACTTTGATTTAGAATTTTGGAATAAATTTATCATTATTATGATTCAGTTAATAACTTAACATCAAATTTTATTGTTTTATGGATTTTTTAAGTGGTTTTAAAACGGTATCTAAAGACTTAACGAAATATGTAAGGATCAAAGTCCAAAGTGTGTAAAACTGTCTGACCCAGTTTTGTACTTTGGACTGTGTCGTTATATTGAAAGATATTTGAAGTTTCTGAAAAATAAACAATTTCAATTCACATACACTAAAAGAAAAGAAACTTGTGTTCGAAAAGAATAAGTAGAACAAAAATATTTTTTAAACTGGCAACGTTACAATATTTTGTTGTTTCGATACAAGAATCTTGTTGATTATATGTGAACACAGATTTGTGTTGTTCCAACTAAAATATCGATTGCGAGAGAAGGCGATTACATCCAAGCGAAGATGACAAAAAAACGTCAACTATATTGTTTTCTGAAATATATATGACAAATTATAACTTAACCCTCTTAAAATCTTTTATTTTGTACCCAATTAAACTTAATAACTTAAATTATCTTTTTCATATATCCTTAATATCACTTAGTACTTTAACATCCCAACCACACCCTATCGGCGACAAACAGTCCCCTAGATCAATTCGTTCCCACAGAAACTGTTTAAGCATCACATTTTTCAAGTTAATCTTCAAACTTTCTCATGACTCTGATTGGTCAGTGAAGCCGAGCTCGAGCTTTTTCGCCATTTTTGTGGGCTTTCGATCACACTCTCTCGTCGGCTGCAGAAGACAAATTAACTTTCTCTTGAAGAAGAACTCTTAATAAAGATCTTTAATTACAACGAAGTTTCCCTGTCGACTTATTTGACATAAATAACAAAATTACAACTTTCATTTTAAAGTACCCTAATTTTATATTTTTTGAGCATTAGTATAGCAATATTTATACGAAACATTACAGAGCAGACGCTGAACTACACTTCGGAAAAATGCAAGCTTGCTGCTCCTTCAACACAATTTTTTTTTGATAATCAAGCCTTATTATTTGGTAGCAATAAAATTTTGGTTTTGTTTCAATACAACTTGTAATAACTGGAAAACCCAAATTTTTTATATTGAAAGCCAACGCAAGTTTTCTTTTAGTGCATGTGCACTTCGGAAAAATGCAAGCTTGCTGCTCCTTCAACACAATTTTTTTTTGATAATCAAGCCTTATTTTTTGGTAGCAATAAAATTTTGGTTTTGTTTTAATACAACTTGTAATAACTGGGAAAACCCAATTTTTTTTTATATTGAAAGCCAACGCAAGTTTTCTTTTAGTGCATGTGAATAAAAAAATATTTATTTTCGTACGAAAATGCATTTAATAAAAATCGAAAATTTGTTGTGTCGATCGAAAGATTTTCCTGATCAATACTAGTAGTTTGAATAGCAATTAACCATTCATCGATTAATGTTTCAGATGAGCCACATAATTATACTAATTTTGGAGATAAAACGACCTTGTTGTTAATCTGAAAAGTTTTTATCAATGTCCCTAGAAAGCATATAAACTCTTATAAATTCATTGTTCTATCTTTCATCAATTCGGTGTTCCGCAAAATTTTATAATTTGCATTCTAACTTAACTCTCAAAATTAGACGTACGAATAAAAAATTTATTGTACTAAGATTCTCCCTCAATAGGAATGACATGAATTTTGCGGTTGCTAACACATAACTGTCAATGATAATTTTCACTTTACATAACATTGAGCCATTAAATAATTCAGTCATAATTTAAGACATGCACTCAATCATCTAATTGCAGACGAATTTGTAAATGTCAGCAGATCTCTTTTAAAAATATCAATGAAACAATTACAAATATTTAAAGATGCCCACGTATTCTAAAGAATCAGATACACTCGTAGGTGTTTTTAAGATGAATTCCGAGAAAAACTTTGGCAAAGAGTAGGCAATAGTCTTCAACAATGACAATGTGAGCGACAGATTACATATTTCTGATTTTTTAAGCTGATGATAATTGTTTTATAACGACACCAGAGGAAGCAATAACTTTTCCCTTTAGGGACTTTCCCACGGTGATGGCCTTTAAATATAGTGTCTTGTTTTCCCTTTAGTACTTTTATCGTTTTGCAAACGATCGTACCTGTAATCGTTTTATTGGATTTGATGGCAATTAAATAGAGATTGTATGATATTCAGAAAGAAAAGTACCTATAAAAGTATTCTCGATAATACCTGTTTAGGCTTTAATTATATTCTACATGTATAACTAATTTTATGATAAAAATAAATTCTGTATTATTACCCTAAAGGATAGACTATGTATTAATATAAATGAGCCTGTAACTAACATGTAGTCTCAAATCAATACAGCATATAACTAATACTAGTGAGTCTAAATAACAGAGCGAACCAGTTCTTCGTACAAGTATATAAGAGTGCCGCCAATGTCGAGATATTGGCAACTGCGTTCTCCAAGCTTCTTCCCATCTAGTGGGTGCTTAACTGTAATCGTTATCACTCAAAGATGCCTTAGCTATATAAACAGGGAATGAAGCTAATATTTGGCTTGGTTATTCGCCGACACTGTTTGTAAATATGTTTTGAAATACAGTAGAATATAAAAATCGGAATTCCATAGACCATAACTGAGTGATACTCAATGCAGTTAAGTTTTTAGAACTTTCAGTAAAGCTCCAGATATCAACGAAGCCAAATATCGTATGCAATGCTACTGCTCCAAAACGCTTTTTTCACTTTAACTAATAATTATTTATACGTTATGCGAATGTGGAGTTTTTAATTAAAATTTAGTAGTGTAATAAAAAGTACTTAAAATCTGAATTATCATAATTATTATTAGTGAAAACTCGAAAAAATTGACAAAGCACAAAGCATTTCTGAAAAACATTTCTTGTGCAAAAATAAAATACTTAGTGCAAAATGTGTCTCAGAGAATTCTTAATTCCTAAAGTACAATAAAGAAAAAATCTAAAATTTTGTCAATTAAGCAGATTATCACAGAGCACTCATACTCTATAGAGGGAATCGTAGCCACTCTAACTAATACTGGTTTGGTAACACTGGAACCTGGAAGTGACAGCTGGCTGCATAAAAACAGATATCTATTTTTATTTGATTTTTTTTATTTGTTTATGACACATGAGTCAAATCCAGGTTATAAAGATTCGTATAAATGCAATATAAATAAAAGAAAGTAGTTAAATAAATTCAACGTTTAAATAGTTATTATAAAAGATAAACAAGTAGGTTTGTAACAGAATCTGTCACTCAGTCCGCTTCCACACAACATTTGTGTTGAACAGGAAAAAAGTCGCCAAACACTACATTAATTCTATTATAAACATTTACACGCCAAATTTGGTTAGGTTCATTTTTTTTATTTCGGAAATTCAATAATGGGAATATTTCTTATGATGTCACGCTGTCTATACTGCGATTTCATTAGTTGTTTTGTTTTCTTTGACAAAGTATTGAAGCAATCTTATTATTTCTTCAATAATTATTATCGTTTGAAAAATTAATTTATATTTAAAAGAATAAATAGGTAATTTTCCTCTCTTTTAATAAAACCAAAACATTTTTTATTAATATACAAACAAAGAATCTCTTGGTGAAATATATTTGACGTCATTTCAAACTGATTGATGTCGCAAAGATAAATTTCTTTTAATTTATTATTTCAAAAGAATTAAAGTTTCTCGAGTGATTGTTGCGAATGACAATGGTGATTTAATTCTAATAAAAATGGCTTATTATGCTTTTTAAATGAGCAGTAAATTTTGTAGTTTTTAACATTAGTAAAGTACTTCGAATTCGAAATTTTTTCTGAGATTTTCAATGTCTTCTAATTTCGATGCGCTGAATTTTTTGACGTATCACACTTGCCTGTAGCATTTGTAGCTTGGCCTATGAAAGTGGGTGACGGACGGACGGAGAGACAGACGGACTGAACGATTATAATACCTTCCACTTTTTACGTTATAAACGTAGTGTGGAAGTTAAAATTAGATGCTTTAGCCGGTGTGAATATATAGATATATGAAGCAGGATGAAACACATATTGGAATAAAAAAGCATACAATAAGTCATTTAGATTTTGATACACCATTTGTGTTTCGTTATCGATAGTGAGAAGAAATGCAAATAGCTAAACAATGCACTTTGAAAATAGAAAAAGAAACGCAATCTGCCAGACGTCAGACACTGATCGGCCATCCATTTACGAACATCGAACCTCTTGTTGAACTACTTCCTTTGATAACAAAACCGCAATTGAGAAAAGCGAAAAATATCCCCAAATAAATGGGAATCTCTTAAGAAATCCCTACTTCCGAACTTCTTTCCATAGGTGTAACCTAATTTGGCGAATCATCTCTCTTTTAGTGTTTAAATATATTTTTGCTTTTTGATGTATTTTGCTAGCATTATTCTACAGCGCGTCCCAAAAGTTTATAGACAGCTGTTTTTTTCAAGTTAAAGAGAAGAATAAGCGAGTGTGAATGACGAAATAATTTATGCAAATATCTAAGAGAGTATTTCAAATAATAAAACGCTCAAACAACTGTGAGAGATCATAAATTTATTTTTAAAAAATAAAAACGAAAAAATGCTGTCCCAAAAGTTTATGGACAAAAGGTGTTAAGAGCTGTTTTTATTAATGAAAATATAAATTTGCATATTCTATTATTTGTACACGTGACGTAATAGCTTCCTGAGATAAAAACTAGTGGGTTGTTCCTTTTTTGATTCATTGCAAAGATGCCTGCCAACGTGAAATTTACGAAAAATGAAATTTTACAAATTCATCGTTTAAAAGCTCGTGGATGAAGTTGTAGATATTTCTAGAAGAATTAAGCGTAGCAAAGCTGGAATTTATCAAATCCTAGCGAAAGGTGACATTTTCGAACCAAAATCTCGTCCTGGAAGGCCAAAAAAGACAACAAAGAGGCAAGACAGATAAATTGTGAGACTTGTTTCGACCGAAAATTTGTCTGTACGATCTACAGCCAAAGAAATTACAGCTTCAGTATCAAAATCTACAGTCCACCGAAGGCTAAAAGCAAGTAAGTTTTTAAAATATCATAAAATGCGACGCACGCCAAAGCTTACAAAACGCCATAAGGATGCTCGAGTTAAGTGGGCAAGAATTACATGCATTACAAAGACAAATGGCTAAGTGTGGTTTTCAGTGACGAAAAAAAGTTAATTTAGATGGCCCCGATGGATGGAAGTACTATTGGCACGATCTTCGGAAGGAACCAAGGTCCTTTTTAAGCAGGCAACAAAGAGGGGGTTCAGTAATGGTGTGGGGAGCCTTCTCCTTCAACGGAACAACTGATATTGTTTTTTGAAAGGTCGGCAATTTTCTGATGATTATCAAGGAACTCTTGAAGCTCACTTACTTCCATTTGGGGAGTTGCTAGGGGGAAATAAATGGGAATATCAACAAGACAACTGCTCCATTCATGTGTCTAACTCCACTATGCAGTGGTTTAGACGCCACAATGTTAAAGTTATGGAGTGGCCAGCTTTAAGTCCTGACCTGAACCCTATAGAGAACCTCTGGGGAATACTTTCGAGTGACGTTTATGCAAATGGGCGCCAATTTGCAACAGTTCAAGATCTAACGATGAAAATTGAACAAAGTTGGTTTAATTTGAAGCTCGAATTCTCCAAACTCTTGTTTAAGTATACCTGATCGAGTTTTTCAAGTGATAATGAAGAACGGTTTAAAAATTTGAACAATAGTGCAAAATTAAATGGAAAAATTGACTTGTCTATAAACTTTTGGGACAACCAAATTTTAATTTTTTTCATTTTCACTAAATCTGTGATGTTGTTATGTTATTTGTGTACAGTACTAATATTGTATTGATATTTTTGATAATTAAAAATTCTTGCGAAACGTTTTCCTATTATAAAATTCAAAAAACACAGCAGTCCATAAACTTTTGGGACGCGCTGTATTTATCGTGCACTTTAGGAAAAAACCTCTACGCTAATAACTGTATAACTCAAAAGTATAACTTTAAAATATGTTCAACAATTTTGTGATGTTGAAATACATTATTTTTTGGTGCAAATTATGGATGAATACTAATTTATTTTCAAGATTGCTAGACAATGTTAATAACTATTTTTGACAATAGAGAAGTAGGAAGTAGGAAGAAAATTATTTTGAAAGTAAATTGGTTTGCTTGTACAAAAAATATTTTCATCATCAGGCTACTCAAGTTACAGTAAAAGAATTTTCATAAAATTTTGACAAAAATATCACTATTTTTCATAGAATTTCAAAGTTTAAATTATTTTGATATTTGTCGAACTATGTAAGATTTTTGATGCTTCTATGTTCCAAAAAAATTATATTTCTAGAGAAAGCTGTCTTTTACTTGTTTTATTTAAGGTCTGAAATATGCAAAATACTTAACAAAAAATGGTACAAGAAAAATTATTATAAGGACAAGGACTT
The DNA here is from genome assembly GCA_019343175.1 of Oedothorax gibbosus. Classification (NCBI taxonomy): domain Eukaryota; kingdom Metazoa; phylum Arthropoda; class Arachnida; order Araneae; family Linyphiidae; genus Oedothorax; species Oedothorax gibbosus. Next base: position 24,934,376 of record CM033272.1, on the reverse strand, counting down.
TAAACATGATTAAAAACATTTTTAAATGTTATTTAACACATCATTGGCGATCTAATGCCACCTCGTTTCATAGCAACCCTGCTTCCATATAGTCCGTCTCCTCTCTCCGATCTTCTCCACAAAATGACTTCGACCACACTCCACGCACGGCGGATCGTCTGCAAACCAAATTATCGTCTGCCACGATGACCCCACAAGGGCGCACCCAGCAGACGACCCTCAGCCCCACACTCGTCCGAATCGTCTGCGTCACCCTCACCTTCGTTTCATTGGGGTGCGCCCTGCTAGGGCTGGGCCTCACCTGTTTTTTCTTCGAATCGTCTGCTCCGTGCCCGGATCGTCTGACGGTCGGGGCTTTCGGGGTCGCAGGGGGGCTGCTGGGCTTGAGCCTCATCCTCTTTGTTGTCGTCTGCAGAAAGAAGAATCGTCTGAATAAAGAGACTCTCTTGGAAGATCTGCCTCTAGGGGTGATTGGTGGGGCGCAGTATAAAAAGAAGATGTCGGGGGATGCCCCTCCGAAATTGTCGTCTGCGGATTTGGAGGAAGCTCCCCAGGCAATTTCGAATGATGGGGAGGAGCACTTTGATATGACACAGGTAAGCCCCTAACCATGGATAAACTCTTTTTTTAATGAGAATATTGTTGGGTTCTATTCTTTCTTATAGCCATATGCACTCTTGGAATAAGTCATATATATCACACCGATTGCATTAAAAAAAATTGGTTAATTTTCTCAAAATGGGTGATTTTTTCAAATTTATGTGTCTTTTTGATATATTTTTTAAAGAAATTTATTTTTATTATTTAAGGATTTATTTATTTAAAATACTCAGAGGGAAAAAATTTATGCATATCTATCCCCTATTACTATTATAAAACGATACCAAAACAATATAAACTATAAAAAAACAATATGCCGTCTCCTTCTCCAACATACATTTCTTACATACACCTCACAACAAATTTAATACAACATAAATGCTTCACAGAGATAAACTCGTCCGCATTATAACATAATATGATTGTATGATATCAAATGGTAAATATATTTTGTTATTTTTACAGTTTCACACTCAGAAAAAACTCGTGTTGACCTTCAATACAAAATATTGTGCTTTTCCAGTTATTGCAAGTTGTGTTGAAACAATAACAAAAATTGTATTGCGACCAAATAATAATGCATGGTTAGCACGACAATTATGGTGAAGGCCGCATGTATTCTTCCAAAATGTAGTTTAGTATCTACTCTTTAATGCCTCAAATAAATAGCTACACTAAAACTTAAAAACATATATATTACTTTACTTTAAAAGGACTGATATAATTTTGTTATAGCTATATTAGAAAACAACATAGTTTACATATATTTGTCAACCACGCAACTATTTTTATTTATTTATATATTTTTATTATTCACATAATAATCGTCTTCCCTTGCGATCGTCAGTTGTGTTAAACAACACAAATTCATATGCGTAAGTCATTTAACACAATTCTTGTATTGAAACAACACAATATTGCAATGTTGCCATTTTTGCACAAAACTTGTGTTACACTTGTTCTATTAGAACACAAGTTTTTTGTGAGTGTATATTGTGTCCCTAACTTTTACATAAGTAATTAATATCCCAGAAACAAAATGTATCCATAAAAAGAATAAAAGGCTGGAAATTGTTAAAAAGGTAACTTCCAGTGAACAAGAAACACCTATTCTTGCTGTAGAGAATTATTTAGTGTCAGAATATTTCTCCTTTTAGGGTTATTAAACATTTATTTATCTCTGATATTTTGTGTGTGATTTTATCGAATGACCCTAATTACTGTACTCTGTTATTATCTTCCAGGGAGTTAAATTTTTCTGTTTAAATTGTAGTAACATACATTTATGAACTATGAATAGTTTTTAATTCGTTAGGCCTTTATCTTTGTAATTCCTCTCCCCTTATAGAATGTTGTCAATGAACAGCAAAAGCAACAAAATAAGTAGAAAATAATTTAATATTCTAAAATAATTTCACAAAGGCAAGATAAAATCTAATTTAGTGTTTTCTTAAGGGGATTCAAGTCATTGGACAGTCATTACAAAACGAGAACATTTTACCAAATCTAAACTTTTGAAAATATGAACCCTTTATAACAAGTGCTGAATAGTGTTTCATTTGAATTTCACAGATTAATTAATTTTAAAATAAATATTTCATAACAACAGCACATATCTATAGTTTTCCTACTGTCAAGTAGAGCTCAAATTGTGTTATTATGTAGGGTCAGCCTTAAAAAAATCGAGCTTTAGGTTTTACGATTTAAAACAGCTTTAAAAACATAAAAAAGGGCACACAGACCATTCAATAAACTGATTTAAATTGTTTGACAATGCGGTTTCTACCCCAATTTTTTAATGGTAGTCTGTAGTTTAATCTTAACAAGAAACATGTCTGAGGTTTTCGTGATTTTCCCCTACTTAGAAAAAATGAAGAAAGATTAAATTTTATCGCAAAAGTTATCTGATATCTTGAGTTATTTCGAAACTTTAAAGTCAGACTGCCAACATCTTTGTTTGTGATCCTTAAGTAATTATGTTTTTCTTCAAAAAATAAAATAGCAAATTGAGATATAAAAAATGTCTTCTTTATTTTAATATACTGTTAGTATTCTTATCTACAAAACAATGTTTTTTATTCAAATCTTAAAGTTCATTCATCAAACAATCAACTCTAAGGTATAATCATGAAGAAACTGAATTGTTATTTATGGAGAACTTCGTGATATTCAAGATTTTAAGATACCTATTAATTTTTGGATATATTTTCGGCCTACACCTACATCCTTTTGTATTTTTTTATTAACAACATTATTTTTTATTTTAGTTATAAAAGTGAGGCAATTATATTTAAAGAAAGCCCCGATGAAACTTATACGTCAATTCTCATTGTAAACAATACTTGCTTGGCAAGAAAAAAAATCACGATTCAATCCGGTTAAAAATATGTTCAATTTCAAGGGATCTGCCATTGAGATGTAACTAAAAATACGGTTTTAAGTGTGTTTAGAAACATATTGAAAGAAATTTAAAAGTATAGGATAGAAAAAAACCGTTATTTTGTAAAAAAAAAACCAATATAAATTACAGCCACCTCATTTTTTTAAGTTTTTTAATTTCGATACAAAGTAGATTTGTGAACTTTTAAATAGAAATACATAATCGTATTATTTTCTGAACAATTTACATTATCGAGGAATCCTATATTATTCAATATTTTTAAATGTAGCAAATATTAAATAAATATTTGATATAATACGTTAAAAAAGTTTTAAGTTAACAACATTTTATTCAGTAGTTAATGAAATTCGGTTTATGTTGGTAGAAGGAACCTCTTACTGCATAATAAAACTTTAAATCGTTTCAAATAATTTTAGTTGATTTTTAATTATAATTGATTGTGTTTTTTTAAACTTTTTTTTGTACCGATTATTTAGATTGTCTGTGGATTTAAGTTGATAACTTATACATAATTGTTAAAACTTTGGATGTAAAATTTATGTTTATGCAATAAGAACTATGAGGTTTCAGAAAATAGAAAATTATGTTACATTAAGATAAGGGAGACTAGGGAGCCTTGGCCATAAGGGAGACTTGGCCCACCTTTAAATTTTAGTATTTAAAAATATTTTAGAATTTTCGCAATAGTTGGTACTCAAAGCTACTGTTGTCAGCAGATAGCCACCTTAGTTTTATTGAGCTACTTTTTAGCATTGAGGATAAAATAAAAAAAGAAAGTTTCTCACCCCAAAAAGTAAACATTTTAGACATATTATGTAAGATTTTTTTCAGAAAAACCAATTCAATTAAGTTTAAGTACATGGTATTTTTAAAATACTGTTATATTAAGGTTTTATTTAAGCTATAAAATTTGTGCAAAGAAGTAGGCTTCAAAGCACCATGTACCATTCTTTACGAAATGGCTAGGTGGTAAGGGTTGGCCATTGGACCAATGCTCCCTAAGTGAACTAGTTATGACACAATGTTTATCAAATACACGGTTAATAATAACGTATGATTATAACTTTATGAAGGTAATAGATTGATTATTAGTATTTGTACTTGTTTAGAATAAAACGAAAACCTCAACTAAATCAAACTTATCATTTATGACCAAATAGCAAACTTTTTCTGCAAAAACTATATAAGTTATTAATTCAAGTATAATAATACTCCAGATTGATATTAAGATATTATCAGATTTTTTCTTTATAGGGGGAGAGGGGACAAACGAGTAGCTTTGAAAGTGAGCTTTGACTTTGACTTTTACAGTTTGTGCCGTTAAAATAAAAAAAAATTCAAACTGAGGCTTATATCTTGTGCATTTTAATGTGTGTACAAACTGAATAAAATATATTTAACATAAATATAAAAAAATTATTTGTTATGGACAATATTAGAATTTTTAATTCATACAATACTAGAAAAATGTATTACTCTAAATATTACGGTAAACATGATTTTTAAATGAGTTCCAGAGTGTTGAATTATAATATAATTTTTTTTTACATTTAATGCTTACAAAATTAATTTGAAATATTTATTATTTTGCCCTTTAAAATTAGATATTTTTGCATGGGCCAAGTCTCCCTTATTAAGGGAGATTTGTTATGTAAGTTTTTAAGTTTTAAAAAACAATATATTTAAAAAAGAAAAAATGCATTATTTATATTATCATTATTATATACTTGTTGCCAATAAAATTTCCTTCAATATGTGCTATTACATGAAACTTTTAGTGCACAAATAAAAATTATAAAAATAAAATTCTAAAAGCATGGCCAAGGCTCCCCATGCTTCCTTACATAGTAAAAAAAATAATAGTAAAAAAACTGAATTTTGGGGAAAAAAATCATAATTTATTGTTATGAAAATTATACTTTAATTAATGATGCTTACAAAACTCTAATACATTTCTTTAATTGAATAGGCAAGTTCCATGTCATATTTATTTGTTTTATTGAATTTCCACTGTCAGCAACAGTTACATCAGTATAGTGTTTTCTTTTTTGTTCCTTCTGGAATTACATTTGTTTTGGTGATAATTTGATAAAATGATTTCAATTAAAAAAATATATTTTAATTGCTAAATAATTTTGGAAAGTGTATGTTTTCATAGCGATTTCTTTTGATTTTTTTCTTATTGTTCGTTTCGACTTGGTTTTCTTATTGTTATTTTCACGTTCTGTAATTTATTTTACTGTAATCTGTGGAATAGTTTTATCTAAATACTAAAAAAAATACAAAATATAAAATATCCAAAATGCTAAAACAACCAATGAAATTGCGGAAAGGCAAGAATGAAAATTGGAAACTTACGTCATCTGAAACAAATCATTTACTCCACACATTTTACAAACAATTCATTTATGCAATTTGTTTATCACGATTTTTAAAACACATCACTAACAATTACAGAAAGTCCCAAAGTTTAAAAAAATTCGCAGCACAAGTCAAATGTTTCTCCAACCTTCAAAAAAAATGAAACAGTTTCTTAAAAGAAACAACGTAACACGTGTGTTTTACCGAAATAGCTTACTCTACAGAGAAAAAAATAGAACCTAACGTCCACAGATACAATTTACGATCCGATGACCAACCAAATTGCAACAAGCTATTTTTTGTATGCGTAATTTACGGTTTCTGAGTCACTAATATCACGTGGGTTGGCGGATTCTTTAACAGCGACACTCGTTGACCTTTGTGTTCGGTGTGAAAATATCTGTAAAGGAGGAGCGCGATAAACCACAGCAATTGTCGCGAAGGTGGGGACAAGATATAATTGGAGCACTTGATGTAAATAATCGCCAACTACCCTTTCGAACATTAATGCTTCAATTTTTCTGAAAATATTGATACTTATCCATTTACACTATACATAGACGATGTTTTAAAATTTCGCGAAAAGCACTAAGTTTCATTTTACTCTGCATTTAATGACGTATTCGAGTATTCGGACTTTATGAACACTGTTGAAACTGAAGGTGACATTTGGACAACCCGTCAGCGGAACCTCTAGGCGTGTCAGAATGGCACCTCTAGAAGTACTGCTAGCGATTCACAAGCCCACGATTCCTAGACCCAATGCTATGCAAAGCCTGGTGGCGCCAAATGGCACCGAATGTTCACCCCGGGGTGAAAAAAGGCCCTCATTTGTCACATGCAGTTATAACAGTGTACGTGCAACATGGACTTCCAAATTTTATTTAACTTACAAAAGAACAATTTAAAGAAGTAATATTTTATTATGCTTAGTGAAAATTAATATTGAAGTATTTTATTAAAAAATTATTATTTTATTTTTTCTTTAGTAACTTGAAAAAATTGATTAGCAGTTCGAGGTTTTTTGGAATCAGTACTAATCAGTCGATTGACTAAACACGAGCCTAAGACTTCGGAAATACAATATACATATATAATTACTGGATTATGAATTTTAATAAGTTGCTACAAATTTAAGTAATTAAAATTGTGAAGTATATCACTATAAATGATAATATATTTGCGTACTAAAGATTTTCTCACTGACATTCAACAAATTGGGTTGACTGCGAGTACAGTTTCTTTATTAACTAGCAACACTTTCCATTTGAAAGGTCTAGTTGCAAAATTACCATTCTCCTGAAGTTTAGCTAAGGTAAAAGATACCCTACTTTGAGGAACCAAAAATACATAAAATATTACTTATTGCTCACATTTTTGTTAAATGTCCCATCAAGAATTAAACGATATACCACATTTAGCAAGATACGGAAAGTTAACATCCGTCTGTTTTCGTTTCTTCCACTGACCCCCCCCCCCCCCCCTTATATCTTGCTCATGTACAAAAAATCTTATTCTATGACCTAAACACCATAAGAAGGCAACTAATATATGAAACCAAACAATCTCTGTTCGCAGCATGATCTAAATAGTGTGGCCTCACATAAATTGCACTATTTGCTCAGGTGCCTCCACAGCGTCTTCTAGTAGCAGCTCGGTCATGTGAAAAAATAGAACTACATTATCTCTCGCATGTTATCACTAAAGTCGAATGTTCTTTAATTGTCTTTAGTTCACTAGTTTTCTTAGTTTCTAGTTAAAAAGCGTGACCATTTCGTTGTTCTTTGATAAAAAAATTTCTACCGATCCCCTCTTTGAAATATTTATCAATATTGGAGAAAATTATTTTAAATATATTGATAGCGGTGATGTCCGAAGTCCGGTGTATTTCAACTAGCACCGTCGACTATCGACTTTTAACATTGAAAGCACAAAATTTCTATGTGATTTAAAAAAAATATTTCGGCCATTCACCGCACCAATTGAACTATATTATCATATTCAGGTTGTGAGTTTGTATAGAAATTCCAGTAAAAACCAACTAAAACTCAAGATTTATCAATTGCCGTTTCCTTTTAAAATTATATATATACCTACTTGTATAGATGGTGGAAATCTAAAATTGTTTTTTTTTGTTAGTACTGTGATTATCATGTTTAATAAATAAGATTAACTGATTACTTAAACATAAACTACCAGTTGAAATATTTCACTTGTCAAAAGATTGAACAACTATGAAGTCCACACCTAAGTTGGTAAACAATGCGTTCTAAACATGCATCAAGTATATATTTAATTAACATCAAAACTAGATATAATTTATAAGTTGACTTTTTTTGTAAAATAACTTATTATAACCTTATTTTTCAAAGAACGGTTAAAGAAAACAACAACCCTCAGAAAGTAACATGTATTTGTCACTCAATATTTCTTCTAAGTAAAGAAGTTGCCTCACATTTCCGGTCCTTTATTACACATGTATTGATCCAATGGGCAAAAGAACACGACTTGCTTTGCATAAATGCTAATTGATCACAAGAAAAGACCAAACTTGTCTAATTGCCTTGACTGATATCATATGGGTTCTAAGAAAGTTTTTATCAGTGTTGGGATTTAAATACATTTTATTACGTTAATGGTTATCTTTATTTTAAAATAGGTGGTAAATTTAAACAAAATATTTTATAGTTATAAAACTACATGATTTTTGCATAAATCGTTGTCAACACACAAAATAAAGTATCCCTTTGAGTCTGATGCATTACACTTAGGGAAAAAAATGATGTGTCCTTTATTATATCTATAGACATCGCAACTTTTTCTGACAATTATTTTCCATTGATTTTCCAGCTTGCCTGTTGTCACGAAAAGCCAATCGTCGTTTTTTCGAAACTTATAAAGATTATGCTTAATCTTAATCTAGAATTTTAAGAGTTTTTTTCTCTCAAAAATTTCCATTTTTAAATTATAATAAATGATGTTGGGAATTTTCAAAATATGCGTACAAATTTTAAAAGTGTAACTTGATTTTTAATGAGTTATTTAAATTTTTATATGGAAAAGTAGCAAAAAAACAAAAAAAAATTACTTTTTAAACTTGTATTACAATTTTGTTATTTTCTTCTTTTGTGCTCATTTTCCCCTGCGGTTAGAATTCTAAAATTTTTTTAATGAATTTTTAGTCCTATATAATTTTTAAGGCATATGCTGATAATTATTTTCTTAATAAATATGCATTCACAATTTATTATTAAGAGTATTACTAAAAAATTTCTGAAATTGGAAATTTTCATTTACTAAAACTTTTTATGCATTTATAAATAATTATTTGTATAAATAAATTTCCTATATGGGTTGTATTAAATGTAGATGTCGAATTTTATGCATACTAGTTTCAATATCTAGAAGGAATAAAAAGGTTTATAACAGCAACTTTCACCTAGAGCCGCTTCCACACACGATACATGAATTCTAGAAACAAAATTGACAAACATAGATTTGGTTTTAACATAAACAGTTAATCGCCATAATTGATTGGTTTCATTAGTTTTCTTTTGCCAATTCAATAAATATTCTTTACTGTTTGGTAAATTAATTTGCAAGTTCGAAGAAAAAAAATCGATTAATCTCTTGTTCTCGCTGCTTTTCTAGTAATAATAACAATTTCTGAGCTGTTTTTATATTGTTTTAAGAGATAACCAGAAAATATTTTTAATATATATAATACTAGAAAAATAAGGTAACAAAAATACTAATGTGTTATAAAATAATCGGATTGTGATAGCAATTGAAATTATAGGCTTTGAAGTGCATGTACTAGAAAATAGGTCCTGTCTGCTGCTTATCTATCAGCATGCTGAAGAGGCACGTTTAGGGGAAAATATGACGTTTCCTTGAAACAACATTTTAACCTTTTTAAGAAATATTTTTCATTTATTTAAAGATTTGTTATTACATTAATTCTTATAATTTAAAGAATTTGTTTTTACTGATATCGACATTTTGAGGTTATTATGCTATTTTGCGAATAAATCCCATAAATTTAATTTAATTTATTAGTTATACTACAGGGTGAGGCAAATAAAAGCGGCCCCGGTCTAGAGATAGGAATACGTTGAAATGCTTGGCGCGAAAAACTCTTGAAGCCGCCTGAAAGCTTTCAAGTGGAAATAAAAAATTATTCAAGTGTACAATGGTTTCACTTGACAAACTTGTGTTTGCATTGGTTGGATTGGATAGCATCACATTAGAGCTACTCATGGACTATTGGCTAGTTCAGATCGTGGTGTGTATTGTATGGAGACGGCTTCTTATGCAATTTTGTTTTCTTGCAATCAATTTAGAATGTTTTGTAGTAACAAAAACAAAAAGGTCCGATTCTCTACGATAAATAACAACCGAAATAATCACCAGTGGGAACTTTTTTTGATAAGAGCTCTACAAACCATGTTTATATTTCATTTCAACTAGCTTTTCAAACCATAGCGTAGTTGCCGGCAAATAAGTGGCCAAGCGTTTGTTTGGGCTTGATATTGAAGCGATCAATGGCTTCATGTTAGCAAACCTGTTTTTGTATTGGTTTTTGACTTGGCAACATTTCTGTCGTATTCTTATCTCCACATTGGGGCCGCTTTTATTTGCTTCACCCTGTATTTACCGATTTCTTTGAAAATTTATATTTGAACGCTTTTTTCTTTTCATAATATTTATGCCATGCATCACGCATGTCAAAAACATCGGATATACGGATCGGCTAACTCCAACAAAAGTTAGTAGCCATAACTTGCAAGTTCACTGCTGAACACCTAAGTTTCGCCTCCTCATTCGCCTGGTATTAATTAGTTTATACCCAAATACTATATTCTCAGTTTAGTAAATGCGTATTGTATTAAGTAGATAGAAATTTTAATTGTAATTATTCACTTTGATTTTTGGAATATTAAATTCAATACAGAATAAAAAAATCATTGAAATATTTCTATTATATTTTAGACCGAGCTTTTTTTTATTGCGGTTGAAAATAAATACTTATTCCGTATTCTGTTTGATATTTTTTACCTCATAGCTAACCGCATATCTATAACGAAACAAATATTATTAGGCTCCAACGGGCTACATTTTCGACAACTTATAATATGCATATCAATGAGCTAAATGTAGTGAATTGACAGGAAAAGTACTACGTCATCAATTACCGTAATTAAATACGCCACACGTAACACTGATAGGTATCATGTGTGTTTGATATTTCGTCACCTATATAGAAAAGAATTTATGTAAACATTTTCTAGTTTGAAATAGGGTTTCAGTTATAGTAGGTACGAGGTAACGAGAGTTAAGTTAAATATCGGGCCTATATTTTCCTACGTTTTCTTTTCACTCACTTTTTTTATTTTTAAGCAAAACAGGATATTGTTTTCAGGATATATTCCGTGCACTTTTATCTAGAAACTAGTATTATTGCTATAACAAAATGTAAATATAGGTTTTGGCAGCAAATTATTAAATGAAAGCATGTTGAGCTGGAAAACGTGCCCCGTACAAGCCTGCCAAAAATGCATGGGACAACTTTTAAAATTATTCAATTATTCATTCGAATAAATGGAACACACGCAAAATTCTTTTTCCCCATTTTTGTTACTTTTATGCACGTTTTATTGTAAACTAAAATAACCAAGAAATGTATGGCAAGCAAATATATAAATATTGTTAAAAATACCAGTTTCTCATACCAAAACTTAAATTTAACAACTTTTAATAATGGTCATTATCATCTGGATTACTATAACTTGTGTGCAATCACTAAAATGTGTAACCTACCCTGTTGTCTTCATAGTTTGGTGCTCGTTGTTAGAGTTGGCCTAAATTATGAATAGATTGAAAAAAAAATCCTTTTTCATATGCACTAAAAGTTTAGTGCGATTGCTTCCCAATTTTTTTATGCCACCCAATTGGTTTCAAAATTTAGTCCAACATAGCACATTATTTTAACTGACAATTAATTTAAAACTTACGCAAACTCTCATGTTAATAGATTGAAATTGACAAAGAAAAAAAAACATATATGGATATTCGTAAAATATGAAACACACAAATTCTTAAAATTTAAATTTCATTCATTTTTATGAAAGAGGAAAAGACCAAACAAAAAACTCAGTTTTTAAAAAAAGTATTCTTATTTCTGTGTTAGTCCTACAAAATATATCTCGCCTCATCTCGTTTATTATTTTTTTCCGTTATCCTTCTCACGCTCTCTTTTCTTCCATTGACCCTCGGGTTAAGTGCCGATTTCTCTTTACTTTTTGTTTCCTGTGATGATGAGTGTCTCTCCGCTGTCTCCTAATCTTTTAAACATGGACTCAAAGATAAAATTGTGTGTTGTTTGCGGTAGGGACTATTGCACTATTGGAGAGTTATCAAGATGTACACTTAGGATACTAGATTCTTTTTAATGTTGATTATTTAGGGGTTTTTTTGGGGGGGGGGGGAGGGTAGAAAAAGAGGGTGAAAATATGATAATTTATGATTATTTGATTATCTAACCCTCCAAACAACTGCCGATTTCTCCACACCATGCTATTTAGCCGCTATTAATTTCATTAATGGAGGATATTGCTGAAAGATTTTACTAGTTGATTGTTTTTACTGACTTCAATGATAAATTGCGATACATTTTCTGAAATATATCATGACATAATGATAGCTATGTTTTTTAAGAATATTATTTCTTTACTTTCAGCTATCTGATCACAGGATGAAAATAACAATCGAATCATCGTATAAGTTTTTAAACTTAAAAAAAAAAAGTTTCATACTTCAAAGTATTTTTTTTTTGTGGTGTAAATTCTGACGTTGTAAATTTTTGTTTCAAGTTGAGACTTTCTTAATTAGTCATTCTTTTTGTACAAAATTTCAGAAACAAGATCATGTATAATGATGCCAATGGTTATGTAGTAAAAATACATGTAAGGATACTTGTCCCAGGAATCGTTTAGGAATAGCTTTCCAAGTTATGATTGCTGTACAAATGCATTTAGCAATTTTAATTGATTTTTGTTTAGTTTTTATGTTAGTATAGATGTCCTAACAATATAAATAAAGAATGAGGGTACTAATCCCAGTGGCTCTTCCATACGATATTTTGAAGAAGGAAAAAAAATAATAATTATGGATATCTCACGTCATACAGTAACCGAACCAAAGCAAGTTTTTAATGCAAAAGAAGATTCACTGCTAAACTGTTAAGAATTTATGTCTCTCTGAATCATGTTTTGCCACTAAAATGACTACCAAGTTTGGCTAAGACTGAAAAACGTTCATAAAATTGGGACAAAGAAAAAGCTATTTTTAATTTTTACTGCGAATCTTTATGAGTAGACATTCAGAATTGTCAAAAGCATATGGTTGTTTTTACAAAAAGTGCATAATTGCTGTCTATTATTTAGTGAAAAATAAAAGTTAAATTTTTAGCATTTTTTTTCAAAAATAGATAAGTTAGAATGTTTAAAATAATATGCAGCATTCCGTCATGAATTTTAAACAGAGATTTTCATTTATACGAGTATTAATTTGGACAGTAACGGTAAAAGTAACATATACCCTTCTGTACACTTGGATTAAGACTTAGGAATTAAGACTTGGGAACACTACAACAGTATTTTTTTTGAACCATGCAAAAGTATGTTATATTTGACACGATAAAAAAAACTTATAAATCACAACAAAATAAATTTAAAACAGGGACTCTTGTGTAGATAAAAAATTATTCTAACATTTCTAGTCATTTTTATCTATTTTTTTATGGAGTTTATAATTTCTTTTGAAGTTTAAAGTAAGAACTAAACTGCTGTTGTTCAAATTCGAAATAACTTCCTTTGCTAAAATCACCTATAAACATATTCTGTACTGAATATCGGTTGGGCACATGACCAGTTTTATACAAGAAGATAGTAGTAACCAAAAACTCGGAGACAATATTTCTGACTCAAAATAAATACATAGAGTTCTTTTAATTTTCACAAAGAATTATTTCATAAACTAAATTATTAAGTTTAAGTTGATAAGTTTGTATTTTTTTAGTAACATTTAAAAATGTTCCAGAAAGTCAGTACATAACATGGGGACAAATAACAAGAAGGGACATTTTGAGTATTGAAATGTATGTTTGAAGTAATATTTAGATCTATTTTCTTGTATTATATCTATTTTAACGTATATATCTATTCATTCCTTTCAAATGACAATTTAACCACATAAATTCTGTTGAGTAAAATTTATTTAGATTACGATTTTTATATTATTTTTTATTCATAGATTAAAATATATTTTATGGAAATTAATAAACAATTTTCTTTCAGAAATCTGCTGACGTATCTTATTGGATCCAGCAACAGAAGTCAGAAGTTCCTTCAACATCATCTAGTTTCCCCCTCGACCATACAGATGGCGCCACCCACCATCAATCAGAAAATGAAGATGACGGAGAAATGACTGCTTTATGACTGTCAAAAGTTTAAAATATTACAAAGGATCTCATGCATGTGAAATGTACATTTATTTCCCCATATTTCAAGAATGTGAAGAATGTTTATTATAAGTTCATGTTATACAGGAGTACATTTTATTTATACTTTTATTTGAACGATTTTCGATTGTGTTAAAAAGATTATCATGTCATCATTTCATGTATCTCATATTGAAATAAAATATTTTATTATTATTATAAGAGTTCCAAGCGTTTTTAAACATTTTATGCTTTATTTTTCGAGTGTCACTCTATGAAAAAATTATTTTTGTTAAAACTTATTTTTTTGAAATGATGTGAGCATTTGTTTAGGTTATTAATGAAAACAAATTAATCGTTTGGGGGACTATTTACTGATTGATTTAATATGAATTTTTTAAAGAGTGCATTGAAAGGATTTTAATTTTTTTTAAACCTATTTTCTGCTAAGAGTTTTCACAAAATAACAAGAGCCCACTCGAATATATGGACCTAAACGTTTATATTTCTTTAAAAGTAAAATATAACCTCTTGTATGAAAAGTTTTAAGTTTGTTAAAATCGTTTAGAGTATTGCAAGTATAAAAATACACTTTTAAGATACACAATTAAAAATATCACGTTAATGTAAATTGGAAATTGTGTAAGTTCTTTAATTGTGTAAGTTACTTTTCGCCCGATCAAAATTATAGTGCTGCCATCTACAAAAACAAATTAGTACTAAATTCAAAACAATTTTCTAATAATGGTGTAAGGTGTAAGTAAAGCACTTTTCTAATTTTAAGCAATGGAATATGTTTAGCTTGGCAAAAGTTTTGTTTTTTTAAATACTTTTTCAGATTTGCCTGTTTTTGGAAAATCCAAGTTTGGACATTGAGTGTTTCATTAATTTAGACTTTCAAATACCAGCGACGGTGGTGCTGCCATCTATTTTACAGAATTAAGCCAATGACTAATGCCTATATATATTTTTTTAAGAAATGAAAGATTAGAAATAGAGGACTTAAATTTAGTTATAATGAAACTATTGTTTTGTAACTTTATTCTTGGAAAATTGTATTTTTCTTAGAATTTGTATTTTCTTAGAAAAAATATTCTTTATATTACTTACAATGGTATAAATGCAGTGATGCAGATGATGCAGTAACTTGAATGGACAACGAATGAATACTTCAATGTTACAACATTAAAAGTCGATGCAATTACAGTCGTTTCAATAAACCGTTCTATAACCGTTTCACACCAATAAATGTTTTTAAATTTTCCATTAACGATTCAGTATGGGTACTTAAATATCCTATAAACATGGTGAATAATAAAAACAATAAAGATTAAAACTTTTATTTTATTTTCGCATATAGAGGTTTCGGTTTTATCAGAAAGTACCCAATCAGCCAAATGATCGCCGTCAAACCACATAAAAATCCAATTCCATAAAACAAATATGTATACGTCCCAATGTCATCTCGAAGATAACCTGAAAGAATTGAAAAATCATTATATTATAAGATACATACATCATAAATTTATTAAAAGCAGTTGCCTTAAAATACTTCTAATAGCTTTAAATAAGATACAAACTAGTTATCAATACCGAAAAACTTGTGCTAAATAACATTTTGCGCGTGTTTCATATAGTTTTTTTAAGATTGATGACAATCAGTTTTAACTGCATGACACAATATGTAAAAGTAATGAAATATATTTTTTAATATTATATAAATTTTTAGTCTAAATTATTAAAGGAAATTTGGAATGGAACTTAGGCTTATTTTTTTCTACTTTTGACGTTTAACAAATGCTAGTGGTAATTGTATTCAGGGCTGTGAAAGTGAGTATCGGACGGACTAACAGCGGACACAATCAACAACAGGAGATACTTAAAATGTATTCAAAAACACAGAAAACATAAAAGTGTTTGAATTCAAAAGTCACTTTAAACTGACAAGTAGTTAAGGGCAACTCTTCACACAAAAAAAACAAAAAATATTCTTTTAATTTGTATAATTTCTATTAGTTTATTAATAGGTATAGTCAGCACCATAGACCTTATGAATTAATTTTCTAATTCTAACATCTGCTAAAGTATTTCTTTGCTATGTTAGCCTTTTCCACCAGGAATGAGAATCGTCATAATATCAAAATAAAACAAATTTTCAGTAAAAATATCATCTTTTTTTTTTTCAATTATTCAGCTCTGAAGTTTTAAAATGTCCCAACATATTTTACAGATGTCGACGCTATTTTTAAAACTTAATCAACGAATGATCAAATAACCAGATGATTTTTCCCCTTTTAAATTTGTTTTATTTTGAGTTAAAAGCCATTGTCATACCTAGTGAAGAAAAAAATGCTTACAAAGAATGGCGATTATTTCAAAGAAGTTAAAATTTAAAACTAATGTATGAGATCTATGGGACTGACCATCCCACTTTTAAACTCTAACTTACCAATCAGTGGGGATATCAACAAACTAGCCGGACCTGCCAAAAAGGAACTAGACGTGATCGCAAACGCCTGCTTGTCTTCTACAATACCATCGGCAATGATCAGAGGCATCATGAATTGGACGACAGACCCCATGAACGAATACACGAAAAGTCCAGCACCCAAAAAGTAAAATCCAGTAGACCACGCTATGGCCATTGCTCCTAAACCCTGACCCACTGAACATATCACAAGCAACATGGAATTGGACATGCAGTTAAAATCTGCTACACGCCCTAGAGATAATCGCCCTAAGAGTTCACCAACAGAAGAAAATATAAGAATGTATTTGTCGTTTACGGTGGCAATACCGATGTCCCTAGCATAATCAAAGATGACAGTGTTCACACAGAGTGATATTGAGTTAGATAGAGTTTTGGTGAAGAGAACAACTAAGTAAGTAAAGTTTAACAGCAAGCTGCAGTTTCCACCACACGTCGTTTTGCTATCCTTTGTACTATACGCAGGTATATCGTTTGGGGTAGCATGTTGATCCGAATAATCTGGAACAATCGCTATGGTAGTGTCTTGAATTACTTTTACTAAACCTTTTTGGTCCTTTTTGTTCTCGACATAATTAGGAGTTTGATTTGGAAATTTTTCGGGTGCACGGTTTTCCACCTGATTCATGTTCTTTGTAAAATGGTAACTAGTTTGATGGTAAGCATTTTTCAAAAGTTTATCATTACACTCCCACTGTAATGCAGTTCCTGGTGAATATTTTTCATCAGAAATTTTAATATCAGATAACTGTTTTTGATGCAATGTTTCTTTTTTATTTGAGACATTGGTTACAGGGACATTTGAAATATCAGAAACATAGATAATATCCGCACAGGAATCATTATGTTCCATTTTCTCGTTTGGACCAGATCTTATT
The DNA here is from genome assembly GCA_019343175.1 of Oedothorax gibbosus. Taxonomy (NCBI): domain Eukaryota; kingdom Metazoa; phylum Arthropoda; class Arachnida; order Araneae; family Linyphiidae; genus Oedothorax; species Oedothorax gibbosus. Next base: position 24,917,145 of record CM033272.1, on the reverse strand, counting down.
TTTTTGCTTGACTGTTCTTGGTGTTCACTAACACTTGTCACGTTTCTAGTGTTTTCGTTGGAATCATTACATTCAAACTTGAAGTCAATATCTTCAACGCAACCTTTTCCACTTGAAGGTAGATGTTTTCGATCAAGTTTTGGTGGCGTCAGGTGTTCACCCTCCCTCGGGACAGTTATAGAGGATTCCTTATTTTGAGAATTCAAAGAATCATCTTCAATACTCTCACTCAAAAAGGTTTGATGCTTCATAATGGAATTGTCCTCAACTTTCTCATTTGAAACCATTGGCTTTCTTTCGGACATCGACGAATAAAGATAGTTATTCTTTTGAACCTCTCCATTAGAAGCAAGCAAAGGGGTCTTTTCGGATTCGCATATAAAGTTTCTCTGTTGCAGAATACTTTGTGATTCTTTATTTGAAATATAAGTTGAAGTCTCTTTCTGTTCCGAAATTGTTTGGGGCTTCTTTTCGTCTTTGCTGTCAGGAATCCTTGCCCTGAGGAATAGCGCGAACGGGAAGCAGTTCAGAAGAATACCTGAAATTATGAGGAACGTTCCAGAGATTCCGTAGTAATCGATGCAGATCTCAACGAGGGGCGGGAGAATCATAGATCCCATGCACATGCCTGAGAAAGAAAATCCGGCTGCTGTCGCTCTTTTACGGAAAAAGTACTGGTTGATCAATATTGGCATCAAAGAACAGGCGAGAGCCATGCCGAATCCTATAAATAAATGTGCAGGTATTTTAATTTTCAAGCTTTATAGCAGGCCAAGTCAAGTAAATAGAATATCTGAGTCTAGATTTCTTATTTGTCACTATTTGTTTAAAGTATATGGAACACTTTAAACTCAACTTTTATCATTTATTTAATTTAAAACATCACTATTTGTAACAAAAATATTACATTGTAACCTAAAAGACGTACTATATGTTTACGCTTAGTTTTATTAAGAAAAATAAACTCTATTTATATTATTTGCCTGTCCCTCTAAGGGAAAAAGTTTTTGGAAAAATTGTACATTTGATTTTCCCTGAATTATATTTTACTGTAAATTTTTAACTCATTAAATAATTTTTTGATACATTTTAAATTCGATTTTTGTAGGAAATTGGTTTTAGAAATATTTTCAATTCTTTAACATTTAAAATTGCAGGAAATTTAAAAAAGATATATCTATTTTTTTTTCGAAATCAATCTAATGAACACAATACATTGGAGATATTTTGAATTAGTATTTTTATTAAAATTCACTAGTCTTAGGCCCCAACAATAGACCCATTTCCACAATAGATAAACTTACCAAATACAACTCCCCACAGAACTGTGATAACAAAAATATTTTCTGCAAAAAAGCACGCTCCGACACCCAAGGCGGCCAAGGCGCATCCGGAAAGTATGAGAGTTCTGATGCGAAATTTATGAAGCATGAGGCCTACCACAGGACCTGAAAATAGTTATAACAACAAAATTATGGTGATAATAAAATAATTAGTAATTATAAAAAAAGTAGTAGAATTTCGAATATTTTTAACAAATCTAATATTTTAAAGACATTTGGTACTGAAATTTAAAATAGGATATTCATGAAAAATGTGCCTGGTTACATTAATTTCCCAACAACAGGAATAGAATGTTATTTTCAGAAAACCCATTCCAAGTCCAAGAAGCATAGATTTCGAGAAAAAAACTGTATTAACAGCAACCATACATCAAAATAACTGAACAAAAACTTTAACAACAATCTTTTGTGCGGGATTCATTACTAAAACTTGAAAGAGTATTAAAAATAGCATTATTTTATATTTATAACTAGCTGTTATACCCGACGTTGTACAGGTAGAGGTGGAAAAATAATTTAACAGTCAATTGAACTATTTTTTATTCTTTCATTTTAGTTGCATAAGATATGAAGATTACCCAGTAATTTTCCATTAATTACCCAACTTGGAAATAGTAATGAATATATTAATATTAATTTCAAAAATAACTTTGATAAGAAGCTCAAATTAAAAATAATACACATTTAAGTAAAAAATAATCAGTAAGAATTAAAAATGGAAAAACATCTAAATCTTTAAATGGTCTCAAACATTTATTTTAAAAAATGCACTCATAAATGTCATCACAATTCCCTCATAAATACATAAAACCTTTTAGCTCATTTGGCGCGTTTTGGAAAATAATTTAGCGAGAAAATAGATATAGCTATAAACACACCCATTATACAGCTCTAACACAATGACCTTCGTACAACCGACCAGCTTATAAATTATTTATAAAAGAAATTGCCCATTTGGCGAGTTTTATTTAATAATTTGGCGAGTTTGGAAACGTATTTGGCGAAAAAATAAATACATAAAACACTAATATGCAGCTCTAGTGCGATGGCCTTTATTAACCATCATAGTTCAGTAATAGCTTAACTATACATTTATGCTTAAATATGCATACATGCAGTCAACAGAAAAGTCAATGAAAAAATCATCAAATAAACCCACAATAAAATCCGGGAATGGAGACTGGCGGAATTACGTCACTTGAAACATGTCAATTATTTTTCAAATAATGAAATTAGTTTCTGAAGGTAATGGCAACAGAATAAAATAAACATTTTCAATTTTAAATGTTTTCGTTAAAAGTTTTATTTAATTTTTTCAGCCGATGGCATCAGGAAAGTAAAAAAAGATCGGATTTGAGCCAAAGTGGTGTAGTTTTTTCAGAAAATTCGAATAAAAACGTTCGAAAACGATAGAAGGAATGGTCTGATTCGAAAAATTATTAGCCTATGTTTGTTCCGGAGATGAGAAGAATTTTTGTGCCAAATTTCGTAATGATATGTTGCGTGGTTCTTTAGATCTCGTGTCTTATACAAACAAACAAACAAGCAAGCAAGCAAACGGAAGTTGCCTTTTATGTATATAGATTAATTTAAAAGTTTGCTGGTCTTTTCTGGTGTTTCGAAAAAAAAGGGGTTTCTGAAAAAAAAAAAAATGTATTCACAGCAACCATACATCAAAATAACTGAACAAAAACTTTAACAACAATCTTTTGTGCGGTATTCATTACTAAAACTTGAAAGAGTATTAAAAATAGCATTATTTTATATTTATAATTAATTTAAAAGTTTGCTGGTCTTTTCTGGTGTTTCGAAAAAAAAGGGGTTTCTGAAAAAAAAAATTGTATTCACAGCAACCATACATCAAAATAACTGAACAAAAACTTTAACAACAATCTTTTGTGCGGGATTCATTACTAAAACTTGAAAGAGTATTAAAAATAGCATTATTTTATATTTATAATTAATTTAAAAGTTTGCTGGTCTTTTCTGGTGTTTCGAAAAAAAAGGGGTTTCTGAAAAAAAAAAAATTGTATTCACAGCAACCATACATCAAAATAACTGAACAAAAACTTTAACAACAATCTTTTGTGCGGGATTCATTACTAAAACTTGAAAGAGTATTAAAAATAGCATTATTTTATATTTATAATTAATTTAAAAGTTTGCTGGTCTTTTCTGGTGTTTCGAAAAAAAAAGGGGTTTCTGAAAAAAATATTGTATTCACAGCAACCATACATCAAAATAACTGAACAAAAACTTTAACAACAATCTTTTGTGCGGGATTCATTACTAAAACTTGAAAGAGTATTAAAAACAGCATTATTTTATATTTATAATTAATTTAAAAGTTTGCTGGTCTTTTCTGGTGTTTCGAAAAAAAAGGGGTTTCTGAAAAAAAAAATTGTATTTTAAGAACAAGAAAAATAATACTAACACATATTTTGTATGTAAAATTTCGTTTATTCATCTCAAATCAATTTTAGAACAAAAGAATGTTAAAAAATTAATCAGAACTATCGAATACAGCATTGAACTTATGGGGTTTCTTAAAAAAAAAGTTACCGACAGAAGTAGCAATTTTACACAGTTGGTGACACCTTAAATCCTTCGAAAGGACGACTAACTTAATGCATCCATTGTCTTATAACTTATAGTATTACAACTTTCTATTAATTATTACCATTGTTAAAGTTTAGTTCAGATTTGCATTGTTGCATCATTCAAATTCTCCCCGAAACACTATATTCGGTTGATTTCCATGGCTGTGCAAACTACTGGAAAACAGTATTTCTTCACAGAATGTGTGTTTACATAGGATGAATTGATTAACTTCAAAAACTCAATTTTCATAAAGTTGTGACTTATAGGGAGTTGTGACTTATATAAAAAATGATTCAATTGTAAAAAAGACATATGAGGTTGAGGACCATCCTAGATGTATTCTTCCAATACCCTAATTTAGAGGGAAACGTCTCTTCATGTCACTATTATATTACGTCACTACTTATATCAGCAATAATTGAAGAGCTTAGTGGAAGAACGTGCTAAGTGACAAAAAGATGAAAACGAGATAATGAGCTTCAAAGTTTTTAGTTTGCAACTTTTCTGTCATTCACAAAATCACAGTTTTTTTGCATGATATTTTAGTTTGGTTCTTCAAAATGCTTGGTGGCTTTTGGCTTAGCCGTAATTTACGTCATAACGCGTCATTTACAAAACGCGCTTGACACCTCATGCACTTGGCACGTTCTTCCTCCGAAGGGCTTCAGATTTTGGCCTGTCGCTTAGTTTAAGAACGTGCTAAGTGAAATTTTTTAGGTAAATTTGATCCGTAAACGTTTCATAATTTCTGTACTAACCTTCCGATTTTCAAAATTATTTTTCTGTTTCGAAGATATCTGAAATCTGAAATCTATACTAACAATCAGAGCATCGGCGCGAAGCGCCCTTTCTCTTTCATCGAAGAAGTGCCGTAAAGGCGATAACTTTGACTAGGATTGAACTTAGGCTTGAAAGCCCGCGTTCTAAGGCTCGATTAGACTGAAGAGAGCCAACATCTTGTCGGCCTTTGTAGTTGCTGCGGAAAGAGCCGCTGCCTTCTTGATAAATGTGGGGATGTCCCCGAAGACGTCTGCAATGGCGTCTCTCACGGACGTGAGGGCCTCAAAAAGCGACGCAGGATCTTCTGCAGTCTGGAGGCGGGGCTTGGGGTGCTGCCACCTGGCGGCACGCTCGGGAGGCTCCCTTTTGGGGAGCTTTGGTCGCTCCGGGCAGGTCACGGAGGAGCTAAGGTGGGGGCCACCGCAGTTAGCACAGCAGTGGGCATTGGAATCAGCTCGGGTGGGGCAGGTACGGGAATCGTGGCCGAGGCCGCAGTACCGGCATCTAGCACCCATGTGGCATTGGCTACTAACGTGCCCGTGGTTTTGGCAGTTGTAGCACTGTGGGATGCGAGGGACCTTCCTGTATGGTTCGAAGATAACCTTCTTACCCAGGAGGCTGCATTGGTTGAAAATCTCCTTGAAGTTCCCAGTCCGGACAACTAGGACTTGAAACATCGGTAGAGGGGCTTTGGTACGAGCCCTGGTCATCTGGGCTACTCTTTCAGTGATGTAACCCTCCGCGGCAAGCGCGGCAGTGATGGTTGCTGGATCGGTGTCGCGGGGCAAGCCCTTGACAACCGTTTTGAGGATGGGGCGTTTGCGATGCGAGTGGCGAAAGAATCCTGCCTTAGCATCGGCAAGTATGGCCAGGATCTTATTTTCCTCATCTGGGGTTCGTGGATAAATCTTAACGAACTTGTGATAAGGTTTGCAGCCTATATCACCTCCCACTGCATCGCGAACGCGGAGGCAGATTGCATCGCCGATATCTCCTCCGAGGAAAAGAATCGGGTCAGGTCTGCGTGCCACCTGGAATTGGGCATCAGGGTTCTTAAAATCAACCGCCTCCGGGAATTGGGCATCCGGATTAAGCTTGATCTTATTATCAACCGCCTCCGGGAATTGGGCATCCGGATTGAGCTTGATCTTAATATCAACCGCTTCCGGGAATTGGGCATCCGGATTAAGCTTGATATTGTCAACCGCCTCCGGGAATTGGGCTTCCGGATTTAGCTTGACCTTCTTGACCGTCGGGACATCCATGCTTCCCTCCTGGGACCGGGCATCCGAGCTTCCCTCCGGGAATTGGGCATCCGGGGTTACAGTCCCTGCCGCCGGGAATTGGGCATCCGACGACAGCTCCATGGACTCGGCCAAGGCTTGAAACTGGTTGGAGGTGGGGATATTAGCCACAACTTGCGGTACAACATCCGTCTCCATAGGAACTCTCTTCCGTTCTCGTTCATCAAAATCTCTCATAGCCAATTCAAACTCCTCCTGCATCTGCTTCCTATAAGCTTCGAGTGCACCAGGCTGGCTTAGCCGGTAGCGAAATTGTTCCTCCGTCTCTCCGTTCATGATCGACATGGCTTTTTTGTGATGTGATGTGATGTTTCGAAGATATGACTTCACAGATCTCTTTTATACTTATTAATCGTTTGCCTGTCCGTCCATCATTTTGTCCGTCCGTCCCTGTCCCTTTCAATTTCCGATCCAAAGTTCCTGATTTTGAAAATTCTTTTTTTTTTGGTTCGAAAGTAAAAAATTAGATGACTACAATGTATAGTGTTTGGCCACCTGCTTGTACGTCTGCTTTTTTGTTTCTGTCCGTAAGTCCTACTACCCCCCCCCCCCCCTCAACTTCCTTTGTACCCGTCCAATTTTTAAAGTTATTACTTTCAATTACCTAATATAATAAAATATAAGGTAATAAAATTATTGGAATAGGGGTCAATAATCCAAAATGACATAACATTGATCCGTCTGTCTGTCTGAAACTACTTTACAGTTTAAAGTAAAAGAGCTACGGACTTCAAATTTAGTACACGGGTTCCTAGTTCCTGTTGGACGTCATAATGAGGTTTTCGAGAAAATTGCGCATGCGCAAGTAGAAGCTGCTATAAACTTTTTTTGGTTTTAAAGGTATTGCTGAACAACGAAAATATATACAGACTTCTAATTTGATACAAGTGTTCCATGTACAAGTCGGACGTCAAAATAAAGTTTTCTACAATATTGTGCATGTGCAAGGAGTAGCTGCCATAGAACTTTTTTAGGTTTGAAAGTTATTGAAAATACTTTATAAGATATATGTAACTTTTAAATGAGCGTATTGATATATAGTGTTACACATCCCTAGTTTTTTTAAGATATCAGTGACCTATCTTATACTTTTTGTTCGTCCGTCTGTCCCTACTATAAGGAATTCTTTGAGTATTTAAGTTAAAAGAAAGTAAGTTATATAAGTTATTTTAGAACTTCTTACTTAATGTTAGATGAGTAAGTTTATAATTGAAAATATTTTTTAAAAAATACCATTATCAGTGAAATTATAAACTAAATACTTTGAAGAATAACAAGACAAATCAACTTAATAAAAAGTATACAAAAAGATAGTAAAAGATACACAAATGCATTTGAATTTAATAAATATTAAATTTAAAAGACTTATAAAAATAAATTATAATGCAAGATGTAAGTTTTCGCAAAATAAATTTTTAAATAGTTTTTAGATAAGAATAATAGAATTTAAAAACAAACTTTGATATTAAAAAACAAGTAGGTTTGTAACAGAATCTGTCACTTAACTCGCTTCCACATATTTGTGTTTAACAGGAAAAAACGCGCCAAACACAACATTAATTCTATATTTAACATTTACAAGCTAAATTTGGCTAGTTTCATTTATTTTATTTCGAAAATTCAATAATTATTACTTATCGTTTGCAAAAATTAATTTATATTTTAAAGAATAAATATGTCATATTCCTCGCTTTTAAATAGAATGAAAACATTTCATATCACCATACAAGGATTCCGTAGTGAAATATATTTGACGTCATTTCAAACTGATCGATGTTGCAAAAATAATTTTATTTTAATTTATTGTCTAAAAGAATTAAAGTTTCTCGAGCGATTGTTGCGAATGGCAAATGTGAATTAATTCTAATAAAAACAGGGCCTTTAGCTATTTGTAATTCAAACTTTTAAACGCCAAAATTAACTATTTTCATTAATCTAATTTCTCAGATTTAATAATTAGACTTTATCGTTTGCTAAATTTGTTTGAAGTTCGAAGAATAATGATGTAATCTTTTTTAACAAATATTTTTGTCGCCACAATTTCCCATTTACATTTCTTTCGAAAATTCACTTATTTATAATTTGTTAAATTAATTTACAGTTCAAAAAATTTATAATTTGTACAATTGATGCTTTAAAAATAAAAGCGAAACTAAGCATATTTTTTTTTATGTTAAGTTAGAATTCTCTATGCATCTTTCTACATACATATATATAGAACCATTAAAAGAACTCTATTGTGATAATACAACAATCCAAACCGAATTATATCACATAAATAAATATATTTTCAAAAGTGTATTTTTATTTTAACAAAAGTTTCTCGTACGTTTAACGAAATGGCAACAGTGAAAATATTGAATAAAAATGGAATTTGCATGTTATTTCAATGTAGATTAAATTTTTAGTTATTTCAATTTTAAATAAGCTTCTAGTTTAAATTTTTTAATGAAATTTGGCATGTAGCCTAATCTGATTTTTTGCTTCAAAATGACGTATCCCACTTGTCTGTGGGACTTGTGGATGACAACAGTGAAAATATGAATAAAAATAGAATTTGCATGTTATTTCAATGTAGATAAAAAAAATTTAGTTATTTAAATTTTAAATAAACTTCTAATTTAAATTTTTTAATGAAATTTGGAATGTAGCCTAATCTGATTTTTTGCTTTAAAATGACGTATCCCACTTGTCTGTGGGACTTGTGGTTCTTTCTGTGAAAGTGGGTGACAGACAGACAGACAGACAGACGGACGGACAGACGGACTGAACGATTATAAAACCTTCCACTTTTTACGTTATAAACGTAGTGTGGAAGCTAAAAGTAAAAATAAGTTGTATGGCAAGATATAGATCCTAAGGTTATTTACGCTTTTCTTTCTCCTTTTCAATTAAGGGTTTAATCAATTTTAAGAAAGCTACTTTAATTTACAGCATTTCTACAACGGTCGAACATGATCGTTTAAACGATTTATTTTTACAATCGTGATGCATAGTACTTTTTTAAAGTCATCGATATTTTAATAAATATTAAGAACTTATAACGTTTTATACTTTGTCACTTTATTTTTAGATCAATTATTATAAAAATATCTTCAGTTTTACATAACAAAGCAATATCTTCATTAAATTTGTACTTACCGTATAAGCTTTTATTCACACTTTCAAGCAAAAATTCAGCTTTCCGCTTGCTTCTTAATTCCATTTTAATAATTTTAGGAGTTTAGGACATTGCACAAAATGCGTTCGATAGCTTTAGAGATCAAACGTAAAATGGCTTTAAAACGATTTTTGTAATCATAATTCATTTTTTTAAACAAACCAGATGCTTTGAATGTTCTGTGCAATGTTGTTTTAACGCGAACTGCCATCTCCATAGAGCAGGTGCAACTTTGTTTTAATTATACCATCTGTTCGCTGCTAAATTATCTATGTTTATTACAATATAAATCAGACGACATTTTATAAAATGTTAAAACCTTTAACTCCGTTTAAATTTAAAATCAAAATGAATTTTTTTCCTAATTTGCTAAATGCATTCAAAACCCAGTTTTAAGCAATATAAATTTAATTTCATTGATTATATTTAATAATTAAATGTTAATTAGGAAATATTAATTACATTTTGTTGAATTCTTTATGATTAAAACTATGACTAAAGAACCATTTGTTTTGCTATGAATGCAAGCGAAAGTCTGAAAATTTTCCGCAAACGTGTCACTTAGCACGTTCTTCCACTAAACGATCGTTCTGGAATCGGGCGATTTCGGTGAAAGAACATGCCAAGGATCCTTAGCACGTTCTTCCATTGAAAAAGTGACGAAAACGCGTGCACCTACCAACTTCGTATGCGAAAAATATACAAAATCGAATGTTTTCTAAAAAATTGAAAGCTGTTATGTTTAAAGCAGGTAATAACATGATCATTGACACAAAAATCTCAATTTTTTCAAAAATGTCACTTAGCACGTTCTTCCACTCAGTTCTTCAATTATCCTCACAGTTTTAAGTTGAGCGAAATAAATTTACTTCTTACCTGCTGCATTTTTGGTGAATCCTGCAAACGTGTACGGAAACGAGGCCGCCTCCCTTCCAACACCATACCTGGGCATAGAGGCAACGAACATGATCCCGGACAGCCTGTATGTGCCGTATATGATCATATACAGGAAGAAGCTGGACACGGACACGATCCAGCTGTACGCACCATCCACTTCTTCAAGCTGCATTTTATTCTGCTTTGGTATAGTGTCTTCAGTGCAATCTGTATATAATAATGTGTGATTAAGTGTGTGGATTAGACAACACGCCTGGTAAAAAAAATGTCTACTATTGGGCTTACATTTTAACAGTGATGTACAGCTGAGCGAAAATGTTACAACCAGTGACTATTTCTGCCGTTATTCATCCTAGAGAATCAGAATTTTTTTTTGCTGATCCAAATTATTCTAAGTTGATTCCATGACAAAAAATTTGCCTAATGTGCCGTTTTCCTATAAAAAAGTTACTAACTTTAAAATTACAGTAACACCCAATTTTAATATCTTAGAAATGTCAAGCTTCTTCGAAAAATCCGAAATTTAAGTTTGTGTTAATTTTGGACGAATATTTGGCGAGTTATATAAACTAATCACTTGATGACCTTTGGGAGACTATTTCCAAAACTAAAATCGTAATCAGGGAGCCCTGTTAAGGATGTAGATGAAGTGATGAAGATGATGAAGCCCTAAGATTATTTTTCCAAACTACATATTTATTTCTGAAATATAGTTAAGAATTTTAAAGTTGCATATGCCAAGGATTCATTGAACCCTTTGAATAATAGAGCACCAGTATTTTATGGGTGTCACTAAAGGTTAGATTATTAGAACTTTTTTCCTACAAAATATAAAAAAAAAATTATAACTTATACAAAGATTTGTGTCTATACAAATATTTAAGTGTTGTCAACAGTTTTAAATTCAGCAAAAAGTTCAAACTACTTGCAATATATTCACACATGATATTAATACATATTAAAATTTTTTAAGAGTTTTAATTTACATTTCTTCGTTTATTAATGTACAACTATTCCATTAGGGCGCCAAAATACAAATTATTCGCTATATTTATTTATTTTTTGAAAATATTTGAAAATTACACCGTTGAGAAATTATTTTTGAAACTCATAAGTAATTGTTCTAAAATAAAAAAAACACACAATAAAACTGACGTAATGATAAGTTTTATTGCATTTTTAGGGAAAGCAATTTTCATTAAAATTCTTCGAACTGCAATTAAAGTTAGCAATTGTTAAATAATATCAATTAAATTTGGGAAGGAAAACGATGGAAATTACAAATTTTGACTTCATAAAAAATTAACTTACAACTAAATGCTATGTTTGAAGACTTTTTCTAAGGTGAATAAATCTTGGGTGGAAGTGGTTCTAGGTGATTGTAACTGTTACACTACTTGTTTCTACTTGTTTTTTCATACGACTTTTAGTGTGTATTAAAGTAACAGGAAAGTAGGCCATTTAGTTCTTTTTTTTATATTTTAAGGTTAAGCACTTTAACTTAAGACTAAGCACTTCTTTTTTGAAAGAATGCATTGTAACATTAGCAAAAAACTATTTATATATTCACTCTATATATATAGTGATCATGCCAACTGTTTTTTTGAATAATCAAATCTTTATCACTTGATTGTTGTTATCGTTATCCGCGACGTATTCAATAAAAAATCCTTTATGCAATTTTTGCTTGTAACATACTTCATATCTATTGTGCAACAATTCGTGATCGGTTTCGATTTATGTCTGTATTTTGGTTCAACTAATTTTATAATTTATTTGTAACAACTAATTTTAATACTGGTACCTGTACATTTTAAACAACTGCCAGGTAAGTCTATATATTTACACATTCCTATAGATCAGGGGTTCCCAACCGGTGGTACGTGTACCACCAGTGGTACGCGGGAAAATTTCAGGTGGTACGCGTAAGTGATGTGAGCAACATGATGCTAATATTTTTTATGTCATTTGTTACTTGTGTGATAGAAGAGGACTTAAGAGTAAATATAAGTTCCATTACTCCTAATGTTGATATTGGAATCACAGGCAAACAACATCAAGTTTTGCACTAAAGACTACAAAAGTTTATTTTATATGCTGATTAATTTTTTTGCTGAGTTTGTTTTTTATTTGTATGTTTTTAGACCAGTGTAATAAATAAAACTGTAAATTAATACCATTTTAATCTTTTTATTTATCCTTTATTATAAGCAAATATTATAAAAATATTTAGGTCTGGTGGTACGCCAAAATTTCTCAAAACGTCAAGTGGTACGAAGGTGCAAAAAGGAACCCCTGCTATAGATATTCCCACATTCATTCATAACGAAGTTCATTTAGCAACCACAGAAACAGAAGGGACCACTGTATGTGCAATTGTGACAAGAAGTCCTAAAAGAACTAAAATTGCCTATTTTCCAGTTACTTTAATGCTGACTCAAACTCTCATAGAAAACCAAGTAGGTTTTTAACAGTAACTGTCAACTACAACAGTTTCTGCGCAAAATGTAACACTTTTACTTTAGGAAAAAGAATTACCTAACACAGTAGCCAAATGTAATTTGAACTTTTAAAAGCCACGTAAGCTATTTTTATTAATTTTTGTTCACATAAGATTGCTTTTGTCAAATTCTATTGTAAATTCCGGTGTAATTTGACTCGTTTGTTGGTAATTGTCACCAACGCCTTAAACGACACGAGCTGCTAATTCTCAAATAAGTTTCAACATAAAAAAATGTAAAAGCCCGATATTTTTGAATTATTTAGTAATAACAACACTTGAAACAATTTCAGACAGCACTAACAAATTTAGAAATACTTATTAGAACTAACCAGATTTGTAAGCAAAAAAAGAATGTCTTGCTTCGCTTTCCTAAACAAATAATGAACAATCAAAGAATCACATTGTGCTAGATTTTATGTCATCATTAAAAACAAAATTTATATGACAAAAATAAATTTGCTTTAAATATTAATTTTAAATAACGTTTCTCATGTAATTGCTGATGTGGCAACAGCGAATTAAATGACTTAAAATTAATTTTCGATGCGTATTAAATGGGTAAGTCGCCGACACACAGAAGACAGATGTCCAGCCAGACGTTCATACAGATGGACAAAAAGTATGATAGAAAAGTCTCTGAGGTTATAACTTTGTAACAAAAAAAAAGGATTTTTCAGATCCGACGGATAGGATCGATTTTGGAAGAGGGTTCTGACAGACAGAGGGCATCTTCAGCGTTTTTTTAAATTAGAATTAAAAATAGAATGCTTTAAAGGCCGCTGTGTGGAGGGCCAAGTTGAATCTCACCAAATCACAATTTTGCACATTACCAATTTGGTTGTGTTGAACTCTTAAAGATGATGAATATAGTCAGTTGGAAGTACACACTGCCGAGCATTTTCCCTGACTTTGCATAGACATATCAACTATAGTTGACTTAAATCATTCTCAGCTAAGGCTTGATAAAACTTGGCGATCTGTTTCCACGTAACATTCAAACCAATCAAATAAATTCATTTCGGGACCAATCTAAACTAAAGAACGAATTAATATTCATTTAGAATTTTTGTTGCAAGTCATGACCTGATACATGCCCATCGGCATATTTCGCACTACTTAAAACCTCAGTTTTCGTTCCTGGATGTTCTTCCAAGGATTTTTCTCGAGACATGATTTAGGATGTGAAAGTTAAAATCATTCAAACTAAAATTTTAACCATTCAAATATTCTATCTCAAATAAATTTATGACTTAAAATATCTTTAAGAACATCCTTCTTTCAATATATGATTTGAACATCAAAGCTCTAAGCAGGAAATATGCATTTATACAACATAATGAAAAAGGAAATTAATACCTTTTATGGCAGAACACAAAGTGGTTTTATAGGAAGAAAGACCTTATTTTCATCCTTCTTTCAACATCATTCATTTATTGATTTTCATTTGATATAGTTAAAATATCATTTATCGGATACCATCCAAGAGTCCTTCTTAGATGCCAAAATGAAATATGCATTTATACAACATAATGAAAAAGGAAATTAATACCTTTTATGGCAGAACACAAAGTGGTTTTATAGGAAGAAAGACCTTATTTTCATTCCTCTTGCTCTGTTGCCTCTTAAGACGTGAAAGTACATGTCCATTGAAAATATTATCGACGAATAAAAGAGTTAAAAAACCTGAATTAAAAAGGAATATCAATATATTTAAATTCATTAGCTTACCACTGCACGGGAAAAAACCTTAAAATATCCATTTAACACTACATAAAAATATGTTTTAAATCCTCATTGGGAAATTCATTCTTCGTATTGTAAAATGATAATATGTTTTTTTGGTTGTGAAATTCAGTGTAGTTATGGTATTCAAAGTTCAATATTTAAAAATATCAGAATAAGATATACCACAACCATTATAGATAACACCACAGCATATTTTATTATTTTCATTTTTCTTTAATTAATTGTATGACTGAAATGATAACGGCGATTTTGATAAAAAAAGAGATTAATATTTGACAATGGTATTTTTTAATCTAAAGCAAAGCTAAAAATGTATAAATTACGGATGTGATTTTTCTTACAGTAAAGCACATAACTATAAAAAGTAATAATTTTTATAATTTTACTAAATTTTAAAATTTGAGTATGGATGAATCATTTATTTCCATCTCCTACAGAAATTCATTACAAATTTAAGAAATTAAGTTGCCGTATTGGTAAGTATCAAAAAAGAAATTTGACTAATATATGAACTGTCACGTAAGTAAATTTATTGCAATATTGTAGATAACGCAATTTTAGAGGCTTATTGGTTTTTATACTTAACCACAAATTATTTTTGTTGCAGTAAACAGTGTTCATTCATTACCAATTATAGTTATAGTCTTCTAAAATTTATATGAGTTTCACTGAGTTATTCAGAAATTTATAAGTTGTATTAAATTTGTATTAATAAAAATTGATAATTTTGCAGAAACAAACAACAAATATCCACTGTCAATATGTTTCAGTCCAAAGTTTGCTGTTTGTTTAGGTAAATTTTACATTTTATTTTGTTTGCCTAGGAAAACCTCAATATAAAGTTCATTTTCAAAAAAAAGGCAGGTAAAAGAACTGCTATTTTTTTAAAGAAAAAGAGCAGAGGGCAACTGCTTTTTAAAAAGAGCGTAAATATTAAATTTCTTATCTGAAAATATACTTTGGCATTTGATTTAACACGTCAACTATATTTTAAATACCTTTGTATTTGATAAGGAAAATGTAATTTAGAAGTTAAACATTAGAAATTGACAGTATTGTTTGGTAAAGCTGGCGTATTATGGCCTGTAACGATTTGGCGATTTTACTTTTGTAGCCAAGTTGCGAAAATTTACTTAAATTCGTAAACATTCCAGTTCAACACAATCGATGTTTACAACAATCTTGTTGCTATAGCAACCCTGTGTTTACTCTTTCACGAACGCAGAAGTCGCCAAATAGCATTCCGGCCATAATACGCTAGCTGTTCCTATTGTTTAATCAAGGTTAAAGATTTTTCAATTCGTTCAAAATTATTTTACTGTGGGATACATGTAAATTTTCCGTAAGTATCATTTGGTTATAGAATGAGCAGAAAAACCGGTTTGGTTAAAATAAAAACAGGGTTCTTATGTGTCCTTTTTTTCGTCTAACTCGGTGTTCTAAAGAATCCTTTATTCGTTATTAAAATTTAAATAAGTCTATATATATAAAAGAAAGTCGTGTTAGTTAGGCCATTTATAACTCAAGAACGGCTGAACTGATTTGGCTGAAAATTTGTGGGGAGGTAGCTTTGAACCAGGAATAGGCTATAGGATACTTTTTATTCGAACCCAAACGGGTGTAGGAGTGCAAAACTAGAGCTGATTTTCCCATAGGAATAGCATTGTAAGATTACAATTTATACTTTTTAATTCAATTTAAAGAAAGTTCAGCGCGTTCAGCGTGAACGAAAATTAAGAAAAGAAAAAAAGAGCACGTGGGTTTAATTTTCTGGATTGTTATTTGAATATCAGTATTTTATTTTGTTTGTTGACTCTGATGATGATGATGTCTTCTGATTTTTTTTTATGGTGGATCAGATTCCCTCAACTAGATTTTAATTATGTTTCCGAATTTAATTTAATTTATGTTTACAAATGGTAAAATATGGAGGAATATAGGTTAACCTAAACAATCGTGGCCGGATTTGGCGAATTTTCAAAAATGTCGCCAAGTCGAAATGATAACAAACCACTTGCCGAGATGGTTGCCATCTCGAAATGACCAAAAATACTACCTAATTTCAAAATGGCCGACTTAAAACAACGGAAAAATTCATTAAATTGCAGACCAGATTTATAAACAAAAGTGGAACTTTAAAATGTCGAAGAATTGATTTTAAAAAAGTAAATAATTATTTAAAATCATTAGGCATCTAATTAATAAAATATTAGTATAAGAAAACTTCAGAATAAATTATATGCGTTTAAGATTTAAATAGATTAACATTTAGAAATGGTCAATGCAATTGCTAATTTCGCCAAGGATTGCCATCGTAAAATTGCCCAAAATTGCCGGTCACGATTCTTTAGGTTAACCGGAATATATTCAGCATAAATAAGGAATTTGTACTTTATAAAACTTTTCCAACCATACAAGAGGATGAATGTCTGTTTTGTTTTCTGATGTTAAGATGGCGTAATTGTCGATTGAATTTTGTCATTGGCGCTTTTGACGAAGTTGAAAATTAAACGTAGGGTAGCTTTTCCCATACAGTTGTATGGGTTAGGGCTAGTTTGAATTATTGTCACAATAAAGCTACACGCGAGTGCTTATGGAAACGGGAGTCGTAATTTAGAACCACAGTCAAGTTACGAGCCGACACGTGAGTAGGTACCCAATGCAACTTTTAAGGGCGACATCGTACGCAGCGTTGGGAATTTGGAGGTTATTTAAAGTGCTCTTCCTCTATACGGGGACTTAGTCGTCGGATATTTTTTGTCTGCACGAGACGTTTATAGGTCGACAGTTATTTTGGGATAATTATTCATTGATTATTTATTGATTTTGGGCAGTTATTTTACGATGCCCGGACCTGAACCTGGGACCTACCGCATGCCAGACGAAAGTCTTCACCGACTGGGTCCCCCAACCCTATCGAGTTGTATGAAATATGAAGTGGAATGTGTACCACATTTGGTCAGTTTCGTTTTGCGCTAATCGTGAAATAGAAACAGGCCATTATATCATGTAGCTGTTCTGGCAATTTGAACAGGGGCCTATGGGAAAGCCCTCAAACTCCTGGAAGGGCCTGGATAAAATCAACCCCTAATATCAAAATGGGAGGAGATTATAATATCCTTATGGAGTAGACCAGTGGAGGGATCAATTGGTATAAAATAAAAGTTTACATAAAAAACCCTACTAATTAGGGTTATTAAGGGTACACCCGTGCAACGCCGTGTTTATAAAGCAAGTATTTGCAATAAATTAGTTAATAATAATAATTATAAAATTTCGTTTGAGAGGTGTTGATACTCGCATTACCCTCCATAAAAATAAAATCAAAGGCATAGTTTAGCCATGCAAGCGAAAGCAAAGAATTTTCCAGAACTAATCTGATGTAATCAAGAGCTGTTTGTCTTCCATCATAAGATATCGCATAAGATACCCAAACCATCAAACTTCCACCGCCAAAATTTCTGCTAAAGACATATTTTGGTTCTTTACGAAGATCTCTCCAATAATAGTTTAACCATCAGGTACGTCCAATTTAAACTTTTTTCATCAAAATATATATTACTTTTTCCACATTTTCCACCCATTTATGTGTAGTTATCACATTATTTTAATCACATGTTCTTGTGCAGCAGAGTTAACTTCGGACCAGCCTTTATTTTGGATCATTTCAGGTTCGATGACGATTTCAATATTTGTCTCACTATTCAGGGATTTACAGGAAGTGGTAGTTCATTACAAATTTACCTTGAACTGTGACCTTTTTGAGATATAAGTCGAACAATCCTACTTTTGTCCCTCATGCTTTAAGAAGGGTTACCTTTCTTATTGAAGTTTTTGCCATAATCAGAAGAATTCTGAAATTATTTATATATTACATTTATTGATCGTTAAATTAATATGCTGACTTCTCTCACAGATTTGTGGCATGGTATATAAGTGTCAATTTTTACCTTTTCGTCTTCAGCCAGCGCGCTTATCCCCATTTCGTAAAACGGGAATAAAACAGATAAATTTCAGCGAATTAGGCTTTGATCTTATTGAAAAACATTGGTAGTATGCTCCTTTTGATGTTCAAATGAAGAACTAGTTTAAATATTTGGCACCTTGGTTAAAAATAAATTCGAGTTCATAAATCAATTTCTATCATTTGAGTTGCTCAAAATCAAAAAAGATATTTTTTATTTGCTACCATTTTTTTTTTAAATTTTACGTGTGCAAATACTTTATTATGCTGTGAATATACAGCGCACAAAATTCGAATCATCAGAATTTAATACTCAGCGATATCTGGTGAAAATAGTGTTAGCTCATAAATCAATTTCCACCACTGTATACATCTTTACTTAGCCTACTACTCTATTAGCTTACTTGTGCACTTTGAAAAGCTCTTAATTTCATTTCGTCAATTGTTTTATTTGCAGATACTGTTTAAAGGATTATAGATGGATTTAAGAAAACTGTTAAAACCAAATGTTACTGAAGAAAATGCCATTGACTTGATTCGGTCAATGTATGGATTAGAAGTTATTCAAATAAGAAGGATGTCCAGTTTCAATGATCAGAACTTTTTCATCAAAGTAATTTCTTTTCTAGTACTTCGATACAAACAAGTAGGTTTGTAACAGCATCTGTCACTTAACCCGCTTCCACACAACAGTTGTGTTAAACAGGTAAAAAGGCGCCAAACATAGCATTAATTCTACATTAAACATTTACATGCTAAATTTGGCTAGTTTTATTTATTTTATTTCGAAAATTCAATAATTATTACTTATCGTTTGCAAAAATTAGCTTATGTTTCCAAGAATAAATATGTAATATATACTCGCTTTTAAATAGAATAAAAATATTTCATATCAACATACAAAAAATCTCGTAGTGAAATATATTTGACGTCATTTCAAACGGATCGATGTCGCAAAAATAAATTTGTTTTAATTTATTGTTTAAAAGAATTAAGTTTCTCGGGCGATTGTTGCGAAGGGCAATGGTGATTTAATTCTAATAACAAACAGGGCCTTTAGCTATTTGTAATTCAAACTTTTAAACGAAAAAATTAAATATTTTCATTAATCTTCTTTCTCAGATTTAATAATTAGACTTTATCGTTTGCTAAATTTGTTTGAAGTTCGAAGAATAATGATGTAATCTTTTTTAATAAATATCTTTGTGTCGCCACAATTTCCAATTTACATTTCTTTCGAAATTTCACTTACTTATAGTTTGTTAAATTAATTTACAGTTCGAAAAATATATAATTTAGTACAATTGATGTTTTAAAAATAAAAGCGAAACTTTGCACATTTTTGATGCCAAGTTTGAATTCTCTATGCATCTTTCTTCATACATATATAATGAACCATCAAAAGAACTTTATTGTGATATTACAACAATCCAAACTGAATTATATCACATAAATAAATATTCTTTCAACATTTTTTATTTTTATTTTAAATAAAGTTTCTCGTACGTTTAACGAAATGGCAACAGTGAAAATATTGAATAAAAATGGAATTTGCATGTTATTTCAATGAAGATTAAATTTTTAGTTATTTAAATTTTAAATAAACTTCTAATTAAAATTTTTTAATGAAATTTGGAATGTAGCCTAATTTGATTTTTTGCTTCAAAATGACGTATCCCACTTGCCTGTGGGACTTGTGGATGGCAACAGTGAAAATATTGAATAAAAATGGAATTTGCATGTTATTTCAATGTAGATAAAAAATATTAGTTATTTAAATTTTAAATAAACTTCTAATTTAAATTTTTTAATGAAATTTTGAATGTAGCCTAATCTGATTTTTTGCTTCAAAATGACGTATCCCACTTGTCTGTGGGACTTGTGGTTCTTTCTGTGAAAGTGGGTGACGGACAGACGGACTGAACGATTATAAAACCTTCCACTTTTTACGTTATAAACGTAGTGTGGAAGCTAAAAAATAGGTGAAAGTTTCCCAATTTTTTCCTATTCGAATTAGGATTATGATGTAGAATAAGATTCTTGTTCTGTATCTCAAAAAATTTAAAAGAGTACATTTGTTCAGAAAACTGTCACGTAACTAACCGATTTGCAGACATAAGTACATAGTTTTTTTATATTTTGCTTCATTTTTAAATTGCAATTATAATTAAGAAATCCGTATTTATTGGAAAATAACTCTACAAATTTGTTATTTTATTGTTAAGGTATCAAAAGTGCATCAAAATCCATTCATAGATCAGGCTTCAGAGAATAGTTACACTTTAAAAATCATCAACACATTGAAAAGCTCATTAGATGGACATTTTGGTAAGCCAAGTTACGAATGTAGAATATTCTTGTTTTTTTTGGCATGCAATCTTCAGTGATAAAATTAATTTCTTTTGTGTCAACTTTATAACCTACTGAGACAATGTACAGTGAATGACCTAAAAGTAAAAATAGTTTATACTTTATTATTCGTTAGTATATTTTTGTCAAAAAAAATTGCGACAAACAAAAAAATAAAAAATCTGGGTCTAAGAGTGTATCAGAATTTAATTTTTAAGATTCTTCTTTTCTATCTTTGGAATCTTAAATGAAGTAGATGCTTAGTTTATTAGTAAGCTATGTAGTATACTGGATAACAGTAAAATCTATTCATCATTGCATTGTCTACATAAAGCTTTAGAAATCATGCTAAATTTTGAGTAATTTTTTTTTTTCAAAAGTGAACTATGACTTCTATAATGCTTCTGTTTTGCGAATTGTCATTTAAAAAAATTCCCTCATAATTTTCATTTAAAAATTTATTGACCTTTAATAAAATTATAATTTTACAATTTTGTTTCATTACAATTGCAGGTTGTCTAATGACGTCTAATGACATGGCATTAATAATTTCTATATAATATTATATTACTAAATGAGCATTTATATTTCTAAAACTAAATTAATAACGGTTAAAGTAGTCTTATCGAAAATTTAAATTGACTTGTTCTGGATTACAGAAACAAGTTTTCAAATATGGTGTTAAATATTTCGATGCGTAAATGATTAATATTTCATGTATTGTTTAATTACAGAATCCTTGCATTCTGCTATGAGACACTTGATTAATCGAGGATTATGTGTACCAGTACCAGTAATGGATCTAGAAGGGAAAACATTTAACTTGAAACTATTGCCACTTTTAAATAAAGGTAATACAATGTTTATTTTTAAACATTCAAAATTTAAATCAATTAATAAACTGAAGCTTTTCATTAGAATTTAAAAAAATATTTTGGAAAATAATTCATTTTCAATATTAGTATAATATAAAACTAAAATATTAAAATGGGAAAAAGAGAAAGAAACAGGAAAAATCTAGAAGGTATAACATACGGCACAATATGTCTGGATGAACGACATAACGAGGCGTGATATAGCGAGATGGTACTGTATCATTGTTTGATTCCGATCCGTTTTGTCAAACATTTTTGAAGCAGTGAACTATTGCAGTTTGTTCATGAGGTTTTATTCATAAATAATACTTAAGAACAAATAAAAAAGTAATTATTTAAAAATGTCTTTCGTGAGTTTTGACTTGTAATCTTGTTAAAAACTTGATCATACAGCAAAATTATATAACATTAGATTGTAATACTTCAGGAAAAAAGGGTGGAATATGGTTGATTTAAATAGGGCGGAGTAAAACAAGACTGTCTTGAACTATTGCAAAATTCGGAAAATAGTTGGTTAAATATTTCCCTTACAAGTTATTTTAGTTACTCAATCCCTAACTACAGTAATTTCTTTTTAAATAAATTAACAAAATTTTTGTAATTTGCTGTTAAAGAATTGCGTTTTTTTTGTACAACGAAATAAGTATTTTATTTTATATAATTATATCGAAAGATTCCACCAAAGACAAGAGCTGTTATTTAGATCGTTAGTTTTAAATGTGCAGCGTGCATATATAATGGTTTGAACTGTTTGTGACCTCATGTTTCTTTACCAATGTAAAAAGATCATACCTTCCAAAAATCTATACGTAACAGTAACATTTTTTCTTTATTCTATCCCATTTCCTTTTTCATTTACTTATTGATTTTCATATAAATATTCTCATTTTTTTACTTATTCAGAAAAGGAGTTGCCAGAAAACGAAAAATGTGGTATTCATCTATTGACATATCTTCCTGGTGTAACCATTGCTGAAATTTCACTCACAAAGAATGTTTTATATGAATGGGGCCTTTTACTAGCAAAATTTCATCAAGAGATGCAAGTGAGTTATTTAAGGACTTTGAATTTTACTATTAGTATTCAGTTCCATGGATCTCTGATATAGAATTAAAGTGTAGCTTCAGCCACAATTTTCCCACTGGCAGTAAACCAACCATCAGAGTAGACTTGCAAGGAAATGCTTTAAGTTAATCTTTAAAAAAAATATGTTAAGCGAGTATTTAACAAGGTTTGACGATGTGAAATTACTTAGTTTTTAAAATAAAATATTAGCTGCCATTTAAAGTCTCGGTGGCTTTTGGGTTGACTAGTGGTGTTGGCAACGATGATGGCGAAGAAGTTCTTCTTGATTCTGATGAGGGCAAATGTTTCGTCTGTTGAAGATAGGTGCGTGGCTGGGATACCAAGGTCTTCTCAGCTGCTTGACTAAGCTCTTCTTGAGAAACGCCATTACAAACTCCGTACTAAAAAGAACGAAATAGAAATGTCACAAAAAGCAGATCCTGATGGGTTTTATCCACAATTTGGTGTCTAATGCGTTTTACTGCAATGATATCTGGATTGATATCTGCTCCGGTCTATCTATCCTAAATTCAGATAGAAACTCTTAGCCAAGACCAAGTTGCTTCAACTTTTATACAATAATATTTGTTATAATCTGGATTACTGGTAATAATGTAGTAGAGTTAATCAAGTAGGTTTAGTCAAATCAACTTTCTTAAAATCTTCATGTCACAGAATTCGATCGGGTTTTTTCCCCCAAGTACTACAGACAAATTTATTAAACCCGTATTTTTCAAATTTCAAAAATTAAGGAAGTTAGGATTTTTTTGAAAATGAAAAGTTAAGCCTAACTTTTCTTATTTAGCATTATAGTCTATAGGAAAATGGTGTTTTTTGAACGGGTATAACTAAAAAGGGCAAGTTTGAAACAATTAGCCAATTTTTCGATTGAATAGTGTTACTTATAGTAACAGTTTGGCATGAGTGTGCAGTTATTCCCAAACCTTCTTTTAAGGAAATTATTATTATTTTTTTAAGTTAGAGGAGGTAACTTATAAATAACATCAGCTCCAATAGAGAAATAGGTATGATAGAAATGTATATATTTTTAAGGGAATATGTGTTAGCGATTAGATTTTTGCTTCAATTCTAATGTTAAAGATTTGAAAATATTTAAGAAGTTTTGCTTCAGCAATACTTTATTTCAAAAAGGCATTTTTTTAGAACATGAGATGATAGTTTAAATTGGTAAAATTACCTTCAATAGGAACATATGTTTTTTTTCACGAATGTGTTTTTATATTATGCTATTTTTATGTCGTTGGAATAAGGAAACATTTAGAGAAATTTTTTGAAAACTATTTTTCAACGCATTACATGGAATGTGTAAAATCGTTTGCAATTCATTTCAATTTTCAAATATTATAAACATATATTTTAAAAAGACTTGGAGTTGAAAACTGCAAGACTTTTCCTTCTTTTAAGACCTTTCAAATTATTAATTAGATTAGTACACAATACACATAGTTCAGTACATCATGAGATTTTTTTAATAACATTATCACACAGTTTTGTTTCGAAAAAAAATTATAAATTTCAATGCACTGACGATTTAGTGCGTCGAAATAACCTAAATCATGGGTAGTTCAAGAATGCATACTTAAAAAACTATTTGCACGTATTGATAGCTATACTGCCGTGGGCAGGTAAAGTGCAGTAATCGCAACAATGAGTTGTACCATTTTTGATCTGAAATAAACTTTTTAGTATGTTTTCTTAATTGCTAGAGTAATTGAGTGTCTTTCAAACCAACTGCTCCAAGTCATTATGGAAAGTTTACTGCAGTTTACCTGCCAAACGGCATATACCGTCTCATCCATTCGCTATTATTTGAGCTAATGTTATTTATAGGTTGCCTCCTAAAACCTCCTCTATAAAGCAATTTCAGTAGAAGCAGTATTGGGAACAACTTCACACTCTTGCCAAACTGTTACCATAAGTAATAGCATTCCTTAGAAAAAGTAGCTAATTATTTCAAAATTGCCCTTTTTATTTATATCCCCTCGAAGAACACTATTTTCCCGTAGACCGTAATGCTAAATGAGAAAAAGTTAGGTTTAACTTTACGTTTTCAAAAAGTTCATAACTTCCTTAATACTTGAAATTTGGAAAAAATTGAAAAATAAGGGTCTAATAAATATGTCTCAAATACTTGGGAAAAAAATCAAAATCGATTTTTGTGACATGAAGATTTTAAACTGGGCGATTTGACGTCGAATAACTCAGTAGTAAATTAGCGCCATCTAGCGTGAATGATATTTGGAGTTGCATGTGCGGCGGACTTCTACAAGGGATTTGAATTCAATGTTATTTAAGATTGGTTAGACTGTTTGTAACTGCATCAAATATTCTAAAACACATGTTACAATTAAAAAATATTCTCGTAAATTAAATGCATATAATGGGATTATTTGAAATTGTTTAACCTTTTTTTTAAGGATTATGATTGCCCAATTCTCAAAAGGAAAAAGATTTTTTATAGTTTAGAGAACGTTTCTGCAGTGAAAGGTTTTACAGAAGGTTTAGTTGAAGAAAAACTGAACTTGGTACAAAGAGTATTAGACAAATATTCAAGGAAAATAGCCGTTAATTACGAGAGTATATCTAAAGGTATTTATGACCTTTTACTTTTCTTGATATATTTTTCCATGACCTATCTTTGTAAATTTAATGTCATATAACAGTTTTAGAAATTTACAAGAGAATTAAAATCTCTACAAAAAAGAATTTTCAAGTTTCGTCTACATTCTGTGTTGATTGCATCGATAAGTTATTTTCCATCAAATAATTATACCCGTTTGTAAGAGCTATATCCTTTTTACTTACCAAATATTTGAATACTTTACAACTTATATACAGAATAAACCAGTTTTCCCAAAACACTATCCTAAAAATATAGGGGGCTATAAAAACAGTATCGTTTAACTTTAAAAGGTTACTAAACACTCAATAAGTTTTAAAAAAATATTTATAATGTAGTTCAAAAAGAAAGTGAACATGTATTTTTTTTAGATAAAAAAAGTCATATAGTTTCAAAACTAGGGCTGAAGGTAAAAAAAAAAGCGAAACCAGTTTTATGTTCAGCATCAAATACTACTTAAATTATGTTTATTATTTTCGAAATAATTATAAAAAATTCAGTTTTCTTTATTAGCTTTAAACATTGATTTTGAGTAACTATTTAACACAAAAAAAACATGAATAAAACAAAAACTTAAGACCTAATATTTTTTTTATCCAGTATTGTTAGTGTTCTGCCAATTGCATTTATTCATAATTTGATACTCTTAACTTATACTTTTTTTACTGTTTCCTGGTGCTATAATTGACCATACAATTTATATTTATTTGAAATGTTGTCTTTCAAATTCCATATTCTTAATGAAAATAATTGTGTATATATTTACAATTATATTTAATTGTTTCATTTCATTCTCAAGGATTCCTACATGGTGACTTCCATAATCACAACATCTTAGTTCAGAAACATACTTCAAATGAGGAAACAGTGTACCATGTCGATGGTATCTTAGACTTTGAGGACTCGTACCATGGGCCTTACATTTGGGACGTAGGCTTGATGATGGCACATGCCTTCTTGGAACCAAATGGTATCCCGCCTATACATGCTGCTGGTTACACTTTGGCAGGATATCTCAGTCTACGAACACTGACTGACTTGGAAATGTCTTTGCTAAAAGTATGGATTGCATTTTATTTAAAAATCAAAATGACTAAAAAAAGCTTTTATAATTGCATATTATCCCATATTCTGTTTCATAATCATCCCAGGTCCAACATTATAAAGTCCATTGTCCCAAAGCCCTTGTATATAACTCTAGTGCAATGTTATTTCACCCAAACAACCATTATTTTTTTGATTAAAGAAGTGCTTGGCATTGCTATAAATAAGTCTTTCTATCTTTCTCCTTTTTTACCCAAACAGAACCCAAAATGTCAGATTTTTTTTGTAAATTGAATACGAAAAACTCATCTTATGTAAATTTAACAACGTTTAACAAACCTAACTTTGTTTTAGAAGTTCACACAAAATTAAAGAAATTAATGGCATTTTCCAGAAATATTTCATCACTATTTATGTATCCTAGCGTTTAAATAGTGCAATGTTTTTTTTAAAAATATTATTTTGTTTATTTTATATTTGTTAGAAGAACAAAAGATTGTAACGTTTTTTACCCGTTTTGCTCTACCTGGGTTGTCTAAGTAATAGTTCTTAATGTGACTCCATTTAGGTACTTCAAAAATCCTTTGACCTTATTGATTAAAAACAAAATAACTTCGTATCTAAAGAGCAAATTTTAATCGACTCTTTACCAGAATATTCCAATACAGTATATTTTGATAGTTTTTGCTACAACCAATCCATTTTAGAGTTTTTTTTTAACACCTTGTATACTGTTGTTTTTAAAATTTCGCCTGATCTTGTTTTAGATTTGTATGGAATGTCGACTTTGTATGGCAGCAGTTTATTGCCATCATGGTATCCAATCTGACCCAAACAACGCATACATTTCTAATTTTTCGCCAGACACCAGATGGGATTGCCTGAGGGAACTTCTTAACTCAAGGAATGAGGACCTCCTGAAACAATGGACCATGATTTCAAAAGAATATTCTCCAAAGTAGTTTTTATTGTATATGCAATTACATATTGAAATATCTTTAAATCGGGATAGTGTGTCCCATTTCCAGGTAATAATTTCATAATATACAATAATTATTCAGTACATATTAGCTACATATCTCTTAAGGTTTTACAGCAATATACTTAATTGATAATAGTTGTATGTAATGGAAGATTCTTATTAAAGAATTTTTCTTAAGAAACATTTTTATTTCTATAATATAGTTGTAGAAATCTTATTAAACACTGGGGGATCTGGTTGTATGCAATGGAAGAATCTGATTAAAGAATTGTTCTTAAGAAACATTTTTAGTTCTGTAATATAGTTGTAGAAATCTTATTAAACACTGGGTGATCTGGTTGTATGTAATGGAAGAATCTTATTAAAGAATTGTTCTTAAGAAACATTTTTAGTTATGTAATATAGTTGTAGAAATCTTATTAAACACTGAGGGATCTGGTTGTATGTAATGGAAGAATCTTATTAAAGAATTGTTCTTAAGAAACATTTTTAGTTCTGTAATATAGTTGTAGAAATCTTATTAAACACTGGGGGATATGGTTGTATGTAATGGGAGAATCTGTTTAAAGAATTGTTCTTAAGAAACATTTTTAGTTCTGTTAGGTTAGGTTAGGTTTGAATTATAGTCGCACTAGAGCTACACGAGGGCTATTATTTTTAGTTCTCTCTAATGTAGTTGTAGAAAGCTTATTAATAACTGGGGGATCCGCGTTAGGTTGACCACCTAACCGGGACATATGCCTAGCACTCCAGAGCCCTTGGTCACGAAAGCTGAATTGCGCACGGCAGACCTTGGTCCACTAATGGGATGTTGCGCAGAGGCGTTTAGTAGTTAGTAATATAGTTGTAGATAATTTTATAAAAAAATAGAAAAATTAATAGATTTCTTAATAATTGACTTAATACCTAATCTAATTGTAAGGCGCACATGGTGTAATATAATCTTTGTAAGCAATACATTTTATGAAAGGTTTATGGTTTTGTAAGGTATTTAAGCTTTTTAATTTTTGTTATTAAAATATTAAAAATAAAAAATGGTTTTGATATTTTCAAAAAATTTGTTTACTGTTTTTTTCTTTAAGTTTTTTCAATTGTGTTATTAAAATAAAAATAATAAATATGGTAGTTGATTTTTTTTTAAAAAATTGCTTTTACTGGCGTTCTGTTGTGAAATAAAATGTCTGTTATATTATGAAATTTAATGAAGGAAGGCTTAAGGAAAATGAAACTAAAGAATTGGATCACTAGAATCTCATACCAAAATAAAGTACAAATAAATGCTGTTTCAAGCCATATTGGTTGACTAAGAATTGAAGTTAGATCTTTTGTAGTAAAATTATGTTTTTTATTTTGCAATTAAAGTTCCATTTAGAAAAGAAAAAAAAATATGTTGCGTTAAAACGAGCTGTAAGTTTTTATCCACATATATTTAATACTGGGCAGGATTAAGAAAAATAGAAAAGGTTATTAAAGAAAAAGAAGGCTCTAGTGGAGCAGTCCGTGGACTAATAACGTCTTCATATTTGAAGGGTATACAATTAGCAAATATAATTACTAAATACGCTTTACATAGCAAAATTATTTAGCTATATTAACCAGAAGTTGGAAGCCCAATTGTATTTAAACCCTTTTTTGGAAGTTTCTTACTGTAAAACAATACTATTTTCAAACTTATGTCATTTTCTTGGTTGCTTTTGGATACTTCTGAAAATTAGTTATTTGACGTCGTAAAATTCAACCAAAAATATATCAAAATTATTCAGTGTAAAAACGTTATTTGAAGTCTCAATAAAGATTAAATTTTTATTCTATTTAAAAGAAAATAATTTAGTGTATAATGAGTATTAATAATTAATTTTGTTTGAAAGACATCTATTCCATGGACTTTATATGAAAAATTTTCTGCTGGATATCTTTAAGAGGGACTGTCAGTCCTATAGACGTAATGCTTTATTTTTCTAATCATAGTTTCTGGTAAAGTATTTTTTTAACGTATGATTTTTTTTGCACCAGATATGCAAATAAGAATGAAAGACAGTTTAAAAAAGATTTGAAAGAAAAATGTCTACCAGTTTTTTAATTATTAATTTTTAAAAAAATCATCATTTTAAGAATCGTGGCGACATCTGTAGGAGAAATTGGCTTAAGTGATACAAATCTTTTTTAATAAATCTAAACAATTCACTTATGTATTATCTTTGTATGTTAAGACAGAATTTAAATGATGCTTTTGCATTTCAAGTACTTTTTATGACAAAAACGTTTATTACAAACAAGAAACTATGATTTTATCGGAATTTCAGACAGAAATAAAGGTCGCCAAATCGTAGAAGTAAAACAGCAGCCAACTTGTAAGTCGTTTGAAGTGTAACCCTAAAACCACAAAAACGAAAAGTGGGCGGAGCTCATGAAAAATCCTGTCAAAGAATTGGCGTGACTTTTAAACTTGATTACTTTAGTTGTAGTCAGGTTTGATACTATAACACAGCGATTTTGATGTGCAACCTGGAAATTGAATATTCATGAATATTGGAGCCCCTTGTTTTGACATTGTTTTTATAGATATTGTAATATTTGCCCTTATATAAACTCTAAAGTATTCTTCTTGTTCTTGACCAGAAAAATTGTTAAACCGATACGTTATATTCGATTAAAATCAGAATTTTTTTTTATATAATAGGCTGGGGTGTCGACCTCTTCACTTGACCGCGGCTCTAAATTGCGAGGTCCACCGCCAATAGCCCTTGAAGAAATAAATTATTTTTAGCCTACTTATAGCTTTTTTTTTTTAAATCTAAAGAATTAATAATAAAAAGGTCAGTAGGGTGTTGACATCGTGGAGATTTCCGTTTGTCTGTTTGTCAGAACCAAACTTACATTCTAGCCATCACCTTGAGGCCCGGGTGTCCTAGTGAGTTTGATCGTAGTCTATTACGCTAACAGTCTGCGTACTTTACCGGGTGCGGGTTCGATTCCCGCATTCGCCCTGGGTGTACTTTCTTTCTCTGTGTCAGGAAAAAGTTTTAGTGTCTGTCTTACTTGACGAAGGTTTATAAGCGGGTCCCTGATCAAGCACACAAACCGGAAAATACATGCACCAACACCTACATTCTACCCATCAGATTTCTATTTTTTTTTTAAATGATGACATCAGATACTTATCTTTGATACTTTTTGTCCATCTGCCTGTCCGTAATCCCTTTCATTTTCCGTTCTAACCGTCAGATTTTAAAAATTCTTATTTTAAAGATACCTATAACATTAAAAGACCTAACATTTTTACTTTTTGTCCCCCTGTCTGTGTATCTGTCCGTACCCTCTTTCTAAATTACGTTCTAACCGTCATATTTCCAAGGTGTTTTAATTGTTTTATTCTATATCTTGGTGGAATAGCTTCTGATTAATCAGGGACGAGGACTTTTTTTGCTCTTATGTAGCCTACTCAATTACAGGATCCTACGGGTCAAGTCTTAAGAACTCTGTATTTTGGATTTTAAGGGCATTTAAGAATCCTTAATTTTATTAAATGGCCCTTAAAAAAAATTCTTAGTTTTATCCATCAGGAACCTACTTAACAATTTTTCTAGCTGCAGAGAAATTAAAAACGATAAGCATAATTAATCATTTATGCACAAGAAAATTAAATAAAATAAACAATTTTGGTATTTAAAAGTTGGAATTAGAACTAAATAGTGTTTTTGCTTGATTTTTTCTTGTGTATAAATCTTGTGTGGAAGTGGTTATAAGTGGCAGTTACTTTTTCGAATCTACTATTATAATAATATAATACATAAATAACTTTTTTAAGAATTTTGGTCTTCAGAATTAAAAATGACACCACCACTTTCAATGGAGAAAAGTGTTGTGCATAATAAAAGACGTCCCAAAAAACGTGGAAAGGTCTCAACTAGTCAAAGAAGAAGGCGTACTAGAAATCGAAAAAATCGAACGTAATAATGTTTTGTATTTTTTTGTTTGATGCTATTAGCGTACAGCTGCGACAAAAAAAAGTTCACACCAACGATTTATCAGCCTCTATTCAGTTGATAAACATTCTGAGTCGACTGATTGAAAAATTGGTTGAATTAGAGATTTTCTTGCACAAGAACTACGCATCGTTTTAGTGGGATCTAGTTTACCGTCAAAGTATGAGATTCAGATAAATATAATGACGATTTTTTTTAACTTTGAAATAGACTTCTTGTTCTTAAGTTTTTCTTTTTAATTTGTTATTGTGTTTTGGGATGGCTTTCCGGTTTCAATTTATAGAGAGAGGAGCACTTTCTAAACAACATAAATTATTTATATTTTCAGGATTTCTAGAGGCGTATTAATCCCAAGTTTGAATGACGGTGAAATGACATTAGAGCCATCAACTTCCGAACTCAATGTATCGCTGATGGAAGATAAACCGAAGGCCTGTCTTTCTCCAACTAACAACGATAACGATCTCGAACCTTCAAGTGACGACGATCTTCCTCCACTAATTATTGAACATGTTGAAAGTATAAGGGAAAAGCCCATATCCCTCAAATAGGGTCATTTGCGATGTAGCTCACGTAATTTCTCAGGCTAGAAAACTGGAAGAACATTCTTTTAACTGCCGTCACTTGACTGTGGTTCTAAAATACGATGCCCGTCGCCAATAGCCCTCGTGTAGCTCTAGTGCGACGATAATTCAAACCTAACCTAACATTTCAACTGCACATTTGAAGGCAAGATGGTACTTCAGAATGTAGTTCAAATAGGATTAATTTTTGATTATTATTTTATTTGTAACAAATCCCGTTGCAAATGTACCGCAAAAGTGACGACTGATATAGAAAAAAGCTCGTTCAACCAACTTACCGTTTTGGGAGCTCTTGTTACCGGAAGTGGGTATTCACTTGAAGAGCAAAAGTTTAGCATCATGAACATGTCATATATGGCCCAGAACACTTTTGCTCCTTGTGAAAAATTTGCTGGAGAAGTAGTAAAATCGTGCAAGGGAAGACTCGCTTATCAGGGAAATTGAGCAAGAGAAAAAATTAGCCGAAGAAAGAGGCGATATTGATCGTGATGGCTACTTCAATATATGCGTTATAGTAGACGGTGGTGTGTGTAAACGTTCTTATGGTCATGGATATAATGCGTCGAATGGTGTGGCCGTCATTATAGGAACCTTGACGCAAAATATCTTATTTATAAATTCACGAAACAAAGTGTGTTTGGTATGCCAAGTGAACAAAGAGGGATGCCCTCTCAAGCCACACACATGCACAAAAAACTGGTCTGGGCCATCGACAGCAATGGAAGCAGACATAATAGTTAATGACATGAAACACTTGGAGAGCAAATACCACATTCGTTGCACCAGAATTGTTGGAGATGGGGACACGAACCTAATGAGCAATGTACAAGAACATGTGTCGTATGGTGGCAGAGTACTGAAAGTTGAATGTGCCAATCACGCAGTCCGACGCTATTTTAGAGGCCTTGAAAAGTTGCAAAAAAACACGTCAAGATTTCCCGGCTCCAAAGGTGTACAATGTAGGAAGCTCGTTGCAGAACGAATGTACAGACTGGCGGGAGTGAGGCTTGTAATCAAATAACTATCAGTGTCTAATTTACAAGAGCAAGATCCATCAAATGGACAAATCGACGAACTGTCACTAGCAAGTCACTAGTATGCTTTCTGCAATCCAAGAAGAGATCAGGAGAATTCTTGTCTCTTGTTGTAAACACTGATTTACAATTTGACAAACAATCCGGCATAAATATACATGAGTCAATTATGCAAAACAACTGGTGGCAAAAGAATCGATTTTTCTAAAGGGGGATCAATTGAAAGAAGATCCAATGTTGCTGCTTTAGCTTTTCAAGAACCATCTCTTAAATGGCAGTAATTAGTGAATAAGGCATTGGTCGGAGAAAGCCCTAAATCACCCCATAGGAAATTGCTGCACAAGCGGAATATTGAAGCACTTAGGAAACTTAAAAGAAAATCCCTCTTTCCTGACACCAATAAAAGAAAAAGAAGGAAGCTAGCTGATCATATCAGTCGCGGGGGCGATGAGCATCATGGTGATGATCCGAATGTTCTTGATTTGGATGCTGCAGCGATTCGGGTGAAAACAATTGCACACCTTTCATCTTTACAAGTGAAATCAAGGGATGAATACGAACCTCTAACTCGAACCCAAGCCACGTCAGAGATATGGAGACGAGAAAGATGCAAAAGAATACCTTCAACAATGTTTAAGGACGTCGTTCAACGAAGAGCAACTACCCTCAGCTCCAACTTGGTAAAAAGAATATTATACAAGGATAATATATTTACTAAGTCTATGGAGTACGGTAGAGCGAATGAAAACATTGTACTGAAAGAATATTGAATAAAAAATAACGTAAAAGTGGAACGCTGCGGGATGTTCATCTGCCCAGATAAGCCCTTTCTTTGTTCAGCACCAGACGGTTTAGTTGGTACAGATGGACTGGTCGAAGTCAAATGCCCATACTCCGCAAGAGATTCCAACAGTTTGGTTGAAACATGTAAAAAACACGCCATTGGTATTAGAGCAAGTCCTAATGGCTCTTTGCATGTGCCAAGATTACACCAATATTTTTATCAAATTCAAGGACAGCTAGCATTGACCAATAGAAATTGGTGCGATTTGTTTTTCTGGTGTCGAAATGACAACTTAACTTTTCGAATTGAAAGAAAAGAAGAATTTTGGAGGAAAATCACACCGAAATTGGAAACTTTTTATTTGGACTACTGCGTACCTGAGATTGTCGATTCACTAGCATCACGAAATCGGCCATTACGTGAGCCCCAATACATTTTGGATGCATTTGCAGAAAAAGAAAGAAAAACTTCAGAAAAAAAAGAGAAAAGAATCGATTCACAATGACGGTTCTTTGCAAGGTGGGCTACGCAGCTAGCTAGTTTTTTTTCTTTTCAATACAATAAATTGTGTGTTGGCACGGTGAAGGAGTTTCTTGAGTTTCTTTTAATATAATTCAACAAAGTTTGTAATGGAGATTACAAAAAAATTTAAAATTTATTTTAATATTTCCGTAAATACTTCCTTTTTCCGTTTAGTTATATCGTTCGCCACTTTCGGGACGAAAATATATAATAAAACGAGAAATTTGAATTTGTTCTGTGTTGCAGGCAGGACGCTGAAAAGCTGTATTGGGCCGGATCCAACCCGTCGGTCCAACCCTCTTGCAGGGTTGGACCGACATATGATATATTTGGCCTATGTCATATTTATGCATATGATATATTTGGTCTCCCCCTTCCATCGTTTGCCGGAACTTTTCAGGCTGTCTAAATTTTTACCTAGCTGTACAGAGTTTCAACACGTTCACCTCGTAGTTTTGAGCAGCGGTTAAGTGACGAGGTCAGAACCAGAGCCGGCACATAACGCAACCTTCGAGCGATAACCTACGCTACACATACACCCGCGTTTGTTTGTATCTTGCTGACTTATTATTGCCTTTAAAACAGCTAACGACATATTTTATGCATCGGGTTTCCACTTTTGCATTGGTATGGCCATTAGTTTTAACAAACATAAAGATTACCACGCCGACAATTAAAATTATGGAACTAGATTTAAAAACGATACTGTTCATATGCCGAAGTTTACAGGGATGACTTTAGAGCAGTTTATAATGGCACCACATCTCGGTAATTATAAATAGAAATATAATATATTAATACCAGTAAACCAGAAAAGAATTGACTGATCTTAAGATTGAAGATCTTAAGATTTATGTCACCGTCCTATCTGGAATTTGCCGCCAAGGGGTTCGTCACAATTTACAAAATAAATATATTTTTTAAACAAATAAAAAAATTAAATAAAAGAGAAATAATCAAACAATACGCCAATAAATTTCCGGAACACCGTCCCGGCTCGCAAAAGAGTACTAGAACCTTAGTCTACCCTTCTTTACAATCGAATCCTCTTTATCTTATGATTAAGAAATCTTGCCGTGCACCACTCTCCAGAAAGAGAAACGCATCTCTTTTTTTAAATCGCCAAATGTATCATTTGGCGGAAATTGTAGTGCCATCTGGTGAGTCAGAATCAAAGTACCGTCCGGATAGGGGTGATTCTTAAATAATCAACCAAATATTATTAATCAAAATATACTTACTTTTTCTTAACTAGTTGAAAAATTGAGATTTTTTTCTCTTCATTTTGAAAAATTTAGAACAAATAACTGCAACCAGTTTCATTCATTTCGAATTTGTTCCGAGTACTACTTTATTACTATATATTAACTATTTTACAAATATGGCTGCCATCTGTTGGCAACTTTTTGATTTAGAAACTGACCCAACAAATCAGTTTGGTGATGTAAACTCGTGAAAAAAACTTAAAATAAATTTTTAAAAAATTTATTAATCTAAATGTTAAATATAATGACATTCAATAAAAGCAAAAATATATGCAAAAAATAAATGATTTATTTTTTTTATCTCATATATATACCAAAATATAATTATTTTTTTCAAGGAATATCATAAAAAGAAAGTAAGTTCTAAAAAATATTTTAATGCAGTCTTTTGTAGTTTTGTACAGCACTTTCATATTAATACAATTGAATTTTGAACATGGTGACTGAATACATTGTCTATCAGTAAAAGGTTTATCCTTATATTAAAAATATAAGATTAATTAATCTTAATATTACTCAATCTAAAAATAAATCTCTATATCTTTAAAATAAAGGGGGAAATATGCCCATTTCAAAACTTTACAAATTATTTACAAGATAATTGTGTCATTAGTTGGTAATATTTAAAAATATATATACTATTTTAGTATTTATAAATTGGTTTGCAATATGTCAAAACTACATTTTTCAAAAAATTACACAGTTTAAGGAGCTATATACATTGATTACCAAAATTAATTGGCCGTCAGTATCAAGTGATAACAATAATGACAATAATAATAATAAATAGAATTAAAATAAAAAGTACATGGCTGGTCAGAAGGTAATGTTGGCGATCACAACATAAATTAATTAACACTGCCTTATCTACATACAGGACATGATGAAACATGTTAATTCAAATAAAAATGTGTCTGATAAGTCTGTTGTGGAACATAAAATTTGCTGTGGTTTTCTGAAAAGTTTTTTAAGTAATGGTGTTTTAATAATCGTATGGAAAGGCAATTAACAGCATTGTATCATCAGTCAACTACATTGGACTCAACTGCATTGTAAATTGCAATTGCAATTTTCAAGGCAGTTCGTCTTTTTGAAACTTCTCTGATTCAACATTGTTCAAATGGACGGGTTTGTGAGGAGTCATCGGAGGAAGACGGTTTTCAAGAGAAAATTGTGGCAAATGATGGGAAAATGTTGGCATGTTGTTAAAAGAACCATACGCTGTTGTAAAATAAGTAACTTGTTCCAATTCACTCGGCTTGCGAAAGAACATGGAATCTTGTGAAATTACAGGTCTGCAACTGAAAATAAAACTTGCATCTTATTACCTTGCCTTAAGCATGCAACAAAAGCACGGCATTTCATATCATGTTAACAATCATAATAGGAAGTAAAAAAAGTTGTAGCGCTTTTCTCGGTCCTAATGACATTATTTTGATAAAAGTTAAAGATATGAAAATGTCAAAAAATATTTCAATGGTAATATTTTAACCACTTTTTATTTTCAATGCTACCATTTTTATATCCTAATTTTTTTTCTAAGAGAAATTGATTAAACTCGCAATCAGTAAGAAGGAGATCTGTTGCTCGGTTGTTGAATTGTTGGTCATTGGTTTTTCTGAAGTAATCATTGATTCCTTATTTTTCCATCAATGTAAAATACTTTATAAAAGACTTTAAAATGGATAGTTTCACAACAAGTGAATGATTACCCTTCTAAACATCCAAAGTTAATTTGAAAACTAATAATTTTTAAACTCAAGTAAGGTGAAGGGCTGAGTGGCCCTGTCATAAGCTTATCTTGCATGAAACGATCTCGAGAGATAGCATATCTTTTAAGACGCTAGGCACAATTCCATTACTGACACATAGTATTCACTGAAAAAAATCGCTTACACTACATTTTCACAAATAAGTTCAATCGTTTTAATCGAATTTACTTATTTGGCGAATCATTTGTGGTTGTGAAGGGACCACGCATTGGCATGTTTTTACCTCAAAAACGAAAACTGTGTAAATTAACGGAAATATTCATGCAGCAAAATTACAAGTAAAATTTTCGTTAATTGAGGGAAACAAAGTACACAAAATCCTATATCGATAATATTATATGTATCTACTTACGTAATGGCGATCGCTGTCAGCTCCAACACAATGAAGACACCCAAGAAGAAAGAACACGTCTGCATGTCTCCGTAGCCAAATGCGACGAGTACCAAGACGAGCGAAGCGAGCCCGCACACAAGCGCGAGCAGCAAAGCGAGCCTGCGTTCCGGAGGAGGTCGCTGTCTTTGGCTTGAGTAACCTCGGCGAAACTCATGATCGAAAAATATGGTATTGTGTTTGGGGTGCATGGCTGTAGATAAGCAATGTTTCAATCTATTATGCACAAATAAAATTTGAAAAGAATTTCTCGATTAAATAAGAGCTAGCAGGTATTGTCTTAAAGGCACAAGGGCTGGGGAGCCCAGTCGGTTAGGCACTCGCCTAGCATGCGAAAGGTCCCAGGTTCGGGTCCGGACATCGCCAAAATAACTGCCGACCTATAAACGGCCCGTGCAGCCAAAAATGTCCGACGAATAATATCCCGTGTAGAGGGAGTGCACGTTAAATATCCTCCAATATCCCATCGCTGCGTACGATGTCGCCCTTAACGGTTGCGTTGGGTGCCTACTCAGGTGTCGGCTCGTCACTTGACTGTGGTTCTAAAATACGACGCCCGTCGCCAATAGCCCTCGTGTAGCTCTAGTGCGACGATAATTCAAACTAAACTAAACTTATAGGCACAAGTAAGGTTTTTGAAACTTTCAACTATGGTACACATTTTAAACACCTCAGCTACGAGTTTAGTTTAGTTTAGTTTGAATTATCGTCGCACTAGAGCTACACGAGGGCTATTGGCGACGGGCGTCGTATTTTCCTCAGCTACGGGATAAAGAAACTGGGGCTGGAAGAATAAGGTAAAACAAATGTGTCTAAACCTTTTATGTGTGTCGATATTACTTGACTGCATTTTTAGTAACAATTCAATATATAGATGGCAGCACCACTCTTTAAATAATGCCTCATAACAAATAAAAGTTTTAGGCACAATTGTACATTTACGAGCTATACAATATCTGTCAAAAATAATTAACTTATTTCAAAATTAAAAAAATAAAGATGAGCGATCTTTCAGCTTTAAAAAAAAAATATATGTTATTATTTTTTTTACAATTTAAAAATGTAAATGGAAAATTTTTGTTTTTGAAATTTTGAGCCATTTCTCAGAAGGGTAATCTTAGAAACTCAATCTATATTTTAAATTCAAAGAAACGTAAGCTATAATTATTTTAAAAAATTGCAATCTGTAATAGGATTCAGCAAAATTCTATTTAAACAGACTTGAGTTATAATTTTTTTAATGAACAAACGGACTGGCTAGTTTTTGTGCATATATGCGTCGAATGTATTTATGCTAGATAAGAATGAAACATATTTAATAGATGATAAAATTATAACATTAATATTTCAAACAACAAAATACTGATTATACTAATTAACTAATTTTCTTTACTTTATAATAATTTTAATTCGAGCAAAATAAAATCTTAAAAAGTTTTTGTATGTAAAATAACATATTCATAACGGTAATACTGTTTAAAAATTAAAAAAAATTAAAGCTTCGCCGTTGAAAACTATATATTTTTTTATTTCGATTCTAATGCACATATGTACTTTAGTTAATTTATTTTAGCCCATAGGAAGACCTATAGTATGTTAAAAAAATACGTACATATATGATTTTCTTGTATGAGATACTAAAAGTGCATATTCTGGTTAAAATTGTGAAATAGAGGAAAACAAATGATATTTTAAAATGCATTCACAAATTGCTATCATAATTTTTATTGTTTACTTTTTGCACTCCCTAATTGGCAAATTTGTACAAATATCAAAAATAAATAAATCTTTTTTTTATGATATAGAACTAATGTCTTTACAGGAAATACAAAAATAAAAAAAGATATTACCTATTAAAATAGTCGATTTATTAATTAGAGCTTGTCCCAAATAGAAATATTCCATTGCTTAAGAACTAAGCAGAAATGAGACATATTTTTGGATATACAGTCAGAAAAATCATTCAAGACTTATACATAATAAATAATATATAAGTTAACTTACCTAAACTAAATATATATTCCTACCTTCTATTTGATATCGTTTAAGCTGTTCTCACATTAAAATATAAAATGAGCAACAGACAACTGTAAAGTGTGGTGTTGACTAAAAACCACGTGCGAAATGCAACTCATACGATTGACCATAGTTAAACCCCTATGTTATCACCCCCAAGATTATCACGGGACAGGTTCTGAACAGATTATTATCAATACTTTGAATACTTGGGAAGAAGGGGGGATATACACATGAATCATGCTCCTTTCTAAAACCATGGAGTAATTCAAAGCAGCTTTTACATGTAAGCTCTGTAGATGCCGACCCGGTGGCGCAACGGTTAGGGAGCTAGCCTTTGGAGCTTCTGGGTTCGGGATCGAATCCCGGTAAGGCATGGATGTTTGTGTTTGTCAATAAATGTTGTTATTTGTCTATGTGTTTGTGTCGTCTCTTTCTTTGTGTGTCTCTTGTGCCTGTGTCATTTCTGGGGTTGAGTACAATAGACCTGAGGTCGCAGTGCTCGGCGAACTTGCCCCCCACCAAGAAAGTCATAAGTCATAAGCTCTGTAGATAAGTAGAGACAAATTTAAGAGCTTAGTGGAAGAACGTGCTAAGTGACCAAAAGGTGAAAACGGGAAAATGAGCTTTAAAGTTTTTCATTTGCACTCAGATCTGTTGAAAACGGAACTTGCAAAGCGTAAAAAATATACTAAACTTAAAGTTGATGAAAAAGGGGAAACTTGTTATCGTTAAAGAAGTTAGTAATATGTTCGTTGACACAAACTTCTCCATTTTTTCAAAAATGTCACTTAGCACGTTCTTCCACTAAGCTCTTCAATTATATCTTTTGGGATTGCTAGGGTGACCATATCCGGTTCATTTAGGGTCAAGATTAACGTATAATCACCGATATAACTTATAAACACGGTGATTATAATATATTAACTATGCTTTAAGACACAGCTAAAAATACCATAATTATAAATTTTCCCGCTTATTTAAGATTTAAGAAACTACAAAACTTTATTGATTCATAAGGTTTTAAAATAATTCACAGCCTATACTGCAGGGTTTGGATAATCACATCCATTTGGCTGTCATTGCAAATGTGAATTATATCCATATATTTTAAGTTTTTGGGAAATAAATTAAAAAAATAGTTTAAATATAAAAAAAATATGTACACAAAACATATTCTATATATTTCTTGAAATAATGAGTAATTCTAATAATTTGGGAAAATTGGAAGGGAAAACAACTGTTTTCAACAACGCTCAAACTGAATTATATTTTTGAGTTTTTGATCCTAAATTCAGAAATAATCTGAAGATATTACACTTATTTTCACAAAGTAAATTTTATGAGTTGTAAATCATTTTCTATAAAATGATAAATACTTGAATTAAATTTTAGAAAAATAAAATAACTTTTATCATACCGATGATATAAAATGTAGAAGAGATCAGAGAAAGGAGACCTTGCCAGACAAACGAAAGATTGTTTTTCGATAAATTCAGTAATTAGCCAATCGCTCGCCGATCACGATGGCTGCCTGGGATATTCAATCAAAATTTCTGATTGATGTTATTTTAGAGAATTGCACAACTGTAAAAAAACTAGTTTAGACATTGAGGAATCGTACATTTTAGTCGAAAATGTGAAATATTAGGATATTTTTACAGTATTCTTTTATAAACATTTTGTGCATACATCAAAAGGATTTTGATGTTATAAAACAGTTTGCAAATTTATAACTATTTTTTTTAGATTTGTTGCATTGCTGATTTATGCATTTATGAATAGATTAATAGCAGTTATATTTAAGTGCTTTCATGGCATTATTGTCTATATAGTTTCCTTGTTTGCGTTTGTTAGAATTAATGGCTTTATAAATGATTTATATAGATTAAAGTAACAAAATTTAAAAATAAAAATTAATATATAACAATTGTTGATAATGTGCATGGTTTAAAAAAAACAGGACGGAAGAAAACTGCCCACTAATTTTTAACTGAAATTTATGCCGATTGTTTTTATTTTTGTTGAACAGTCTGAGCTACAAAATGTTATTTGGAAACGTAAGGTAGTCATTATTTCTTTTATTTCATAGGTGTTTTTGGTGATTGGTGGCATGACAAGGTTATTTCCGCCCACTACATTTATTGACCACTCGGGACCTTATATTTTCATTCCTGTGGAACTTTTGCCACTCAAGATGTAAAGGATGAATATTATTTTTTTATATAATGTAAATGTAATATTGTTTTTATTATTCTATGCCGTTTCCCACAATCATCCAGCATATAAAAAAGAGGCTGAGAATTAAATTTTATTTAGATAGGATCGCGTATATTGGTAATTTTGATAAAACACTATAAATATACCGTTTTTTTTATAATATCTTAATATGTAAGGTTATTTTCAGCTTAACCAAAAGCGAAATTAGTTAGTTTTCGATGCAGACAAATAATTATCTTTTAATATTTTTTTTTATTCGATCATTTTAAATGTAAATAATTGAAACTCTTTTTCTTTAGAGAAAGAGGCATCGATTAGCTGGGAGAATGAATGTTTTAAATTCCCATTTTAGACTAACTAATATTTGAAAACTTTTTACCTAAGACCAATAACATAACAATGCGTTTCCATGTCTATTATTCAGGAAATAATTATTAGTGAGATAAATTCTTTTATTAGAGTGAAAAATAGGTTGTGATAAATATTCCAATTTAATCCTTTGTTCTGCGCAAAAACTTTTCATAGTAAATAAATTAACATGTGATGCTCCTCCTATCTCTATCTAAGTAGATAAGCAAATAACATTGAAATGAGTGGGTGGCATGTCATATCTCATTTTGAGATTATGTAAATTTATGAACTTATTTTGAGCCGTAATTTTTGTATCTGTGTGTTGCGAAATTTTTTGTCTTAACTTTTAAATTCAATTTTCTGAAATTTATGAAAACGTTTTTGCAGTTATGGATGCAATATTTTTATGTTTGTAATCTGAGTAATCTGATTTGTCTTTATAATTGAAAATAAAACTGTATTAAAATGACTGACTTATATTAAAATGACTGTAACTGTTATAAATGTCTTAAGCTAAAAACATTTTGATTTTAGGTTTAAGGGGTGGATAGTTATTGAAATATTGCAGAAGCATGAGTGTGGTAAGCGTATAGAATTATTTGCTAGTGGTGATTTTTTTTTTGCTACACACGCAAACATGATTAGATCTGAATCTACTACTTGGTAAAGGGTTGTTATACACTAAACGACTATAACCTTACATACACAAAAACGACATTTGTCACAGTAGGCCCTTACCATGGTCTACTTAACTTCATGGAAACAGAATCTCTCAGTGACGTAACGCTATCCGTCCAGTACGGATTGTCATTTTTCAGGAAATAGCGTAAGAAATTGAGAACTGGCAAAAACAATTGTATAAGGGGTCGTCTACATATTAAAATGAGTACCAACTTTGAAAATTCCAATGGCAACACCCAATTTTTTTTTTATATAAAAATGTTTATCATCTTTAGAATACCCCAGATCCAAAAGAAAATTTATTAATTTGCTTTTATTTGTTGAGATATAAGCATTCAAATTTGAATGCCCGTAATGTTAAAAAAGTTTCACAAACTTTTATTCATACCTCCACAAATAAAATGAATTAAACCAATTTTTTTTTTCATTATATACTTCTTAACTTCTTCATCTTCCAAAAACAAATCACACAAGTTTTTTCATCAATTATTCATTATTATTATTTTTTTATTTAAATTTAAATAAGAAAAAATATAACATGAATAGAAACCGCAAATTTTTGTTACATAAAGCGATAAAGTAGATCAAGTAGAACCAAAATCCCGAATTTTTTTAATTCAACAACAATTATTTGCCGAGTTATTGTAAAAATACTGAAAAAAAAACGAATTTTAGGGACCGTGTAAAAAATTACTTATCAAATTGGATACTAACTTGCATTATCGTTTGGTGGTTGAAAAGCGTTTTTGGTAAATGTTTATTCAAATTATTGATGTCTGTCAAATGTCTAAAAATCTTTTCTTGTTTCAAGTGCATACAATGTATTTTGTTTGTATAATTAACATTAAATTATATCGATTACTATGTTTTTGAATGTATGTTATTTCCAATACAATTTAAAAAAGTGTGTTTTATATTAAAAATTAAAACCCTAAAATATTATTGGAATTCGGTGTTTAGCATATTTCATTGTTACCACATTGATTATTTAAAATGATTAGTGCCCACTTCCTTGGTTAAATATCATTGCCAAATCATTCTGCGTAATTTTATTTTGCTTTCCTTAAATATCGTGTTAGGACCGTAACTCTCGTTTTGTAATATGTGGTTTATATTACCGATAAAGTG
The DNA here is from genome assembly GCA_019343175.1 of Oedothorax gibbosus. Lineage (NCBI taxonomy): Eukaryota > Metazoa > Arthropoda > Arachnida > Araneae > Linyphiidae > Oedothorax > Oedothorax gibbosus. Next base: position 24,873,156 of record CM033272.1, on the reverse strand, counting down.
AGTCGGGGTTCCGGAGACAATCCCGAAAGCCGAAATACCGACAAGCCAGAATCTCGAACGTCGAAATCCCGAAATGCCATAATCCCGACATAGACGAAATCCCGAATGGGTCGAAATCCAGAAAATAGAATCTCGATTTTACTTATTTATTAGATTACTTATTTATTTATTTACCTATTTAGTTAGTTATTTAGTCAGTTAGTCAGTCAGTCAGTCGGTTAGTTAGTCAGTCGGTTTCGGTTAGTTAGTCAGTCGGTTAAATAGTCAGTCAGTTAGTTAGTCAGTCAGTTAGTCAGTCAGTCAGTTAGTCAGTCAGTCAGTTAGTTAGTTAGTCAGTCAGTCAGTAAGTTAGGTAGTCAGTGAGTCAGTCAGTTCACTGACTAACTAATTGACAGTCAGTTCACTGACTAACTAATTGACAGTCAGTTCACTGACTAACTAATTGACAGTCAGTTCACTGACTAACTAATTGACAGTCAGTTCACTGACTAACTAATTGACAGTCAGTTAGACTAAGTTAGTCAGTCTGGACTAACTAACGGAGTGACTAACTAACTGACTGACTAACTTACTGACTAACTGACTAACTGACGGACTGACTAACTGATGGACTGACTGACTAACTAACTTACTTACTGACTGACTAACTAACTGACTGACTAACTGACTGACTGACTAACTAACTGATTAAATAACTAACTGACTAAATAACTAAATAAATAAATAATCTCTAATATTTAAAAAAAATCGAGAAATGGACAAAAATCTATTTCGGGATTCGATCATTTGGATTTGACTCATTCGGGATTTCGGCTTGTCGGGATTTTGGCTTGTCGGGATTTCGGCTGTCGGCATATGTCCCAGACCCAGTGCGCCGAATTTTAAACAAACTTTTTGTAGCAATATGAATGAAACAAAAATTTGCATAAAATGTAAAGCATAAATGTAATAATCATGTTTGTCTATCTGGATGTAACTAATCGCATTTGAAAATCTGTTCGTTATAAATAATCGTATGTGTGACTCAATTTAAAATTAAAACATTTTCTCGTCTAACCTTTATTTTATTTTTGAATTTTAAAATCCAAAATTTAAAAAAAATGTAAACACATAAAAAAATGCACAATATTAGTGAAGAAGGTTTAATTCTAGGATTCTTTGGTGAGATTATAGTAACCCTTTTGTTAGCTTGTCGTTTCGAAAAGACACCCTAAATATTACCTTTTTCAATTTGGTGATTTACCCCTAAACGAGTTCAAAATTAATGCTTTAATATCTCAGCAAATAATGCGCAATGAATAATTCTTTTTTATACCTGGGGTATTTTTATGGTGTTGAACATTTTTATGTAAAAAAACTGGGTGTTGCCATCGGAAATTTCAAAGTCGGTACTCATTTTAATATGAAGACGACCCCTTATGCAATTTTTGTTGCCAGTTCTCAATTCCTTAAGACCTTATCACACCAGCGGTTTTCCCCAACCCAACCTCCAACGCAACTTTCTCCCCTCCAATTTCGGCCCCCCAAAAGTTGTTAAAGGGTTGCCAGAGTAGGGGAAGATTTCTCTTTTCCGACTGTCATAACTAAAACGGTATCTCTACAGTAGGCGATAATTTATTAAAAATCGGACCTTTGGATTGATTTGAGTTTTATTTTATTGCATGCGTAGGATTTCTCTTATAAGTATTATTTTTTTTTCTTTCACACAGTTTTGTTTAGTGATGGAAATGATCACTTGATGTATATGTTATAAAAAAATATTTTTAGTCTTGGGGTTTGGTTGTGGAGGCTATTTCTTTTCTTTTACATATAATCTTTCAGTGGTGACATTAAAAAAAAAGTTGTGAAGAGTATATAAAAAACAATGTTACAATTTGATAAAGAGTGCTCACTTTTAAAAAGAATTTTACAAGTCAAACTGAAATTGTCATTAATATATATCTGAATTCATTGATGATTACATACTAGTAAAATCCTTATTTTGTAATAAAACAAATAAACACTGAGAGATATAAGTTGAAAATTTTAATTTTCCCAACTAGATTGTTAAATTAACACACTTGCGTTGAGAGATATCTTGAAGGCATTGTTGGAATGTTGCTTAAAATTGCAAATATTTTTTTTACAAATTTCAAATTAAAGCTGATATGCAGTTTAGCTTTCACATTTAGAACAAAAGAGGCAATTTTACCCATCTACTTTACATATTATAGAAAATGATATATAAAATTATTGAATTAACGAAAGAAAATCCATAAAAATAGCTTATTTCTTACACTTAAAGTTGAACTAAAAGCTGTGCTAAATGATTTTTTTCTAAGATATATAAATAAATCTAGTAACAATTTTCGTTAAAAAAAACCCAACTTTTCAAAAAAATTTTATCGAAAAAATAAGAAGAAATGTCAAATCAAAGAGTTCTATTTCATCTTTGTGTCAAATAGCTTATTATACTTCAGATTGAAAATCAAAAAATATCGTGCTTATAAAATAAATAAACAACAGCTTGGCAATTTGGCGTAATATGACCTGAAGATTTGGCTTCAATCAAAACAGAACCGTGACGTCGGTGTCAGTCACCGATTCATCTGATTGGTTGTTGGGGCCAAGTTGGCCAACTCCGTCGCGAGAGATCGACAGAGTTGGAGAAAATTTCTCCAACGCCTACGTCATAGCACGTGGCAATTTCCGCCAATCATGGTCGGAACAGAGGTTGCGTTGGGAGTTGGGTTGGGGAAAAGTTGCTCGTGTGATATACCCTTTACGCTATTTCCTGAAAAATGACACCTTTCACAAAATTCCTTGACCAATACCAGTCGAAAAATGAAGGGTGGATCGGTTTTTTCCCCAGCTGTACCTTATGGAACTACATGGAAAAAATCACTCTTTTAAGAGATTTTAGAGAAGAGAAGAGATAAATAAATTATCTTTAGAAATTTATAAACCTAGAGATTCTTTTGCTATACTTCGAATGGGGGATAATGCGTCTATTTAAGGAATCAGACGTAGTTTTACTAAATCTTATAATAAATATACAAAGCAAACATTTTTTTAAGCATTATATAATTAATATCAATCGAAAATATATTTTATCAGCTTTCTAAAACACTCCACTTTTCAACATTTACAGTAATTTTACAATATCTCATAGGAATATAAACTTTCCTACAATTAAATTCAGCACACCATGAAAATATAAATTTCCTTCGAATTGGTGCAAAGTGCGCTTTTTTACACTATTTAGGCTAAAATATTTTAACAGCTTTTTTTCAGGAACATGTAGCACTATTTATCGATTGAAAATGTAACTTTCATATATATTAGGGGTGTCCATATTGAGAGCATTGTCCATATTGGGTACAGGTACCTTATGAATGCAGGGTAGCACTGTGGGAAAACCTTTTTACTACTGTAAATAGAAGGATTAAAATTGACGATATACATTTTATTCAAGCTTTGATACTTAAAATTTTAATTTTTTATTTCAGGTTTTAAAAGATAGAATAGTTTTGATAGTGTTACAACGTGAAAACTCAGAATTTTCCCAACCATTTTGTTTAGCAATTTAAATATCTTCTGTGATAAATCACTAATCAATATTTAGCAATATTCCACTGAAACGTACAAAAAGCATCGTACGTAGCTTTAGTAAATTGTACTACGGGTGAATAAACGTGCACCCAAACACATAGTCGTAATTTTTTTGTTGTAATTTTAACCACAAAATTCGATTATAGGATATCAGGTTATACAACATTTAATTAAAAGACATGAATGTCTGAAAGCCAACGACTTACCAAGTAAGGTCTCAAACTCTTTTACAAACTAGACCCCTGCTAAATTATGAGCTCTCATGAGAATGTGCACCATTAGAAATGTAGCAATACATATTGAAACTGATGAATCATTCATTTCAATTTAAAAACTACGACTGTTTCAGAAGTTAAAAGTCAAGTCTCCAATAAGTAACCCTCAACTGTAACTAACACAAAACCAAACAAGCAAAAGCTCTCACAAAGTCAAATGATCAGAACCTTTTATTAAAGTTTGCCTTATGTAGTGAAAATCTTCCTCCCCCCCCCTTCCCCCTGAAGGAAATCCTCCATTTAAACCATCAGAATTATAGACAAACGGCCCGGTACCGCTTACTTTGTGACTTCAGGGTAATTCCCAAACACACCTTTACGTCGGGGTCTTTAATTATGGACTAGTCCCTAATTAAAAGCGAAAATCAAATTCATCTTTTGATCTTCAGAAGTTCGGAAGGGATGTTAGAGAAAGAACTTTTGTTCTTGTTTCACCTTACTTAAGAAGTTCAAATCGTTTTTTATCAGATTGGAAGTGAAAGTTTTAATTTTCTGGGAACGCACATTTCACCGGTGAACACAAAATTTATGATGTCAATATCTTCTAATAAATTTTAACCTATTTTTAAAACGAATTGTTAAAAAAAACCAATTACTCAGTAAATAACTATGGCATGAAATAACTGTTTCTATACAAATGGGTTGGATTTTGATCCTTAAATTGTTTCTAGAGGAGTTGGGATACGCTAATGAGACGACTTGAGAATGCTAATTGTAAAGGCTTCTGGGGAAAAGTTTATAAACGTGGCAGGAAAATCCAATTTGACACTTCTGGCTTAATTAAACCGAAGGAAAATTATATTAAATTTTAATGTTGAAAATATCAAAAATATAGTTTATGAAAACATTTACCTTGGTGAATCTGTAGGGGAAATCAGGGATACTTGACTTACAATGATAGAAGACCCAATGTATTTTTCTCATAATTAAAATAAATTTCGAAAGTGTCATCACTTATTTCTTTTAAGTTAGTTGAATATATAATGAAAATAACAATTAAAACATTGCATACGATTTCAAACTATTCGACAAAATGCATTTTTATACTCCAGTAGTAAATTGTTTGTGCTGTAAACTTTGACGTTACATATTTTTCTTAGTTTATTGGTTATTTGTTTTACACGGTATTTATATTACACTCTTATATATAATACTGTCAATTTGTGAGTGTTGCTCATAATTTTCCAGTAACGATCCTGAATGTTTTTAAATTGTATGAATGTCAAAAGAGACAATGTCTTCACTTTCGCAAATAAAAAGTGTAAGCAAATTTTCACATATAATTTTTTAAAGTTATACGCCCAAATATATGAATTAGGATAAGTATCTCTAATGCATAGATCAAATGTTCCTAGCTATTTGGATACTTGACTGAAATTTAAGATTTTAATATATTGCTTTAATCAACTCTACAGTTAATAATTTAGGTTACTATTGTATAATACTGGCTGAAGTATAAATAGATGCATTTACGCAATCATAACTACTGTTTAAAAATAATTGAAAAGCCAAAACTGAAAATAGATTAAAGTATCTTTGGTTCCGCTACAATATGTGCTTTTTAATCATTTGACCCAAATGCTATTGTAGCTCTTACTTATCGTGTTTTTAAAAATTAATTTAGAAGAAGGAGGAATAGTCACTAATTTCTAAATCTCAACCCATTCTAAGAATAATTTAAATAATTCTTAAGTATTTAAAGTTCCACTGTTTAAAAAGCTCTCTAAATCGATTGCAATCAATTGTATTCTAGCGGCTCTTTAATTCCATGTATGTGAAACTTGCTTTATACTAAAAATAGCATATTGATTTTACTGCTGCATGATTGTAACAAAATATTTGACATAGTCATTTTAAGATACAATTACTGATATAATGAGCGTTGCAACAAAATATTTGAAGTAGTTTTAATATACAATGAAACTGAAATAATGAGCGTAATTTAATGAGTTCTTTAAGTATCCTTAATTCCTAAATCTCGAGAATCCTTGAGAGTTATTTTAAAAAGATTTAGAGACCTCCAAATGGTAATAAAAGAATAAGTAATCACTAAGATGTTACTTGTAGCTCTTGATAACAATTTAATTAGTTAAGAATTTTGAATATTTTTGCCAGATTTTGAAGCCTTATACAATGAACGGAAAGTATTTTTTAAAAATTTTGTTTGTGCCTTAATATGGAAAATTTGTGCTTTTAAAGTTTTATGACGTATAAAAAAATCGTTAAAAAACAAATCATATCTTTTGGTTTCATTTTCTTTGTGAATTTTAGCGACTTACTCCAAGTAGATAACAATGAATGTATCCCTCTATATTTAACAGAAAAAGCGGCCTATTGGGCTGAATATAAAATTTTATAATTATAAAACCGTGGTATAACGTTACTCCAGCTTCATGGAGTAATGTTAAACCAAATTTAGGGAGTAAGTTTACACAAAAAAGAGTTTATACTGAAAAATCGATTTCAGCAGGTACTGACTTTGGTTTTACGGAGTAACGTTACATACACAAATGAGGCGTTTACTCCATAAAATTGGTGGCAGAAAGAAGGACCTACCGAAGGACCTACAACACAACTATTATTAAAGGTTATACAAATGGTAGCAAAAAGAGTTCCTAAAATTATCAACCTTGCACTCCAAGGTAAGGTAAGGTAAGGTAATCGGTTCCGGCTGCCTATTTCTAGCCTCCTTCAGGAGCTTTAACACGGCCAATAACGCCTCGTATTTTAAAACCCTGTTGCACTCCAATTCAGCTATTCATTTTGGTAACCTTGGTAACCTAACTTGTCAGTTGCCTACTTTTCTTTTCTTTTTTAAATTCTAAAGAATTAAAAAAAGTATATAAAAAAAACTAGGTATTGACATGCTGACGATATCCGTCTGTCCGCCACCCTTAAAAATTCATTTTATTGTTAGAAAGGTATGACATCAGAAACGTATCTTATGTACTTTTTCCGTCTGTATGTCCGGACGGACATATGCCTACTATCTGTCGGCAAATTACCCATTGAGTAAGCATTGAAATGTTAGATTAGGTTGTAAGTTTTCAGGCTGGCTATTTCTAGCCTCCTTGGGACTTTAACAAAGACAATTACACTTCGTAATTTAGAACACTGGTCAAATGACGAGGTCGACATGGGAGAGGGCACCCAAAGCAAACCAGTGGCACCATCGTGCACTTGTTCGGGATTTCGCGATCGACTCTACAGATTTAACGAACTGTATAAAAAGCTCGTGTTATTTAAAGGCTCTTCGACATTTTCCAACGCGCCAAATGTCACTAAAAGATGCTAGGATTTGACTTCAGCAATTTCACATAATTATTCTTCGAACTGCAGATAAATTAAGCAGACGATAAATAAAATTAATTTAATTTGCGAAAGAAAATTAATTAAAATAATTGATTTTAGCTTTTAAAAGTTTACATTTCAACTGGATGCTGTATTTTTGCGCTTTTCCCAATATCTGTATAAATCTTGTAAAGAAGCGTCTCTAGGTGACAGTTACTGTTTGTAACCTACTTGTCTTCCGATAAGAATTTTAGTAAGTATTAAAGTACAGGAAAGTAGGCTATTTTAGTTCTTGTAAAACTTCTTGTTGAAAATCAAAACAAAAGTTTTTAATCGAGCTAGACTCAAACTCGCAGCCTTTTGATTCCAAGCGAAGCGTCATACGAAATGGAATCGCCACCGAATCGCATGACCGCTTGAAACCAAAAGCAGTAATGATGTCAATACAAACCTGGTTGTTTCGCCATTTGGCTGCAAATCTGAAATTCAATTGACAAAATAGTTTATTTTTTCTTTGCTTATTCCTTTATCCAATGCCCAAATTTGGCCTCTCGGCCATTATTGACGCCGAGCCTCTCAATATCGACTGAAGACGAAATAGTGAAGACGAAATAGTATTCTAAAGCTACACCCACATTTCTTACAGCTTTCTTACCTTTGCAATCATAATATATAGAAATATATTATTAACTCAGGGAAAATAAATCGTCTGTAAACTATGATAAAATAAACATAGTATTTTTTTTATATCACAAGTAAAATGAAATAGGTAGTATGAGAAAACAGGTTGCTAATCAAAATATTTGCTATAAAATTTGAACAAAATTATAATGATAAAAAAGTGTTTTTTTACTGTGTTTTATTTTTTAAATGTAAGTTAATTATCATATTTGGATATATGAACTCTTCATTACTTTAGTAAGTTTTGCATGAAATATTTAAATGTTAAAGTTTTAGTCATTAAGTGTAATTTAAAAGTGCAATATAGTAAAAATACAAAAGGAAGATTTTAAATTGAGTTATGTTAAATTGTAATATTAGAATACACATATAGTATTACATCAGTTACAATTTGTAAATTCGTGAAAATATTTTGAAAATTAACTAAATCACAATCTTACCCGCTACAAAGAACTTCCTTTCAAATCCAATTTAATTTTATTATTACTTTTAAATCAAAATTTTTTTAATTAAATTTTATTTTCACTTTATAAGTTGTAAAGTTCAACTTAGTTTGTAAGAGCTGTCTATTTCATTTATGTCATTGATTTTCATAGATTTTATCCTGCATTTTTAAATGTTTCAAACAATTATTTTAATGTAAATTTCTTGCTCTACATCTAACACTGTTTCCCCCTTTTAGAAGTATAGCAACATAATAATTTAAAATATATAAAATAGAAAGCAAATTATAAAAAATAACCCAGTATAAATAATAATAGAAATAGGAAACTGCGTATATTGACGCCGTACTTTTAAAACTAAAGTAAAGAAATAGTGCCCAGTCCTAAGCTTACGACTTATAGAAATCCTAACACTTAAAACAAATATATCGCAATTGTTTTACATGCTCATAAATGCTATACATATTATTTGCAAATCTGTAAAGAAATTTGTAGAGGTTTAACTAGTTTGCTACAGTATTTTTTTAGTTAATTTCCTAAAAAGTATATATTTATAGTTCACTACAGTAATTTTTAATCCAAAAATCCAAATGCAATTGAGTTTATGATACAAAAAAATATCTCAAAATGATGCAAAAATAATTTCCAATTGAAGTATAAGACTTACTCTCCAAAGTGTTTGCAAGTACATTTCGAATTCCCACGCAAGCTTTTGTTTGCTCAGCACAATTTCAGCTCAAAAAACACACCATTGCGTGACATAAATTTCGATATAATTCCGAAGAATTTATATTCTGAAGTATTGGAAATACATCTGGTTTTACCCGTTTTCTTACAAATACCAATTCAGAATGTCGTCTCTTCAATAATGTAGTGCAAAAAGCACACCTGGGTCGGAGTCCTAGATGATACAAATACAGACAATACTTACATATAACTTAAACTTCGATATTCGGGAATAAAGAATGTTTTTATTTGGGTTCATGTATACGGAATAATAATGAGATGTAATACTAACCATTACTAACCATAAATACAATGCCAAGTAAAATAATATTTAGTTTATAAAAATTTGAATCTTTTTGAATTACTATGATATTGTGTAGATATAGTAAGATAAGTTTTTTTTGTGACGAATAGGCTTAAAAACTGTGCAATCGAAGTTCATAAAAATTTGCACAATGATAGATTAACGTGTCTCGATTGCTATGTAAAACAGTTTTATATTTTTTAAAATGCTTCAATTTAAAAAGTACATTTTTCAAATACTAATATCTTAAAACAGTTTTCGGCAACAACCATTTGATTTTCATTCGTAGCCTTCGTTTTCTATTGGTTAACAAGTTCTTGCTAGTAAATAATTATTGTGATTAAATAAAATAATCTTTAAAATCTACTATTCTTCATTCATAGCAATAAACGACGATCAAATATCAGATGGAAAGTTCATAATAAAAATTTTCAATCATTGCCAGTTTTCTGATGGTATTATTTTGTAAATGAAATCGCATGGAAAGTTATTTACATAAAAAAAGCTTTTAAATTGTATAAATATTGATATCAAAAAAATCTTTTTCCTTATCAATGATATTGTCTGCCAGTAAGATTCCACTTTGCAGTTTACCTTAAAAGTAATGTTTTTAATAGATAATAATATTTATTTCTTTTTCTCTGACGTAATTGATATGTGAATTCTTTGAAACCGACATTTTTAATAAATTTGAAGGATATGTAAACTGTTTAAAAGTAGGGAGGGAGTAAAGTTTTGATAAATATCTATTGAATAGGTTAAAAAAAATATTTCGAAACATTTTGATATGGGTTTTTGATATTTCTTGTTATCTTATATGTTGAAAATTAAAATGAAGGTTTAAGTACGAATGGGCTAATTTTGGCTCTGGATTGTAAGTTTGAACAAAACCTGAAAACAACAACCTAGAACAAAGCATAAAAAAAACGTAATACTGACTTTCTTCTTGAATATATTTTTTACTCATAGGTCAAGAGAGAGAGAGTTGTCTTTAATTAAAAAAGCAATCATAAAAGGCAAAGGCATATTTTAAGAATGCATTTATGAGAAGTCAGTAGCTTCAAATGCTTGGGCAAAAGTAAAAAATTATTCCATTCGACGGTTATTTTGGACAGCTACATTTATTTTTTCGGAGTTTTGTTTCTGGAATGATTGTACTAGTTTGAGCTACCCTGCGTTGTAGCGAAGATTTTCTATGTTTTATTAGCTGGTTCGTTGTTCGTGGGACATTTTTTTATTGATCTGGAATGGGATTTTGTGCTGATCATCACATTCTACTAAATATGCCACAAAACTCACCAACATATGGTGCCAAATGAGCTAATTGTGATTTTTGTATCTTAATTGAGATTTTCACTTGAAAACACATTTTTTTAAAAAATTCTATTATATCTACTTGGATTACTTGGAAAAATAACAGAAGTGTTACCTAATGGCAGACGAAATGGTAAATAATTTCTTGATAAAATTTGAACCTTATTTGTTTGGCTAACGTGAAGAACGGGCATTAATTTTCCAGTTGTAAATAATTGATATTAGGATTAATATTGTTGTGAAAATAACAAAAACATAAAATTCCAAATTCCTTATTTAATGATTAATATTCATTGAAATGTGTGTTATTATAATTGTGTTTTATATGTAGTTGTGATAATATTAGAAAAATGGTAAGGGAACCTGGAGAGCCTTGGCCATGTATTTAGAATTTTATTTTTAAAATATTTATTTTTACACTAAAAAATTCATGCGATAGCACATATTAGAGGAAATTTTATTGGCAACAAGGACATAATAGTGTAATATAAATAATGTTTTTTTCTTTTCTAAATTTATTGTTTTTTAAAACATAGACACCTGGGCCAAAGCCCCCTTACTAAGGGAGGCTTGGCCCATGGTATAAGGGAGGCTTGGCCCATACAAAAATGCATAATTTTTAAGTACACAATAATAAATATTTAAAACTATTTTTGTAAGCATTAAATGTAAAACGAAAATCTATCATAATTAGACACTCTGGAATCATTTAAAAATCATGTTTACGATAATTAATATATAGAAAATACATTTTTATAGAATTTTATCTGTATTAAAAATTCTACAATTGCCAATATCAAGTAATTTTTTTATTTATGTTAAATATATTTTATTCAGTTTGTATACACATTAAAATGCACAAAATATAAGCCTTAGTTTGAATTTTTTTTTTATTTTAACGGCACAAGTTTCAGCAACATACTTGATTTCCATTTCAATATATATTCAGTGCACAAAAAAAAAGCGAAATAGGTTCGTATAAATTGCTGAATAAAATACTGTGACACCTCTTTACTGTAAAGCTTATCTTAAACACGTATCTTTTTCATATATAAGTTTCACGAGAAATATGTGTTTGGTTACTAAACGTTTTCTCCAAAAAATGACACTGTACAAAAATATTTATAGAAAAAAATTGCAACAACGTAGTAAAATTGCCCAACCATCGTGTTGCTTAAGAACTCTTGTCATGTCTCCCAATAATAAAAGATGCAAAACTGCCAGAAGCACATTATATGGCTGCCTTTCAACAAAAAATATGGAAATGTTATCTTTAACGTAGTCTTTATATTTAATCGTAGGACTTTTAATTGCAATGATAACACAAAAACCCTATAATTAAAAAAAACTAATGCATACAAATATTTTCTATTAAAGAGAAGCTTTGGCATTTTTATCACAAAAAAATTATACTATTTTTAGAGAACAATCAACATAAGTGTTTTCGGAATTTCTAAAGAAACATTTTTTTCGAAGAGGAAACACTGATAAAAAAAAGTATTAAAAAATGTATTTTTTGTGTTCTGACATCAACAATTTAATACATTAACACATGACAAAAGATGTTTTACTTGAATTAAATTTAGATTATTTGGATTGTTTGTTCCTAAATATTTTATTTAATGCATGAAATAATTTAAGACCCAAATGATTAAACGTCCAAAATCAAGAAATTCCTAGTTAAAATTAAGATTGTTTAATTAGTATTAAATACTATTCAAACTTTAAGCTTATTTATATAAATTTAATGTTTTGTGCAGTTATGATAATAAAAATGACGCACCTTGAGGTCTTGTAAGAAGAAAACATGTCTTGAAATGGTTAAGAAATGCTTTCAAAAATTTCTTTAATTCTTTAAGTGTTGGTGAAAATTAATTCTACATTCTACATTCATTGAATTTACAAAACTCAACGGTTCAATTAGAACTAACTGTTGACACTGAAAAGTATCAAATATTAGTCCTAATGACTTATTTATGTAACTAATGATTACAATAATGGTTCTGAAATCTCTGCTGTAAGTTAGTTATGGAACTGGAATTTCCATAACACCTGATATTGAAGGCAAATATTCTCAGCATTTAAGATCATTAAATGCTAAAGATGTTAAAGATCATTAAATGCTAAAGGTGCTAAAGATCATTAAATTAATTAATTGAGTTTATACATTAAATGTAAGGAAGTCTAATGAATTTCTAAGTTAAACAGCATAACAACAACAACCCCTTTGAACTAAATATACTTGAATTAACGTTGAAAGGATAGGTCAATAATTTATTCCCTTACAGTGGAGGGATATTTATTTATCCATTAAATAATTCAAATTTAATTTAATGATGTACGATAATGTGATACTATTCCATGCATTCTATGTCTGCGGAATAATATATACTCATTTGCTTAAAGAATCCGTTGAAGATTTCAAATATAATTTAGTTGAATAAAATTACTTTAAACAAATAATATTAATAAAATATAATTGTATAAATAAATGTAATACTTCGAATGAAACTTACAATGGGGTTGTTTCACGTCGTGGATGGCAACAGCTCCAACGGTTTGTTTTCATTTGTTTTCTGAATATACATTTGTTTTGGTATTCAGAAATTAGTTTTCTAAGAATATTTTACTTATTAAATTTTTTACTTCTTGAAATTTTGAACTAAAATTAACGTAAGAGCGTTACATCATCTGGAACATTCGTATCAAACAAAAAATACGCTTTGAAAAAAATGTACATTAAATTAAAAAAAATAAAGACTTTAAAAAACATCCTTGAAAAAATATACCAAGTACTACAGCTTGCTATTGCAACAGACACAGCATTTTATTTTGCTGAATTGTTGAAAAAAATCATCATCTGGTTACATCATCTGGAACATTCGTATCAAACAAAAAATACGCTTTGAAAAAAATGTATAGTAAATTTTAAAAAATAAAGACTTTAAAAAACATCCTTGAAAAAATATACCAAGTACTACAGCTTGCTATTGCAACAGACACAGCATTCTATTTTGCTGAATTGTTGAAAAAAATAGATAAATTAATCGCATAACTATACAGACCAATAAAAAGGATTTTTCGAGGATATTTTGGGGATGGAAATAAGAAGCTGTGAATAGAACGATATGGACAGGAAGCTGAAGGAACTTTACAAAACCTAACCACACTATATGTAACAGGTAAGTGAAATCGTTCAAACTAAGATAAACAATAAATATATTTATATTTCAAGCATGATAATTTATTTTGATTCATACAACAACAACTGCCCAATTCGTAATAAGAGAACAAAACATCAAATCACTTGGTGGAACGACTCTTTAGAAACCGAAAAAGCAGAGGTTAGGAAGCTTTTTAATAAAGCTAAGAAGAAGGGTGAATGGGATAACTACAAAAAAGCCCTCACCAATTATAACAAAAATGTTAGAAAAAGCAAACAAGACTCGTGGAGAAAGTTCTGTGAAGAGATAGAATCTATCTCTGAAGGATCTCGACTCCAAAAAATCCTTAAAAGGGAAGAACCAATCATGGTTGGCACCTTAAAGGACGAGTATGGTAACTTTGCTTGTACTGGGAAAGAAGTTATGGAAATCATGGCCAAAACTCACTTTCCAGGATCAAGGGATATACTTGATGATGATGGTCCACATTTCATTGGCTCAATTAAAAGAGTCGGTAGAAGTCAGTGGGCCTATGCTAAGAATGTCCTTAACCAAGATAGTGTAAGATGGGCCATAAGCTCTTTTAAACCCCTCAAAAGCCCTGGACCTGATGAAATAATGCCCATTATGATACAGAAGGCAGAGGAATCAGTTATCCCAGTGCTGACTAGAATCTATAGAGCTAGTCTCACCCTGGGACACATCTCCAAGATATGGCAGAAGAGTAGGGTTGTTTTCATCCCCAAACCTGACAAAAACAGCTATGACCAGGCAAAATCCTTCAGACCAATCAGTCTTTCTTCATTCTTTTTAAAAATTATGGAAAAGATCATTGATAAGCACATTAGGGATTACTTGGGTAATAATAGTCCCTTGCATGACTTACAGTTTGCCTATCAACCCGGAAAATCTACAGAGACGGCACTTCACCATCTGATCACCAAAATTGAGGACTCTCTGGAAAGAAAGGAGATTGCTCTCGCAACTTTCCTTGACATACAGGGGGCCTTTGATAACACCCCACATCCATCCATCCTTAGTGCTGTAAGGAATGCAGGGATAAACCATATACTCTGTACATGGGTCGATAACCTGCTATCGGATCGAACTATTCAAATGAACGTCTTTGACGAGTCACTTGAAAAAAAAGCTACAAGAGGTTGCCCACAAGGGGGTGTTTTATCACCATTACTTTGGAACCTGGTGGCTGATAGCCTCATAAAACATCTTAATAACGCAGGCTACTATACGCAAGGCTATGCAGATGACATTGTCATTCTCATCCTTGGTAAAGATTTTAACATAACTTGTCCACTTATGCAAAATGCACTAAGTTATGTAAGTAAGTGGTGCATAGAAAGGGATCTAAACATTAGTCCGCAGAAAACCAATCTTGTACCATTCACTCGCAAAAGAAAATGGGAAGGCTTTGTTATTCCTAAACTTTTGAATGTTGAAATCAATGTGACTTCTGAAGTGAAGTATTTAGGCATATATCTTGACCAAAAGCTCACATGGAACAAACATGTTGACTACATTATAAACCGAGCAAAGAAATGCTTTATGACATGCAGACGTATGCTGGGAAAAAATTGGGGTTTGAAGCCAAAAATAATTTTTTGGATGTATACCGCAATTATCAGACCTTATGCCTCTGTGATCTGTTGGTGCAAAGTGGAACAGAAAACTGTGAAGGACAAGGTAGGAAGTCTGCAAAGAATGGCCTGCATGTGTATCACAGGTGCAATGTCCTCAGCACCCACCAGAGCATTAGAGATAATATTAGATCTGACTCCTTTAGACATCTTCATCTGCAGTACCGCAAGGAAGACTGCCTACAGAATGATGCTGAAAAAACAATGGTATGAGAAGCCCACGGCTATAGGTCATATCAGTATCACAAAGAAAATTCATAATTCCACCCTCCTGATGCCCTCGGACATCATGGAAAGAACTTACGTGTTTGAAAGACCGTTTGAGGTGGTCATTCCCACCAGGGAAGAATGGAATGATTACACGTTTAATCAAACAAACAACGATGTTATCTGGTTTACAGATGGGTCGAAGAAAGATAACCTTTCAGGACTGGAGTACATGGTACATCACCGAGAATAAACCTCTTCAGAGGTCTTGGGAAGTATGCCACAGTTTCCAGGCGGAGGTTCTAGCCATCATTGACTGTCTACAGATAAATATCAGAAAAGGCTACATAGGTAAGCGGATTCTCATTCATAGTGACAGTCAAGCAGCCCTAAAAGCACTCAAGTCATTCCAAATTAACTCCAAGGTTGTTATGGAATGTAGAAACCTTCTAGAAGAACTGGCAATCAATAACAAGATAACTCTTGTATGGGTGCCAGGACACAAAGGCATCGAAGGAAACGAAAGGGCTGACGAACTTGCTAGACAGGGATCGTCCTTCAACCCAATAGGGGCAGAACCCTACTGTGGCATCAATTTGAAGACCGCGGGAGGTGTTCTCCTTAAGTGGGAAAAACAAGAAATGAACAAAGAGTGGATCAACTCCCCAGGACAAAAACACTCTAAAAGCATGATCAAAGGATCATCAGCAAAAATTGCCTCTGAAATTCTTAGATACCCAAAACTGAAGATACAAATAATTGTGGGCTTTATCACAGGGCACTATCATTTCAGAAAACATCTTCATACGATGGGACTTCTTCAACAAGAACCTACATGTAGAAAATGTCATAACAAAGAGGAAACGGCACATCACATCATATTTGAATGTGATGTCCTTGCCCATACTCGATTGATAACCTTAGGTATCATTAATGATAAAGAGTTACACCTTAGCTCTATCAGGGACCTGGCTGACTTTATCACTAAAGTAGGAGACCCTAACAAATGGAGCTAAGGAACTTTTTGGGTCTGGGGTATGGTACAAAATGCTACCCAAAAGCAGAGGTGCCACATATCGGACAAACCCAAATTAAAAGAAGAAGAAGAAGAAAAGAAGATAAACAATAAATATATTTATATTTCAAGCATGATAATTTATTTTGTTAACAAAAGAAAAACTAAACTCTACAACGTTTTATGTTAACTTAATTTCCATAAAAACATGTCCTTTTATTTATAAATTAGGGGTGTGTAATACTACAAGTCTTTCAATTATCACTCAAAATCAATACATTTAAAAGTAATAACATATGTTACCGTTAAAACCCGAAATCAGCTAAAACTAGAATTAACTAGTGAGAACTAGTTTTCACTGAGGCCATTAGTTAAAACTAGTTTCCACTAGCTAAAACTAGACCTCCATCACATTGCATTGGTTAAAACTAGTTGTAATTAACAAAAACTAGAATTATCTGACATGTTTCAGATCAAAGTCGAAATAACTGCAAATGCTTGACTTTTACATTATTGTGAACGTTAATTTCTTTAAAAGAAGTGGCAATACGTAAACTTAAAAAGATTTGTTTGTTGTTGCAAAGCGTCGTTGTTGCACGAAATTTAAGATCTTCCACTTTGCTTCATTAATTAAACATTAATCCATCATTAAATGTTTGAAAAGAGGAATTTTATAAACGTATTACGACAATGTAGTCCTTAAAAAAACCCTGCATAGTACCGTTCTTAAAGGAGTCTTCCAATAACCATAACACCTTCTGACCTTCATTGCCCATTTCAGCAATAATTAGAATAACTAAACTAAACCAAACCTATTATCCTAAATCGCGTTATTTTCAGTTAATTCTAGTTTTATCTAATATAGTAATAAGTTTTTTATAGTTAAATCTAGTTTGAACCAATCTATTTTTCTAAAACCAGTATTAGCTGGGGATGACTGATTTTAGCTAGTGGAAACTAGTTTTAACTAATAGTCACAGTTAAAACTAGTTCCCACTAGTTAATTCTAGTTTTAGCTGATTTCGGGTTTTAACGGTAACATATATACCCTGACAGCTATCAATTTGGCATGCTAGATTTTCTCAAAAAACTTATTTTGGTGTTCGACAGGTAATGGGAACTCCTGTACGAAATTTGAAGTTAGATGGTAGGGTAGGGTACATATATATTCCGGCTTGTGAGCTTGATCAGAGACCCGCTTATATAAGCCTTCGTCAAGTAAGACAGACACATAAAGATTTTTTTCTGTCACAGAGAAAGGAAGTACACCCAGGGTGAAGACGGGAATCTAACCCGCACCCGTTACAGCGCTCAGACTGCTAGCTTAATTTTCCAAACCACTCGGCCATCCGGGCCCCGTTGAAGTTAGAGATAGGTCAAATATTAGTAATTATTTTTACCAACCCTTGATGGGTCTAGCCTCTTTAAAAATAAAAAATTCTATGGCAGCTACCGTTTACGCATGCGCGTTTTACCTCGAAAACCTTACTATGACGTTCAAAAGATAGTAGGAACTCCTGTACGACAATTGAAGTTCATGTCTAGTTTAGTTCGAGTTGTAGAGTGGTTTCAGACGTTCGAATATCTAAAAGCTGCATTTTTAGAATCAGCACCCTCCAAAACGTGTAGAAAACACAATTTATATATATCCATTTATGATTTTTGACCCCATTGCAACTCTTGTATTGCCTTACATTTCATATTGGGTAATTGAGCGAAAAAAAATACTTTTAATTGCAGTAAAACTATAATTTACATTTAAAATAATTATTTTATATAGAATGAAAATACATTACTTTATTGCTTATAATTAAAAGAGATTTTTGAATTTAAGGAAATAGATTTAGAAATTTGTACTTTTTAATGTAAATTTGAAGTTAGAGTAAGTATTGAATACAAAATAAAATTTTGAATAAACTACATATTATTAAAATTAAATATTTGTCGTAGTTCCCTATTTGCTTGAAAGTCTTTTTTAGAACAGGAATTTCCAAAAGTAAAGAAAAAAATGAAAAGTAAAAAAATATATATTCTTTTAAAATATTATGGACTATAAAATGAAAATGCGAGTAAAACTATCTACTAAATAAGCATTTTTTGATGACAAATATAATTTAAAAAACATATATACAACCACATATTAAATACCTTTTGAGATATTAACATATTACAGACTAAAGTAATGCAGCATTTCAAATATGCGGTACTTCTATAAATAAATAAAGCTTGCGTAAAAAAAAATCTTATAAAACAAATTCCAGAAAGAAAAATATGATGTGTCTAGGAAATTCAAGACTCTTTGACATAGTTTTATTTTAATTAAATCAGGGAATGTAGCTAAAGAAGTTAAAGTATTTGTTCAGTTGCAAACAAAAATGAAACCCTGGAATGTTCAACTCTTTTTTTTTTCTAGTTGCGAGACTATTTTTGAGTAACTTGGTAGAATGTAAGTTCCTTAGATAAAAAGTTGGTTCTTGTTCTGTCATAATTCTGAAAGAGTTGGATTGAAACAAAAATGTAGTTTTCTCTAAAAAAGTACAGTTTTATCTCGTTTATCATATTTTTAAGAACTTTAATAATAGATAAGAAACTTTTGTAAGAGATTTTAAAATATTTAATACAATAACACTAGTGTTATAGTAAGAAGTATCAAAATATATGTTAGGAATTTTTTTAAACAAATATAAAAAAAAATTATGTTTCTATTAACTTGTTAAACTTTTTTTACAGACTAATTAAGGAAAATATAAAATTGTTTACACTCGGTTGGTTAAGGAATTTTGAGAATAAAAATATTTTTTTATCACGTTGTGTTTTCAGTAACACGTCAAAATAAAGTAAAATAATTACCAAGCGTAAGACATTTTATTTTATTTTGTACTGCAAATATATTATTACAAAAATTATTTGATATTATGTTACGTTTTTGAAGGATATCGTTTTTCTAATAACTGCAAATTAAAAATGAAAGTTGCTCCAAAACCGAAATCTAATTATTTAATTGGCAATAAATGAAGTTTGTTATGTTCCTAACAAGGTTAATTTTCATTTTAATTGGGCAAATTATTTAACAAATCGTGTGCGTTGCTTTTGATTGGAGAATACATAAATGATATTAATATTATACCAATTAAATACATATTTTAGTATTGCTGTTATCTTGTGAATTAATGAAAATTAAAAATCGGTAACAAATTATTTAGTTTATTTTTGTAACTTATTTAATACATTTGTATTTGGTTATTTTAATCTTCTTAATGGGTTAATGTGGGTTAGAAGCCTAATAAAATCACAAATATGTCTAATAGGGTCACCAAATCGGGTTTTAAACCTTTTAAGGGATCATCTCTCTTCAATGTCTACTTCAGCTTTGCAGCCAATTTTCAACTTAAAGCAATCCATCTTAAAACATATACGAAATTTATTTGGTCTTTTTGATAGATTTGATAATAAATATAGTCTAGATAAATAGTGAACTTACGAGTTGAAGACAGCAATTGTTCTGATACATTCTTGAGATGGTACATAAAATGTAACATTTTGTCAATCGATGTTTAAAATTTGACATGTTGGTTTTAATAATGGATATATTGTCAAAAATTAAAAAGGAACAGTTAAAAAAAATACCAATAAGCTTCT
Source organism: Oedothorax gibbosus (assembly GCA_019343175.1). Taxonomy (NCBI): domain Eukaryota; kingdom Metazoa; phylum Arthropoda; class Arachnida; order Araneae; family Linyphiidae; genus Oedothorax; species Oedothorax gibbosus. Next base: position 24,852,851 of record CM033272.1, on the reverse strand, counting down.
GTCTTTTGCTTCGCTACTTTTACTGGTTGAAAAAACATTTGTCTGAGAAGAAGTCTCTAAAATACGCGGAAATGAAAAACACATAAAGGCTTCTTTTATGTAGGCGCCTTTATGCAAGGTTCAAGCTTTTACTTTTTCTCAAAAAGTACTCATTCTTTTTGGTACCCATTCATTTAATCAGACTAAATAACTCTTTTTTTTATTTAAATAAGGTTTTCGGAAGTCGTGTGTGTGTGTATTTCCGAACGTGTATGTAGAAAATCGTGATGGGAAATATGTATTCTTTCACATTTCATCTATCATTGAATCACACTTTATTATTGAAGATAATTGCACCAAACTGTGTTGATTTTAGCTTCCACACTACGTTTATAACGTAAAAAGTGGAAGGTTTTATAATCGTTTAGTCCGTCCGCCTGTCTGTCATCCACTTCCATTTCCCAAACTACGAATGCTACAGGCAAGTGTGATACGTCAAAACATTCAGCGCATCAAAATTAGAAGACATTGAAAATCTCAGAAAAAAAATCGAATTCGAAATACTTTAATTATTTAAAAAACTGCAAAATTTAATACTCATTTAAAAAGCATAAGAAGCCATTTTCATTAGAATTAAATCACCATTGCCATTCGCAATCCCTCGAGAAACTTTAATTCTTTTAAATAATAAATTAAAAGAAATTTATTTTTGCGACATTAATCCGTTTGAAATGACGTCATATATATTTCGCTAAGAGATTCTTTCTATGTTGAAAATATTTAAATAGTTCAAAACATTTTATCTTGTAACTCATAAAAAAATCAAATGTAATGCGCCGAAAAAATAAAGTTTTAAAAATATAACGTTTTGGTGACAAATAAATATATTTTTTATTATTATAAACAAGTAAAGAAATTATTTATTATTTTATTATTATAAACAACAAAACATGATTATCACTCGTCAAGAGGGCAAGGCCTGTACTGGCAATGAAAAAAAAAATAAGTACATAATTAAATAATTAACAAACAAGTACAATGATATGCATAAGGAGAACACAAAAAAATTATAGTATAAATAAATATATTCATTTTTCAAAATGTTAAGAAGTGTTACACCGAAGCTGTGTAAGAAATTGCAAGAAATATAAAGCCCCAATTTAGGATGTCATCTCTGACATTTTCGAATGAATGCCACTAACACTGATAAATGTTTTTTTTACACTATTATCACACGACAAAGCTAAAATATAAAAATTTAAATTTGACATATATATAAAAAACATATTAAAATGTTTCAGCAAAAAAAATGCTGTTTATTTAAAAAAAAGTTTTAAATTGTTGTTTTTGTACATAAAAACCTTGAAATAAGTGCATGCACATTTTGATCTTCCTTTGGTCGTTATCCTTTAAACTCCTTCTTGGTATTAAAATGTCAGTATAATAACGGGAAAATATCAGTATAGGATATAGCAAGATTTTGTGAGATACTATAAGGATAATAGTGGTTATTTGACGGATCGTTAGCGATTTTGAAGGGACTGCTCATGCGCATATGCATTCGTCAGGCAGGAAAGTTTTGTCAATTTACATTGCAAAGTTTCCAGTAAATAAAGCAAAAATTTTGAAATTTGCAACATTGATAAAGTAATTCCTTATTAACTTTACTAATAGAAAATGCAACCCTCAAAGATTATTTATGTCTGGAATCTATTTATATATTGGGACTCTCTGTTTTGGTTGCTACAAATGTGTTTATTAGTTTGTAGTTTATGATTCGTATTTTTTGTTAACTTTACTAAATTAGGTTTACTTTTTGATAATATAACACTCTAACGTATTTAAAAGTGCTTTGAAAGCAGTAATGTTTGATTGTACTTATGTGTACGCTTTTATTTAAAGCTTCAGTTTGAGTTTTTTCATGGTAAATATAAAAAAATAACTATTTTTACATGATTAACTCAAAAATGTCATTTATTGAATTAATGATTTATTGAAAAAGTAATTTATTTGTTCTAAATAGTTTTTCTCAATAATAACGCATTCCGATCTTTTGACACAGAAATATTTATTTCATGCATGTCACCTTACAATTTATCACCACCAATTCCACTCTTAACTCACGCGCCATTTAATTTAAACATGATTACATTTTACTCGTCCGTTCTAGAAATTACTAAATCATTCATATGGAATCATGTGGCTACACTTCACAATTTATTAAAAGGGAACACTCACAATTTTGAGAACGCTGACGCCAAATGCGTAGTCATTAGTATCGCTCACTTTAATTGAAATGGAAGTGATATACCAAATTGGTCACCAAGGGAACGTGCAATCCAATGTTTATTAGTTTGTCAAGCTTTGAATACGAAACATGATTTTCTGCCGGTGTGGTTGTTTAAATTATATAATACAGATCTACGTACCATTAGTTACATTATTCAATATATGAAATGAATATATTTTATTTAAATAATTTCATAATGATTGAATTGGTGTTATTTTATCCTCGAACATTATTTTTTTTAATTTTATACCTATACACTTTTATATGTTAATATAATTGTTAATTGAAAGTCATCAATAGATTCAAATGCATCATTATTATTTACTTAATGAAATTTCCATAGTTCAAGGTTCGTTTATTTAACTTGATTGATTTTAATTTCAATGACTTACACCCATATAACGACGATCAATTTTGAGGGTAAAACTGTCACATTTAACTTACTTTAACGGAAAGTTAAATTGACAAAAGAGGTCCACCATAAATATATAAACACGATTACGTCGAAAGAAACAAGAAGATCTTGAAGAAATAAAATATGTCTTTCTATTCGAATAAAATGTTTATGGACCGACGCACAGTGGAGTATTTGACCCGAAATCCTGGCCAAAATTATTTTTCATGTTGATTTAGGTTTTAGTGACTGTTTTTTAGTTTTTACTTACTTAATATCAATAAAAACACTTAATTAGTTTAAAATTTAGGGTTTTCGATAAAATATAGGCAGGGCCGTCACGTGGCTAGTGCTGTCTGAAATTAATGAAATAAAATACATTTTATGAAGTTTAAAGTTTTCAATTTTACAAGCAAAAACTATTTGTTTTAAAGAGTAGAAATAATCTTTGTATTTTCCCTCTTTTATGGACTCCAACAGGGCCGTCAAGGGGGCAGGAGATCGGGGCGGCTGCCCCTGTCTCTTGCCCCTTCAACCATATTAAATTAGAACATGAATTTTGATAATTAACGAAACATGAAAATATCAGATAGAACCTGTTTTAATGAGTTAGTAAACGAAGTGAAAAATTTATAACCTGCACACATGACATGATAATATAAAAGTTTGTAAATTATAAATATATATTTTTCACATTAACTGTTTTCTATAACGATACGCATTTTTTAAACAAAATATAAATAATGAAATGGTAACGAAATTTAGCAATAAATTGTGTTAATATCCCAGGTAAATGTTTTTATTATTAAAAAAATTAAACGCTGGACTTGTAACTAAGGTGGCCCAAGACAAAATTAGATTTAGAAGAAAAGTTCAGTATCTTCACATTAGTTTCTAGCTACTTGCCACTCTTTTTTTGAAAAACCTCTTACTCAGTCCTATCTACTTGCACCGTTTCTTTTATAAGATCAGATTTAAAATGCTTCCAGCGAACTTTTCAGTAAACCTCTATCAGCATCTGAACATCACATTTGGATATTTAAGCCACTTTCTCTTCTAAAAACTGATTTTCATCAAGTGATGTTTGAGGAGAATCCTTGAACAGCTTATATTATTCAATTCTCCGGAATTCTGTTTCAATTCTAAAATCTTAGCGAGTTTTATTAATGCTATGAAAAGTCTTTGCTGATTAACGTTTAAGAGCTTGGCAGCTTTCTTTCTTTTAATAACTTAAAAGCTGCCTCATTGTTAGATAAAAAAAATATACTAAGCTCATGTTCATGGAATCGGTAATATTATCCTTTTCTGTCGTCACAAAATTTTCAGCGATCACTGAACAGTTTTTTAAAGCTGTTTTCCAGATGCTTTTCGACCCCCTTTCCCTGTTCAGAGGATGGTGGTTTATGCGTTTGTTTTCCCGCCCCCTTAGTGTCTCGGAGAACATCGACCTCTAAATACGCTGTGATATAAACAAATCAACTTGCCTACTAGCAATACTATAACACTTTTATAGCATCCCCTACTTTTCAAAGGTTGCTAATTTTATGTGTACAAATTTCAAACTGGAGATAATGGATTTTTTTTATTAAATATAACCACATGGTATTCATGAACGTGCGTGTTTTAAATTGCACCCTTTTGCAAGGTTTTACATTTTGAAACCAAGGTGTAAAGAGAATTTAAATACAAAAATAATGTTATCATACTTAATTTATTTTCAGATTTAGCGCTTAGGTTCACAATAAACACATACATATGAATATCTTTTAGTAACATAACTTTCGCTAACGTAGTCGCTAATGACGTAGCGCTATATTTTCAAAATTCTGACTTCGTAAAAAATATTTTTTTTGAAAATGGGGCAAACATGGGCAAGATTTTTTTGGTGAAATTGCTTCTAGACATAATGACCTATAATATCCAGGTCAAAAATCAACTCGACCTTGCCCGACACCTTTTCATAAAGCTGTTTAAATTTTAATTTTCTCATTAAAACGGTTTAAAAAATAATAAATTTCATTTTTAAAAATATTTTTTTCCTACAAAATAAAAGGTATTCTGAATGGTTTACATTTCAAAATAAAGATATGACATTCCCTTTTAATGTGGACAAGAAAGATTTTAAATTTGTGCACTTATAAAGTCGCAAAAAATTAAATACTACACGAAACAAAAAGGCTAAAATTCATGAAAAAAATGAGCCTCGTAGCATAAAAAACTGTCTTTGACTGAATTTTTGAAGAATATAAATATGATTTGTGTTTCGGAAATTCATGAATATGAATGCCCTAGTTAATAAGCTAATATAAATCCCTAATTTCGAAATCGTAGCTTAATTTTTTTTTGACATTTTTGGCCAGGATTTGGACCCAAATACTCCACTGTGCGACGGGCAGACAGCAAGACGTGCAAGTTTAATGATAAGTCACTAATGAAACCTTAAAAACGAGTTTTGGAATATGAAAGGTTAAAACGTCTGTTAAAAGTAGGACATGGGAAAAACAGAAGAAAACAGGTGTTATCCGATATTATACTCTTCAAACATAAAACAGAAATTTTAAAAGATATAATGGAAGCTAAAAAGAAGTTGTAGTACGAGAAGACAGAAAGTATAAAATACACAAGTAGAACACTAATGTGGGATCCGTGTGGGCTTATTTGTGTAATATGAGCACTACTCATATGTTTCCCTGAAAGAAACGACCCCACTATATTCTTGATCAAACCACATGGGTCTACATGGGATATCCCATGTAGGCAGTGTTACATTTTTTTTTAACTTAGTACCCTACCAAAACTTTTAATCTTAAAACAGTTGAATTGTTTCAATACAATGTTTTAAAATTAACAGTCAAACATATTTATACATTTAAATTACTCTATACAAATAATAATTAACAGTGTGTCCTAGATAACTCGTTTCGATAATACTGCCCATAATATGGGTAGTCCATAAAAATCTTTATGGTTTACTCATAACTAACCCATGTTAATCCTATTTACGATATTTTTCAATCAAATAAAATCACATAGATCAACATGGGGCTGTGTTAGCAAACTATAAAGATTACTATGAGCTTCCCTCATAAAGCCCATATTATCGAAAGGAATAATCAGGGAAAGTATTACTTATTATTTGTATAAGGTAAATATAATTTATCTTTAGAATTATGTGTTTGCTTTTAATTTAATAGCATTTCCCATAAAAAGTTCAGCTGTTTCTATATTTTGAAAATGGAAATTTTCTGGGAAAATGTACCCGTATATGAGGCACGTTTTCCAGCTTAACCGTGCTTGAATTTAACTGTTCCCTGCCAAAAATTATATTTACTTTTTAGAAAACTATTAATTCTAGTTTGCAGACAAATATGTAAAGGAAGTCAATGAGAGATTATTATCTTAAAAATAAAAGTAAAAAATGTACAATCGAGAAGACAAAAAATCATGGAAAACTAGCCAAGGTCTCCCCTATATATACTTCATAGATATTGTATGTGACTTACCTTGATCCCAAGGAAAATATCTAAAACATGACCTCTGCACCTATCTCGCCCTATGCTATCACCCCCTCCAACATCGCTTAGAAGACAGGGCAGGGAGACATGTTTTAGATGCCGTCCGTGTGACCAAGGTATGTCACAAAGAACATCTCTTACGGCAGTTTTGAAGTATAGTTGTAGCCGTTTGTAATAGCTATATTCATTTTGATGTACCCTGCATTTTGACAAATAACTTTGACCGAAGCAAACGGAATATCTTTTATTTTAAACCATTTTGTTACGGTTTTTGATGTTGTCAAAAGCATAAAGTGTGTCATATAAAATGATTAAAAAAACACGAACGAAAATGATATATTCGGATAAAAGTTAGTCATTATCACATTTGAAGTACATTTAGCATTAAAATCAAAACAGTTTTCCATAAATTTTACTTAAAAACACCATAAATAAAAACATTTAATGTAACCATCATTCATTATAAAATTTTAGCACTATATTAATTTTAAGACACTCTATTCATGATAAACGATTCGAAAACCCTAAAAAATTTAGATGTTTCCAGAAAATATTAACCGTTCCTCTTTACTTATCTTGTCAGTGACTATTGATTTTATAAAAGCATTCTCCAATTTTACTCCTTGATTTTTTTAAAAAAAACTCCTGTTTGCAAGTCGGTGAGTGTCTTCTCATGTTATTTCTAATTATTTTAATTTCCACCTTTGACACCTTTCTTTCGCACTTTACTTTGTTGCAGTCCATTACTGAAGCGACTAGAACTGTATCTTCGAACAAAAGGGAATTAAGTCTAAATTTAAATATTTTCATTTTTCTCAAAATTTCGCGAAAGATACATAACACCTCAAATGCATTTTTTAAATTTTAACTACCATTTCAAAACGTAAAAAGTGGCATCTTTTATCAAGGATATGTACGTCCGTCACCCACTTGATTTGACTAAACTAAAAATGCTACAATGCTTGTGTGATATACGTCAAAATGTTATATTCAAGTTATTCGTGTACTACAAACGAGATATCACTTTTTCAAACCGTAAAATCATGAAACAAAATAAATTAAAACTTTAAATGTGAATAGACAAGCACTAACATCATCTTAAGTTTCAGAGCTATTCCGATACAATTAAAAAATAATTGGAGTTGAGCCGATATGGCTCCCAAGTTTAGGAATATTGTTTAGCCCTTGAGCAGCGATGGAACTTTTAATTGGAATTTTACAATTTATTATCGTTTAATTTTTTTTTTGTGGACAAATAATCTGGTAATCATGTTGAACCCTGTCGGGAATTGAATTCGTTTTTTAATTTTTTTTTCTTTTATACATTAAATGTTAACTAATGAAAGGTTTTTTAATGATTTTAGGTAACAATTACTTCAGATAATGAAGGGATACTGTAATTAGTTTCAAGAAGTATTTTTTAAATCTATCTTTTTGTATCGTTTCACTGTGACAATTTAAGACAGCGTTTGTCTTATGTGATCCACTATCGGTGTCTCGGAATTGTTACAGGTGTCACCAACCAATTTTGAGAAGTGGTCGCAAAGCGCTCCCTACGGGAAACGTCTTGGAAATTTGGAACTAGATAGGGGTGAAAGGGGTAATGGGGACTGGACTACGAAGCAAAATACCAAGACACGACTACGCGGTAAGCAAGAAGTCAGATTATTTTATTTTAAATCATAGTACGTGTATTATTCTGCATGATGTAACGTGTTTACTAACCGTATAAATTATTTAAATATTTTCCCAGTTAAAAAAATGATACGAGCAAACGAGCAAAAAAATTACGGTTAGTACATATTTTTTTCAATTATAAGATTTTCTGCACAATAGACCGTGGAGGTTGGGTTAAACGCTGCCGGATGTTTATTTCTGACCTCCAAAGAGCATTAACAAAAATTGCTCAAGTATTTTAGAACCGCGGTCAAGTGACGAAGTCGACACCTAGCTATCACCAAACTGGACTTCGAGCGACATTGTACGCTAACACCGTCGGGACTTTAGACTCCGCAGATTAAACGATCACGTCTGTCCCAGTATACTCGGTAAACCCCGTAATGAAGTAGATTTTAATATTTTTTTTCCTACGAGTATCCGTCTATAGGATGCGGTCGGTTTAGAACCCTCTGTATGAGAGGCCGGTGTCTGATGACTGGAATACGGAGAGCCCAGACCTTGAAGGTAATCCGATAAAAAAGGTGGGTCGCTATCTGAAAAAGGTTGCGAATCACTGCCCATCAGATTCTCATTTCCTGGCAATTTGAGAAGTGGACTTATCACCCAACTTCTCGACTATATGCGATACTTACTCCTTTTTATCTACTCTCATCTAACTCATCAAGCCAATTTTTTTGGTCTTCTACGGTAAGCAGAGGAGAAGAGGCTCGCCAGGCGAGAAGGGTACAAAGTCAGTCGCTAATCGGTCGTTGTCACAGTAGTAAAGTACGTAACTGAATTGGAATTGCATTGAACTTAATACTCTTTGAGCTGGGGGATTGTATAAAGTAATAATAACATTTGTAATATTATACAATTCACTTTTATGTTATATATTTCCTTTTTTCCTGGTAGTTCTATTTAATAATAAAAGATAACATATGAAGCGGAGATGTAAACTAATATTACATTCAGGCTATCGCGAAACACTGTGGATTTATTTTTCTTTTGCTGTATTTCTGCTAATTGAGGAATAAAATCTTCAAAATAAAATTTGTAGAACTCAAAATTGTCTATAACTTTTGAACTTAGACGTTCTTCGACCTCTAGCTATCGATTTAGGTTTATAGTGGCCTTATTATGATGATATATCTAATCAGAGCTTCCAGTTTTTTTTCCCGTTAGATCTTAGAATATTTTAATAGATAATACTAAAAAAGTGTTTAATACAAAAAAATAATAGTTCATTGATTATTAGGTAACTAATTCAACGTACAATAAGATTAAATGCTACTATTTCCATTTTACAATTTTGTAAAAATTAACATCTTTTAGTAATTCTTTAATATTTATTTTTCTGCTAATTAAAGAACAATAGTCCATATAAAAGTTGTAGAACTAAAACAATTTAACTACTATTACACTTGAGTTTTTGTTTAACAGCCGATAGTTAACGAGTTATTTAAAATTTTTAACGACTATACACGATTACTGTGAAGCCTATTCGAATATTCCAGTTAATTATTCGAATATTAAAGTTAAAAATTTTACGAAAATGTCAAGTGATACGTTTTTTTTATTTATCGTATTTTTGTGTATTTCTCAGATTTTTGCTAACCTCAATCCAGTTGTTAAAAACATAAAGTTATTTGGCCAAGCAAAAGCAGTTTGCTGTTAAGGGACGACGCTCTAGTAACTATGACAACCGTCACTTCCTGGCGATAACCACCCATATTTCTCGCTACCAAGGAAAGCAGGGACGAGAGATGAGAATCAGGCTCAAGTGTGGTTTTCCCGCCAATAATTATTTAAAATTCCCGTAAAATGGTAGTTTCGCAAATCATCAACAAATGGCGCTACCATTTTCCTGGGGCCGTAGTGAGCCTAGTGGTCAGCGGCTCGGTCTCGGGATCGGAAGGTCCTGCGATCGAGTCCCGGTACCACTGAAGACCTACCGAGTATATGCGGAGTACGTGCTCGTTAAATCTGTTGGGTCCGAAAGTCCTCTAAGTTCCCATACCAAATCAATACCTCTGGGGGTGACAAGCCAATTCTGGGGATCCTCTAGTTGGCCTCTGTCTCTAAAAATTAGATGGATCCACTTATGTGTGTGTGTTGTCTGTTGTGTCTGTCTTACTTGACGAAGGTTTATAAGCGGGTCGGCTGACCAAGCACACAAACCTGAATATATATGTCTACCAACCAACCAACCAACCATTTTCCTCGGAAATTCGGAGATCGTGAATAAGATACGTCGCAATCTTCTTAACTACGAGGCGTAATTTGGAGAAAATAAATATACAGCTGGAAGCGTTCAACTTACCTAACCTAATCAGATACATGTTTAGCATCAAACCCTACACACAAATCACCTATTAATTAAAAAAAATCTTAAGGTCATACTTTTTTAAAAATTTCTGGGAGTATATATCATTACTGTAGAATTTAACACGATGTGTAGAGATACTAGGAACAAATTCATTTACATGAACCATAGCATTTGTAGAATATATTTTTCAACTCAATAATTCGCTATAAAAGTCAAAAATAAACCACTCTCCCACAAACTAAACATTTTACAAAAATAAACATAGGACTAATACAAGGATAGATCAAATGTCTCAGAACCTTAAAGACTGTAGCACTGTTCATGAGCGTATTTTTAATGTATTTTTTAATGAAGATTTACGAGAAAAAATATTAGGTTTTACATTAAACTGTTATCATTTAGCTGTTAAGATTGCACCATAATAAAATTTAATTTTATGTCTTTGTTATAGTTAAACTCATAGTTTCCTTGCACAGAAGCCACGACCATGGAAGGAGCTATAAAACGCGCGGAGCAATCAGATGAAGAGGAAATTTTAGCCGTTTTATTTTGTCTTCATCTGATTGTTCCGCGCGTTTTATAGCTCCGCCCTTGGTCGTGGCTTATGTGCAAGGAAACTATGAGTTTAACTATAAAATTTGTTTTTCTAAACACAATAATTTTATGTATCCTGGTCATATAAAGAGTAATTTCACTTATGTTTTACCGGAGCTCGAATATCATAGTAAGTAATGCTTAGACCTTCAGATTTTAAAAAAAAAAATACAAAGTCTACAGCAAAGCCAAAGTGGCCGATGCCTGTATTGGCAGTGGGAATTAATTTATATATGGATAATTAAAAAGAAAGACTAAATTCTCAAAAATTAAGAAAAATAACACAAGATAATAAAAAATATATAAAATATAATAATCTTAACATTTGATTATAGTAAAACATATTTGGCATTTTCAGGGGCTTGTGCACAAATACGGTCTTGCCATCTATAAAAAAAACTTAACTCCTAAATTCAATGAGTAATACTCTATGTATAAAGAACAGGTGAACGTTAAATCCACCGTAGTCCAGGTAGGTAGGTTTTTAGACATATATTTTCAGGCTTGTGTGCTTGGTCACAAAGACCCGCTTATAAACCATCGTCAAGAAGGACGGACACGACATACACACACATATATGACAGATGCTGCCATCTATCGCCACCTCCACACTTTAGATATGTCCCTGAAGGGGAGGGAAATAGTCTCCAGGGACCTGTACCCGTGGGAAACTGCGCAATGACCGCCCACAGGACTTTCGGACCCAACAGATTTAACGAGCACGTACTCCGCATATACTCGACAAACACAAACATCCATGCCTTACCGGATTCGAACCCGAACCCAGAGGCTCCAAAGGCTAGCTCCCTAACCGTTGCGCCGCCGCGTCGGCCACCGTAGTCCAAAACTCTGAAACGACGTAGGTTGCCGTTTCCATGAAAAAATTGATTAGTGGATTGCCCGTTAAAATGTCGGTCTCGTCAATTGACTGTTGCTAAATATTACGATGTGATTAACTATACTACTAGCTTTTGAGTAACTATAATATAACAAAACTAAAACTTATGCTACCTCATTGAACTAGTAAATTACGAGTCATATATTAGAAGCGTTAAAACTCTTAATTAATGTACTGTGTTATCACGACGTTGCCAAAACGCAATACTTTGGGCCAATTCCAAACGCTTGACGATAGTCCATATACGTTCGATTGCAATGTTTATTTAAAACATAATTATTAAAAAACTCTATGAGAAATAATCGCTTTTTTTTATCCAAAATATAAAGAGAATTATAAAATTATTCTCTATACACTACAAAAAACACAAAATATAGATCATGTTACTAAGAAGTAACTTTACTGGATTTTTAAAGTCAGTTCATGTAATAGAACTCGCCTCAGAACAAAATTGTCCTATCTATTTGTTGAATTCATTACCGTTGACATTCTCAGGAGAGTGTTGTTCAAGTACATTTTAGAGTTAATTTAATGAAAAGTAACGGACTTCAAATCCCCTTGAAGTCAGTATTAACAAAAATCTTTTCAATTACTCCTCAACAAAGACAAATGGAAGAACAACGAAGACAAAGTACTCCTAATAGTTCGCAGTCTGCTCAACAGGTGGAGCCCTTTGGTTCTTATATGAATGTTTGAAAGTATGGGATGCTACAGAAGCGCTCCCAAACTTCATCTTTGGAAGATCTCCCCGCATCTTATCCATCTTACAGCATCTTTTTGAGAGAGAGAGAGAGAGAAATTAGACTCAGAGAAATGACCGATGCAGATTAAAATCGTACAATTGTTCAGGTAAGCTAAAACGAAAAAAATTTGTTAGACTTTAAATAATCTGAATTACGTGTTAACGTTTTATTTTTAATTAAAATTTTTAGATTCTGTTTTTAGTTATGTTCGATATTCAATAACTTTGTCAGTCCAGTCGTTATTATAAAGACGCTTTATATTTTATAAAAAGTGACTTAGCTTTTATTGCAGTTTTTAAGTTGCACTAATTGTGTATTTGAAATTATAAAAATTTGGATTTTAAAGCGTTAGCTGGTTTGAAAAAAAAATCATTGATATTAACTTATTTATCTTTTTATTCAAGCTATAAATAATGTAAAACTTTTAAACAAGATTTTTATTTTAGGTTTATCAAAAGGTTTAAACACATAAATAATATTAAAGGGTATCAGGATCTTACAAACTAATAAATTAGTTGAAAATATGTCAAAGTTGAACTAATCATAAAATAAAAACTTATTCATAAAAATGTTTATTATTAATATCATGTACTAGTGAAACATCTATTAATTATAGATTTTTTCAACTGAATCACACAATTTTTGTTCTTTAAATGCTTTATAATTAATGTCCTCTTTTGAAATTACCAATGTTCCATTTATTGTTCCTCACATGATAATTTATTTTGAAAGATTCATAAAAACAATTAAATCTGATCAAAATAGAATCGTAATTATTATAGAAAAATTTTAGACAGCATAATACGTTATCCGACCAAAATAGTTATATTTTTTTGCTGCACAAAAATAAAATTCAAATTTACTGAGACTTGAATCAAATAAAATTTAACTATAATAAAAACAGCCCATTTAAATTATATAGGTATTGTTGACATCTAGAAAAATAATTACGTCATTTTGATAAATACGAATAGAAACCATTCTCACATGTTCTAAAACATGCAATTTGGAAAAGATCAATAATAAAAGCCGAGAATTGCTCAAATGTTATTAAAGTACCATGACGGTTTTGTCAATATTTCAAAAACAAGACAGATTTTTGACGCGTATGATGCCTTACATTTAGAAGAAAAATGAGTTTTCTTCAATATAAGTGTATTTGAAAAGAGCGATTTTAAAAGCCTAACATCCTTATACTGGACGTGAAATGGTTTGTTATTTTTTTATTCAAAAGTTAGATACAACATTCTGGTTATATACTTATAGACTTTCAAACCGAGAAAATTTACCATTTAACTTTAAAATTGACTAAATAAGCTTCTAGACAAACCCGTAATCTTAATAATTAATATTGTAATCTACTTAAACAGTGTACTCATAGAAAGTTTTACATCTGTAGTTAGTTGCTTCACTAGTTATTTAATTTTTTTTAAATATTTGAGATTGAAAATACCAAATCATGTATGATTTACGGCTTTTATTCAAACCACTATATAACATTACAATTTCAATTTCCATTTTAATAATAATTTTCAAAATTAATTACGAAAGCGTTGCTTCAAATTTTATGAAATATTTGTCGAAATCTCGAGTGTTTATCCTAAATCAACGAAACGCTTTTAAGCACCTAAATATTCCCAGCTTAGGGGAAAACATAATCTACTGACTTCAAAAATATATTTTACCGATGTACTCTTATTGAATTTGCCTTTTTAAGATTGGTTTAATAAAAGTATTACATTATATTTAACTTAACTACACTAGTATTTAATAAGTAAATATGAATTTAACATAATCTCTGAATTTATACAGTATTTAAATGCTGTGATTTATTCGTTACATCTGTTTTCTCTGTTCCGAGCTCTGGAAGCAAGTTTTCAGTCATAATCGTTTGAGTAGGTTTTGGTTCCTTATAAATTAAAATTAGGAAGCACATGATATTAGAAGCGTATTTGTGCTGGAAAGAATCTCTCGAAAATCACGTTTGTCCAAGAGTACAGTGGTACATACGTTTTCGTTAAATATTTGGAGTTCGAATGTCGCTCGAAGTTCCGTTGGATCCCATCTCAGATGTCGAATTGTCACTTTACCGCGGTTCTTAATTAAGCGATGTAATTGACAGCTGTAAACGTTAAATATACCTAAATACTTTACTTAATTTGATTTCTAAACGTTAAATTTGTTTTCAGTTTGGTTTTTTTTAAAATTAAACTTGCATACGAGGAACTTTGAGGACGGAAATTTTTATTTAGAAATGAATTTCTTTTAAATATATGTTTCCTTTTTCTAGCTTGTAATTTTCTACAGTATAGAAAATAATAAGGGAACAAATAAATATATTATAAGAAAAATAAAACGTGTGAGGGTTTAAACCAAATGCCAGGGTGTTAAAACCTAAACGATAACTAATCGTTGACATTAAAAAAAATTCTATCAAATTAATCGTATATACTGACTTGATACATTCATTAAGGCTGATTTGAAAAATTAATCATTTCTTTTTATTCTTACTTGGTTGTACGTTATACCTTTAAATAAGTGTTTATTTTGAAAGAATAGTGGCTATTTTGAAACCAGCTGTCTTTAATTATTAGTTAGGCATTAGTGCTATCGAAGTTGAATTAATAATTACTTATTATGATTTGAAACATTAAATGTTTATTAATTTTTATATTGTTATCACTAAATCATGTTTTATTAAAGGCAATTTTACCACCAACAGTGAGAGATATAACGTCTTGATAAATTATAGGTGTCAACATCTTCCAAAATTATTATTGCTAACGGAAAAGTTTCGATACTTTTCAGCCAAAAAAATATAGAACTTAACATTATTCAATAACAATCTTCTTTTTACTATTCGCTTTAAAAATGTAATAAAAAACTACATATAGAAGGAGCAGGTGCACGCTAAAGGTGAAATGTTCTGCAAAGGCCAGACACGGTATTTTTCAATCAAAGAAAAAATTTGATTGATTTTGTTCTTTCACATCTATGAAAAATTATAATCGCTGATTATAATTAAAGGAATAATGGTAATGGCTCTTGTGAACTGCGCTGAGATACTGTGCTTGAACAAAATTTTTCGACAATGGCGGCAAGAGAAAACCAATTTTCAGTAAGATTATTTCTAAGACATTAGTTAGATTTATTTCATTTGATATGAAGACAATGGACTAGGATTTCCTATTTATTTGAATACTGTTCGAAAACACATTGCAGTGCTTATCACTAACAGCACGTAATCTCTCATGCAATTTGTAATGATAATGTGCGTGCTTTAATGAGGACGATTAAACATAGATAAGGGTTAAACTTATAATATGGATGTGTTTCAAATTTCGTAATCTGAAAAGGGGTTGTGCGTAGTTACATACTAGCTCCCTATTACCATTTACAAAAGCTTTGTTAATATCGGAATTTGAAATGACCATAACCAATACTTTATATTATCTGTTTGATTACTTATTATAGTTGAAACTTAAAATCTTTAAAATTAACTTAAACTATGATTGTAATAAAAAATACTAATTCAAATCATTTAAAAAAAATTCACACTACTACATACTTTAAAATATATTTTTAGGTGAAATATAAATTTTAGAATTGAATAAACTTTCTTATATATCTGACTAGGGAGTGCAAATGTGGAAACCCAGACGGTATTAAGGTTGTAAAATAATAAATAAATATATATTTTAACCAGGATTTTTTTTAAACCGTTCTTATAATGTTAGAAATAATGATCTGTTAGTCAGAAATCCATAACTAAATATACTTAAAAAATTTAAACAGATATTGGTTATTGAAATTGTTTTTTTGATTTTTGATAAAGTTAGGGAGATGTGGGAAAAACCTTATAAGGACAATAAATATACGTGTAAGCCCATCAAGTTTTTGGAATATTAAGTCGTAAGCATTGTATGTTGTTTCCTGTGTCCCTTATTATCGTATGTCTCGTATATAATCTTAAATTCCTAGTAGATTTAACAGTTTTAATAATATATGGCGTCCTACTATTTGAAAAAGGCACTTGGCTGCTGTCCTATGCGTTTCCGTGACATCTCAAACAGAAACGCTTAGAGTTATATTAGATGTATACATCAGTATCATAGATGCATGGTTCCACGATCCAGATGTTTCCACGTTGCCTTATCTGTATGTGCCCAGTTACCGGAACTAGGCCCAAACTGGTTCTAACGAGCTAAGTTTAGAAAAGTTTACATATGAGTGACTGAAATTCAACTACATGTCTTCCCTATTACTATTTTTTTCTAACCCAGTGAAACATATTTCCTTACCTCTATGATAAGTTAGACAAAATGTACCACAAAATTAGCTCCGAAAATTTTTCAAAAATGTCGAAACGCAAAAGGGCACGCAACTTTTAGCTACAACTTTCGACTGATTTCTAGCTTTGTAAAGTGACAAATCGAGACAAGAGCGATTGTTTACAGCAGTCGGTACAAAGGCAAAGCTTTATGCAGTCGAAATACCTTAGATTTCCTAATTACCCACATGTTTCCATATTTGTAACCCATCTTTTGCTTAACAGTTTTGTATTTTTAATGCAAGAGGAGTTATCTCTTCAAATTAAACAAAAACTTTACAATATTAAAACCACAATAAATGGTTTGTAAAAAAAGCATGGTAGGCAAATGTCTTCTTTTTTAGTAAAAATATCACGTTCACAATAACTGTAACCAACATATTTTAGAATAATTTAAATAACACATAATGAAAGCATTTATTATGACACTAACGTCTTAATGAAAAATCCTAAAATAAACCAACACAACCATCAGTTTTCTGTCACATGCTTTAAATTACGAAAATAAGTTCTGGTAATTTAGAAACACCATTTCCTTCGATTTATATTTTAGACTAATTACTGCAAGAACTCAATGAGATATTTGTTTTTTCTTTAATATTCATAACGCCATTCGTACGAAAAAGAAATAAAATGCTATTAAGCAAATTTCTCAATTCATTCTATGGAAGCGTCAGAAAAACTACTACTCAATTGAATAAAATGTGTTTATGAATGGTTACTAAGAAAGATTTTCCAGAAAATAAAAAATAAATTTCCGGAAATTTAATCTTTTGAGTAATTGCTTAAGCTATGACGCAGTAACTTCAAAAGGATTTATAGTTTTATTTTTAGTTTATTACGAAATGCTCAATTAAACTGTTTTGGAGTAAGCCTATTTAAAATTGTTTTCTTTATTGGGTGTTGTACTTGGTGATCCTTACGTGAAAGGTAAAACTATTAGGAAAAGCTGTTATTATCATACTTTAAAGCTTAATATTATCTACCAAATAGCTTAAAAACTAAACCTGTTTAATAATACGGTCAAAATTAATTTACAATGGTGTAATGGGAAAACCGTATTTTCTAGGCATTTATCGAATTTCTTAGCAAAATCGACTAAACTACGAGTATATTACGGTAAATTAGAAACTCAACATTTTACACCTGATCTCATAATAAAGGTAAGACGGTTGATAAAGGTCATATAGCAAGGAAATTCATTCTTGTAGATAGCCCACTTAAAACAAAGAAAATATAATTTAAATTTGTAAAATTAAAGTATCAATGCCCCAAATATCAGAATATCCGCCTCTCAGTGTTGCAGTATTTAAACGCATTAATTCTATAAACGAATTTGTACTAAACAAACCCTTCTAACGAGATAAAATATTATTTTCCGCAACGTGCAAATCATTAATTTAAACGGAACTTTTTCTGACGGCTAAAACCTCGTAAATATACTGGATTTTTTGTCGACTGACAAACACAGTACAGAAATTTTACTCGTTCGTTCATAGTGTGAGTTAGCGGCGCAGTGGCTAAAGAGGTATTAAGAGTCCGCCTCATAAGCCCGAGGTTGCGGGTTCGAGCCCCAGCTGAGTCGTCAGATTTTCTGAATGTGAAAATTGTGGGCATGCATGTCATATGATTATGTGGTATGTAAAAGATCCCTTGAGCAACCATTTGGCTTGGGTTCCCTCGGCAAAATTAAATCTCGGCATATTTAACATCCACAAAGAGCTCAGATTCATTGTAATCTGATCGTCAAAATTGGTAGCGAGAGTCGCCTAGACAATGTCACAAAAATGGCTCTCAGTTCTAGGAAATATGCCGAGTCTGCAAAGGCTTTGCCGCCAACAAAGCAGCCCCTTTGAAAAAAAAAGTGTTAGTTTTACAAAACAAATAGTTATACATAAAACAATAATTTCCCTTTATTGCTATCAAACGGATGAATAAGATTTCAACAATTACCATTAGCTGTCAATGCCAACGATTCTCTTGATATTTTCCTTAATCGCTTTAATAATTAACAACTAGTGACTGTATTCAAATACTTGCCTGAAATGTAGAATTTATTATTTAAAACCGACAAATTTAAAGCATCTTAAGATATTAAGTTACTTTCAAATAAACATTCAATGCTTATTACGCTAATTATTTTAAAAATAGCTTTTTTGACTTTTTTACTGTACCTTACGTTCAAAATTAAAACCTCTCGTATGTAAATCAAAAGAGAAAATTTTAACTTTTCCGCAATTTGTACTAGTCAATAAAAATAGTAATTATTATGTAAACATTTACATGAAGATAAAATAACTCGTTTGCAAAGATAATACTTAAAATGAAGCAGAAATAACCTTTGCATAAAAAGAAAATCATGCAAACTTTTGGCATGGGGATATAAATTCTATTATGTAAAGAATTAATTCGAGTTATGTAAATTTGTGCCTGATAGCGTTTTCTTAGTTATCCTTTTCTATGATAAAATCGCACTGAATTTTGTACACGCATAAGTTATTTTTTAAGTACTACAATTACGATGTAAGTTTATTACGAAGATAAGAAAGCATAGCATGGAAAGCATTTTGGCTTTTAACTAAAATGTTGAATTTTTTTATTCAGTTAATGCATACATAAGTGAGGCCAATGTTTTAAATGGCTCGTTATTGCTTCAGTAATATTGTATAAGAATTGTGTTTTAAAGAAAATACTATGTGTTTACTTTCACAGTTCTTGAAATACCGAAGAGTTTAAGAGGTTTTTTTAAATTACTGACTCTTAGTTTGTAACGTGATTTTCTAAATTTTGATAAAGATAAAAATACTCTTTCATAAAACTGTTATCAAAGTTAAATTTTGTATCTTATTCAAAACATGAAAGAAATCCAGATGTATGTTAAGAGTAACTATACATATATAATATAATATTTTAGCGTATAAAAATTGACCAGATTGGATGATATTTATTTTATATCGAATTGTAATATTAATTTTTTTTATGTTAATATTTTCTTGTGCAATACTGTCATGCTATGTTTAATATGTTCATATTATGTTTAATTTTGTCATGGGTCAAGCAATTCTATCATGAAAACTTATGCTTAAAAATATCGATAAATAACCTAGAAATATTAATAAATCTTCCCATGTAGAATAAAACTTAACAAAATGGGAATACCATTAAAACTTCGTTGGTAAAACATATTCACACCTTTAAGCATAACATAACTAAGGCGTTAGATTAACAAAAATATACGATACCAAAGACGGTTTTGAAAACAATCTGTTTGGTTTGTTGAGATAATAGTTTCTGTCGTCGTTAAAACGAAAAATGATTCTTTTTACTCACGTTTAAATCCCAGTTTAGTCTTCAATAATTAGCCGACAGGAACAATTTACCTTAAGCTGTCCTCTGGAGTTTAAATCACACTGTGTATTTCCACATTTTGTTTCTGAGATCTGAGGAATAAGAAAAACTAAATAGGAAAATTTCTTTGATATCACATCTGTCAATTTCACGAGACTTTTGGGATTTATAAAAATATCATTCTAACATAATAAATATCACGCAAACTAAACTTCTCTTCTTTTTAAGTGAATGGTTTGTTGAAGGATAACCTACTTAAAAACTTTGTTTGTATTGAACTGCTAGGATGTTTTGGACAGATTCAGTGGAAGCCATTTCTCAATTCTCTTGGATCTTAGGATCATTATTCACTCCTAATATATCACAACCAATTCGCAGTTTCGACGGCTCCACTTGAAAAATTCTTTCGCTATTTCATTATTTAAGAATAAAATAGGGGCAAGTCAAACGAGAGTGTTATGGACTTATCCACTTTTAATTTACGTGATCTTACTTTTGATTCAACAGAAACTTCTATTAAAAGTTGTGTTATATTTTGAATTTTAAGATTTAATGGAATCGTCGAATTCTAAAATATCCAATTCGAAGTTTTGGCGGTTTTTCTTGAAATATTATCTCGGTATTTCATTATTTAAGAATAAAATGGGGACAAATCAAACGTGAGTGTTATGGATTTATAGACTTTTAATTTACGTGATTTAACTATTGATTCCGAAGAAACTTCTATTAAAAGTTGAGTTATATTATAAATTTTAAAATTTAATTAGGAATCGTCGAATCACTATTTACTTCTAAAATATCACAACCAATCAGAAGTTTTGGCAGTTCTACTGGAAGAATTTAATTGCTCTTTCATTATTTAAGAATTAAATGGGGACAAGTCAAAAGATAATGTTATGGGATTATCCATTCTTAATTTATAAATTTTATTGATTTAACTTATGATTATAAAGAAACTTCCTTTTAAAAGCTGAATTGCATTATGGATTATAAGATTTAATTGGGTAATGTTTGAAAATGCATATTATTTTTTTAAAAATCGAAGCTATAAATCTACAAAACTGTAAATCAACGGTAACCTTTTCTTTCTGTTTAACTAGAAATTCCCATATGTTTGAAATCTTTTTGAAGTGGTGTGTTTGAATGCAATTCAGAGATTTACGTTTTCTCATCCGCGGCACTGGAGAATGGCTGATGATATTTTGCTGTTTAGCATTCACCTAACGTTACTTGCCATCGCTCTATACACATTTCATTGAACCGTGACATGCTCTATGTTTCTGTAGTCAGTAAGATTTTATACGGTGAAAAGGGACCAGACCTATGTCAATTTTTCTTTCCTTTGGTGACTTGGTATGGGGATATTGAATATACTAACGTTATCTGTTTTGGCTTAATATAGCAATTTTTAACTAATATAAGACTATCAGATCACTTGCTAAAATCATAATAAGACTTAGAACTGTAAACCTAGGAGGAATATAAAATTCAACCGAAGGGAACTAGAATATATCCCAGCAGCAGTAACTGCGACAACACAGATCTAAATTCCAAAAAAACGTCTTTTCTTGCCCGCCATCTTTGCAAGAATTAAACAAATTCGTGAATCGCCCTTCGGTGATCTTTATTCGGACAACTGCCTTCGTATTGCTGAGGTATGGACCACGCATGGCCATTATTTGAGCTTCAGAATTTCTATCAATAAACAAGACAACACTAACTAATATAAGATACACTTGTTATAGTTATTTGTGTAAATATCATTCATTAAAAATATTAATTTTTCATCTGACATATAACTGTATAATAAATGAGAATACTACTTAAATTTGAAAAAGAATGGAATAAAATATACTTTTGACTTCCAAATTATTAAAAAACAATAAGAAAAATTAAGAAAAATGGTGTAGGTAGCATAAAACAATATCAGAAATACATTGAACTTCAACGTTCTTTCTATAAAATACGTCGCTATGTTTTAAATATTAAATTCATACCATACATCAAGTGATAAAATATTCAACTTGGAAAATCCAGCTTTTCGATTCTAGTTCTTTGTAAAATATGTGGAGAAAAAGTGATTTAATCAGGCGTATTCTACTCGACCTTGTTGAAAAGTAACATATCTTGTTATGAACAGAAATGATAAATTGATTTGTATTATTTTGAATGTCCACCACGTATTGAAGTAATCATTTTTAATTTATTAATACAAAATAAATAAATGTTTATCTGATGTAGATAAAAACCTAGATTCTAAACGGCTGGCACTACCAGCACTTAGAATCAAGCTATAAAATGATATTAGATTTTATTATGGGAATATAGGTTACATAATTAAAAAATAAATCTTAAACAAATCTTTATTTTCTTTTCCGTGGTACGTTGTAATAAATAAAAATTAAAATACATTAATTGTTTCATTAAATATCATAGTGTGTTAAGTTTGTTTTCATTGTAACGTTGTAAATTTATATGATGTTAAATAAATATACAGCCTATTAGTTGCTTTGTGGTTTTTTCTATGAGACTACTACACTATATATCAGTTTCCCATTTTTTTAAATATAATTTTTATGATGATGTCGTGTCCATGGATAAAGATTATATGGGACCAAAGGTCTCCTAGACTGCTTAAGCGATTTGTAGGAAGTGGTGCTCATAAAGGTCTTCGTAGGGCGAGTTGGTGATTTGCTGCAATTTTGCCAGGATGGCTGGACAACAGAAAATATGTTTTGGATCCAGTTCCTAGTCGGGGCAGTTTCTGCAGCTGGAGTATTTTCTAGTTCCATCTTTTGGGATTTCCATCCCCCTGAAGTGGCCTGTCCTTAATCTAGTTAGGATGGTCGCAGTTACCCTATTAATATAATTTTTAATTTGTTTAATAGCTTTAATCTTAATATAAACTAATATTTTATAAATACTTTGTATTTTAATTAGTGGATAACTTTTAGAGATATAAATAATTAAAACAGAGTATTCTTTTATATTCCATGCTCTTAAGCAACCATTTCACATTTTTTTAAAATTTAAAATTAATGGTAGGTGAAAATACATTTCCAACAATTTTCGGAATCATTACCATTACAAAATACTTAAATACTTAAAGTTTTCAAACAAACAGCATTCCATCTCCTCAGTGCTTTAAATACAAACCAACCATAACAATTAGGGTTACTTAGTCAATTTTCAAGCTCCCAAGGCGGGAATCATAAAACAGTTCATAATACCTTACCGGAGTCAGAAGCCAGCTAATTAAGTCAAGTTCGGATCCCAGTAGACAGCAAAAACTCATTAAAGCCATCCACTGCCTCATTTTAGCTTCTAAACCAAAGGCCAAAGTTTACATTTTACGCCATTTACGAATGGTATTCCTAAGAGAACATATACTGTGGAAAAGTGACGCGTCTGGCCATGTTAATCCAATGAGAGAAGCGTCACTGCGTGGCGTAGAATGCGATAGAATAATCCCCTGGGTAACGACTTTGGAAAGGCTACTAACAACTTTGATGGCACAAAATATTTTTAATTTGGGGTTGGCTCCGAGATTCTTATAATGGCTTAACTTGTTAGGAAGTTTATATAAACTGGTAATGGTAGTTTGGATTGTTTTACGTTTATGAAATTTAGAGTTTTTAATTAAAATTTATGTTGAATTAACATTCGTTTTATAAGACGATGTGAGTAAAATTATTTTAATGAGTCCCTCTGAGTCATTTTTTAATTGAAGTAATATAATACCTTGTGTGTAAAATAATTGAATGTTTAGTTCTTATTAACGAAGATATTTTTTAAGAAAAATATTATAAAATATAATTTTATTTCTTAAGTATCTTAAATATATTTTGTACCTAATGGGCTGCCTATTGACTTTAAAACTACCGAGTTTTATTTAATGATGTTCTTCTTCGGGCACATTTCCGTAATTCATTCTACCTCATAATAGTGTTTAGACGCAATTTAAGTTTGCGATGAATATATACAATTTTGTTCTACTTTAACCCATTAAAGCCTGAATTATATTTTTTGATACGAATTTTTTTGTTAGAATCCAATTATCTTCCTTTCTGTTACTAGAGTAGTAAAATAACACTTTTTTTTATCCAACAGATATTTTTATGAAACATGACCCATGGCCCTAAAATCATGGTAGGCTTTCATGTGATCAAAATTTTAAACGATATAATTTTTATTGTACATTTATTTTCTTACAGCATACAAATCAATTTTTAAAATGGTGATATACAAACAAAGTTCACAAATGCTAACTCGTAACCCTCTGAATTCCTAAACTAGTTTTCACTTCACCAATACAAAATGTCAACTTATTACTTTGCATCCTATGCCAAATCAGTTTTCGATTTACAGAGAAAAACGTAACTGTTTCAATCATTCTCACTAATTCTGAATTTTTAAATTAAGGTGTAATCAAAAAATATTAAATTAAAATTTATGCAGAGAAAACAACCAATTCACTTGTGCTCATTGCCAATCCAATTAAAAGGTTAAAATCATGTCTATGACAACAAACTGGGTTTATAAAAACCTAAAAACGATGCTAGTAGCTGATTTTCAGTGATTAAAAATAAATTTGCATCAAAAGGCCACTATAAAAGAGAAGACAGAATTTTAGCGATGAACTATATTTGAAAGTGCTTAAGTCCTTACTTATTTTTTTTTAAATAAAAAATATATAACTTATTAGTAAGAGACAGAATTTTGCTATTTAATAAGGATTTTTTGAAAAAAAAAGCGTGAGCTTGCTGCAAATGGTTTTTCACTCGTTTAGCTTGATTAACGTGATTTTTAACTATTTATAAAAATGTATAGTTAATTGACAAAAATGAATGAAACTAACTTTTAAAGCAAACCTTAACTTATGCCATACCAGTTTTCGATGAAGGAAAATGTAGCTGTTTCAGTCATTCTTACTTGATTCTATACACATTCTTTATTCATTTAGTTTTTTTTTATTTATATAAAGCTCAATAAAAAGTGAAACTGTAAGTTAACAAAATGAGAGAAAAATTAGAAGTTTTTTATGCATAAATCTCTTTGAATTAATTAAAAGCATTTATATTATTATGCTAGTCATCCCTTGGAAAATAATAATTTTCTTAGAAGACTTCTTATTTCAGACAAAGTTAAACTTCCATACTTTGCAGATAAAAGCTTAAGTTTTGACATGGATATTTGTCACAGTTCAGTTCTTTGTATAATATTGACAGAAAAATTGATTTATTGGGGCATTTCCTAGTTGATTTTGCTGAAAGGTGCTATTTTCTTTGTATGAACTGAATATGATAAATTGATTTTTATTACTTTGAATATCCACGTTGTAGAAAAGATTTTCTTTCCCAATATATTCAAAATAATTCAACTGCGAGTACAATCGATTAAACAGATTGACGGCTGACGAAGTTTATAATAAAAACTTCCTTATTTTATGTTTTTTTCATTTTTTTTATGTTACAATGTTCCATCAATAAATCCGAGGGGCTGCCTACATAGCAAATTTTAACAAAATGTTTCCCGCTTAATTCTCGTAATGTTGGTAAATATTCTATTTAAGAAATGAACTAACAGATAAATCCTAAATTTAACAAAGGATAGTAGAGGTTCGTTGTTAAAATCGTATTTTTTTCGTTTTTTCCATATAAGATAGCCGAATTTTGTATGTAATTTTTCCATCGGCAATCGGTCGTTGTAAAAGAAAAATAATCGGCCCCATTGGACTACTTTATTTTGGAAAATCGGTAAACAGTTGACAGCGACCGAAAAGCTTCATCAGTCGATCCCTATACAGTTGCAGTATCTTTTATTAGTTATAATTTAATATTTTATTTAGTAAAGTTGTTTATTCGCAAAACTTTAAAGAAAGATAAATACGTTTTCCTCGGAAATTGGCAAATTGCGAAACTTTGATCATCGGAAGTTGTGGGAACTTGAAAATAGAAAAAATCGCAAAAAGCTAATGATCCGAAGGTCAAAATCTACAAATTTGTAGGATTTTAATGTTTTAAATTTTGAGAATGTCTTTTTATTGTCATTTTAAATTTTGTGAAGGGTCCGAAAACTGGCTCAATTCTTTTTCAAATAGAATGATAAAAAATAGAAATAAATTTAAATAAAATAGGAAAATAGTAAGTCTGCGTTCTCTATGTATACTCGTTCATTTTTGGAATCGACACTTAGAGGGTGGATTCTGATTTATATTCACGCACAGATCTAAGCGTATTGCTCTTAACAAACTCATGCATAAAAAATATCAAACGAAACATTTTTTACTCTCTTTAGCTGCTGAGCTACTGAGACAAATCACAAATACCATCTTAAACGATTCTACCACGAAAAATTTATATTCATATGTATCTATAACTATAAGTATCCAGAACTTATAAGAAATACGTCGATTTATTTAGTTCGGCAACACTGTAATTTGGAATCCGTTGGACAAAGTTGTAAGTAATAATAGACTGATTTAAAGTTGAAAATTTTTTGTTACACTTAAGAGCATACTTCAAATATTTGGACACCACGCCTGAAATATTCTGTAAATTCTAGTTTAATTATTTTCAAAGATTTTTAAAGTCAGACATGGTCATCCTTATACTCTTAAATCCCTAATGGTGTGCAAATTATCATCAAATTAATTAACAATAATTTTTTCCAATAATTTCACAAAACTATTAACAAAATAAATTGCTAAAATGTTATTATTTTTAAAATATTCTTTATGTTTTTAATTATCATTGAATGTTTTTTTTATATCAGTGGCATTTAAAATTTCGAAATAGATAAAACCAGCTCAAATGGACAGATTATTCAATTTTTTAGTAAAAAAATATATTTTACTCTGATTCAAAATTTAAATTAACTAACTCAAACATAAAGTAGTTTCATGTAATGTTTTTTTCCCTTACTTTAGTTTTTAATTTAAAAAGTAATATTTTACTTAGATCATTACGAGTAGATTAATTCATTTAAAGAAGGATAATAACAAGGAATTACAACCTTTTTATTTTTAATTAGATTTTCTTAATAGAAAAAGCAATCAGAAATCTTAATATCCTATTAAAAATTCTTTTAATTATTTATTTATTGAATCATATTAGTTTTTAAATCATTAAAGTTAACCAAAAAAGTGCTGCAATTAAAAATAGCTTTCAATTGATCGTGATATATTTTGTGCCAGCGACGGTTATTGCGCACACTCAACTTCAAATTTGTTTCCGAATCGAAACACTAGCGATTTCATTCGAAACAATATCACGTAACTTCCTGTTTCGGATTTGTATCGAAAATTAGATATTTTAAAAATTTAACTCAAAATTCAAGAGGTAACAGAAAAATGTTAAAATGAATGGTTTTGTTCATCTTTGGTCGATATCCTGTCGATTTAAAATAAAGACAAAATGCTGTAATTCCCCATCTTCGACCAATGTATACATTTTTATGTATGTGCAATCTTGTCCCTTTGTTGTTAGGTTAAGCCTACTGAGATGTAAAACTTAGTTTTGGTGCAATTTTAGTTAAATCTTTATCAAACCAAATGCATATCCTTTTATGCATGCATTACAAATGCACATCTTTTTGTCGCACCCGCCCACGCACAATTGCACATTGCAAAATGTGTGATGCCATTGATTTTTTCGATGGTGTGTCGTTTCATGTCATCTGAATTCCCCTTTGAACTTCCATAGAAAATATCTTTTGGTACGAGGAGATTCTTTTGCACTTACTTTTGCACATATTTTTGAGACGATGCGTAGTTACAATAGAAACCTTTGGGTTTAGCCTCTTTGAATGAGTTTTTAAAAAAACTGACTCATTAAACCAAATTTGGTGAAGGTTTATGGTGCTGTAATCGTTTTCAAAGACACTGTTTAAATGAAACCTGTTTGGATTTTCAAAGTTCTCAAGTTGATATAGCTTTGTCCTGAATACAAATGTCACATGATTCACTTTTTAGTGCTGATAATCTATAAATCAGATTGTGAGCATTTTTCTTTCGCTGTTTAGTATGTTCTTTGATCTAATTAAAAATTTAAAAACTGTATATGCTGTAGCTGTCAATGCGGTTAAATGATAAGCATAAAAATACAAAAACACAAAAAACAGAATTTAAATATTAATGATTATACAAAAAATATATTTTTTTAAAAGTATTGTAGTAAACGCAAATTACTACACATTTTTAAGATAATGTAAGATAAAAGTCTTTTTTCATAAGAAAAACTTGTTATAAATCCTAATAATCTTAGCTATTAATAATAAACATTCTACAAAGGTTTTTTGTAGTAATTTTCGTAAAACTAGAGTTTAAAAATTTGTAAAGTCGCGTTGAAAAATCAATATATTTAATAAACAAATATGGGCCTTTTAAGATTGAAACATTTTGATGAATCAAAATTTGTTTGCTTAAAATTAATCCCAGTTAAAAAAAACTAATTAACTTCTATTTATAAATGTATCTGATATTAAAGTTTGAGAGCTTTGAAAAACGTACTAATATTTATAAAAAAAAATAATTTTCTTAAAATAGTCTTCTCTAATTATAAACTTTTGTTAAACCATTTTTTATGAAATATATTCCTAAAAAATTTGTTATCCGATTTCTAAGCTTTTTGATTAGTATTTTACTTCATTTTTCAACTATTCACACGAACGCCATATGAATACTTACATTTTGAATTGACATATCTATTAATTTAATTTTTCGTCGGATGGAAGGAATGACCTACTGTCCAGAGGCCTGCACTAGTTAATAGTGTGACTTTCCAACAAAAAAAGCCGGCACTGGAACAGACGCGTCTGTATCGCCCTACCCGAAGACTGTCGGCTGGAGACACCGGTACATGCTACGCCGCTAGCTCCGGTTGTCAGGGCACGCAGTTCACACCACGACGGAAGACAGTGAGTAGTGATGTGGTCCGACAGGTTCAGACTGCCACTGGTGGAAGCTCAGCATACGACATACTCCATTGCTCGTTGACGTGAAGGTATACGACGACCACTTATTTGATTTCAGTCGCAAACATATAATATATATATATATATATATATATATATATATATATATATATATATATATATATATTATATATATATATATATATATATATATATATATATATATATATATATATATATATATATATATATATATATATATATATATATATATATATATATATATATATATATATATATATATATATATATATATATATATATTATATATATATATATATATATATATATATATATATATATATATATATATATATATATATATATATATATATATATATATATATATATATATATATATATATATATATATATATATATATATATTATATAATATTATTAATGATATATAGTATATTAATATATATATATATATATCATATATATATAAGATATCTTATTATGATATATATAGATATATAATATAGTATAATAGCCAAAGTAGTTTTTTATTAAAATACTAGCTGTTATACCCAACGTTGCATGGGTAGAGGTGGGAAAATAATTTAACAGTCAATTTAACTATTTTTTTCTTTCATTTTAGTTACATAAGATATGAAGATTATCCAGTAATTTTCCATTTAATTACCCAACTTGGATATAGAAATGACTAATATTAAATTCAAAAATACCTTTGATAAAAAGCTCAAATTAAAAGGAATACATATTTAAGTAAAAAATAATCAGTAAGAATTAAAAATGGAAAAACAGCTAAATCTTAAAAGGGTCTCAAACATTTATTTTAAAGCAATTCAAGGGAGTTCTATAATAAATTAAGTAACTTTTTTTTGACACTTTGTAGATATAAATACAATATAAGCAGTACAAATATCTACTAGAATTCAATACAAATGCTGAAAAATTAAGAATTCAATGCAAATGTATACAGTACTAAATCAATGCAGATATGTACAATAATTGAATGAAAATAAATACAATAATAATTGAATGAAAATAAATACAATAATAATTGAATGAAAATAAATACAATAATAATTGTAATGAAATTATAAAATACAATAATAACGCTAGCAAATTTATACCCGTTCTTTGCACGGATTAAGAATTATCAAATCGTTCCAAATATGTGTACCATATATATATAACCTTTTATAGGATAATAAACTTATGTTATTGTTCCCGCTCGTTATAAAGTATAAAATCCCGTTTCATTGCCTTAAAATTCCAAAATGAAAAATACGCTATAAAATGCACTCACAAATGTCATCACAATTCCATCATAAATACATAAAACCTTTTGGCTCATTTGGCGCGTTTTGGGAAATAATTTGGCGAGAAAATAGATATAGCTACAAACACACCCATTATACAGCTCTAACACAATGACTTTCGAACAACCGACCATATTATAAATTATTTATAAAAAAAATTGCCCATTTGGCGAGTTTTAGTTAATGATCTGGCGAGTTTGGCAACGTATTTGGCGAAAAAATAATGTCATAAAACACTAATATGCAGCTCTAGTGCGATGGCCTTTATTAACCACCATAATTCAGTAATAGCTTAACTATACATTTATTGCTTAAATATGCATACATGCAGTCAACAGAAAAATCAATGAAAAAATCATCAAATAAACCCACAATAAAATCCGGGAATGGAGACTGGCGGAATTACGTCACTTGAAACATGTCAATTATTTTTCAAATAATGAAATTAGTTTCTGAAGGTAATGACAACATAATAAAATAAACATTTTCAATTTTAAATGTTTTCGTTAAAAGTTTTATTTAATTTTTTCAGCCGATGTCATCAGGAAAGTAAAAAAAGATAGGATTTGAGCCAAATTGGTGTATTTTTTTCAGAAAATTCGAATAAAAACGTTCGAAAACGATAGAAGGAATGGTCTGATTCAAAATATTCTTAACCTATGTTTGTTCCACAGATGAAATGAATTTTTGTGCCAAATTTCGTGACGATCTGTTGCGTGGTTCTTTAGATCTCGTGTCTTATACAGACAAACGGAAGTTGCCTTTTATGTATATAGATTAGTGTTTGTCTTTTGATATAAGATTTTAAAAAAGAGAGTATTTTGTTATGCTTAGGTAACGGAGCAATTTAATTTTGAGCATAAATCATCTAAGGAATCTGGAATGTAATTTAATACCACATAATATAACATTCAGAGCTTTAAGTAATTGCGGAACGTATAAAATTAAATAGTATTTTAAATTCTTGCCAAGTAGATACTGTTTTTTTAAATTGCAGTTTGAAATTTTGTAATTAAAGATATATGTATTGTATTCTTTCAAATATGCTAAGTTGTTAATGACGAAAAGGTAGATGTTCTCTCTATATTAACATGTATTTTTTTTATATATATACTGAATTGCACTAGCGTTCTAGAATTTCAGAAGAAAAAATCAGGGTCTATAAGAAATATTCTTGATTCATTGTCTCATAGATTCTTCCCTGTGCTAACAAACTACTCTTTAATAACTATAACCATTTTTAAACACTCAGTATATGTAACCAATAAAAAAGTGAATTAAATATTGAGTACTTTCAAGCAAAATGGTACATGTCATTTAAAAGATACAGCGATTTATATTCAAGGGTCTGTGTTTCCCTTTACATTTGTTCTATTCTAATTAAGTAAATGAAAATGAATTAACTTGTTTTTTAAAACTTTTTATCGCCGGTTGAGTGATATTTAATCGAATAAAATCCAATAAAAATTTTGCTTGTTCAAAACTATTGAATTGAGCAACGTTAAAGCATTTCCTGAAGGCCAGCTAAATAAAGAGATTTAAAATTATTTTCAAACAGGAAAAGAAGTTACAGTGATAGATGATATATCATTCTGTGTATTTCCAATTTCGGTTCCCAGTGTTACGAACAAAAAGTTCCCTTTTTACTAGAAATCGTGATGAATACTTCTAGGTTTGACACCTCATAAATCAAACTAGAAAACAACTCTTCATATCATTTTCAAAAGTTTTAATTATTTTTTGTAAAGCTGGTTGATATTATGCTTTTCATATTGAATTGAAAGGTTTATTATTTAATATTAAAAAGTTCACGATTGGGAGATGATAACTTTGCTTTCTGCGTGTTTGTTTACTTCCACAAGATGCTAATGTTTTTTTGTTGTTGAAGAAAACTGTAATAATCTATTTGTTCATTCGCGGGATTTTTTGAAAGGCACACAGAAGGACAAATAATATTGTAATTTTATAAATTGCAATTTATGTAATTTATCTTTGCAAAACATAATATGTATTGCAAGCTAAACCTACTAAATTACCTGATTAGAATGGGCTACATACTACACTGATTAAAATTAATGTGACACACGGAGTTTTTTAGTCCTTATATATAACGCTGCACTGTTCTGAATGTTTCATTAGGCAACACAAAAAAAAACCTAGATTTCATGAGCAAAAATTGTTATTTTTTTAACATTAGCCACCATGAATATAGTAGCTTAAATAATGACAATGTCTAGAAATAATAAATTTAGTTAGTCCATAATTCAGTAAAAAAAATAATTGAGGCTAGTATTTTGTTGCCCATGAGAGGGTTCAAATAATTTTTTCTTTACAAAGTTGGAATACGGCATCTTTTGAAGTGAGTGTTACGCACTTCAAAATGTTTGTTGAAACTTTAATTTTGCATGGTCAAAATAAATGATTGACACGACAAGTAGTTTTTTGTTAAAAACTAAAAATCGCCTGGTGCCCAAACTATTTTTACGAGTATAGTTTGTATTTGCCCAAAAAGCAGGCAATTTGTCAGTATGAAACAAAACAGGCAATTTGTCAAGTATGCTATCAAACGTCATTCGTTTTATTTACTATGTAGCTGCAAAGAAGTATTTAAAATATGTATTATATGTATTTATTTATATATTATCCTTTGATTCACGAGATACAAAATTTAAACTCGGATTATGACATAAATCATGCTGCAAAGTACAAACACTGATGTAACTTTTTCAGTCTAGACACATTAATATAAGGGTGAATACTCTGAAAACGAATCATTCTTGTCTCTGCCAATTTTAAAAGTAATATAGGCTTTTGAAAGCAAAGTAACTTAGGAAAAATTAGAATACAGTTTATAGAGTATAGAACAGAAAGAATTATACAAGATTTTCTATTCAGTTTTTCTGCTCACATCAGAAGGCTATAATGACATCAAAATATTTTGTGGTTATTGCAAAGAGGTTCCTGCTGCGGACGATCTTGATCAAAGAGTTGATCCGTATTGAATTTCTCTTTAAAAAAATACTAACAGCTTGAGATTTTTCAATAATAGTAAAAATGCCTTTTTTTCGCATAAAAACCTTTAGTAATTTTTATCTTGCTTTAATAACCATTGATATGGTTTTGTATCATTTTTAGATAAATTGGCGAAGAATGTTGCCTCACTAGCGTGACCCATACCCCATAATCCAACTTGAATATAACTACTAATACAAGTAATAGACACATATTCCAGTAGAAATTTGAAAACACTGATTATTTTTACCACCAGATTTATTTGCACAGGTATAATAATAGTATTTCAATTAGTTTAACGATATTCAAACTAAAATATTATGTTTTAAAGCCATTTTACCCAAATTAAGTGAACACAATTGTTAAAAACATTTCGAATTATTTTTTTTTAAATAAACTTTTAAAACATGTTTTAAAATAAAATACATTTGCAGATCCTTGAAACCAACCCTACTTAACAAACAAAAACCATTATGTGTATTTGCATACTTTTAATAGATCTTGAGACCATGTTTTTATGTTTTAACTCCATCTAAAACTTTCTGCAGAATAATCAGCTTGGTAATTATGCAAAATATCCGTTGTTTCTCCTACTGAATTTCTATTCAATGTTTAGGATAGGCCCGCCTGCTTCGCTGTTACTGTAACATTTTAGTTATGATATGCTTAAAAGAACCAAATGTCATTTTATATTAAAAATGGACAGTTTAAAAAATCAGTTAGATTAAAAAAAAGAAACTGATATTTTTTGTTTAGGAAAGTGTGAAATTCAGTTATTATTGTACATGAAAGAACTCTGTTTGACGAGCATATGTTGGTAATCTTTTTACTTTGAGCATATGTAGTTATTATGTGTTCTTTTAAATATATTTGATTTCAATAACGTTTTATCATCATTTGGAATGTCGTAGAAACTACGTATGAATGCATTAAAACATACAAAATCATTACATTAGGAAGATTAAAAATAACTCTTTCTATGTTTATAATAGGAAAATTATGTATGTAAATGACATAGAAATACCATAAAGCTGTATATGCAAATATATTAAGCTTTAAGTCCTTCATTGTTCTGGTAGTTGTGCAGGTTTACTTTCAAGGTTTCAACTAAAAAACATGAATAAATAACTTTTAACTATA
Organism: Oedothorax gibbosus; assembly: GCA_019343175.1. Lineage (NCBI taxonomy): Eukaryota > Metazoa > Arthropoda > Arachnida > Araneae > Linyphiidae > Oedothorax > Oedothorax gibbosus. The sequence goes on along the minus strand of CM033272.1, from coordinate 24,818,355 downwards.
TCATATTATAAACATTTTTAGTTTATAAGAAACTTTTTTTTTGCAAACTTGTTTTTATTCGTTTTTTTCTAAATATAAATTATATTCCTAAGTCTAATATTTCAAATAATATTTCAAACATAGAGTATAATTTTGTAGAAAATTTAATATTTAGTAGTCACAAATAAACGGCTTATAGCATAAGTAAAAGTCTAAATTTGAATGACATAATCCTCTTCTTTTAAAATTCTTTCGAAGATTTTAATCTTGTTGGGAAGTGGTTCTGAGTGTCAATTACTGCCGCACATCTGATTGTTTATGTTTATATCCACCATTTTATTTCCTTTACGTGTTCAACTGAAATTAGACAAGGGTCAGTTATATTTCTGTCTCATAATCAGTTAAAAATTTACATACATAGCATGATAGATACAAAAAAGCTTCAGTGTTTAACATTAAAAGTGCAAATGAATACATAAGGTTCATTTTACTTTTCACATTACAAAATAAACTTTAAAAGCCGTTTTTTTACAAAAAAATTATAACACGATTTCTTTGGGATTTAAATAATGTAGTCAGTGACAGTGAAAATAGCATTTTCTGATCACAACAAAACTATTTTCAAAGTTCTTTTATGTTACTCTTAGAAGAAGTTCTGAATGACAATTTAATAAAAAAACATTGTAGGTAAATTAATATTTATATTAAAAATGATGATTTTTAGCCGTTAAAATGCATTTTTAAATGCAATATGTAAAAAAAATTAAATTAGAGATGTCTTTTCAAGAAATAATAATTAATTTTTTTCGAAACTTTAAACATAAATCTTTAAAATTTTATCATAAAGTAATGTATTACATTTTTAAGTATATTTGTAAAATTTATAAATTAAAAAAAAGAGTTAGTTAAAAAAAACTATTAAATGCTTGTAATCCTTTTTACGGGAAATCTTACCAATACAAAAGTCGAAACATTTGATACATTAGTTAAATTAAAATTTCTGCTTGTGAATTTAGATTTATTTCACAAATCTACAAAAACAGATAATCTAAAACAATTTAAACATAGAATTCTGATACAGTGTTCTAAAGTTTTTGAATGTAAAGAAATTTACTTACAAATAGGTTTCGACATTTGAAGTGTCTGAAATTCAAAATAAATTCTTTGAATAACTTAAATTTAGTATAAAAGTAATTTGGTTTCATTACAAATGGCATACGAATTTCAAGAATTGTTTTATGAATTAAGTTAATTTTTGAAATTCTTATAATTGGAAATTCGTTGGTGTAGTTTTTTTTCTGAAAACTTTTGAATAACGTACATAAATTTAATTTGTTGTTATTCAAATTTTCGTAAACAAATGTCAAAGACAATAAAAACGTTTATAAATTTAGTTGGTTTCCAGTCATTTTTAATTTAAATACACAAGTGTATTGGTGCCTTAATCAAATTAAGACATAACAAATAAGACACTGACAACAATGGACAATTACAGCGTTTTCCAGAAACAATTTTATTCGATTAAGCATATTAAAAAACCTCTAAAACTCAAGTATTTCTGGTTTTAAAGATGTATTTATTTTAAAATTCCTTTTTAAAGTTAGTGATACGTCACTCCTGTTAAACCTCTCTTAGCATAACAGATGACGTCACGGTTGGCTTTTTTTGTTCTTGGCGTGTTATTTCGTATCACGTTTCACTGTATCGCTTTTGAAACTGTGAAACGTGGTTTCAACCTTATTAAACTCTTAAAAAAGTTATGCTATTTTACAGAAACATGTCATGTTCATTCCAGTTAATTTCTTCAAACGATGAACGATTTCAAACGATTATTCCGATCAGATCCAACAGTCAATAGTTCTGCAATAGCTCATACGCGGTCTAGTGTGTGTATTTTAACTAACAACCAAACTTGGAACAAGTTGTTTAAATTCCTTGATATGAACTGGTTAAAAATAATATTTTCTTCTTCTTTATTAATGAGGTTTCGCAGAAATTGTAAGGTTTACTATTTTATAAAATGTATTAAAGCATAGATCGAAACATCGCCAAAAACATAACAGTTGACGTCAGTGCTGTTTTCAGTGACGTACATTTTCGGCAAATTTCAAATGCATTTTTTGTTGAAATTAAACATATTTGTGAATATTTAACCTTATATTCGGAATCTGCAGCTTCTAATGTACCAGAAAAACATATATATTCTGAATTTCGCGTTTCATGCAACTTGTCCCAATTATATCCAAATAGTTATTCAAAGAAGTTTAGTTGCTTCTAGTTTTGTGATTAGTGTTAAATGTAATAATAACGCAATTACATTATTATAGGTTAACAGAATATTCGGTAGAAAAGCTGACTATAAAATGACTAGGAAATATTAATTGAATTGTTTAGTTCATAAATGAAAAATCAGTAGATAAGAATAATACAATTTTGCATCTTTATAGAACTGCATAATATAATTTATGTTTTTAAAGAGCCAACATTGTAATCACACTTATGGTACTGTCTTTATAGAACCAAAACTATGTAGATTCCATCAAAGTTAAATTAAAAAAAACAAAGCCTGGTTAAATTCAAACTCTACATGTGTTCAGTTCGTTATGTAAATGTTTCCTATATTTAAACCCAAGTATTTGACCGTTCTGTCTAAGTTTTTTTCATGTTCTAAGCATGCGTTTGTTTAATTCATTTAAATTTAAATTCTCATGAATGATTTTTTTGACCACACTTGGTAATAGTTTTTTTTATCAACAGCATATACATGTTATGTATATGCTGTTGATAAAATACATGTTATGTATATTATTTCGGAAAAGTGAGCATTAAATAGTACTTCGAATTCACACATATAGGGTAATTAGTCTTATAAGTTAATATGTCAATATTTTAAAATAAGTTTAGGTGTAATATATTAAGGTGGGTGTAGGCTAGGTGTACTATACAACAAAATCCAATGGCGAGTGATGAGAAAAGTATGCCAAACTGATGCAAATGATGGTAAAAGGCGAATTGTGTATTCTTTGAACGATTATCCATACTTTAGATCAAACATAATTTAACTAATTTAGTGCAATTAGGAAGCTTATATAATGGTTACCTGTCAATATAATAGTGTCTTAGAACTATACATTTTCTAATGCAAGTTATATGTAAAAACACTACATTTTAGAGATGTAAGTAAAGCTTAGTAAGATCGATTCAAAATAAAAAATAAAAAAAATCTGTTTTAGTTATTATTCAATATATTTATAACATTAAATACACTTATATATTTTCAATTGTTAATGAGTTGAAAAGTTAAAATCAAAATATCAAACTATAAATTGTAAAGAAATCCATTTTTTAAAGTCAAGCAATAAAACCTAACATACTTGATACAATTATTATTAGAACCAACTGCATAATAGTATCTATTTCATATTTTATGCAAGTACTTAATTGCCAATGAAGTTTTAAAAAAATTATACCAGCTCTTAATATTATCTGTTCAACGATTATTTAATAACGATTGAGTATAAAAGTACTCAATCGTGATGTAAAACGATTAAGGGAAATACCTGAAACTGAAACAAAGTAAAATTAAAGACTTGCCTAAGAAAAAAATGCAAGACTGTGAGACCGTTCAATTGTTCACGGGTGACAATACCTGCTACACCGACCGTACTTTAAAACGCCCTTCTTTCTATTTTTATCGTCGGCGCAAAAAGTAATGACACCTTTTGGGAAAAGAATATCAAAATCGAACAAGCGAGTCAACGTGTCGAACGAAGAACGAACGAACGTGTCAGAGAATCTTTAAGCAAGAGTCGCTTTGTCAATTTCCGAATGCAGTTGAGATGCCAAATAAAGGAACATGATATTCTTCTTTACTAGTTTCCAATACACATAATTTTGTTTATGTGTATTGGAAAAAAAATATATTTGAAACTATTAGTTGTAACTTCATATTAAAATATAATGCTAAAAACTAATATTATTTTTTCTTCACACTTTTTAGCCGGGTAAAATTATTTTATTCAGTCCAGTGCACTTTTTCGCCCTGGGTGTATATTCCTTTCTCTGTGACTGTAAAAAATTCTTTTTGTGTCTGTCTTACTTGACGAAGGCTTCATAAGCGGGTCTCTGATCAAGGACACAAGCCGGAATATATATGTACCTACCCCCCCCCCCCAGTGCACTTTTAAATGACTTAATATTTTCCATATATATTTTTTCTAAAATTCAGCTAAAGTTCTATTGAACCCAATAAATATAAAACTTAAAATAATGGTGTTCTGAATTATCCTAAAAAAACATAAAGTCATCAAAGTACTTATTTAAAAGAACACATTCAAAATGTGCACCAATGAAAGCATTTTATTAAGAAATATTTTCTTTTGCCAGTTTTTCGGAAGTTATAATTTCCGTTTTCGTTTAATGGGAAACAAATGTATTTCGTGACGATTGTGTATTGTTTGAAATAATTTTGAAAAATGGAGAAAAAATTTCTCTTAATGTGTTAGAAAAATTTCTTCAGTTGGATATTTTTTATTTTATTCCAAATTTCTAAAACATAAGGTATACATTTTAACATTAACTTTGTGCATTGTAAAAGTTTTAAATAAATTGGAATATTTATTTTCATGAAAAAGAAGTTCAATGCAGAACAGTTTTTGTAAACATTGAAAAAATGCATTCGATTATCATCAATTCGATAAAACTAATTATATTAGTTTAAATATCTTAAGTATAAGTAGTAACAAACCCTTTCTTCCCTTAAATCTCTTCCCAGTTCCCAGTACTTCACTTAAATTTGTAAAAAAAAATGATGACACTTTTCTTTTATTTTATGTGCAAAATGTAGAAAATTAACGTAATGAAATTGATATAGGTCGATTAAAAATTTAGACACATCATAATTGCGGATGTATTACATTGATTTATTTTTTCAAAAGAATAAATTTTAAATTAACTAATAAGATAGATTTGTAAATTTAAACTACTAATAGGGGGAACCAGGGACAAATGACCCAACTTGTAGTTTTTGGCTTGTAACTTTTGCAAAATACTATTTATAGATGTGTAAATGAAGTCAATTTTTATACTTCATAAAGTATCACACAATATATATTAGTATTTTTCTGAAGTAGTAACTGCAATAGTAGTAAAATAGAAATTATTTAAAACTTTAGTTTTGGGTTATGTATCCCAATGTATTTAGTACAATAGACCAGTGTTCACAGTGCTTTGCCTTGACGGGCCTCCCCAGTCCCACTTTTATCAAAACCAACTTAGGATATTTTATCCATTTCAGGCCATTTTAAACATTTTTCATCTATTATTTTTTTAACTGAATTTTAATCTCGCGAAATATATTTTTTCTTGTACCTTCCCAACAAACCTTTCTACATTCCATTTTCCCAAAATATTCCGTAAGAACCCAGTCATTTACTTTTAGGACTACCATGATTTTTTGAAAATTTTTCTTGACTTGCTTCTATCTACTTTTTGCATTGTTTACTTGGGTCACATATCCCCAATTCCCCAATTGGCTTGATTCAAGTATCCCTAGTTGCACATTTTTTGTTTAATCCCAAAACAAAGTATTTTGCAAATAATTTCATTAACACTATTATGCACTTAATCGTAGCTAAAAGCATAAACAAAACAAGTAACTTATTGAAAAAATCTTTCCTTTAAACCAAAAAATGTAAACCAAAAATCTTATGGCACAAAAAATTTACTTTCAGTGCATGGAAAGGTATTTCTTCGTATAGCTAAACGTAAACACGTATTCAATGATTCATCTAGGGTTTTTCACCATGTGGTTAGCTGACTAAAAGGAATAAAGTGATGCCACTTCCAACTTATAAAACTTTCCCACTGCTGAGAAAAAGGCATTGGTTTATGTATCCTTTATGGGTCAAATGTCCCTAGTTTCCCCTATATAAGGCTGTCTTTGCTTTGTTATTTTCTAGCACCAATGATTTCTTTCAAAAAAGTAATTTTATTCATAATTTTTTTCGAATAAAAAATTGCGTTGACAGGCCATTAAAAACAAATTTTATTTTATTGACACTATATCCTTAAAAATGTGTGTAGAATTATGTTTTTCACAAACACATTTTCTCAAATGGTTGAGTTTTGTTTGATCCAAAGAAAATATTATTGATTGTCACTTCAAGTGTCAAAACAAGATGCTTTTGTACAACATCGTTGACAGGAAAGGTGCTGATGACTATTATTGTCTCCTTATATTTTATTCATTTCAATGGAACATGTTGTAAATGTGTATATTTTTCTTTTCTAGTTTCATCAATAAAACATGTTATCTTTTTTCATAGCCATTACTTATTATCCTTTTATCCATGTATAAATATTAGCCCTTCTACACATGCATGTAGGAATAGGTTAAAAATGATATCCAGGCTAAGGTTCGCAAATTTATAAATGTGTAGGAATAATTGCAAATATCTTGACCTTTTTTTATAAACTTTATTTTTATTAATGATTTACTTTAAACAGAGAAATTCAATTTAGATTTCTTAGGAATGGTGTATACAAATATTTACATTCTAGTAAATGTATCAGTTTATTTATTAAGTTTACTTAAAACCTCATCCGAACCATTTTTCGATTTGAAATCGCACATTTAAACATAGCAAAATTTAATATCAGCCGAAACTGCTTTCGTATTAAATTTCAGTTGCAATTGTAGGATACCTGTAGGTATTCGACTGACGTTTGATTTTCGTTGTAAAATTAGAAAATAGCATTTAAGCTGGAAAGCTTAAGCGGAAAATGCGTAAACAATCTTCTGGTGAAAGATTCTAAATTCTTATTTTTTTTCAGAGGAAAGTGTTTGAATTTGACTCCTGAGAAGTAAACATATATAAGAGAGGCATAACTTGAAAGTCTTAAAAGCCTGAAGTTTTAAAATGAAATATTTTTATGTGTGTCAATATGCATTTCTCTCCATTCCTTAACTCTTAAAAAATCGAAACTCACTAAAAGACATCAAGGAACGGGAAAAATTTGATTATTTTACAGTGTTTACTTTGAATTGTATGCAATTGAAAATTCCATTTGGTGTTGTGGTATTTACAGTGAGAAATCAACTTTTTGTAATATTGTATCTGAATTAGAAGCTGTATACCTATGAACTGTGAAAACCAATAATACTCTTCAGTCAAAAGAAAAACTTAAATAAGTAAAACTAAATTTTAAAATAAGATAAAATCCAAAAGCAATAAGTTGCGACAGTTTTCTTTTGGTTGTCGGAGCGAATCCATATTTATCCGTCCGATCAGATTTATGTTTTATTCAACAAAGCGTCTATAAAAATACTACTATTACGGGTTTTTTGGAAGTTAAATCTTCCACTAACATAACAAATAAAAAATACAATGTAGTTCAATATTAAAGTTGGTGGAACACGTTTATTTCCCTATAGTCGATGATAATGCATTTGTTCAGAACGATGTCGTACGCTGTAAAATAATCTGTTGTTTTTACGGGGGGGGGGGGGGGGGCTTTCTATTAAGAATTAGAGACGGTGATTACATCACCTGAAATTATTATATTTGCAGTAGCTGCTTAATTTTGAATGAGATTTGTTCAACATGAAAGGTAATATTTCCATTGAATATAATATTATTTATATACCTGTGTGTGTGTGGCACATTTCTAGAAAAAGTTAAACTTATAATGATACTTCACTAACATTGTTAATAACACAAAATAAGAACTTATTAAATTCAGAATTTTTAAAAGCTATAGTTCAAAAAATATCTTCTTTTACTCTGCAGTAAAGAGGAAATTGTATGTCTTTCTTGGATAAAACGTTTATTGGAAAGATGATTGGGTAAAAAAGCGAAACTGGATTTAAAACCTTATATATACTTTTTTTGTTATCATGCAGTCATCCCCTAAAGACATTAAGGTTGAACCGAAACTCGAATTCTCGCAAGACCATTATAGTTACGGAAACGCGATTTATTGGCGATTGACAAAGTATGCTAAAAGTTATGTAGATCTTAGATAATATTTTATAATAAGCGTAGTTTTTCAAAAACACAAAGTTTTAGAAATAACCTTATATTATAATACTCAAAATCTAAAACCTTTATTTTCTAATACTTTTAGGGGAAAAAATATAAACGTTTTTTTATAATGTTCCAGGAAATAACAGGAATGACAAAAAAAATTGTAATTATATCCAAAAATCTCTTTTTTTTTCTTGTTACAGTTGTTTTTTCTAGACATTTTTCAAATTTTTTCTAGAAGTTTTTCAAAACTTTTCTTGTAATCCAAGAACATACCAATCATGTTTTCCGTCAAGAAGATACGCACACACCTCTAAAATATCTCACGGCATCCTAAAGTATTTTTAAAACAATATAATACCAGCGTGGTGCGATTGAAGCATCATGATATCAAAAATGCCCTCCGGGGCTCTGCCCTCGCCTTAGCTACCATTATAGGATCGTGCGGGGCAAACAAAAATGTTGCCTATAATGTCAACTTTCATAAAAGTATATTTCAATGATGATGTCTGATTCCTAAAATAATTCGAGATAACATAGCCAACCTCTCAAAATATTAGAAACGCAACAAATTTCTAAATTGCTCATAATGTTGTAAAACCTACATGTGAGCAAAATTAAACGGAAATTTGACAATTATCTCTACACTTTCACTAAGAAAACAAGAACAAAATAGTTTTATTATATAAATAAAATATTGTTTTATCATCGAAAAGTGAGATAAATTTGTGCGGTTAAAAGTTTAAAAAAACAACACGGAAATGTCTGGAATGTAAAAAGGTTTTATAGATAGGAAATAAATTGTAAAAGTGATTTAAACCCCAGAAATCCAATTTTTTTGCAATTAAAACTATTTAAACCTTACGTCGATCAATTTTAAAAACAAATCCTCTGAACTCGGTTTGGCTAATTTCAATGCAAACAAATTACGTTAAAAACACTTACGAACACATAAGAATCTATGCCGGATCTTTTGAAAACAGTTAGAAAATTATTATTTTTTATAAAAATACAAAAAATATCATCTATGTAAATGATTAATTTCAAAGCCTTAGTTTGATTGATTTAGGTCATATAACAAAAGAAAATTAAATATTCCGAACTGTCGTATGCAAATCTCTCTCCATCTGCTAACGGTATCTCTAATTTATAACTGTCAAAATCAAAGAAAGTTTTAAACAATATAAAAAAACCCAACTGTTATCACAAAGCATGTCATCAGATTCGTTTAAATACAACCCCTAATGTCATCTATTTCAAGCGATATACCATAACTTACACGTCCTATTGAGTGGCCCACTAAAACTTCGTCCGCTAATCCGGGGTTGATCGAAAATGATGAATGACTAAAAGCTTATAAACAAAGCTGAAGGGCACTTTGTTGTACAGAGGACAAGACTGCGTAATTAATTGTACGAGAACTGCTGATGGGCACTTCAATTGTACTCATTCATCATTTTATAAAAGGGTGAGAAAGCTGATATAAATGCAATACACATTATAGGGGTGCTATGGGTTTTGGAGTTTGCTTTAGACTTTTTGAATTGTATTTTTATGGGCAAAATGATATATAGTCCTAATGATTAAATATGATTAAGAGAATAAAATTAAATATTATTTAGATACGAACATTCATTCCATAAGAGGGAATCGGACCCATTAGCTTACGTTCGAGGATATTGTAAGACAGTTATTAATTGTACATCAAATGAAGACCACACTTTACTAGTACTCATTCATCATTCATAAAATAAATAGAAAACTACTGCAATGTTGTCTAAAAATGACTGCGTGTTAAACTGCAGCCATGGTGATATTCGATACAAGACCACTAAAAAATGCCAACTAATTGTACGCAATCTTGGTTGAGGTGGCATTACTCGAACTAGAACAAATACATGTATGAGTTGACGAAGGGATGTAATATGTTTAGTTTGAGTGAATTAACATATACCCTTGTAATTTCAAACCACTTTTTGTAAAAATAATAATTTGATTATAGAGTTGTTTTCGTTGTTGGTTTTTCAGTATTAAATAATAATTTAGTTAATTTCTATAAAAATATATTGTGGCTTAAACTTAGAAGGTTCATCGTCGAAATCTCTTGGGCTATTCCATTGAAGATGTTAATCCAACAAATCCAAACTCTAAAGAATACAACCCTTCATCAATGCCCCCTCATATTTTGCCCAAAAGTGCCAGTAGTACAAATACAACTAGTAATTAGTTGGCTACTTTTATGGGCAGTTTCTATATTAGGAGGTAACTATTATCGCGCCATGTATTCCCTTCAAAGACCGGCCATGTTTGAAAAACACTCTGTATGTTGTTGTCGTGTTCGTGGATATCGTATGGAAGATGGTTGCCAGATCCTCCAAACAGGTTGTACTTATTTTTACACAAATAAGGATGAAGACAAATACATGAACAATAACAGTTTATTGGCAAAACAAACATCCCTGCGCTTACCAACTGGGCTTCGAACCCGGAACCTACTAGTTGGGATTTAGACGCGCTATCCACTATGCAGACACCCTGCATATTATTATACTATGACATATTGCGTTATTTGAGTTTTATACAGTATTTTTATGTATATTTTTATAAGGCTGGTTTTTTTCTGCTTAGAGATGATATAGAACTACTGCAAACATCTATTCACAGAAGAGATTGACTTCATTATTGAATTCAGGCCAAGGTCCATGCTCTATCCATTTTGGCAATAAGACTGGAAATGGTGGGAATTTTAACTTTAACATATTGTTATATTTTGCTTTAGCAACGTTTGCACTACAACATTTTCACACATTAACTCGTAAATTTGTTTAACTTATGAGAAAGCTAACTTATGATTTTTCACACTGTATACTAGATAGTGAGTGAATGATAAAATCAACCTTGATGACGTTTTGTTTAAATAAAATCCATAAAACATTTTGTATTGGACTTTAATTAAAGCATAGTACAATTTCAGAAATACAACACTATTGATTTATTTGTCATTTTAGATAACATAATAAAGTCTTGAAAATAACGTCAATAATTCTATAAAATTTACTTGAAGGCGCAAAAAAAGGGGAATGGAAGCGGATGTCTGGTCTCCAAACTGAAGTATTCTCTCTGAGTTAATCCATCAAAAAATAAATTTTCTCAGCCAAATTACTCCAGTTATATAGGATATTTTTGCAAACGGTTTTTATATGATAAATGTAACTGGCTTAAAAAACATCCTCTAATACCACCTTTTTTTAAGTTGGTTTGAATAATTCGTTGTAAATTTATATATTTATGATTAAAAAAATTTCCAAGCCGATTTCATAATGTTGTATAACAGGGACTTTTAAGCCATCTACGTTTACCCTATAGGAACACCGTTTGTAAAAACACTTAATACAACCACAATAATTTGGCTTAGAAAATTGTTTTTCCCCATAGGATACTCCACAGAGAAGACTTCGGTTTGGGAACCCTATAAATAGGACTGGTAAAATAAAAATTCTATATTATTCACAATATGAATATTTGGAAAATAAAGCAAATCCTATATTTATCAATATATTAGTTAGGACTATTAGTTTTTAGTTAGGACTATTATTTATAAGTTAGGAATTCGAGTTACGGTTCAACCAAGCCTTTAGGGGATGACTACATGATAACAAAAAAGGTATGTGAGGTTTTAAATCCAGCTTCACTTTTTTACCCAATCATCTTTACAATAAACGTTTTATCCAAGAAAGACATACAATTCCCTTATTGCTGCAGAGTAAAATAAAATATTTTTGAACTATAGCTTTTAAAAATTCTGTATTTAATAAGTTCTTCTTTTGTGTTATTAACAACGTTAGTGAAGTATCATTATAGTTTCTAGAAATGCCACACAGGTATATAAATAATATTATATTCAATGGAAAAATTCAATGGTAAGGTAAAGTTATTCTTTAATTTTCTCTAGGGTATGGTTATGGAAACGCTAAACTTCAGATAATTCTCCTGAAATTGTAATTTTGCCTGCACTCCTTTACCGCTCGCAGTGGGACATGTATCGGAATCAAGGTTAGGGGGATATTTTTATTATTGATTGAAATTTGAGTGTTTGTTTTTATTATTAATTTAAAATATTATGATTTCGTAGACATTACTATTTTTTTCTTGTATTCATAAAATTTAAACCACTTTTGCTGCGATATCACGTCACAGGAAAGGAGGTACGACTATTAACAAAATATAAAGAAACTTATATTACAATAAAACAAAACGTAAGTTATGTTTGACAAGAGATTTTAGAAAGTGTAAATTCAATTCGTATAACATAATGTGTCACACATTATTATTATACGGTATATATTTCAATAAAAAAGCATATATATGTGTATTGTTTAGAGTTAAGTTCTAAAAATTATTTACTAAGATGTCCATTGCTAATAATAAAAGTGCATAGATATTAGGAGAACACATAACACATAAGTTTCAACAAAAAGAATAACATCTACAAAAACGTGATTATGTTTTCCAAAATAACGTGACACAATTTTTTTAACTTATAATCTTTTTCCTTAACCTTCCTATAGTGGGATGTCTATATAAGTAAGATGAATGCCATGACGTCATTACTTGGGTTTTTAGTTTACCTATTCATGTTTTTTCATTGCTTTAACATAAAATTCTAAAACACTGAAACATTTAGCTACATATGATTTTCAATCAGTTTCTGTCATCCGTTGGTTTAACGAAGACAGTATATTTAATCATTAATCACAATCCATATAAGCTAGATCTGTCTTTTTTTCTTCTTCTTTTTTTTTGTGTGTGTGGGGGAGGGGGGTGACATTTAAATGCTAAAATGTTTCAGGCTGATTTTTTTTGTCTTTAATTGAGAAATTGTTTAAAAAACCATATTAAAATATAAGTATTAATAAATTCATGGAAAATTTTGGTAACAAAAAAACACATTTAAAAATACTTTATATTTAAGAGATATGGACATTTTTGGTAGTTACTGATTTCGATAACCAAACTCTTTTACTTTATAGTAAGACTTCATTTTACAGAGACTATTATTCGACAACTTATGCATTTGAGGAGGCTCTAGTAATAAAGATTTTTAAACAATATGCAACGCAAAAATATAGCTGTAATATAGATTGTGCGATTTCCGACTGTCTATTTCTAGCCTCCATGTGCAGCTTAAACACAGCCAATTTATACCTCATAATTTAGAACCCTATTCCAGTGACGGGGTCGACACCTGAGTTGCACCTACCACAACATCGTATACAACATGTTTCTACAGATTTAACCAGCACGTATGTCGTAGCATACTCAGGAAAAATTCAAACAAACACACAACACACACATGCATGTCCATTGTCCATGTGGGTCGGGATTCAATCTAGGAATTAGATTTTTATTTTAGAATTTAAGTTGATATGTACTGTCAATTGTTAAACTTTTCTTTAAACTTTTTAAAGACGTTATCGAATAAGGGCATGTTAATTATCCAATCTACTTAAATTCTTTGAAGCATTCAATTTCAATGTTTAAAAAAATGGCATATAAAACATTTGAAGATTAAACCTATTCTGAAACTAAGGCTGTGTACCGCTACACGACTTTATATTGTTGCTCAATTTATTAATGCACACATTTAAACCAAATTATATAAATTATAAAGTAATGTAAAGAACTTTAAAACCTACCTAATGGTAAACTAAAACCTAATGGTAGCTGCCAAAATTTATTGTATGGCAAACGAGTTTGTTTTGTTTTAGTTCAAACAGTAGAGAGGTTTCAGACAGACAGACAGTTTGACAGACGGATAGTATGACAAACCAACCAGTTAGAAAAACACATTTTTAGAATTATCGCCCTCCAAAACGTGTAGAAAACATAAAATTTCCATTTCGGATTTTTATCACCATTGCAATGCATTCATTACCTTATATTTCATATAAAGTAATCGAAAGTAAAAAAGATTATGTAGGATAAATAATATTTCAAAAATGTCTTTATACATTCCTACATTGTATGTACTTTTAACTTAACTTAAACTTAACGAGTCAAAATTCAATGTAATGTTAGTCATTAAATGTAGTTTTATAAATACTTCTGAATCGTTAGTTTTCTCTTGATGTCAACTTAGTATTTGCATAACAAACTTTTATTTTTAAACCAAGTAATGCCTCCAATTCTTTTATAACGACTGTATAAACTGTGATAAAATATTTTTCAAAGAGGAAACTTTAAAGCAGCTTAGTTTGTTGTGTCAATCGACTTTTATTTTAAAATGACTTTTCTAGAGCTTCGGAAAACTTGAATTTCTTCATTTATATGTAAATATGAATCCACAAACTTTATGTGAAAAACATTTGTTTTCTAAGGGAAACTGGTTGTTTCTCCGAACTCTAGCCAAAAATGTACTTAAATTTATGGAACTACAGTTGAGTTTGACTAAGTATAACCATTAAAATGCGCTTAACTTTTTAAAAACATAATTAGTTCTCAAAGGACTAGGAGTAAGAGTTTAAAAAAATTACTTGAATAAATGTAATAGAATTTAAACTTTAAGTAACTTTACGACTTACCTATAATTTAATAAAATTGAAATCCCCTTCAAAAATGCTACTTTATGAATAGATATGTCGTATTCACGTGAATTCATCCCAAGCCCTCTAGAGGTGTACCCCTACAACTGTTGCCAACCGCCGTTTTTCTGAACACTTGAAGAGAGAGAGAGAGAGCATTCAGTAGGATGTTCTGCTCACGGTAGATTAACTTTTTATTTTGTTAACAAAGATAGTTCTTTCGTTTCGGCCTTTACGTAACAGGACATGTATAGTGTCGCTGGAATTTTCTAGAAAGATCGCCAATGCCTATAAAAACACCTCGCCATGTACTACGTGCGTGATTGAAGTTCTGCTCCTGCTCAAGTGAAGAGCTTGAGCGTAGCTCTGGGGTGTAATTGTTTTTGTTTAGAGGTTGTTGTCTATTGGAGATTATCGAATTTCCTGTTGTTATAGAGTTGCTAAAGGTGAATTTTGTTGAAGAAAGTGTTTTGTGTGATGAAATAAAAATTATTATTCTTGTGAACTGTCGTGCTTTGAAGAACCCAGAAATAATGTAACAATACTCTCATTTACTTACCCAAGATATTATAAAGGCCATGTAGAATATTGACATATTTTGTTGAATTCCAATTAAAATCATTTTCTTTTATTGGGAATAATTTTTCATTTACGATTTTGTAACATCAAACTGTCCATTTATTTTGGATTTGCTGGAAAAAAATTTCTTGTTTCCTCTTTGAGGTTGTTGGCAAGATTTATTAAGGCTTTTGTTAAGTAAAGTATCGGTATAGATAAAACTTCTAGAAAATACTTATCGTTTCATTGAGTTGCTTATCCCATGAATTTATTTTTAAACAAATAGTAATTTTTATGCTCCCGATTTCAAACTTAGATGTTTTTTTAAAAAGTTTGTTTGGAGATTAGTGTGTATTCAAAACTTTTTATTTTGAGAACTTATTTTATGACTTAAAGATGGGAACTAAATAAAGAATTAATGGCGGATGAAAGGCTGAGAGGTTTAACGTGTCCGCCTCGTAAGCCCAAGATCGCGGGTTCGAGCCCCGGCTGAGTCGTCGGATTTTCTGGATAGGAAAATCTTGGGCACGCATGTCATATGATTATGTGGCATCTAAAAGATCCATGGAGGGTCCATTTGGCTTGGGTTCTCTCGGCAAAATTAAATCTCGGCATACTTTAACATCCACAGGAAGCTCAGATTCATTCTAATCTGTGCGTCAAAATTGGTAGCGAGAGCGCCTAGATGGTGCCACAAAAAATGGCTCACATTTCTGGGGAATATGCCGAGTCTGTAAAGGCTCGACCGCCAATGTTGCAGCCCCATTGGAAAAAAATAAAGAATTAATTGAAAAAAAAAAAACAGATTTTGTACTAACCTATAATATACTAATTTATTTTAAAAACTACAAACATATGAAATTTTAAAAAAATGTCAATTGTTTTACAGGCACTAAGTGAATAAATTTTGTACTAGTTATCGACTATAAAATATTTTTCATTACATAACTTAAAATTAAAGTGAGAAAATATAAGTAGGCAATTTTTTTATTTTTTATTTTTTAGTTTAGTAGGAGAGAAATGTAAAAAAAAACTTAAAATGTACCTGTTATTCAGTTTATAATTTAAAAATTTTACAATCTATTAATAATAAATGTGTTATTATATTACTATTATATAAATAGCTAAAGTATATTATTTAATAAAATAATATTAACAAAAATTATTAAGTACTAACTTTACTAAATATAGTAATGCATTTTGCTGTAAAATGAGTAACTTTACTCTATTGAGGTAACATTTTAATGAGCATGTTTATGCTTGACAAATCGTATAACTTATTGGATGTCATGTAAAGAAACTAATACAACGTAATATTATTGCTGATGAATTTTATGATATTTTAAAAGCAGAATTCAGCAAACTACGACGATATCGTGTAGTATCGTAGCTCACAATAAGATGATTTTCTGGTACCGGCTAATTGTTTTAACGAGCATTCTTGTAACGAAATAAAATATTGAATAAACTAAAATTACCTACATTCAATTAAGAATATTTTTTTTATATAATTAAATGCCCTTAAATCGATTTACAACAATAAAAACTCATAGAAATATATCAGTTTCGTTAGATGTTCTAAAAAACTTAATCCGTCCCAAATATTTTGTAACTCAAATGAGTTTGATTTATATTAAACTACAAAATGGTTATATTTTTTCCATAAAGACGAAATTAATAGGTTCCAGCTTACGAGAAAAAACTGTAATCCAAAAAAATACCGTCAGTATATAAGAGTGATTTAAAAACTAATTTTCCGAGATCTATTTTTAAGGATTAGTAAAAGTGGAAGAAAACTGATCCCAATCATTATCCATTTTTTTATCGGGAGGATTTATTTTCTTTTTGAAAATTACAACGCAGGAGGTCCCAACTGGGGCGTTAAAAGAAATTTCTTTTATAGGGTTTGGAACAGCCTAAAGTCTGCACCAAATACCATAGGGTAAAGTGTTTCTTAAAACAAAAGTCAATATGAGAAAAGTAATGCGATAAGAGTTTAAATGATGGATAATGACTTTTTATTGAGATAAATCAAAGTGATTAATGTGGGTTTTGTTTTTTTAACGATTTATTCAAGAAAATAAAATAAACATTAATTAAACATTAAAATAAACAAGCATGAAGGATTTAGGGTCAATTTATTTAATAAAATTGTTTCAGAGGGAATTTTATTTTACAATGTTTTGCATATTTTCATTTAATTAAAACAAACATTATTTAATTCTTTGAAAGACATGATTTTTCCATCTAACGATACAAAAAGAAAATATAACTCTATAGAAAAAAATTGCCAGCTGCTGCTTCCAAATGGAATCCTTAAGGGTGAAAGGGTTTAAACCATGCGCTCCCCTAATTG
The DNA here is from genome assembly GCA_019343175.1 of Oedothorax gibbosus. Taxonomy (NCBI): domain Eukaryota; kingdom Metazoa; phylum Arthropoda; class Arachnida; order Araneae; family Linyphiidae; genus Oedothorax; species Oedothorax gibbosus. The sequence continues at coordinate 24,800,854 of CM033272.1, read as the reverse complement.
TTTTGAGCAGTGTACATAATATAAATCACAGTATGTACCACTGTGATTGCACTGTACCATTTGACAATCACTCACTAGCACGCAATGTTAAAAAACCAATGAAATTTTAGCGGAAAATATTACTGATTTTAACGAAAGTTTTCCATCATGACTGAATACGTGTTTTTCCCCTCTAAACACGGAAAATGTCCGTACATCACAAGCGAAGAGATGAGAACGGAATTTTCCCTTCTTTTTTAGAGTTGCCATACTCTTATTACCTAATATAGAATTGGCGATAATGGCACTAAGAATACACACATCGCAATCCAAACATCAAATAGCTGTTTTACGAAACTTTATTTATTTCTTTGAAATATTTTTTAGGAAGGCAATCCAGCTATCAATTAAAAATAAAAGAGTATACTTTTTATGACCGGTCTTAACTCTATTTATATAATTACATTTGAAATATTTTCCATATCGCCGAACACTGCAAATATGTCGCTAAATGTTTAAAGAGAACACTCTATTGGCGACGTTCATCTTCGAACACAGCAAGAAGTGCTTGTTTAGGTTGGGGACCGGATGGCTTAGTGGGTTTGATCGCAGCCCATTACGCTAAACGTCTGCGTACTGTACCAGGTGCGGGTTCGATTCCCGCATTCGCTTCAGATTGAAGGGAAAATACAAACTGTAAAACTTTAATAAAGTAGAAATAAAAAACGGAACTTCAGTAGATTCACGGCAAAATACAAAACGGAAAACTTTAACAACGAAGTAATAAAACACGGTACCTCAGTAAATACACGGAACCTCAGTAAATACACGGGAAAAATACCTAACGAAACGGAAAAATCCCGGCAACTCTGCTGCCGGTACTTATTTCGTTAATTTAAGCAATTTTTTTGACAGTGCATGTGAGCATCATAAGAGCAATTTATTTTTAAAAAATTGACTGATATTTTAACTGTCTTGTAGAAGAATCAAATATGTTCAGTAGATGTTATAGTATGTTTAGTTATGTTAGTAATGTAAGTTTGTAAGTTTTCCTGATAGGAATTGTTCTTCTTTTTATTATATAAACATTTGCTTTTGAAATGATACTAAATCACTTTGTTTACTTTAAGAGTAACTATATAAACACACTGCCAGTGTAACAATTACATATATTCACCCGAAATGACGAAACTATTATCGTACTGTCATTTATAAAGTAGTTAATTTAAGGAAAAACAAACTTTTATTTTCGCATCATTTTATCCGCATACTAAATAATGAGTATCGTGATAATATATTGATAATGAGTATCGTAAAAGCATATTTTGCTTAAATTTTTAACAAAAAATCACACCAAGCATATTTTCGTAACAGTAATTCAAAACTAAAGTTAATTGTATCGAATGTAAAGTAATCATTTGTATTTTGAAAACCACAATAAACATGAATTCTTTGAAGCTACAAAACTAAGATGGAATATGGAGCGTTTTAAAGTACTTCATCTTTTTGTTTTCCCTTTATAATTCTTCAGAAATTTTCACGATTTCTGATCGAATAAAATACATTATTCATGTTACGAAAAAGGTAATATTTTGGTGAATCTTCTGGTTGATTTTGGAGGAAATTTTTCCAATTTACTAAATTTTTCAAACTGTTGCTGGTTTCTCCGTACAATATAATATTGACCCATCCTACTTATAGTGGTTTTATATAACATTAATAATAACACAGTTTATATGTAACATAAATAATAACGCTTATTGCTATTTTTCAAATTTTGGTTCATTGTGTAAGTCCTGATTATTAAAGACAAGGCATTTTGTACTAGTTTTGATATCGTTATTAAAAGTTTCCTTTTTTGAAACATGATTATTTTCAATTTATTTTTCCACAAAACGATGAAACCAACAAAAATCTTTCGTTGATAATGCTAAACTTTAATTATCACCATCAATTGGGAACAGTTCCTAATAGGAAAATCCAAATTTCGGATAATCGTTTCTTTTGTACGAAACAAGTGCATATTTTATATATAACGATACATACATCAGTAGTTTTATGTTCCCCGGGTGGCACGAGGATACCCTTAATGACGTGGAATTATTACTACGTAAAACTTTTATTTTGTGCTAATTGATCTACCTACTCACCAGTCTGCACCCCACAGGGGTATTATTATCATGCCCTCCCCCAACACACATACACACAAACTGATGTCACCATTACTTTTTTTTAGCACATTTCTCATTTTTTCACCTTTTCTAAAAGAAGTTCGGGGAAGCCCTCGAACTTCTAGAAGGGCCAAGATCCAGTCGGACGTTCAAGTTTAAAATGTAATACATATAATAAAATAAAGAGGTGTAAAACAGCTAGTCCTGTTCTACTCATTTTATTCTAATGGACTCCATTTCCTTCTAGAAAAATTACATTATTTGAAATTCATTTAGAACTTTATGATTTAACGATGGTAGATGAGCGTTGATGAATCGTCAAAGTTAAAGAAGAAGCCAAATAGTTGCCTCCAAGCATTTGGCACCGGTTGAGTTTTCTTAATATTAAGCAGTTCAACCAGAATATAGATCGTTGAAAAATTTAAAAAAAAAAGATTTTAAACAAATAAATAGAAAACAAATAATAATAATGGGAATGTTTCAGATGATATAACGCTCTTGTTTTACTTTTTTCTTGTCTTGCAATTTCATTGACTGCTTCGGTTTCACTTTTTTGCGCGGTTCCTGTTGTCTGCTTGTTCCATTTCAAAGTTCGGCTAATAGTTATACCCGCATAAATGCCATCTGGCACCAGCCAATCTGTTTTACGGCAACCTTGCGACAAAAATTGCGAGATCGCAAATATCGTGCTTCAAGCGAAATTCGCCAAGTTTGGCAACCTTTCACTGTGTATTGGCTAAAAAACCTGGTCCAAGTTCGGCAACCATTATTTTATTTTTTCACGAAGCAGTCAAGCAGTAGCCATGCTTATCGTGAATGTGATCAAATATCATCCAGTTTAATCTTAATTGTTTTAATTAAAAGTAAAGATCTTTTATTATCGATCAATGTTTAATGCTATATTTTAACCGTTTCAAGTCATTATTTTTATTATTTTTTTCGGATTTTGATCAGTTTTTTTTAATCTGTGTAGATATACTTGGTTAATTTCCTGGTATGTAATTATATCAAAACTTTCATTGTCAAAACGATTTTTAAAATAATTTTTAGATGTTCTAGTTTATTTATTTAAATAATAATTTGTGTGCTATTGAAGAGATTAGTTACGGATCTATCCTTAGTTATAGTTAATCTTGAGCGTTTTCCTCATTAATAATTTTTAAATAGCAATTTAATATCATTTATAATAAATATATAACATTTTAGCTTTTAGAATCCGTTCATTAAATTTAGCTTTGCTTCACGACAAACAAATGTTATTTTCCGATTTTTTTCAAAATATCGCTTCGGTCGTTTATGCCAGATTATTGTTTAGTTAATGGCATTTTTCTGGTTCCTTTAATCGTTTTGGTCAGATATATTTGGTCTCGTTAGTAATTTCAGCAAGTATTTGTTGTCATTTCAAGGTGGCAACAGACTTGGCTTACGTCAGGTTTGTTGTCATTTTGACTTGGCGACAAATTTTGAGATGTCGCCAAATCCGGGGGCTAAAGCTTACTTTAACCCAAAGTTCTTTCCGTGTAACTTGTTTTTATTCTCTTGCTATTCATTAAACTTTATCGGTTTTAATTTGATTAAGTTTCAAGTATACAAAGAATTACCAAAACGACGATGTTGGAAAAAATTTGGTTTAGATGATATTTTGTCTTATTCGGGAGAAATTAAGCAAAGTTGTGGGACATCAATTTAACATGATTCACGAACAAAGAAAATCTTTAGTTCTAAGGAAAGAAAAGTTTTTGCACAATAATCGTTTCAGTAAGGTAAGAAAATATTTTTCAGTATCAGAATTAATAAAATAATAAGTAAAATATTCTTAGAAAACTCACTTTCACGAATACCGAGACCAGAGTAATTCAAGAAAAATAGAAACATGACCGCTGGAGCTATTGCCATTCACGACGTGAAACAACCCCATTACTTAACAATATCAAGAATGAAACCCAGTTGCTTTTACTTAATAAGCTAAAATTTCTTTTAAAGCGAAAATAAAAAAATTGCCATAAATCATATGCTTTCAAGAATGCACTATTATTCGATGTTTGTATTCCTAAGGGAAAATATTTTAATTACGTTTTGCCTCCTTAGGGTTGCGAATTTTAAAAAACTCTCGGAAGTTACGTTTTGGTATTAGGCATTCGTGTTTCTTACATTTCTAAGCACGAATAGTATGGATGTCTGTCTCCGTCTTTGAGGTATGAAGGAGTATGTATAAAACACGCTTTGCCCCTCCCCCTGCTTGGGTGCGAATTTGGAATAATTGCTTCTTAAACGAAGCCTTCAGTACAAAAAGAATAAGCTTAATAAGCGTTGCAATCTGCACTTCCAATAGTTTTATATGGGAGAGTAAGGGTGGTATTAAGTCGACTCATAAAACTTAATATATTGGCTATTTTACTCAAAACCAAAATTTTATTGCATAAAAAGGCTTATAGACAAGAGATATACCCTTGGTCTGCGAAAGTTTTTGGTAATATGTCGTCAAAGCCCATATACGTCAGATAACTGAATTTTTTGGTTGCATATAGCAGTGATGGCAGCAAAGAAGTATTTTTCTGCCCGAGAGAAAGAATTTTGAGGGCATTCCGAATGTCTCCTCGTTTCTTGTGTATCTGTTGGAAGATATGCCTTTGTGTGTTATGGATGCTGTCTGCAATTCTGTAATCGCATAAAGTTTCCAACTGTAGTTCAGCATGCACCACTTGATAGACTGATGCTACATTTTTAATAAATATAAATTATTTAAAACTTTAGTTTTGGGTCACGTATCCCAATGCATAAGGATACATGACCCACCCATTAGGGATACGTGACCCAACCCAAAAATTTGGTTGTAAGACATAAAATTGTCAAAATACTTTTACCTAATAACAAAACTAACATCATATTGTAAAGTTACATAGATTTTATAGTTTTATAAAACACAATTATTACTTCTTATTTTTATCACATTAATTATGCTTATATTAACGATCTTATCAAATTCAAACGTAAAATCTTGTCTAAATACAAAACTGTGGATTCTTTTATTTTGCAGAGAAAACACAGGTGTTTGATTGTTGAAGAATCTTCTATTTGACCAAGATCAACATTTTCCATAGATTATGCCTAACAATTTTTAAAATATTCCACCTTTTTGAGTGAAGCAAAAAATATATTTGTTTATTTTAATTAGTTTTTTACCATTTTTACTTGAATTTATGGATCATGAAACGCATTATGAATAAAATAATTTTCTAAAACTAGCAGAGATATGCAAAGTTGTTGCATATTTTATTAGAATCGAGAGCAGTTTTCGCGATTTTTTAACTGTTTATTTTTTAATTTTATGTTTAACTAAAACTGATTATTTATTTTTACATTTTTAATTTAGGTTATTTCTAAAATATATTTTTAATTTTTCAGAAATATTTTATTCTTATTTTTTTAAAGTAGTATTTTTCAAATGGATTTTTTTATTGTGTAAACTGTATTTGCAAACCCTAAACATTTCCTGAATATGCTTTATGATTTAAAATTTTATAATTGTACTTATTTAAACATACTCTTCAAGTTTTTTAAATGTTTATTGATTTCATAAATATCAAATATTTATTAAGAGGGGATTATATTTTTATGAAAATAAATTTTAACAGATGGTAAACATGTATGCATTATCAATAATATATTTTAAACATATCTTAATTAAGTGTACAAAGTTATACATTTAGTGGGGAAAATAAATATAATGGGTATAATAACTTTTAACGTAAAATATGTCATCTAAAATTGTAAAGTGCTGTATGTTATTTGGTTAATTGATATTTTTTCATTTTATTTTATTATTTGTAGTACTGTAATTCTTTTTTCAAAGATTTATAAGATTGTGAAAAAGTACTCGCTTTTTGCATTATTTATTGATAACCACATTCAAAGATATATTTTTTTTAAATTTTTTTAAATGTGTGATTTCCTTTCCTGATTCTCATGAAACACCATATGTGTTCAACTAAAACTGAAATATTTTTTTAGAATTTTAGTTAACACTTTAAAAGGAAAATAAGTGCTTTTAACTTTAATGAGGGGGAAAAGTCTCTCAGCTATTGCGTCGTTTAACAACTATCGAAATATTTAGCTTTTCTTTTCATATAACGTACGCTTTTCTTTTTTTCCAGGCTGCCATGGCCAAAAGAGGTATCTTTGAAAAGGAAATGAAAAAATTCCAGAAAAGAAAAAAATAAATATATATTCATACTTTTTGGAAAAGATTGTTACATTTATAAAAATGGAGAAAGAAGAGAGTCTTCAAATGAACACGTCTTTGAATTGAACTTTTTATCAATGACATTTGCGTGAAAGTCCATTACTAAAATTTATCGAAATCTTTTCATAGTATGAAGCTTTAAAATTCAGCGAAAATTAAGTGATTTATGGCTATTATCCAATGATCCAATGAACCTGTGACTAAGTTTAATATTAAAATAATTTCATTAAAACTTTGATTGAGTAAAGGAATTTCTACTTTTCAGTATACAGTTTTACTGGCAGCTTGTGAGCAAGACTTGCCCTTATTAACTTATTACACATTAAAAAATGTTTCGGAACGTTTGTTATTGACAAACTGATTTTTGAACTGGTATTTTTGAAATACTATGCACCCAAAAATGCACATGCGTTTTAAAAACTTATGTATCTGAAATTTTTTGTTTAACAAACTAGAGTACTAGTTAAAGACCTTTCCAGTCAATTCTGAATTGAAAACATTGATATAATATCAAAATAATAAAGAATAAGGCCATTAAATCAAACAAATTGTGTTTGTGGAAAATAAATGCTTGGTCTTAAAATACAAGAAATGGCTGGCTTCGCTGATATAGCACTTCTTGTGTACAACATGACTCTAAACTGCACTAACTACACAAACTTCACAATAGTAGACGACAACAATTGCTCGTTTCCTGAAGAACCCACCGCTGAGCCACTCTTATTCTTCGCCCCACCAGAGTGGCTGGTCCAGTTTGCAAGGATCTCTTATGGACTGGTAGGACTACTAGGCCTTGGCGGAAACACCTTGGTAATCTACGTCGTCCTTCGCTTTTCCAAGATGCAGACGGTCACCAACATGTACATACTGAATTTGGCTTTCGCTGATGAGATGTATCTGTTCGGACTTCCCTTCCTGCTGACAACCATGATATTTCACTCTTGGCCGTTTGGAAGGATCATGTGTAAAGTCTACATGACGACAACCAGCATCAACCAGTTCACCAGTAGTTTGCTGCTGACGGTCATGAGTGCAGACCGGTATGTGGCAGTCTGCCATCCAATCAGTTCTCCAAGATATCGCACACCTTTCATTGCCAAATTCATCTGTCTGACGGCGTGGACAGTGTCTGCTTTGCTCATGGTGCCGATCTACATGTACGCCAGCACACTAGAACAAGGGGAATACATCAACTGCAACATCTACTGGCCTGAGAATTCGTACATGAATGGTGAAATGGCTTTTTGCCTGTATGCGTTTACCCTGGGATTCGCCGTACCACTGATTCTGATTCTGCTGTTCTACTTCTTGGTAATCTGTCGACTGAGAACAGTTGGACCAAAGAAAAAGAGCAAGGAGAAGAAACGTACTCACAGAAAAGTGACCTATCTGGTTCTTAGCGTTGTTACGGTTTACATTCTTTGCTGGTTACCGTACTGGTGCGCCCAGCTTTGGCTGACCTTTATGCCTCACTATGCTGGACAGACAACCATTTCGCTAACTATGATGCTATTTACACAGTGTTTGGCTTACGCCAATTCGGCCATGAATCCTGTTCTGTACGCTTTCTTGAGCGACAACTTCAAGAAATCATTTGCCAAAGCGTTTACTTGCGCTTCTAGAGGGGAAGTAAATGCTCAGTTACACGTTGAAAACAGTTTCTTTCCTAAAACTAAAAGTGGATCCAGTAGACAAGCCGACAGAAAGGGTGGCACTTCTAATACCGCGAAAACCGTAGCGATAGACAGCAATCGAGAAATAGATCAGTCTTCGAATGTAACCGCAACTATGACCGATGGTGCATCGCTGCGCAATGGTGATGTGAAACCAGAAACTGCAGTTACTGAAGTTTAAGTCCAAATAATGGAAAAGGTCAGGTTGCAAACTGAAATTCTCTACAAAGTTTATTTAATATATATAGGCTTTGGTCCTTTGATTGGCGACTTTTAACGATCTCGTAAATTCAATTTCACAAATTCGCCAGACCTATATATCTTAGTTATGCTTAGGAAAATATGAGTTTTTCAACTGTAGCTTTTATTTGTTTCACTGATTTTAGATTTTTCAATTATTTAATGCTAACTAAACCATAAACACAATTTTAGCAAAATGCTACAAAAAGCTTTTTTTTCCAAAGCTTCAACCTGCATCTCCAGCATGGTTATTTATTTTCATGTTTGAAAATACTTCATCCCAATGACACTAAGAGAAAATTGACAGATAGTGAATTGGAAAGGTGTCATTTTATGTTTAAACCATATTTTTTTAAGATTTAAAAGTTACAAATAAAATTAAATTGAAACCGCCTATTTTTAAATCAGCTCAAAATATTAATTAATTTGGTGAATGAGTCAAAAAAATTTAAATGAATCTGACACAGGTCAGATGCCATCTTCATAATTTTATTGCGATAAATAAAATGAAGCACGGGCACTGCCCCAGGCATCGATTGCAAATATCTAATACTCAAATTTAACTTAGTCTCGATAATAGTGGGGGACATTGCGTTTAACCATAACCCAATGTTCTACTCATAGTGTAACAAATGAGCGTATTATCTGTTCCAAAAATGTTAATAAGAATCATTAATCCGAATTCCCTGCACTGTAATGGACGATTTGAACGGACCGAACCGTGGTTTGTTTGTAGACAAAGCACCGTGTGAAATGGGCTTAAGATTTGGCAGAATGGTTGAAAAAGAATTTGAGATTAAATTATATTTCATTTACTGCAAAGTGAGGGTTTTGAAATGAGTAAGCGATGTTAAATAAATGTAAGTAATTCAATGAATTTTATAATTTCCTTAGGTGATTTTGATTTTAAAATACGAGGTCATGTTAATTTCGAATTAACTCAGAACTACTTTCGATAACAAACATGCGTACCAGAATTGAAAAAATGACATTCGGATGTAGTAGAATAAAGTCCGACTAGAACAACACGAATTATATTGACAACAAGGTCTCTATATTAAAACCACAGTCATGAGAAGAGGATGGATTTGTATCACAAGTGCTATATCCTTATCACGACGAGGTATAAATTGGCTGTGCTGTAAATAAGTTGGATAACTATGTGATGGTAATGAGTTTGATGTTGTTGAATTTAAGAACATGAACATTTATCGAGGACATGATATTGATCAGTACTACAACCTATAACTAACAGGAACTGGTAAAAACTGTTGCAGAAATAGTTTCAAGAATTTTACAGAAATTTTCGGGGATCGATGACAAAATACGTGTCATCATGCCGTAATGAAAGGCTCAATGAAATGTAAACTGCTATTACCAGCTAAAGAAATCTTGTGTCGATGCCTTGACACATTTAACTCCGTCTAGACATATTTAAGAGAGACTACTGACTAGTATTCCAATCCAAATGACTTTCTTAACCGATGATATCCAGATTCATGTCGAAGAGTCTTGCTGCAATTTTCTAAAGGCATCATATATCGTCGAATAAACTGTGGAAAATTAAATTATAATCCTGAACTCAATTATGTGCGTTACAGTGATCAAAATCTTCAAGGATAAAAATGTTGAATAAAACTAAAACAATATGTCCTAGTGTGATTGATAAATGAGTTGCTCAGAAAAACATGAGGAAAATTTCTCTCCTTTTTTAGCAATTTCATTTTAAATTCCAATAAAATAGGTATATATGTTTAGAAGGAAAGTATTGGAAAACTATTGTTTTGATATCTTCTTGTGTTTTGAGAAATCTCATGTTAGACTCTTTTTAAGTATGCCACATTTCTGAAAAACCTATAATTTGGATTTCAAATTGTCTTTAAAAAAGTAAAAATGTTGTTTCCATAGTTCATTAAAAAAGCTAACTTTCGGTCAAGTTTCGTTGATCACGGGATTATTTCTTACTTATTGAAAAGTTTACTACATACATTTTTCTTAATGACTTCTTAGTAGAGCAATTTAAGGGAAATGACGATTGAAATGCGGCATTTACTTTGGAAAAATGTATGTGAACCAAACACTTTGAAGACAGTTGTGAAAAAATCAGTAATTAAGAATTTCTTCTCAAAGGAGTCAATTGCTGCGACTACACTCCGTCTGTAAAAGCCATAAAAATATTTTCATTGTCATAAGTGAGTTTTGGTGATTAAATCTGCACTCGGACTATTACCGTTTTACCACTACAGGAACCTGAATAGTTTTTGGTCAACAGTGGATGACACGCTGATTTCTGAAAAAAATGTTGGCAATCTTACATAGACTGAAAATACATCCCTAATAATAAAGTATTTTATTGCTCATTTATTGAACATTAAGTATATTGTAATTATTATAATTGCGCAATTTGATTTGTTTCAAGGGTTTGTTAAAAACAATTTCTAAGCCCTCTTGTTGTCAAATTTTACTTTGATACCCTAAATTTATGTTCACATTTGACTTGCAACAGGCTTCTCTTGCAAGACTTAAAAATGTTCTTGTAACTGTAAATGATTACCTTAAATGAATAATGGTTTTTAGAACTAAATACCATTAAATTTATGGGTTAAGCCTATGAATGCCATACTATGTGTTTGGGTGGCCGAGTGTCCTATACAATTGTTTAGTTTGAAGAAATTTTATAACTGAAAATACTTCATTTTATTTATTATTTCTTATTCTTGTTACTTATATTGGTTAAATAAGTGGAACGAAAAAAGAAAACTAACAGTTCAAAATTTCTATCAAACTAATTGTTTCACAATATAAAAGTTATGTGTATTTCTGAGAGTCTCCAGATGAAAATATGCAAATTTACATTTGTAACAGCCCGAAGGTTGGGTTAAGTGGTCAATTCCATAATTCAAAACCTGAAAAAGCTAACGTCTTTATTAATGATCTTCGGTATTATTGTGGATGTAAATGTGTAGGATATAGTATTGTGTAGATGGGTCAATCGCGGGAAAACGAACCATTTTTGTTCCCGCCAGTTTAAAAGTAATATGGGCTTTAAAAGCAAAGTAACTTAGGAAAACATGAGAATACAGTCTATAGAGTATAGAACAGAAAGAATTATAGAAGATTTTCTTTTTTATTCTAGTTTTTTTTAGGCCACAGAACGTGACATGCCATGTCCATGGTGTGTCCCATCCCTCAATTTCATGAGTTTGGCAGTTTATATTTAACTTATAAGATATGAATTCACTTTTTAAATTAGAGAAATAACGCAAGGAACATCTTGGGAAAATATTAATGCAATTTTTTATCTTTATTGGTTAATTTGTATTTATTTTACTGGCTATTCAATGTTTGTCCCTAATGACTGAAGTCACGTCCGCGGACATGAAGAAAAACTTGTATTGAATTCAATAAGTGGCTGTACAACGCAGTGTCCAAGTCATTTAATTTCATTGGCTGCCATATGGTATATAAAAATTAAAAAATCAATTTATTTTTAACTGTTAAGTCATTTTGTTGTTCATTAAACTTAAGATTTAGCAAATGGCTAATTAATACATTACACACTAAATGATTTTGCCAAAGTTGACTGTTCATAACTCTTCACTATGTGTATGTTTAAAAGTGTAGTCAGCTGATATAGTACCAAGCTTGAAATTATAAAGAAACATGTTCAGAAATTATTTTTTTCTGCAAATATTTTTTAAGAAAGCTACATCAGAAAAGTTAACAGAAACAGCCATGAGCAATGAAAGATAAAGGGATCGCATTATGAATAATGATTATGAATTCTCCTGGAAAGAGAGAGAGAGAATTGATTCGTTCTTTTTCTATTGACCCATCTATACAATAAAATTTTGTAGTATTTTTTCTTCTTTTAGTTTCATACAATTAAGCTGTACATATTATATATGTCTTTCTTATTCGTAAATTTGTTTGATGTACTTGAAAACCTATAATTCATCATGCCCGTGGCAAGGTAGTCATGTCCGTGGAAAGCCAAATTTTTAAAGTTAAAGTTTAATGATAAAATTTATTGTATGATCTGTACCTGTGTTATAATTCTAATGTGGTATGTAAGTGCAACTAAAATCCAAAGTTTCAAAACTTTCATTAATATTTTTTTCGTTTCGCTTCAAATGGTTCGTTTTCAGAGTTTTCACCCAGATACATGTGGCCATGGATGCCAAACAAAATATTTCAAAACATAAACTAAGTTTCAGAGTAAAAGTTTTGTAATTTTACTTCGGAAAAACAATTTCATTGCAGACGGTTATTCTGCTCGTCAAAACACTTACATCTTTTAATTTGGATGTATCAATATGAACAGTTATATGAAATGACGTGAAATTGTAGAAAATGTATTATATTAGGTTTCATCAATAAAGCATTCCAACCATGTGACATAATTGAATGTTTTACATTGCATGTTCTTTTGTATATATTTTATTCATTATAATTAACATTTTAAATATCTCTTTAAACACAAAGCATAAAATACCTAAATGTAAAATAACTCATGACCAAATTTATCTTTTCATGGTTATTTTTTTTTTATTTTTTGATATTTTTTAGAAACTACTTACAAATATGTAATTTGCGATTGACGATTTGTACCAGGCACTACATCATATATGTTAGTGCACAAATAACGTGTCGATATTGCAAATAGGTGGTACACAGAATGGGCCCAAAGCAAAAACACCTTTTGGACACCTTGTTCTTAAAAATCTATAACAAGATTATTCCTTTTTAAGGAAGTATTTTTTAAATATTAGAAAAGTTTCTGTAAAACTACTAATATTTATAGAAACTATTTTAGGATATATAATTATTTTTGTAAAGTAACAATCCGTTTTTGTGGTAAATATGCTCCTAAAACCTTTATTTATCCATTGAAACCAAATAAATTGGAAATTTAAAATAATATATAAAATATATTTCATGCACATTGCGATGTAGAAATTTTTTTTCAAAAAGAGTTATGGGAATAAATGTGAATTATTTGTTTCTCTTTTGCACATATGCAAGGCATTTTTCAAAGTTTTTAGATGATTTTAGTTCAAAATAATATTGCTAAACTCTTTAAATACCACGTTCTAAATTCATAAACTTGCAGGTTATGCAGCAGGTTGGTTTGTTTTGTAGAATTAAAATATTCTACTCCAGAAAGGAAAAAAGAGGAGGAGATCGTTCACAAAATGAGCAACTCTTCCACAAAATTGTACATCGGCCTCTCCTCCCCCTACGCTGCCTTTGTTACTTTCGCTCTCCTGTGTAAGCCCCTTCCATAGAGTAGAATTTTTTAAATACTAAAATACAATTACCTAAATTACTGCACAGTCCGGAAATTTATGAATTTGAAATCGCGACTTATTTGTAAGTTGAGCGATTTCATTTTAAATATGGTCATGTAAAAAACGAAAACGAATGTTGCACGAAAACAAAAAAATTAATTGCTAATACATCATACTACTGCGTATAAATCCTTTTTAAATCAACTTTTTGCATGAAAATTTACATGAAATGAATAAAATATATTTCATACCGTTTGTTTAAACGTTCCGAAAATTGTGTTTGTTTTTACAAATAAATAAAGATTTTATAAACATATCGAACACAAGACCAAACTTTTTTTTAAAAAATATTTATGTCTCCGAAAACATTCTGAATAATTAAAATAAACTATAATTATTTTAAATTGTTATTTTAAAGTTTTTCATCAATAAAATTAATACTTCGATAAAACGACTAATCTTTTTTTTATCAAATTTAAGATTAGGGTGGTCCAAAAATGGTTTTGCTTTTGTACCATTTTACAACCGCCTAATTGCAATAGAGACGTTATTTATGCACGAAAATATGTATTGTAGTGCGTGCTACAGGGGTCAAAATCAAATTACGCATTTCAAAGTAAATTAAGAAATGTCAAAAAAAATCGGAATAAAAATCATGTAAAGATAACTTTGGTCCATGAGTGTAAATGGAAAATTAGTAAAAATTACCAACATAACAAACTTAATACAAATTGAAATTGCGAAACGCAACTGTTACATTTTCAATAAAAAATGCACTGAAAACTGATTCTTTAAATAAAATATAATTTTCTTAAGAAAAAAGTTGCATACATATAAAAGATTCTTATTTCGTACTTCTTTGCGAATGCTAGGTATAATTTAATAACCAAAGTTTTAACATGATGTTTTGAAAATGTTGATTACACATTCACATGTGGTTACAAAATAATCGTTATCTCTACATCATAGAGTTTTATTTATCTAATTTGTTAAGAAGCTGAATTTGTAAACCAACCACAAAAAAAGTTTCGAACTTTTTAATTAATAATAGTTAAATTTGAGTAATATGTAAATAAAAAATATAAAAATTTTACCGAATTTACCAATATAAGAATTATTTATAAAAAGTATTTTGAAAAGAAGTTGTATTTAGAAATATTAAAGTGTCACAAATCAGTGTAAATGCTTGTGTATTACATTTCATGTGTATAATTCTCTAAGATCTTAATCGTGTTTAAGCATTAAATGTGTTCAATTGTATTAGATTTCTTAAGTAATTGTATATCTTAATGTATGCATCGATTCATAGTTGAAGTACAACTTTATTTTGTATATAATATATGTAATTAATCTCTCAAACTGAAATTTATTAGGTAATGCATGGTGCTGTCCAAAATATAACCTATTAAATGTTTAACTAAAATTATAAAATGACACTATTAATGTTTCCTAAAGACATGGTTTATTTTTATTGTATTTATGAAAATTTATAAGATATTGCACCGTTGTATAATTAATTGAAATGAAATATATTTTGTATGCCCTATTATTAACTATATAATACTTCTTAAATAAAAAATTAATAGTTTTAAAAAGTAACAAAAAATACGAAATTAAAATAAAGTTTAAATTTAATCTATCTTTTGATTTGTGTGTATATTTATTAAAAATTATTCTTGATATACTTGTAAAACTTTACTTTTCAAAAATGCTTATGAATATAAGTTATTATTTTAATAAATGCTTTTCTTGTCAATCAACTTTAATATAAAAATGACACCATTTTTTTTATTTGCAATAATTATTTTATCAATAACCTTTAGAAAAGTATGTTATAAAAAGTATATTCATAAAATTTTTTAAAAGTAAATCATTTTGTATTTAAATTCACAAATGTAACTTTTTTATGATGCGAAATAAAAACCATATTAAATTAATGTATTTAAAGCTGTATATAGGAATTAGTTTAAGTTGTTTGGTGGGAATTGTTCTTAAGAATTCAAAAGCTTTTTATGAATTACTTTTAATCATAATACTTCGAATATAGTACTTGTACCCAATATGGACAGTGCTCTCAATATGGACATCCGTAACATCTTTAAAAGGTACATTTCTAATCGAAAGATAGTGCTACATGTCCGTGAAGAAAAGCAGTTGAAAAATATTTTAGCATAGAAAGAGCAAAAAAACTCGATGTTCGCCATTTTAAATGAAATTTGTAATTTCATGTTGTTCTTATCTAAATTTATCGGAAAGTTTATACAGTTATGAGACATGATAAAATTACTATAAATATTGAAAATCAGAGTGTTTTATAAAGCTGATAAAATGCATTTTCGATTGAAATTGCATATATTGTTTAAGCGGACGCGTACCAAAAAAATTAAATCCAGTAATTTTATCGCTAGCATTCAAATTAAACTATTTTTACGAAGAACTAACATTCAATAAACATATACGAAAAAATGATAAATATTAAAACGTAATTATTTTTTTTTGAAAATTAATATATTTAAAAATTTTAACGTTTTTTTTAATGTGACTCCTCCTTCAATTTAAATGGATTTTTTTCAAAATGTTCTCACAACATCTATTAATAAAAGTTGGTATGTATATTGAGCTATCAGTTAAACAAAAAAAGTTATGTAGGTTTATGTATAAAAATGGTCAAAAAAATATTTTTTGTAAATTTTCACCTTCATCATTTTTTTTTAAAAAATATATTCACACTAGACCTTATCCCATACGAACTTTTGTTAAACGCATATGTTTCAACACAGGAAAAAAAATTTGGAGCTCTACATAAATTTACCTAAAAGCCTAAGGGTTTTAACCATTCACAAGCTGAAAAAATTAAAAATTAATAAAATCAACATAAAATTTCAAAAACCATTTTACCAATCCCCCTATATCATTTTCAATAAACCTCCACCATTATAAAAGAATCTTTTTTTTTACAATATCCTTAGCTCACAGAATTCGAGCATGTTTAATTATTTTCTGGGCAGCCCTAAATTTTGGGTAATGCGTCCCCTTTAAAATATTTTCTTTGTACAATTATTATAAGATTTAGTACAACTACGCAAGATTCCTCACATTAAGTACCAATTGGAAATACAGCAAATAGATTTTCAGATTCAAAACTTTGTAACAAATCTGTTTAGGGAGATTTTATTTAGCTAACTCAGAATACATTAATGTCTAATACTAGTGACATTACTGCACTTTGAAAGTCTTCGAAGAGAAACAAACGAAAATGAAATCCCTTCCTTCTTAAGTGCACATTTTGAAGATATTTACTCTGCCCCTCAAACACCCCTTTTTTATCCTCTCTCTTCAATAAACCATTGAAAGACTGGCTTTTTCATCCAGTTGTAGATCCATTTGGAGTCATCTGTCCTTAATATGAACATGAATGTCCATAATAGGGGACAGGTGGCTTCTAATATGGACACTTATAAACATTTTTTGTTTTTATTATTTAAATTAAACCAGAATAACAACAAGGTCACGAATTTTTAATAATGATAGTCAGCAGTCCAGAGATAGTGGTCACAAATTTTCAAAGTCCTGCGTGCCGTGGGATGAAAAAATTATTTTTTCTTAGGGTGTCCATACTGGTATATATATCTTGCAAATTGATACAAAAGGTTATGATTCTTACTGTATACAAGATAATGACAGTGTATAAAAATTTCAGTTAAACTTATTTGAAATTTTAAATTGGTTTATTTATAAGAAAAATTAATGTTGTAAATGCATGAATTTTGTTAAATGTTTGATGTTATTAAAATATTGAAATTCGAAAGTTTGTTTTTTGTTGTTTCAAACACAACAATGCACTTAACAACAACAATGCACATTCAATAAGTTGTCGGCAATCATTGTCTACATACCTTCTTCTTTATGAGCGCTACAACCCTTGGCTGCCGCAACAGCGAGCCTTCTCCAGCTCCTTCTGACCATGGCGAATCCTTTTCAGTTTTTAATTTTTAGGACTTTGAGATGATTTTCAGTGTCTTTGAGCGATTGAGTAGGGGGTCTACATCTGGAGCGGGACCCCTCGGGATTCTTGAAAGTGGAAGTTCTTACGGGGCTATCTTTATAGATCCTCATCAGTTATGGCCGAGCCATCTTATCTTAATATAATTCTTCGGATTATGTGTGTAATTTGAGGCTGCTTATAGAGCCTATAAAGTTCAAAGTTGTATTTACTTCTCTCTCGCCAGCATACTCTCTCTAGTATTGCACCAAAGACACTTCTTCGTAGGGGAGACCGGGACTAATTTTCCATATTTTTTTCTTTTTAATTGTATATTTTTTACTTTTATTTATTTTGAAGAAAATGAGATATCATTGTCTTTCATACATGGTTTTCTGCAAACTAGCATTATTATTTTTCTAAAAAGTAAATACCCTTTTTGGCACAGAGTGGTTAAATGCAAGCACGTTGAGCTGGAAAACGTGCCCCGCATACGGAGTAAATTTACAAAGGCGGCCAAAAGAGAATGGAACAAAATTTAAAACGTTTCTCGAAAAGATTTAACACACTCGAAAAATATTTTGTAGTTTATTATTTACATTTTAATGTAAACTAAAGTAACCCAAAAGGTTATAATCAAAATACAGGTACAATTGTAAAACAAAGAAGTTAAGACAACTGTTTACAAAACAAAATTGTTATATAAAGGTTAATATCATCTGGATCACTTTGAAATCAAGAAAATTGTGTAACTCCCCCTTTTGTGCAACTATAGTATTTAACTTGTTTTTTTAAGGGTTGTGTAAAAAATTGCTAACGAATGCACAACAAATCATATCCCATGCACTGAAGTTTGGTGAGATTGCTTCTCTTTTTTCTTAGCCAGACAATTTAATCCAGAGTTTTGGGTGCAACATGACATATTAATATTTTGAAGTGCAATTATTCACGATCTATTGGAAACATTTAAGTTCTTGGATGCTTTTCCGCTGTTAAAGCCATTTTCGACAGTTATTAGAATGATGTTCATTACTCCCGAATGGTACGATTTCTGGCAGCTTTCTTTTTATTACTAAGTAAACAATTTTTAATTGGAAACAAAACTTTTTACAGTTAGAACTAAATGTATGGTTATATTTCTTCGTCATACATTGAAAAATATTTATATTTTTGGAAATTAGAAGTTTAAGTTATTTTAAAAACAAATACATATTCAAGTAGAAATCGTTGATCTTCGGAAAAATTTCTGTTACAAATGATGCATTTAGCATCTTGGTTTACCGATACTTTGGTTGATGTCATAAAGGCAATTTCAGATGATACATCAAGATGGAATGATACATTAAAATACCTAGTATTCCATAATACCTGTTACGTTCTTTTGGTTTATGGGCCATTTTACTGATGGGTAAAATATTTAGCTAACATAGACTGGATCATAACAAACTACTATTGCTTTAGTATGCATTATGATTAACAATAAAATTTAAGTCTTATGATTACTGGTAGATAAAGATGTTCGAATACTTTCCAGAAAAAACTTTCAAAAATCCAAAAACACATTTTGTTTTGCAGAGACTGTAACGACAACAACAAGAAGTTAACTCTTTTTGAACTGAATCATGGGGGATTTCTTAGGTCTTTAATGGCATTCCCACGTAATGGCAGGGCAATAGAGGGCTGAAACTTTGGTATTTTTATATTCCCCGACTTTTCCATATAATACCCTCCTCTCCTCTATATACTTAAGTGTATCAAAAAACCAACAAACAAATATAAGGCTAGTCTTTTCTTGTTATATATGCACAAATTTATTAAAAAAACTTTGAAAAACAAAAATTGTTGAAAAACGAATAATTCATTTAAAATCCATTTTCATAAATCATGAATGTTTAATCGGCAGTAAAACATTAACAAAAATGAAGGGTCTAATTGTAAAACTCTATCAATCTCTAAAATATAACTAAGATAAAGGCTCCAGTCTGTTTATCGGCTACTTTGATAATGGTACGAACATATGAACAAAATCGGCAATGAAGGGACCAGACCGTATCTATTAGTTGTACTTAGGAGAACGTGAGTTTTGCAACTTGTCCCTTCAAAATTTTCATTTAAATACAACGCAAGTAAAAAATAAAGGTGTTCATTCTGCAGAAAGAAAATTGAGAACAAAACTTTGAAATGTAAGTCAAAGGTAAATTTTTTTAAGGAAAATATAATACAGTAATTGGACAATATAACTGAGACACTGCAATTTTCACATTTCTCACACAAACCACTACGAATATATAAAATACTTTTGGCGAGTTGTAACACGTTACGGCACACAATTTAGCGCAAAATTATAGTCTATAACACTGGTCAACAGTGAAAATGCGACTGAGATGGAAGTACCCAATTCTGAATGATTTCAGCGTGCTAAACACGAATATCACCTTAAAAAATGTAAGTTAGCTCTTGTTTTTGAGATACGGTCGTTTTTTTCATTACATAGAATACGGCGAAATGCATGTGGGCGCACCAAAAATGTGGGCGCAAAATTAATTAAAGTCAATTTTGTTTACAGAAACCCTCCGAATGTTTGCTCATACAAGTTTTATTTGATATTATCAACATGGGGGGTGGGAGAAATGTTAACTTTCAAGGTTTTTGCAACCTTATTAGCAGCTTAATACCCTTCTAAGCAACATACTTGTTATCATGTCAAGGGGTGCAAGGAGCAATAAATTCCTTATATTTTGTACTTGATTGTTTTAGAAGCTGTAGAATACCAAAAATTATTGTTAGTGATAAATCTATATAATGCCTGGTAAATACATTAATATTGCTAATAACTTCTGTTATATTTGCGGCAAAGTGCAATTTTCTGCACAAAAGAAAGAGCAGCACTGCAAAAGTTAAAAAAGCTTATCATTTGTATTTGGTTACAAGATAGGAGACCAGGAAAAATGTATGGGCTCCTCACGTATGTAGTTAGACTTGTGTAGCAAATTTGTAACTTTGACTTCACCTGGGAAAAAAGATAATGACGTATGCTGGGAAGAAAACCGAATGCCGTTTCATGGAACTAAAGAGAATGTCATTTAATGATTAGGAGTGAACCAATAAATCAGATTAATGACTGTTATTTCTGCATCATTAGTTAAATGAGTTGTTATTTAGAAAAAGATAAAAGTTAAATAGCCTAACATTCCTTCTACTATGCGTCCGGTCCAACATGGCAAAGGACTATTTGCTAAAAAGTCTCCAATATTTTTGTTTATAGTTTTAATGGATAATAGCCATGCGTCTGCTAAATATGCTACAGCTTCTAAAAAAACAGTGGACGAAATGTGAGGAATTTATTGCTCTTTTTTTATGCACCTCTTGAAGTGAGAACAATTATGTTGCGTAGTGGGGTATTAAGCTGCGAATGTGGGTGCAAAAGCCTTGAAAGTTATCATCTCTTCCCACCCCATGTTGATAATATAAAATAAAACCAGTATGAGCAAAACTTCGGAGGGTGTCTGTAAACAAAATTGACTTTAATTAATTTTGCGTTTGGTGCGCCCATGCATTTCGCCATATCCTATGTAATGAAAAAAACGATCGTAACTCAAAAACAAGAGCTAACTTACATTTTTTAAGGTGATATTCGTGTTTGGCACTTTGAAATCATCCAGAATCGGAAACTTTTATCCTAGTCACAGAAATTTTTGAAATTCTTTTGCCCAGTGTAATTGGATAATATTTTACACAGAATGAATCCACAGATTTTCGAAAATCCTAAAGATAATTTGCTTTCGAGAAATATTTACATTACCATTCTTTTTCCCTCTCACAGGAGAAGATTTTAATTCGTGAAAAATAACTCCGAGAAATGGCTTTTAATTGTCTAAAAATTTACAGAAATGAGATTTTCTCTAATAAATAAGTTTCAAAAACGGTTAAGCATAAAATATGGCGATTTGTTTTTAAATATTGACGCACCAATATACAATTACCATTAATACTCATCTGACTTTTCACTTATCCTTATAAATAAATTTTTCTGCTAAAATTTGTATAAAATATATTTTGTACAATTGGCTAAAACGTTTATTTTTATCAAAAAACTAAAAGGTTTTATGAATAAAATGTTCTCCAAGAACGGATTATTATTTTTAAATGTTCATATTTCGGAATACATTCTTAATAAAGGTTAGCCCTTTTACATATTTATGGCTTTTGTTTAGGTAATTATATGTTTAATATGACTAATATTTTCATAGATTTTTTTAGATACATTCCGGGTAAAATATAATTCCATTAGTGACAATATTTTTGGGCAAACATGTGTGTCGTTACACGTGTAATAAGTCGTCAAAAGTATTTTACATATTTTGTAGTAGTTTATAAGAAATGAAAACACTTTAAAAATTGCAAAATGTTCCAATCGTTTTGTCCAACCATTGTACTTTTTTACATTAAAGCTTATTTTGAACCATCAAAATCCAAATATTTGTTTTGCTCTAAACAAAAATGATTGTCATAAACAAACTTTATTTTGAATGTTAAGAGGAATTAGCCCATTTTACTAAACCTTTAACAATATAATTAGCATTTTTTTCTTCGATATAAAAATAAAATGTTGGGATAAATGCTGTACTTAATTCTTTAAAAGAGTTCAACATAAATTCCGCTTTACATTTTTAAATTTCTAAGAAATCTAAATAAGCAAATATTTTTACAAACTACAAATATTTGCGATAATAATCTTATAATGATTGATAAACAAACAGCCTTTACCATTCCTTTGGGGTATTTAAACAATTTGTTTCTTTCTTTAGAGATGATAATAATAATAATAGTAGAATAATAGAATATTTAAGCAAAAGAGTATTGTCCTCTACTAATAAATTCAGGCTCCTATAAAACTTTACAGATTGTACTGAACTTTACAAAATAATCTTCATCTTCAATTTCTAGAAATGGTTAATAGTTTCCCAGCTTTGATTTGGTTAAGTATTTTACATGATAGTTTGTATCATTTAGTAAATTAATTGCAAATAAAAACATTTCACATGGCATGTTCTTCTGGGCATATTCTTAAATGTACATTGATAAATTTAATATATAAAATTTAAAAAATCATTAAATTAATTTTTGAAAAACACTGAATATTTTAATAACATAAAAATGGTTTTTAAAAAATATTCTACAAAATATTCCAATTTATGTCCATTCCTAAACCAAAACTCCATTACATCTTGCAGCCATAGCTAAGCCTAACCATACCACCACTTTACTCCACTACCTAAAAATAATTATTAAAAATTTGAAAATTGTAATTTTTCTTAGCTATTTTCTTAGCTACAGCATGTTTTATAAAATAAAAAAGAATAAAGTTTTTATGAGTGAATTCTAACAGCTGAAACAAAATTGGCTTAATAACAAGAATCTGAATATATTATTGGTGTTGTCATATCCTAAAGACCAATAAAAATAATAGGAGGTCATCTAAAAATAATATGTCAAAGAAAAAAAGCATTAAAACATTTAAATGTATAAGTGAAAAAATGTATATTTTTAACATAAACTCATTTTCCCTCATACCACCATTTTCCCCCACCCCACCCTACTGTTTGTATTTTTAGTATGCGAATTTTATGAAGTCGTTTGATTGGAGTCTATCAACTGCAAAGCGTTTTTAAACTGCGTTAAAGCTCAATAGTGTGTAGTGTAAATTTGCAGTTAAAAAGCAGTAGCAATAGAAAACAATAGCTATAATTTCGTTCTATCTTTATAATACTTACATATTCTTATAAAGGCAATCAGTTTAGCTTTTAGACACATGCAATTTATTGTTCTGAAATACAAAAATTAATATTTGAGCTGCTTGTAAGTACTATGGGTTTTTATGTTAAGCGTAAACCACCATTGTTAATGACACTCCATTGTTAAAGAAAGAGAATCCACCATTGTTAATGACACTTTTTCATGAGTTAAAAATAAAGCACGATTCGCGTCTTAAATGACTTCTCATCTGAATCTGAAAACGTCTTAAACTGGCCGTTTTCTGGCCTTTTCAGTCACCAATCGTGTCTTACTTGACGTCACAGTACTTTTCAGTCACCAATCGTGTCTTACTTGACGTCACAGTACTTTTCAGTCTAGTTTGCTGTCTTACATAATGAATATATACGATATTTAAGACCCTTATTGTGACTAAAATTACGGTAAGACATTTTTTTTCTTGATTTAAGACAGAAAATTTCTAGACCGTAATATAACAAATTTATTTTCTGTAAAAATAAATTAATTAAAATAAGCTAAGAGTTCTTATCATTATTTAAACCATTTAAGTATAAATCATCATTTTAGTATTTTAATACAAACTGAAACGAATTTTAGGTTGCATCAATAAGTGATTATTTTTCATATAAATTGTTTTGCAAGTTTAAGGCAAATATGAAAACGTTTTTAATAAATAAAGATAGCTCTCAATTGTTTTGTTGTCATTTATTTTATTTAATGTATTTTAACAGAGGAATTAGCTAAATATTTTACGTATTTTTTTAACTTTAAATGTTAAGACACGTTAAGTTCTTAAGAAAATTGCGTCTTTTAACATTTGAATTCTTCAGTTTAAATTTTTAAAAGGAATTTTTATCATAAAATTTCTTTTTTGCAAAACAATTGAGTGTAATGGAATTGAATTATTTGTGTTATTTGATTATTCTTTGCATCGTATTTAAGTATTCTATTGGAAGTGTGATTATCTAATTTTCATATATTTGCATTAAAAAGAAAGTACATTTCTAAATTTAATTTAAAATGCCGTAACAAATTATATTTATTTGATGGATTAATTAATTTAATAAATGCTATAAAAAGTAAATTCTGATTTAAAGAAGCTTGTTTGTATTTATTTGTTAAAAGGAAAGGTTAGTTTTTCTTGGGATATCTATAGCCACCGAAGAACATTGGTGGAAGGTAAACACGGTGGGAACTGGTTAAAAAGTGCTGCCGCTGTGCTTACGGAGTAATTTTGTGTAACGTTACAGCATAAAATCGAAGGAAGCTTACATCACACTTTTACAGTAGATTAACAAACTTTTAGCAAGCTTTGGCAAAATCTATCTTTTACATTACAATTTATCTTAGAAAGTAACAAATTCGATTGTTGCAGCTAAAACCAATTGGTGGAGCTTGCACGTGTTGCGCAATTTTATTCTCCATAAATCTTGAGGCAACCACTCTACTTCTAATTTTATGGAGTACGTTTCGCTAAATTTTCGGAGTAATGTCGCACAAGAAAAAAAATGCACTCCTATAATAACGTTACACCAAAGGTTTATAGTATAGAAAGACTGATTATTTTCTCATTTTATTACTTTAACTCAAAATTAATAATAGTCAGATATGTAAATTTTCAAAGTTCCTTACCTACAATTTATTTCTAAGTTTGTGCAAAGTACGCTATATAAGAAGACTTATACGTAATAAGCATTCAGGGAATTGTGTTGGATACTGTAAAAAAAAGAACGTTAACATGATTTTCGGTTACAAAGTTACACGAAATTTAGAGTATGCTTACTAAATGTTATAAGCAAAGAACTTTCGACAAAACTCTGCGTAAAGTACGTCAGACGACTAGCGTATGTCCTATCACATGTGTAGAGATACAAAAAGTATTCTAAAAAAAATAGCACGGTTTAACAAGCTGACATCGGTTGGATTACAAAACGACGTTCTTGTATTCGAAATATAAGAGGTCGATCCTTGCTTTAGGACATGACTTGGTTATAAATAAATTTTAAAATATGTAAATTTGAAAAACTGTGGCAAGGCAGTATCTGCGACATTTGCATTTTTATTCCTATTTTTAGTGTAATCTTACACAAATTTCGTGGTGTAATAATGCTCTTATTTAATGATGTAAGATTACTCCTTTTTTATGGCGGGAGGAAATTTATTTTTAGTGTCAGTTTACTTCAGCTTATGGTGTTACACTACTCTATAAAGCCGAAGAAAGAACGATACACCAAACGATTTACAGTGCAGTCACATACAAGTTAACAATTTCAAATTCTCATAAACAAATCTTGCGCGTTTAATAATCTTGACATAATGACATCGACCAATGACCAAGTACATTCTTTTCTTCTGGCCGTGGTTCAGATTGAAAATTCTTGAGACTTTCGACTCTACAAGTATAACGAGCACGGAAGTCTCAGCGTACTCATAACAAATACAGACAAACACGTAACACATATATACATGCTCATATGCCAGGATTCGAGCCCGGGACCTCTGACTGCCTGGCCAGCTTCCTGATCATTCAGCCACCCAGTCGACTGGGAGAATGTAAGTTTTGCAGTTAGAGCCTTCAACTGTTCCTATCGCCACCCGAGGCTGAATCCGTACCAATATTTCCCATTAACCCTGGTTAATAACATTTTATTAACTCCAAATGAGAAGGCTTAGGCTTAACAAGTATCCAGGTAACACGGTACGATAATAGGGTGGATCAGGAATTGCGGGAAGGGGGGAGGGAGATACTCATTTACAAGGGTTGATTAATTACACATTCCTGATTAATGGGCCACACTTGGACTCAAGGGGTGGCAACGCATTAGTTCCGCTATGCAGGTACTGAATGTTGAGAGAAAGAGTCAGGTGTTAGTTCTCGGGAATGGCTTGCATTAAAGATATGGGAATGCATTGGAAATATCTCTGTAATACTAATTTGCTAACATTTAAATTGGATAACAGACTAACTTCTCAAATGGTGTGCCAAATTAGGAATCGTAATGTATATGCCATAGTTTGCCACCTCTACAAAGGGGGAAGATAACTAGGAACAGGATAGTTTAGGTTAACAAAATTCTTACTATTTAATTTTATTCACCTTATTTATTCATATTTTAAGTTCGTTAGAATTATCCACTAGAAGTATAATAAAAATTTTTTTAGAATAGAATAGTCAAGAATCTAAGAAGAAGGTATGGAATGGTAGATAATGGTGACATTTTATTTTATTTTGAATTTTCTTAAGTAGAATATATTTTTAACCCGTCACCTGACTGTCAGGTTTTTCACCAACACATATAATTTTTAAAAACTTATAAATTTAATATTTTTTTTAATTTTAAAATTTAAAGCATGGAGGGGCTATTTATAACCATCTACTACATATATATATATATATATATATATATATATATATATATATATATATATATATATATATATATATATATATATATATATATATATATATATATATATATATATATATATATATATATATATATATATATATATATATATATATATATATATATATATATATATATATATATATATATATATATATATATATATATATATATATATATATATATATATATATAAAAATTTAAGAAATTAATTTTTCAGTTAAAATTTTAAATTTAAATTTGATGCAGTGAAAACAAGTTTACACTTCAGATAATTCGCTTATCCCTCAGAGGGTTAAAATTTGTATGCATTTTTTTTATTCTTTATGGAACAACAACTGATCATGGTCAGAGGTACAATGCCATGACAATGCAAATTGAAAAGCATGCTACAGTTCAAGGGTTAGAATAACCATTTTCAAAAGTTCCAGACTATTTTCTAAAGTGTATAGCTACTATATCAAAAGATTTCTATCAACAAAAACATAACACAAATAAATTTATTAGGCAAAACCTTATGAAAAAATGCTTACATTTTTAGAATGGAAATGGATTGTTATATTTCACACAAATCCTCTTTGCCTTGAATAATTCACATTCTCCACTGCAGGGCTACAGAAGCCCTGCAGTGGAGTAAATATATACTAATTAGACTAATTTTTATAAAATATTGCTACAGGGCACCACAGCCTAGGTGGTCAAAGGAACTATATGGTCAGAGGTACAACACCTTTCCCTACATAGAGCTGTGAATAATGATTTATGTTTTTATAGAATGTAATTAATTATAAGTTGTGCCTAATCAAACAAAAAATAATAAAATAAAAGTAGCCATATTTAAAAATTGAATGACCCAATAAATACATTGCTCTAAGAGTTTCTGGTATACGAATTCCGGGCACTGTATTTATTGCAGAATAAATATTTTAAAGCATTACAATACCGTTTATCAAAGTGATAGAATTCCAATAAAATTACCAAGTAATGTTTTCCTCAACAACATTAAACATAAACTGCGCTTGAAAGTTTAAATTGTCCGTTAAGAAACACATTCACTCCGTTTAACGCACAGTTTTTCTTCTTAGAGCCCCAGGTGTTTTCAATCAATCTCTCCTTTAATCTTCAACAACTAGGTTTAAATAACCATTTAATCATCTTTCTTATTCAACCCCACTCAACTGCGAAAGAAAGTTGATTCATTTTTGTGATACCTTCTTCCGGAACATTACTTTTGATGAAAACTCGAATGGGCCGTCACCAAAAAATATTTCCGTCCATTATTTTAGCTGTAACTTGAATCGTTGATAAAAAATGGAATTTTGTTATTTACCTTTGTTATTTGTAATACACGACCAAAATTATTTATGGAGAAGGTAAATGCATTTGGTTCTCGGAGATTCTCTTTGAAATCCTTTTATACTATGTATATTATTTATTTAATCTATAACTGAATGTGTTTAAACTAAAAATTATGCATTTTTTCACATTTTTTCACATTATTAAAACCTAAGGGATCATGTTATCGGATATCCTAGAAGAAATTTGTCAAAGTAATACACAACGTGAACTAGTTCTGATAAACACTGAGTGGCCAAATTATTATGACCACTTCTCAATGTAATATCTGGCCATCTTTTGCCCTTAGCACTGAATGAATTCTCCTTAGCTTAGATTCTATGATATTTGGGTAGGTGGTATGAAGAGTCTGAGACCATATAAGGTGAACTTCACTTTCCAATTAATTAAGATTTGATGGTACTATATCCAGCTGCCTGATGTCCCGTTAAATCTTAACCTCCCACAACTTATCAATTGTATTGAGATCTGGTGACTGTGAATGCCAACGAAAAAAGGTAAACTTCCGTTATGCTCTTTGAACCATCTGAAGATATTACGAGTTTTATGGCAAGGAGATTTGTACTATACAAGTATTCATCAATGGCAGGGTACACCAATAACATATGTGGGAGTGATTGATTTGAGGTAATACTTAAATACACTCGGACATTCAGGCATTGTTTAACATGAATAAAAGGACCTATACAATGCCCAAGAAAACATCGTTCAAACCATAATATGGACTCTTCTAGACTGAAGTGTTATGGATTGCATAAAACTGAGAATTGTGTGGGGGCATAAAAACTATCAGGTGGTAACAATAAAGTTTCCTTTCTGTGTAAAACAGATGTAAAAGCAAAAAAAAAATTAACATTTTTTTTATTATCATAATATTTAAAAAAAATATCATCGTTTAAATTAAGCCATTGTAATTTTTAAATTATCAGGTCCATATTAGTCAAAATATATTTTGGTTATATTTAATAGTTAATACAGTCATCTGAAACGTCTGGCAACACAAAAACTGTTACAATTATAATGCACATATTTCCCAGTTTCTGGATCGTGATTTATTATGAGACTCGGAAAACTGGGTGAGTTGTTTCGCTGTCAAATGAGTTTATCCTTGTCACTGTGACACGATCAACTCAAATGACGAGAAAAACTTTATTCGGTTTTAGAACAATGTCTCCAGTAATGGAAGATCACTAAATGAGATCATCAATCAAATGTGGCAGCATTAGGAAGAGCCCAATCGCAAAGTATGCGTTGTTGTACAAAATACGTGTGATTTCAAGAAAACTACATTTGAATAACGGGCAATACATAAAGCTTATCTTGGTACTTATGGATAACTACTTTTAAAAATATATGTGACAAACATTTAAAAATCAATATGTTTTAGCTTTATCCCCGTTAGATTAATTGGTCACTAATCCAAAAATCTTTCTTAACGATATTTCAATATGTC
This sequence comes from Oedothorax gibbosus, assembly GCA_019343175.1. Classification (NCBI taxonomy): domain Eukaryota; kingdom Metazoa; phylum Arthropoda; class Arachnida; order Araneae; family Linyphiidae; genus Oedothorax; species Oedothorax gibbosus. The sequence goes on along the minus strand of CM033272.1, from coordinate 24,771,284 downwards.
ATTTAAAAATAACAAGCATGAAAGTAAGTCATTTTTTAAAGATATAATTTGTTGATTTAAACTGATCTTTTTTTTGTTGGAACTAAATTTAAGAACAAATCCTAAAGATGAATCGAAATAAGATTAGTTGATTTAACATCAAATTAAAATTATTGTTGAGTGAATAAATTTTCTTTATTTCCTTCAAAAATAATAAAAATATTTCGGGCCATTTAAAACTGCAAACATTATATTAAGTAATTATAAAAAAGTGAAAGGATTTGCTGATAATAGTTTCTAAGTGTCACTTACTAGAATTCAGTTTTTTTTTAAATAAATGAAAATTACAATTTTTTTAATTGAAAAGGTAGGAAGATAATCAATTATACTTTCAAAGGGTCACCGGACCCTTGCATAATGTAGAAATGGTAAATCAAAGATCGATTATTGATTCAACCTAATATATTTACTAAGAAATATATCAGAATGAAACATACTTTTCTTGAAAGAACACATCTTTGTTATTGTATCACACACAAAAATGTTTTTATGTATTATAAAATAATTATTTAGAATTCAATCTTTATTAAAACAAGTTGGTTTGTAACAGAATCTGTCACTTAACTCGCTTCCACACAACAGTGGTGTTTAACAGGTAAAAAGGCACCAAACACAGCCTTATTTCTATATTAAACATTTACATGCTAAATTTGGCTAGTTTCATTTATTTTATTTCGAAAATTCAATAATTATTACTTATCATTTGCAAAAATTAATTTATATTTAAAAAAATAAGTATGTAATACTCCTCGCTTTTAAATAGACTTAAAACATTTCATATCAACATACAATGAATCTCGTAGTGAAATATACTTGACGTCATTTCAAACTGATCGATGTCTCAAAAATAAATTTATTTTAATTTATTGTCTAAAAGAATTAAAGTTTCTCGAGCGATTGTTGCGAATGGCAATGGCGATTTAATTCCAATAAAAATGGTTTCCTATGCATTTTAAATGAGCATTAAATTTTGCAGTTTTTTTAAACAATTAAAGTACTTTAAATTCGAATTCTTTTCTGAAATTTTCAATGTATTCTAATTTTGATGCGCTGAATTTTTCTACATATCACACTTTTCTGTAGCATTTGTAGTTTGGGCTATGCAAGTGGGTGACGAACAGACAGACGGACATACATACAGACAGACGGACTAAATGATCATAATACCTTCCACTTTTTACGCTATAGATGTAATGTGGAAGCTAAAATCAACATCATTTCAGAAATATTATGCTTAAAAAATTTTTAGCATGTTTTAAGAAAAAAAAACTATTATTATTTTTTTAACTAATTTTTTTGGCTTTGCTAATGAAATTATTGTTTCTATAGCTGGTTCACAATAACGATATGAGAAGTTCGAAAGCAGAATGAAGTATATTGAACAATTATTTATATGATAACGGTAACGGTTGCTTCCATAAAATGGTATGTTTTTTTATATGCAAATACTGATACACTTTTAAAAATAACTAATTTATAAAACATAAAACATTTATTTTTCCTATAAGTTATACAATGATAAAGATTACACAATGTTCTTTTAAGAAAAGCAAGACCCATTTTTGTACATTTCTTAATAAATATATTAGATAAAATTGAAAATCTTCTTTTGATATACCGTTTCTACATTATACAATGGTCTCTGAGCCCCTTTAGTAACATACACCAGGAGTTTTTGTGCCTCTTTTTCTGGATACAAAAAATACAAAAATCTTACATCCTACTATAATATATATATATTTCTTTGTTTTTTGTACGCATTTGGGCAATTCTGCATTTTTTTAGATCTTACATCGTTTTTATGGTCAAAATATATTTGTAAAATAAAAAAAATTATATTAAAACTAAATTAAATTGGAACTGAATATTATGTAAGAATAAAACCTAAATCAAATTCACTTTAGGCTTTCAAAAGGATCGGCAAGAACTTTGGAAACATAAGATTTAGACAGACATTTACATTTTTATTTATTTGAATTATTGAGTTTTTTTAACTTCTAAAGAATTATTTCAAAGTTTTTTCAAATTTTTCTTGTAAAGCATATTTTTACTTTAGTTCCTTTTAAATTTCAGTAATTTCCATACATTTTTATGTTGTTCTTTTCCACATAACATAAACCCGTAAAAGGTTTTAAAATATTTTACCGCACAAGCATAAAGGGCACTTGTGCATTCCATACAAAGCTTCCGATGCAATCGAACGCATGAATTGAAAAAAAAATAGATGTACCTAGGCTTTTTTATGGGATGCAAAACTATGTGACACGAAAAAATACCAAGCACCAATAACTTAAGAATGTATTGTAAGATGAGAATTTTTCTTGTAACATTGCACATTCCTTGGTAGAGGTGTTTTTTGAAAGCGTTGAAGCATATTTAGGAATGTCTTCTGCTTTACAAAAATTTTATTAACGTAGGGAATTTTGAATTCTTAAAAACATTTACATTTTTTAACTGGAAAGATGAGAGAGAGGGGCACATTGAATCATCGTGAATACCTTTGTAACTAATGTAAATATAAGATAATTTTGTACCAACGTTCATGCCACAGTGCCTCATGTATACATGTATTATGAATACGTATTCATTAAAATAATATTGTAGAATAAAGAAAAAAAACTTTTTGCAGGAGAAGTGTAAATTTTTCAATAAGTACACATTTTTATCACCAAGTTATGAAGTAAATGATGGAAAACATTTTACCGAAAATTAACTAGGGGGCACAATATATCACTAGGACATGGGTACATTGGATCGCCCAATTATACGCAGATTGTGAATGAATTTATGTGGATACATTATATGCAACACGCTTTTTGTTTTGTACTATAGGAGTAAGCCTGTTCGATAAATACGTAAGAAACTATTACAAAATATTCAAATATTTTAAATTTTTTTACTTTCCTTATAAAATATAACTTTAATTAAAGAAGAACATATTTTGAATTAAATGTTTCAAAAATTAAAATATATATATATCATCTAAATAATTTTTTAAAAAAAATAACCGTGAATCTTTCTATTATTAGAATGACGTTTGCTATGTATTTTTAAATGCAAGTTGTATTATGGAAGAGTTATTATTATTTTACGCTATAAAAAGATAAACTGTTGGTATAGTTGTGATTGAATATGTTTAGTGAATACTTTAAAAATACTTATATATTAAATTAAGCTATTCAGTCACCTCAACCTCAAAAATAGTTTTAACTAATAGTTAAGAAGTGAATGACAACGTTTTAATAAATTTTTCACAAAAATGACCTATTTTGCATTATTTCGAAAGAATTGAAGAAATTTGTCACGATAATAATTTTTTTCTTATTAAAAAATCAAATAATGTGTATAAGGGCTAATTTTTTTTTAACCAAAAATTGAAATGAAACCCCAATGAAATTATTTTTTACAATGAATTTTTAAGCAATTACAAACACGCCAAAAAAAACCATAGACTGGTCGCATAATCTGTTATGGATAATTAAAACTATCACCAACCCTACAAGTGAAAAACAGAAATGATTTAAGATAATAATAAACAAAATTTTAATAAAATTTAAGATAATTGTGAAATAAAAGTTATGCTTTCATGGTAGCAGTAAATCATTTTTTGCTGGGAAAAGCAGCTAGGCTTTTATGGGTTAAGAAAACAATCCGTTTGTCAAATTCTCCACTTCCGAGTGTTAATGTCACTGTCTCCAAAGTTAGTTTATCGGGATCGGGAAACAGTGCTAAGTTGACTGTAAAACTATTTTTTATTGAACAATTTATTCTAGAATATTCTGTTCTTTTCCAGCCTCAATGAAACCCAGGGGAAATCACACAGCAGACTTACAGTTCCCTTTCTTCCGTTCCTTTCAGCTCCTAAGGAATATTCTTAATTAACGAATATTGGCAATTTGAAATAAGTTCTTTAAAGACAACCACAACCTGGCAACATGGAAGGTAAAAAATCTCGTAATTGCCTACCGTTGAGACTTCTGCGTTTTATAATTGACTGTAGCTTATTAAAAGAAAGGAATATATGATGGTATATATCAATTGTGGGTTAAGAATCCAATCAGTTATGCTAGTTCAATGCTAGAGGTTAATGCTTTTTCGGTTTATAAAAAGTATGTTAGTTTTACCGTCAAGTATTTGCAACTAGTTTTTATACAATTAACTTCGAAATTCAACCAAACATAATTTGCAAAAAAGGTATTATGTATATTAATAGTTATACAGTTTGAAAACTATTCAACAAACAATAACTTCCATTTAATTGAAAATGCACATTGTATTGAAATTTCGTTTTATAAAGAATTGTATGTTTTTATAATAATTTGATTTATATGTATATTGATTAACCTATAATATATTATTTTACCTATAGTATAAAACATACAAAGAAAAACACGTTATGTCATTTTGATAAAGTGTTTTGATATTGAAGAGAAACAACGCACACTTTTCAATTTGAAAATCCTGATATCTTAGCACTCATCGAAAATAATTTTTCTCATTTTGAAAAAAAATGGTTAATGATAAAACAGTTAACGGTCATTTTCTTTATTTCGTTAACCATTCAAAACTCACTAAAACTCATTTTCTGCAAATTAATTTAAAAGTAGGCATTGACACACTGTAACACGTTTGGTGTAACATTACTCCAAAAGTGGTGGCAGGTATTACTCTATCTAGTTTGACGGAGTAAAGTTATAACATAAATCGGTTTTAAAGTTATATCAAAGATAATTAAGCTTACATACACCAAAATTACACACGAATAATGTACACCAACATAAATATTGCACAAACAAGAGTGGCACCAAACATTTTCAAATACCGCAGTAAAATTTACGTTTAATATAGTACAGTGCGGAAAGAAAAGATTTGCATCTCGTCGAGAAAGTTTAAAATACTTTACGAAAAATTGATCATCTCGCAATATTTCGAGAGAAAGTTTACTGCATTATTCAGACAAAGCTTTAACCATCCAAATACAATTTTTCTGTAAATATGTTTTAGAATTACAATTACAAAATTGTGTTGTTTCTTAGAATCTAGGTTAACCTCCTGGCAGATATTTTTTTAGGTGCTAACGGAAACTCTTTAGCAACTTTGTTGCAATTTACCTCACAATACCAGGAGAGAACATAATGATCCTAATGCAAAAAGATCCTTTTTGAAAAATAATCAAGGGAACTATGTAATAATGGAGTACTGGAACATTAGAGTGAAACCGAAAGTCCGTAGGCGTGAGGATATTCAGGCGTGTTTAAAAGCATGCCTCAAATTCCTTACGTTTCCAGATTTTTGGTCCCACTCCTTTGCCCAACTACTTTATTATTCCATAGATACATTGATTTTTACCAAAAAATACTATTGCTTAGAAGTATAAAGGTGAAATATTAGGTGATTTGGATTAAGTAGTTACCGAGTTTTATACTCGCAACTTAAAACAACTTATCCTGCATAACTTAAGTGACAAATTATTTTTTCAATTAATAATTGCTTCCGTTAAAAGTAATTATTTATCTTTTTAATAGAAAAGTTTAAGTACAAAATAGCTAGTTATTAAACCGTTTTCCTAAAAATATAATATTGATTTTATTTTAAACGTTGATGAAAATTACTCTTTTTTAAAACATTTTAATTGATTTCTTCTTTACTAATACACACAGAAATAAGTCTTGTTGATTGAAAATGAATTTGTAAAAGGTGTTACACAAATAATACTTTTTTAATATGTCGGTTACAAGGTTCTTCTACCACCTTAAGACTTTCTAAGTTACAGCAAGAGTTTATTTTCGTTTAATTTTGGATTCCAATTCACTTCTTATGCAAACGTGGAGTAAAGTTCATTTATATAACTGCTTATACAGCTTCATTTATGTAACTACCTATTTAATAAAATATTCAAGTTTCTTTAAACTTTCATTCTAAGTACACATTAAATACAGAATTGCTTATTACGGCTTTTAAATAGAAAATTTAGTTAGAATGTTAGATTTAAAGTAATTTCTTCAATCTCACACACACACATGTATTTAAATATTTATATATTTACGGAAGTCACATATAATTAAGCACTTCTGTAAAAGTTATACAGACTGTTGAAATTTTAGCACCTTTCCTTTCTTAACTATCCGATTATTAAAGTAATTCTACAGAAAATCTTCAGTATTTTAATTTATTCTATGAGTTTATTCATTACATTTCTGAGTATTTTTCTATTTTGATTCATTGTAGTTTGGATAAAATAAAAAATTATAAAATGTGGTATTTTTTACGTAATACCTAAGAAACATTCAAAAAGAAAATATATTCAAAAAACTAATATTTTGAATATCGTGTAAAACAGTAAATACGATTTCAATGTGAAGAAGGAGTACAAGACATAAGGTACAAAAATAACGTTTTAAATGTTGGTGGATTGGATAAACTCCGCTTAAAACAAGAACGCGTTGCTAAGCAACAAAATCCACTGAAACAAATTCCCATTCATATAAAACTATAGAACGAAACTTTTTGTGATTTTTTACAAAAACTCTTGTTACACCATTAATCTTACCTTAGCTTCTACTTGTAAGCTACAATTACCTTCAAAACTATTCTAACTGCGTGGTAAACAATCATTTCCTTTACCTTCTCAGAAGAATTTGGGCCATTTGATGCACTGGTTTCAAATTGCAGGCATTGTGTAGCATAAAGTTTTAAAAAGTCAGAAACGAATCCTGCATTTTTGGTCTGGCATGTTAGGTGGTAATATAGATCGCATTGAACTAGGAAAAGCGACGCTTTTAACTTTTGAACGCAATGGTAGAAGATTCAATTTTCCGTGAATGGCGGTATTAAAAATATTAAAAATAGTAATGCTTTAAAACTCCATTCTTTTGTAGCTGTTGTTTTAAAATAAATTATTTTAATCAGTTATTTTCCCAAACGTTTATGAGATTACCTAAAACAAAGCAGCAGTTATTATGAGAAGCATGAAACAATGGTTTTTACAGCTGATTTAAATAACGATAAAATTACAAGAACTGCTTTAACTTACGCCATATTGAGCAGCAGTACGAAAAAAAAAACAGTTCGACGATAAAATCACAAACTTTGAAGCATATGGAATAAATTCAACCAAAAGCCTTGGCTTGTGTAATGTGAAAATTGATTGAACTAACACATTATTAAGTGCACTATGATTATTACGATAATTTGCTGAAATTAAACAGAAATAACTCATAATATATTAGTTCATATACTGAAACATGACAATCATAGCTTAATACATGTTTTGCGACACCAAAATAAGTATAAATAAACAGTACATATTAACAAAAATAACAAATAATATGTATTTTTGAAATGCAAATGATTTTATTTGAGTTAAACGGCCAATATAACTTTTCGCCAAACATTAAAAAAAAATTTAAAACAAAAAATTCTTTTTTTATGATACATCAGATTAAATAAGTGATATTTATTTTTGTAAAAAGCTAAGTATCGTTAAACATAATGACAAAATTCCAAAGTGTAAGCTAGCTCTTATTATTACCCTATTATTTTAGGAAGGCATCTTTTTTTAGTGGATTTTTAAGCGGATTTAACTTCAAAAGGCATTATTCGTTTGAGTTTGATATTTGTCTGCTATTGTTTTAATTTGTAATTTTTATTTCATGAACACCATTTCAAAGATAAATTAAAGCAGTTTTTATTTTCACAATAGTTTAGAATAGAATTTTAGTGTTTAGTGTTTTACGTTGTACATCATTTACAATTATTATGTTTGCAACTTTAAAATATAATATTTAAAGTACTATAAAGTAGTATATAAAACAGATAAACTTTCCATTTATGTAGATTCTTTGAGTTTATCCCCTGAAAATATACACATCATCAGTAGAGTTTAAAAAATCAAATTTGTTGGATAATTTTTTATATAAAAGCAACTTTTTTATTTTCTATTTTCTCCACCTGTCATTGTAATCTTAAGTTTTTAAAAATAATAACTGGTACAACATTTTGTCATCCATAATTTTACATGTAAATTTATTTTACAGACCAATTACAGATACTTTTTTAAAATACAAACAAGTAGGTTTGTAACAGAATTTGTCACTTAACCCGCTTCCACACAACAGTTGTGTTTAACAGGTAAAAAAGCGCCAAACACAGCATTAATTCTATATTAAACATTTACATGCTAAATTTGGCTAGTATCATTTACTTTATTTCGAAAATTCAATAATTATTACTTATCGTTTGTAAAAATTAATTTATATTTCAAAGAATAAATATGTAATATTCCTCGCTTTTAAATAGAATGAAAATATTTCATATCAACATACAAAGAATCTCGTAGTGAAATATATTTGACGTAATTTCAAACTGATCGATGTCGCAAAAATAAATTTATTTTAATTTAATTGTCTAAAAGAATTAAAGTTTCTCGAGCGATTGTTGCTAATGGCAATGGTGATTTAATTCTGATAAAACTGGCTTCCTATGTTTTTTAAATGAGAATTAAATTGTGCAGTTTTTTAAATAAGAATTAAATTGTGCAGTTTTTTAAATAATTGAAGTACTTCGAATGCGAATTCGTTTCAATTCGTTCAATGTATTCTAATTTCGATGCGCTGAATTTTTTGACGTAACGCACTTGTCCGTAGCATTTGTAGTTTGGGATATGAAAGTGGGTGACAGACAGACGGACTGAACGATTATAATACCTTCCACTTTTAACGTTATAATTGTAGAAAATTTTACTGTTGCTCAACTTTTTTGCATTTAACTTGCCCACATACTTCTTATCCAACGACTTAAAAGTAGTTTAATTGCCAAATGAATTATTTATTTTTTATTTTTTTGGCAGTGAACCATGGTATAATGTGACCCGTCTTAGGTACGCACATCTCTGCTAAGCTATGTATAGTATTGGTTTAGATTTTATTAAAGAAATAACAGTAAAAAGATATGCGGATTAATGGAAGAACACTCGGTAAGAATTTGTTAAGTATCATACAAGAACCTTTATTGAAAAAAATTCCTGTATTCAAAAGATCATTAATTTGCAAACGAAATACGTGTTTATTAAAAAAAGGTATAATAATGATTATACTAATATGATACATTTATTTTTAAACATATTTATTTTCTTTTTTGTTGTAAATTTAATACATAGCTCAATTATTTGTGATATTTGTATATGAAAGGTTAACAAAGAAAGACAATCTTAGGGGAACCTGGATGAGTACTTTTACAAAATCCAATAGCAACACCCAATTTTTTTTATATAAGAATGTTTATCACTTTCAAAATACCCAAGATCCAAAAATTTTTAATTAATTTGCATTATTTGTTGAGATAAAAGCATTCAAATTTGAGCGTACATAATATTAAAATAGTTTTACAAACTTTTATTTACACCTCAACAAATAAAACGATTTAAACAATGAATATTTTTTCATTTACTACTTCTTTATCTTCCAAACACAATTCAAGTTTTTTCATAAATTTTTCATTTTTTATATTTTTTATTTAAATTGAAATTTAAAAAAATAAAACATGAATGACAACCCCAAGGTTTTTTTTTTACATAAATCGATGAAGTAGATCCTGTAAAACCAAAATCCCGAATTTTGTATTTCAACAAGTTATTTATTAAAAAAAACAAGTTTTAGGGACAGTTTAAAAAATTACTTGGCAAATTTAATCATAACTTGCATTATCTTTTGGTGGTTGAAAAGCGTTTATTGGCAAACTTTTATTTAAATTATTTATGTCCGTCAAATATCTAAAAAATCTTTTCTTGTTTCAAGTGCATACAATGATATTTTGTATGTGTAATACATTTTAAATTATAAATATTACTATTTTTTTAATGTATGATGTTGTTTCCAATACAATTACAAAAAGTGTGTTTAATATTAAAATTAAATACCTTTAAATACCCTTGTTGGAATTCGGTTTTTGGTATATTTCATTTTTGCCGCATTGATTATTTAAGATGATAAGTGCCCTCTCCTTTGTTTAAAATCATTCTGCATATTTTTTTGTTGCTTTCCTTAAATATCGTGTTAAGGTCGTAAACCTCGTTTTTTAATATGTGGTTTATAATATTGATATAGTGCGCCGAATTTTAAACAAACTTTTTTTAGCAATATAAATGTAACAAAAAATTGCATAAAATGTAAAACATAAATGTAATAATCATGTTTATCAATCTGATTGTAATTAATCGCATTTAAAAATTTGTTCGTTATAAATATTATCAATCTGATTGTAATTAATCGCATTTAAAAATTTGTTCGTTATAAATAATCGTATATGTAACATAATTTAAAATGAAAACGTTTCCTATCCGTTATATAAATATTGCTTATCCATTTATTACTTAATAAATTTTCTCATGATAAATAAACATAACATGTTTGTGTGTCACGAAACAATATCGGCATAAGGCGCGTTGACCGAGGCCAAACAAATAACAATATGTGACTGTTTTATATTTTTTTTACTTCATTCATTTATCAAAAGTTATACTAATATCTCTTTCGAGCAGTTTTCTCTTTTTCGCATTGTTTACTCCCAATAGCCAATGTTATTTTCTGTATTCGGTCGGTTTTCCGTAGTTATTCGAGCAAACTAATTTGCTTTTTTGTTTTGATAATCTTGTAACTTGCAACTAATTTTATTTATAAAAAAACGCAATTACGTACATATTTAAACGTTCGTAACGGGTCGCAATATTTAAAGATTTGTTCAAAAACTGTAAAAAAAAAAGAAGAAACTTAGGACAAGTAGAGTACCAATATTTTTGCCTTGGAGAAACATAAACATAAATGAATTGATGTAAAAGAAAGATATAGATAGAACATGGATAATTTTTCGGTAAAATCCACCATCAGGCGGAATTGCATTTTCAAGCACAACAAGAAATTTTGAAACAAATGGTTATTGCTAAACACAAATATTACTTCATTTATCCGATTTCACTTAATTCCTCATTCAGAAGTAGGTAGTTCTTATTTGACTGTCGTTTTAAATAGCACATTTAATTGTGTTAACTGCCTGATCTGAGTTATGGTAAACGTCAGAATTAACGAAAATACTCGGGCGACTTTTCTTTTGAAACAACCAGTCATTATAACAACCTTTAAAAAAACGTTCTAACAAATGATATTTTTTAGAACAAAAAAAAAATCCCAATAAATTTTAGTGTATACTGTCATTGACCCAAGGTATCATAAAGGCCATGTAGAATATTGACAAATTTTGTTGAATTCCAATTAAAATCATTTTCCTTCATTGGGAATATTTTTTCATTTACAATTTTGTCACATGAAACTGTCCATTTATTTTGGATTTGCTTTAAAAAATGTTTTATTTTTTCATCTTTGAGGTAGTTGACAAGATTTATTAAGGCTTTTGTTTGGTAAGGTCTCGATAGATAAAACTTCTAGAAAGTACTTATCGTTTCATTGAGTTGCTTATCCCATGAATTTATTTTTAAACAAATAGTAATTTTTATGCTCCCGATTTCAAACTTAGATGTTATTTTTTAAAGTTTGTTTGGAGATTAGTGTGTGTTCAAAACTTTTTATTGTGAGAACTTATTTTATAACTTAAAACCGAGAAATAAGATTAAAATCTTTTTAAGTGTTAAATAAAGCATTTATTGAAAAAACAGATTTTGTACTAACCTATAATAACCTAATTTATTTTTAAAATTTCAAACATTGTAAATTTTAAAAATTTCAATGTTTTACAGGCACTAAGTGAATAAATTTTGTACTAGTTACCGACTATAAAATATTTTTCATTACATGACTTAAAAACAAATTGAGAAAATATAAGCCGGAAAAAAAATATTTCGATTTTTCAGTCTAGTTGGAACTTATAAGAAAAGTAAACACGCACAACCCCTTAAAGTTACGTGAGCATGTTATTCAGTTTATAATTTAAAATTTTACAATATATTAATAATAAATGCTTTATTATATTACTCTGATATAAATAGCTAAAGTATACCAACTAATAAAATAATATAATTTTAATTGAGAGCCAACTTCACTAAATTAAGTAATGCATTTTACTGCAAAATGAGTAACTTTACTCTTTTTGAAGTAACATTTTAATGAGTTACAGATAAAACGCTTTTAACAACACTTAGTGTGGCTTGATAAGTCTTATAACTTATTAAGTATCAAATAAAGACACTAAAACAACGTAATAATAATGCGGATGCCATTCATGACATTTTAAAAGCCGAATTAAGCAAACTACGACGATACCGTGAAGTATCGTAGCTCACAATAATGTTAAGATTTTCTGGTACCGGCTAATTGTTTTAACGAGCATTTTTGTACCGAAATTAAATAGTGAATCAACTAAAATTACCTCCGTTTAATTAAGTTAATTTTTTAATAATTAAGTGTACTGAAGTCAAGGTACAACCTTAAAATCGCCGTCAAATACTTCGGATTCATTAGATGATCTAAAAAATTTTATATAAAAATTCGTCAAAAATAATATGAAACTCAAAGGATTTTTATATATTTCAAGCTGGTTAATTTTTTTGTAAAAACGAAAATGATAGGTTCCAGCTTTAAATTAAACATTAAGAAGGAGAAAAAAAACTGCAGTCAAACAGAAATACCGTCAGTATAGAGCGATTTAAAAACTAATTTTCCGAAAACTATTTGCAAGAACTTTTGAAAGTGGAAGAAAACTGATCCCAATCATTATCCACTTTTTTATCGGCAGGATTTATTTTCAATTGGAAAATTACAACGCGGAAGTCCCAACTGGGGCGTTAGAAGAAATGTGATTTATAGTGTTTGGAACAACCAGCAGTCAGCACCAAATACTATAGAAAAAAGTGTTTGTTACTGTGAAACAAAAGTTAATACGTGAGAAAAAAGTCATGCGATAAGAGTTTAAATGATGGATAATGATATTTTATTGACATAAATCAAAGTGATTAATGAGGGTTTTTTTATACATCTTTCAACGATTTGTTCAAGATAATATTAAAAATATTAATGATTAATAGTTTTAGCACTTATTTAATGTTATTTAGTTAAATTGGGGCCCGGATGGCCGAGTGGTTTGGACCATTAAGCTAGCAATCTGTGCGCTGTAACGGGTGAGGGTTCGATTCCCGCCTTCGCCCTGGGTGTACTTCCTTTCTCTATGACAGTAAAAATTCTTTCTGTGTCTGTCTTTCTTGACGAAGGCTTATATAAGCGGGTTTCTGATCAAGCACACAAGTCGGAATACATATGTACCCTACCCCCCCCCCTTAGTTAAATTTTATTTTTATACGTTATTTCCATTTCGTAACAATTTGTTAATATTTTATTAAAATATTGAATAGGGAGAGGAGGTTAAAACCGGGTGAAAAGAAAACTTTGTATTATCTTAATAGATCGCAGTAAAGACGTGTATTTTACAAATGCAATGAAAATGTAAGTTTGTGTTTAATTTTTGCTATGAAATTTTGCAGAAAACTAGATTGGTTACACTGCGTTTATCTTCTTGCAAAAATATAGGCATGCCGCTTTCTTTATTTTGCATTTAGTTTGTAAATTATGTAAAGTAATTTAATTCGTGTATTTTACAAATGCAATGAAAATGTAAGTTTGTGTTTAATTTTTGGTATGAAATTTTGCAGAAAACTAGATTGGTTACACTGCGTTTATCTTCTTGCAAAAATATAGGCATGCCACTTTCTTTATTTTGCATTTAATTTCTGTCATAATCATTAATTGTCCCGTTTATCTATGACTAATTTCTATCACGTACAATTATTAAATATGATACATTCTAAACCTCACAGCATTTAACATTTGATAATCACGAAGTAGTACATTTGGCATCATAAGAGCAATTTTTGTTTCTATAAATTGACTGATATTTTCAATGATTGTCTTGTAAAAAAAATCAAATATGTTTAGAAAATGAGATTCTAGATTTTCTGATATCAATTTTTATTCATTATTTTTGCATAACCATTTATCGAATGCTTTTGAAATGTACTCTATTACTTTGTATACTTTAAGAATAAATATATCACAACACACAACCAATGAACCTATTGAACATTTCACCTGACGTCACGAAAATGTTATTGCACTACTATTTAAAAAAAATATCCAAAAGTTACTAAATAAAAAATTTCATAAAAACATATTTTTATGTTGTTTTTTAAAAAAATGTTGGAAATGAAAGAAGAACTTTACACAAATAATACTTCGTAACAGTAATCTAAAAAATAAAGTTAATTGGATAGAAGATAAAGCAACCTTTATATTTGTCTTTTGAAAACCGCTATAAACTTGAATTCTTTGAAGCTACAAAACTAAACAGGAATACGAAGCATTTTGAAGTACTAGTTCATCTTTTTGTTTTCCTTTCCAATTCTTCAGAGGTTTTCAATCTTTTCCATGGGAATAAAATATATTATTCAGGTTACGAAAAAGGTAATATTTTGGTGAATCTTCTGTTTGATTTAGGATGAAAATTTTTCAAATTTTTACAAAATTTTTCAAAACTGTTGCTGGTTTCTCCGCACAATATATTATTGACCCATACTTTTTACAGTTTATTTAAGTTTACATAATATAAATATAATGCTTATTGTTAATTTTTAAATTTGTTATTTGTGTTAGGCCTAGTCAATCGAGACAGGACATTTTGTTATAGTTTTGATATTGTACTTAAAAATAAGGAATTTAAGTATGATTTTTTTTAATTAATCTTTACACAAATCCACGAATCAAACCGAAATTTTCCGTTGATAATGCAGGAGAAGTTCAAATATCAGTATCAATTGGGAACTCTCCATTAAAAAAACAAAAAAAATCGGATCTTTTTTACGAAATAAGTGCATATTTGATGTATACACCAGTTTATTGTATTAATTGATGTATACACCAGTTTATTATTCTTTGCACTATGGTACAATTAATAACGGTGAATTATTAATCATGATGTAAATGTATTATTAATCATGATGATCCCCGGAATTGCTGCGCAATTCCATTGGCCACTTCGCGGCCGACAGGGGCCTTCGCCCCTTGCCCGCTATCGTTCGCCAACCACCGGATTCCCATTGGCCACTTCACGGCTGGCTCGCTGGTGAACGTAACTTTTCCAACCCAACTTTGCACAGGCCTATGCATATTTTGCAATCCAGGTCTGTATCTATGACAAAATTATGTCGAGCCTTGGTAATATAGTTATATTCAGCCGCAAGCTCGCACCCTTGGATTGCTGCGCAATCTCACTGGCTCGCAAGCTTGCAATCTTGGATTCTTCCTCTCCGCCCCCTGCTCACTATCGCTCGCCAATAATACAGACCGGCACAGCAAAAACCGAATACGAACAAAAAATGAAAATTTCCAAAAAACCGCAAAAAACAATGAAAGCCCTATGCCCGGCACACCAAATTAACAACAAAATAGATAAACGCGCCAAATCTCATGCGCCAGTAAGCCTCGATGGCAACCCGATAGCGACCAACAACAAAATGATAAAATAGTAGCAAATAAAAAATCGCAGACCTTACCGAGAAAAACCTAACAAAGTGATATTTTTATCAGTTCTGAAAAAAAAACTTCGTTATCTTATGTTAAAAAGGGAAATTTTGTGATTCCACTTTAGCAGAATTAACCTAATAAAATATTTTTCGTTATAAAATTTTGTTTATTGAATTCTTCCGCGTGTAAAGCATTTTTGGGCAACCCCGTGTAAGCAACCCCCGATTTCGTCAAACTTATTATAATTCTTAATTAAAAAACTAATTGAAAATTTGAAAAAAAAAAATAGCCATCGAGGCATAAGGGAGACACACCTTTCCAAAAGGAAAAGGAGAACACTCCAGATATCAAAAAATAAGGAATCCTCAAAAAAAAAAAAAAGTAAAAATTCTAATAAAAATAAAATTCAAACAACAATTTTACAAGTGAAACCCCTGTGCTTTTTACTAAAACGCTAAAATTTCGTTACAAAAATAAATCATATGATTTCAACAATGTACTCCTACGGAGATGTTGCTATTCCTGAGGCGAAATCTGCTAATTCAATTTCGCCTTCTTAAGGTAGGTAGCGAATAATTCAAAATCTCGAACATTTGTTTCAGGTATTCGTATTCCTTATATTCAAAGAATGCATTCCTCTCTTTGAGATATAAAGGAGTATATTTAAACCACGTCCCCCTCCCCTCCCCCGAGTGCGAATTTCAAAAAATTGCTTCTCAAATGATGCCTTCAGTAAAATAAGAAAAAAGACAAATTAGCTTTTAAAATTTAAAATCTGCACCTCCAATAATTTTAAGTGGTCGTTGAGGGAGTATGGGAATCAGGGCTTCTTTTTTGTTTATATAGACTGCTGAAAATGGTAGAAAATGGAAAAGACTACATATTTATAAAGAAAAATAAATTTTAATAAATGAAAAGGCAACACTTTTACAGGTTAAGCGTGAATAGACGGGTGGTAAGTATGAAATTAAATTTCGGATAGTCCAAGTTCGAAATTTTGTAGTTCTTTTGTATGTTTCAAGTTAACTCATAAAACTCATATTATACTCAAACCCAATATTTCATAAGAGAGCTGACATTTAACAATTCCGTTAAATTACGTCTTGCTGTGTAAAAATTTCAATTCCATAAATGCAACTCAAAGTGATACTATATAAAAAAAAAACTGTAAAAGAAAATGCTTCTTAAAGCATGTCTCGTTAGATTATACTCAAGTTAACAACAAAAGACGTACGCTGAAATCGTGAAAAGCGTTGTTATATTGACACGTTTTTGTAAAAAGGGAGAGATATACCATTGGTCTGCGAAGGTTTGCGTAATGTGTGGTCAAAGCCCTCGTATGTCAGATAAACGAGTTTCTTGGTTGCCTATAGCAATGATGGGCATGGCAGCAAAAAAGTCTTTTTCTGCCTTGCGAGAAAGAGTATTGAGGGCATTCCGAATGTCTCCTCGTTTCATGTGTATCTGTTGGCAGATAAGTTTTTGTATGCAAAGAATGCTGTCTGAAATTCTCTAATCTCAAAATGGTTTTCCAACTGTCCCAATAAAAAAATGATGGGACAGCAGTGGGACACTGCTGTCTTCCAGCAGCCGAACTGCTGATTTGGTGTCGGGAAAAAGTGTACTTAAAAGTCAATAAAATGTCCGTGGGAAAAGTGACTGTCCAGCAGTGCTGGCCAGCAGCGATCCATCACTTATTTCCATCTTCTTTTAAAAATATTAGCTTCTTAAAAACTTTACTTACACAAAGTAACCGATAAATTTGAGAAATATATAGGGTTGCCATAAAGACACGTTTTAAAATATTAAAAACATCAAAAATTGGAATACCCAAAAAAGACCTATTTTGAAACACTAGAAAATTCTGTGCGTTCAGCAACCGCCAAAGTTCAGATATACACTGGGTTGCCATAACGGCACGCCTCAAAATATCAAAATGTCAACTGTCCCCACGTCCAAGAAAAAAGCCCCGTTTTGAAAAGCTAGAAAAGTTTACGTGTTCAGTAACCGACAAAGTTCAGAAATATATAGGGTTGCCATAAAGACACATCTTAAAACATTAAAAACATCAAGTATTGGAATACCATAAAAAGTCCTATTTTGCAACGCTAGAAAATTTAGTGCGTTCAGTAACCGACAAAGTCTAGAAATACACTTGGTTTCCATAACGGCACGTCTCAAAATATCAATTGTCCCCACTTTAAAAAAAAAACGTTTCGAAACACTAGAAAAGTTTACGCATTCAGTAACCGACAAATATAGAGATACACTCAGGTTACCGTAACGGTATATCTAAGAATATCAAAAACATCAAGCGTCGCCATGTCCAAAAAGACATGAACTAAAATATACATGGATAATATCATTTATATTTCGCTTATTGGATTATGCCTAACAATTTTTAAAAATACCACCTGAAAAACATGTTTGAATAAACGAAATAATATTTTTTTTTTGTTTTTTTCACTTGAATTTATGGATCATGAAACGCATTATGAATAAAAGAATTTTCTGAAAACTCACAGAGATATGCAAAGTTGTTGAATATTTTAACAGAATCGAGAGAAGTTTTAGTGATTTTTGAATTGTTTATTTTTTTTTATTTTATGTTTATCTAAAACTGCTTATTTATTTTTATTTAAGTCATTTATAAATACATTCATATTTTTTTCAGAAATACTTTATCGTTATTTTTTGAAATAAGCAATTACCAAACAGATTTTAGTTTTATTGTGTAAAACTGGATTTGGAAACAAAACATTTACTGAATAATCTTTATGATATAAAATTTTATAATTGTATTTATTTAAACATACTCTTCAGGGTTTTTTTAAAAAATGTTTATTGATTTTATAAACATCAAACATATTTTAGAGTGGATTATATTTTTATGAAAATAAATTTTAAGAGATGATAAACATTTATTCGTTATCAAAAATATACTGTAATAATCTTTTATGTAAAAAGTTAAATATTTAGTAAGGAAAATAAACGTAATGCGTATAATAAATTTTAATGCAAACATGTAAAATTGTGTGTTATTTGGTAAATTGAAATATTTTCATTTTATTTTAGTATTTGCAATACTGTGATTGCCTTTTCAAAGACATATAAGATTGAGGAAAGGTACTTGCCTTTTTATTAATTATTAACACGATATTCAAAGACATATTTAGATTAAAAAAAAATTTTAATGTGTGATTTTTTCCTAATTCACATGAAACACCATACAGGGTTGTCCAGAAATAAGTTGCCAAACTCAGAGGCCTGTGCAGGATGCTGTATTGGTCAGAATGTGATAAAATTTGAGATACAGACATTTCAGATCATGCGCTCTCGATTTATAACAAAAAAGAAATTAGTTCAAAATTTGCCGATAGGTGCGCTGTAGATTCAAAAACACATTGTACAGTAATTATACATGAGATCGTGGTTCTCACAATTTTTCCATTTTTATAGCTTTGTGTTCCACGTGGATCGCAGAAAGACCGCAAAATGCCGAACAATTGAGGCTGAATCCGAAAGCTGCAAAAGTTACGCCGAGGACCGATCTACGAAAAATGATGATTCAGCCTCAATTGTTCGGCATTTTGCGGTCTTCCTGCGATCCACTGTGGAACACAAAGCTATAAAAATGGGAAAAATTGTGGAGAACCACGGATCTCATGTAGAATTACTGTAAAATGTGTTTTTGAATCTGCAGCGCCACCTATCGGCAAATTTTTAACCAATTTCTTTTTTGTAATAAATCGAGAGCGCACGATCTGAAATGTCTGTATCTCAAATTTTATCATATTCTGACCAATACAGCATCCTTCACAGGCCTCTGAGTTAGGCAACTTATTTCTGGACAACCCTGTATTTTCTCAATTAAAATTTAAAAAAAATTTAGCTAACACTTTAAAAGGAAAATAAGTGCTCTTAACTTGAATGAGTTGATAAAAGTCTCTCAGATATTGCGTAATTTAACAACTATAAAAAGTTTTAGCTTTTATTTCCATTAACGTACGGTTTTCTTTCTTCCCGGTTGTCATGGCAAAATGAGGTATCTATGAAAAGGAAATGAAAATGTTCCAGACAAGAAAAAATAAGATATCTATTCAGGCTTTTTGGAAAAGATTGTTAAATTTTAAAAAAAAGAGAGAGAAGAAATGTCTTAAAAATGAACACGTCTTTGAATTGAACTTTTTATCAATGGACATTTGCGTGAATATCTATTACTAAAACTTATCGGAATTCTTTCATCGTATGAAGCTTTAGCTCTTTTCAGTTAAACTAGCACTAATAATTTAAAGGAATAGCTCTTTAAATTATTAAATTCTACATAAAATAAGTGAATTATTACTATTATTAATGAACCTGTGATTAATTTCAATATTCCAATAATTTTATTTAAACGTTAATTGTGTAAAGGAATTTCTGACTTATCAGGATAAGGTTGTACTGGCAGCTTGTAAACGAGGATTCCTTGTATTATTACTGAATTTTTTAGTTTTTACTTTTTTAACTTTTAACTGAATTTTTTGTTTAAAAAACTACAGTACTAGTTAAAGACCTTTTTAATCAATTCTGAACTTAAAACGTTGACACAACATCAAAACCATAAATAATACCATCATTAACTCAAACAAATTGTGTTTGTGGAACATTAATGCTTGGACTTAAAACACGAGAAATTTTGTTGTTGTTGTTGCATGCTCCCGGCGGCCAGCAGTGCTAGACCAGGTCCATGACATCGTACACCCTCAGAAAGTCCAACACCATTAAGGGGTCGTCGTCTAAATCCTGCTTGAAGAGCCCCAGGCACGCGAGTATGTGATCAGGCGAAGCCTGCTCAAAAAAGCAGTTAGAACAAATTTCGAAGCTCCTGGATCCCTCATTAAATTTCAATGTCTTAAGGTGGCCACTTCGAAAGCGGGCAAGAGCAGTTTGATCCTGCCTATTAAAGCCAGGAGCAAGGGAGCCTCCAGGACGCGAACATTGATACCAATGGTGCACTGGGGGGACAATCCAAGTGGTCTTGTTCTTGTGTTTAATCTTTGAGTGAATCTCCGAAAAGGTGAGAGGCGCTGACGGAACAGAGGCCTCGCCAGCACCAGCCTTTGCTAAATTGTCCGCGATCTCGTTCCCCTCAATATCAACGTGTTAGGGGATCCACTGCAGATGAATCTGATGCGACATGGAAAGCCGTTTTAACTTGTTAAGAATTGTCACTCCCACATTGTCTCTCACGTCTTGCCAATCTCTCAGGTGCTGTAATGCGCTTCTGCTATCAGACAGAATCCAAATCTCGTTTCCATGGGGAAGAGACGCAAGAAGACCAAGGGCTTCGTCGATGGCTATCAGTTCACTGCGAAAAACTGAGCAGTAGTCAGGATTTTTCCTCTATATCCTTAAGTCATGGCTTTGAAATTTGATGTAAATTCCACTACCAGATCGGTTATAGTCATCTCTGCTGCCATCCGTGTAGACCTGAATGGCATCATTTGGAATCTCTCCGATTCTCTCAAGAGCAAGTTGCTTTAGAAAGACCGGAAGATCTGTTTGTTTATTGACATGTACTGGTAATTCAGTATGGAAAAAGACATCACCAAGATCATCAACCGGGTCGAGGCACTGTGCTAGGTGATGCGGCTCCACTGCACCATCAACAAGATTAAAAGTAACCAATTGGCTGAAGGGACTGTGTCTCTGATTATTACGCCAGTTTTTGAAGTAGGTGGCGGTGCGATTGTATGAACCTAGAGCACTTAGTTTGTTGTAGTATTTTGATAGGCAGGCATGTCTCCTAAGTTCTGGGGGTAGGTCTGCCTCGAAAAGCACAATGTCCCTGGCGCACGTATTTCTTAGCCCAGTGATGATCCGAGCAGCGCAAAGCTAGACCTTTTCAAGTTTCTCAAGATTTGAATCTGAGGCACAACAATAAATTGGAATGCCAAATTCCAAGATGGGTCGAATTAGTGAGATGTATGTTGTTCTGAGAGTACCAGCGTCAGCACCCCAATCACGACCTGATATATACCTCAAGATGCTGATCCGCTTTCTTGCCTTCAGCACAAGATGATCGATATGTTTATTTCCCAGAATACGAGAAATGGCTGGCTTCGCTGATATAGCATTTTTAGTGTACAACATGACTCGAAACTGCACTAACTACACCGACTTCACAACAATAAACGACACTAATTGCTGAAGTACCCGCTGAGACACTCTTATTCTTCGCACCACCAGAGTGGCTGTTCCAGTTTGCAAGGATCTATTTTGGACTGGTGGGACTACTAGGACTCGGGGAAAACACCTTGGTAATCTACGCGTCGTCCTTCGTTTCTCCAAGATGCAGACGGTCACCAATATGTACATACTGAATTTGGCTTTCGCTGATGATATGTATCTGTTCGGACTTCCCTTACAGTTGACTACCATGATATTTCACTCTTGGCCTCTTGGAAGGATCATGTGTAAAGTCTACATGACGACAACCAGCATCAACCAGTTCACCAGTAGTTTGCTGCTGACGATCATGAGTGCCGACCGGTATGTGACAGTCTGCCATCCAATCAGTTCTCCAATATATCGCACACCTTTCATTGCCAAATTCATCTGTCTGACGGCGTGGATAGTGTCTGCTCTACTCATGGTGCCAATCTACATGTACGTCAGCACGCTAGAGCAAGGGGAATACATCAACTGCAACTTCTACTGGCCTGAGAGTTCGTACATGAATGGTGAAATGGCTTTCTGCCTGTATGCCTTTACCCTGGGATTTGCCGTACCCCTGTAGCGGCCTCGGTAACCCACAGTCTACCAAAGGGATCCTCAAGGTAGAGATGAGTTACCTACCCTAGTAGCAATTTGTCATCGACCGATAATCGAATTTTCATCGTTCACCGGTGAGCCGATGAGAATTCGAATATTGGATTTTCGTAGAAAATTGCCCGATTGCTCGATAACTGCTCGGTTTTGTCCGCTCGATCGACCAGCCTAGGAGGAGTTTTTCCGATGAGATTCCGATCAAAAGTCAAGAAGAAATCGATAAGAATCCGATGAGTAGTAATCGATGAGATGGAATTTCGAACACTTTCCGATAAAATTCCGAACAGTTTACGACATGTTAGTACAAAAGGTTTAAACGAGATGGAGCCACTATTTTTTCTGTTAGTCAGGTAATACTTCGAATTTTAGGTGCAGGAGGACAGAACCAACAATCTCGGGATCCGCGCTTTTGACTTGCAACGAGGCGTTTGTCCTCTCGGCTATGGAGGCTTGCAGGGAGATTGCGTTTAAATAAAGAGCTCAAAAGGTTGATCGTTAAAGAAGTTTTATGTTATTGATTAAGAAATTTTAATTTTGATATTTCTTTTGCAAGTTGCAAATTCCTTTTAAATATTAATTTAAGTTAACAATACTAATATAAATGTTTAATTTAAAAATAACTCTTGGTAACTTACGTATTAAAAAGTTTGGTTCATAATATTTATTCAAAAATCTATTTTCTTTAAGTTAAGTTTTTCAAAAATTAATCAAGGCCAAAAAGTTAAAAATTAATTTCCAAGTAAATAAAAGAAATAGTTATCACACAGTAAAAATATTTATCTTCGCAAGCAATTAAAAATGTTGTGTGTAAGTAAATAAAAAATAACTATTACCAGTTTGAACATAATAGCTTTCAGATATGAAGTTTTCGAAATAATTTAACGCAATTTGTATGTACTAAAATAAAAAATAAAAAAAATTTCGGTTTCTTATCGTTGCGATATCGATTCGTCATAATTTTCCGATGAATCGTACATTGATTGAATTTTCACCTTTGACCGATATCGAATCGATGACTTTTATCGATAGAATTTCGTTCACCGATTGCCGATATCGCCTCGTGCACTTTCGGAATACGGATGCGATCACCGGTGAGTTTTCGCTGAATCCGATGAACGATCGATGATCGATCGAGCAAATTTCGAGAAACAATGCTACTAGGGTAGGCTTTTATACTACTGCTATCGTTGTTATTTAGATTAGTGGTAGGAACGAGATGGTAAATCTGCCCCCTCTGGCGAGTGGATGATTGATTGAGGTTGCGTGCGTGTGGTAGCCGCCACACCACTCCCCTCCTAGAGACGTACTTAGTAACCGTGCGCAGGTTGCTTCGCTGTGCGTTGTGCTGCGGTTGAGTTGTGTGCCATTGGCCGTTGAGTTGTGGGAAGCGTTGAGTTTAGTTATGTGCAGCGTTGAGTGCACTAGCAGCGAGTGAGCAACCGTGGTTGAGCGCATGGTAGAAGGAGCGTCGTTGGAGTGGGTGACGTCACGTCCGGGGGTCACCACTGTAGCGGCCTCGGTAACCCACAGTCTACCAAAAGGATCCTCAAGGTAGAGATGAGTTACCTAGGCTTTTATACTACTGCTATCGTTGTTATTTAGATTAGTGGTAGGAACGAGATGGTAAATCTGCGCCCTCTGGCGAGTGGATAATTGATTGAGGTTGCGTGCGTGTGGTAGCCGCCACACCCCTGATCCTGCTGTTCTACTTTTTGGTAATTTGCCGACTGAGAACAGTTGGGCCAAAAAGAAGAGCAAGGAGAAGAAACGTACTCACAGAATAGTAACCTGTCTGGTCCTCAGCGTTGTTACCGTGTACATTCTTTGCTGGTTACCGTACTGGTACGCCCAGCTTTGGCTAACCTTTATGCCTCATTACGCCGGACAGACAACCATTTCGCTGACTATGATGCTATTTACACAGTGTTTGGCTTACGCCAGTTCGGCCATGAATCCTGTTCTGTACGCTTTCTTAAGCGACAATTTCAGAAAATCATTCGCCAAATCGTTTACTTGCGCTTCTAGAAGGCTCAGTTACATGTAAAAAACAGTTTCTTTCCTAAGACCAAAAGTGGATTCAGTAGACAAACCGACAGAAAGGGTGGCACTTCTAATACTGTGAAAAACACAGCGATAGACAGCAATCGAGAAATAGAGCAGTCTTCAAATGTAACCGCAGCGATGACTGATGGTGCGTCTCTGTGCAATGGTGATGTGAAGCCTGAAACTGTAGTTACTAAAGTTTAAGATCAAATGACTAAATAATGTGAAGGGTCAGGTTGAAAACTCACATTCTCAAAAGTAATGTAATCGTTTCCGGCTGCCTATTTCTAGCCTCCTTTAGGGGCTTTAACACAGTCAATTACGCCTCGTAATTTAGAACCCTGGTCAAATGACGAGGTCGACGTCTGAGCGGGCACCCAATGCGTCTTCGAGCGACATCGTACGCTAACGCCTTCGGGACTTTCGACTCCACAGATTTAACGAGCACGTATATCGCAGTGTACTCGGGCACCCCGGTGATTTTTAGAGGATGGGGGGGGGGGGCTTCTCAAAAGTATATCTACTATACAGAGTTTTCTCCTTAATTGTCGAATTTTGGCGATCGTAAATTCAATTTGGAAAATTCGCCAGACAGATATCTTAGTTATGCTTAGGAAAATGTGAGTTTTACAAATAGAACCTTTATGTTTTTCAGTGATTTTTGAATCGTAACTTATTTAATGCTGCCTAAACCACAAACTAAATTTTAAGAAAAACACTTCAATACGTTTTTATTCCAAAACTTAATCCTGCTCCAGACTTATTTTTTTTCATGTTTAAAAATACTTCATTCCAATGACACCAAGAGCAAATTGGCAGAGTGTGGATAGGAAAGGTGTCATTTAATGTTTATTTTAATTTTTTTCTAAGATGACAAATGAAAAGAGAATGGAAACCACCTTTTTTTAATCAACTCCAATTATTAATTAACTTGGTGAATGAATCAAAATATTGAAATCAATTTCACACAGCTCAGATGCTATCTTCATAACTTTATTTCGATAAATAATATGAAGCACTGACACTGCCATGGGCATAGATCGCGAATCCCTACTATTCAAATCCAACGTGGTCTCGTTTATAGTGGGGTTTAACCATAACCCAATGTTCTGCTCATAGTGTAACAAATGAAAGCATTATTTGCTCCGAAAGTGTTAATAAGAATCATTAATCAGAATTCCTGACTCTATAATGAACAATTTGACCGGACCGTGGCTTGTTGTAGTAGGAGCGCCGTGTGAAACTGCTTTTTACTAGCTAAAGAAATCTTGTGTAGATGCATTGACACATATGACGCCGTCTAGAAAGATTTAAAGTGACTGCTGTCTAGTATTCCAATCCAAATGACTTTCTTAACCAACGATGTCCAGATGTATCTCTCTCTCTCTCTAATAGACTTTCTTCAATTTTCTCAAGTCGTCATATATCTTCGAATAAGCTTTGGGGTACCGCAATTCAATCGTGAACTCGATTATCTGCGTTGCAGTGATCAAAATCTTCAAGAATAAAAATGTTGAATAAAACTCAAACAGTATGTCCTAGTGATTGAGAAATGAGGCGTTTAGAAGTGAATTCAATTATCCATGAAGAGACTTTCACCTTTTTTTAGCAACTTCCTTTAAAGTATAATAAAACATATAATGTATTTGGGGAAAAGTAGTAAAAAACGAATGTGTCATTACTTCCTCCTGTTTCTAGAAATCTCTTGTTGAACTATTTAAGTGTGCCACATTTCTGAAAACCAAAAACATTGGATTTTAATTTAAGAACAGAAAATGTTTTTAATGTGTAAAAAATATAAATTCTCACTCCAAATTTGTTGATAACGAAATTATTTCGTTCTTATTGGAAAGTTTATAATAGACGTTATTTTAAACGACTTTTTAGAAGTCCAATTTAAGAAAAATGAATAAGGAAATGCAACATTTACTTTGAAAAAGTATCTGCAAAACAAATACAATGAAGACAGTTTTGGCAATAAATGTAGCAAGTAAGAACTTCTATTCAGAGGAGTCAGTTGCCGCGACTACATTTCGTCTGTGCAAGCCATAAAAATTTTTTTCACTAACATAAGTGAGTGTGGGTGATTTAATCTGCACTTTGCATATTACAGTTTGACCACAAATAGTAACATCAACAGTTTTTTGGTCCACAATGGACGACATGCTGATAGCTGAAAAAAATGTTGTATTCTTATATAGACTGAAATTCCATCCCTAATACGAAAATATTTTCTTCGACATTTCTTGAGATTTATGTATATTGTAATTTGATTATATTTGTGCAATTTTGATCTGTTTCAAGAAATTGTTAAAAATAATAACTAAGCCCTCTTGTTGTCGAATTTTACTTTGATACCCTAAAACTTTTTTCACATTTGACTTGCAACATGCATCTCTTGTAAGACTTAAAAATGTTTATAATGGTAAATGATTACACCCTAAATGAATAATGGTTTTTAAAAATAAATACCATTAAATTTATGGATTGAGCATGTGCATGACATACTATGTATCTGGTTGTCCGAATGTCCCATGCAGTTATTTTGTTTGAAGAAAATTTATAATTGAAAATACTTCATTTTTAATAGATATTTCTTATTTTTGCTACTCATATTGGTTAAATAAGTGGAACGCTAAAAAGAAAAAAGAAAAGTTTAAAAGTCTATCAAACTAATTTTTTTCACAATTTAAAAAGTATGTGTATTTCTGAGTGACTCCCGCAGAACACATGCACATTTACGTTTGTAACAGCCATATGGTAGGGTTTAATGGTTAATTCCATAAATCGGAACCTGAAAAGGTTAACTTCTTTTGTAATGATCTTCGGTATTATTGTGGAAACTTAGGAAAAATGAGAATACAGTCTATAGAGTTTAGAACCGAAAGAATTATACATTTTCTTTTTTATTCTAGTGTTACTCAGAACACATGCAGACAAACACATAACATAAATATCACTGCTCATATGTCGGGATTCAAACCCTGGACCTTCTGACTGCCTGGCCACCTCACTGACCATTCAGCCGGGCAGTCGGCTTGGAGAACAAGTTTTGCAGTTCCCTCGACTGTTCCTATTACCACTCGAGGCTGAATCGGTACCAATATTTCCCATTAATCGTAGTTAATAAAATTTTATTAACTCTAAATGAGAAGGCGTAGATTTAACAAGTATCCAGGTAACATGGTACGATAATGGGGTGGATCACGAATTGCGGGAAGGGGGAGGGAGAGACTCATTTACAAGGGTTGATTAATGACACATTCCTGATTAATGGGCAACACTTGGACTCAAGGGGTGGCAACGCATTAGTTCCGCTATACAGGTACTGAATGTTGAAAGGGAGAGTCAGGTGTTAGTTCTCGGGAATGGCTTGCATTAAAGATATGGGAATCCATTGGAAATATCTCTGTAATACTAATTTGCTAACATTTAAATCGGATAACAAACTTTTGCTCAAATGGTGAGCCAAATTATGAATTGTAATGTATATGCCATAGTTTGCCACCTCTATGCCATAGTATGAATTTTAGTAAGAGAATATTTTGTTGTCAAAGTTATTTTAATTATTAATTAATAACATACATTTAAAATAATAGAACTATACATTTAAAATGAGCTGTGTTATAAATCAATAAAATAGTCAATTCAATTAGTGAATTTGCTTTTTAATAATAGATCATTTTTTCTACTAAGCTTACTTCTAATGCTCTCATAAAAATTCAAATGTATTCATAAGGAGGCAAAATTGAAGATTAATTTTTTTGATAGCCCAATTTTAGTTTTGCTAATTCCAAACAGCTTATACAGAGTTGTAAGCAATGGTTTATGTTTTTATAGAATTTTATTAATCATACATTATGCCTAATCAAACAAAAATATAAAATGTATAGTAGTACTATTTCAAAATAGTGTAACCTAACAAATGCATTTCTTATAAGAGTTTCTGTATATGAATCTGGGCACTAAATTTATTGCAGATTTAAACTATTTATAAACAGTAGAATACCGTTTATTAAAGTGATAGAATTACAATAAAATTAAATCTAATGTTTTCCTCAATAACATTAAACATAAACTGAGCTTGGCAATTTAAATTGTCCGTTAAGAAACACACTCTCTACGCTTAACACTCAATTTTTCTTCTTAAAGCCCCAGGTGTTTTAAATCAATCTCCCTTTAATCTTCAATAATTTATTACTACTAAAATTGAATTAAATAACCATTTAATCATTTTTCTTATACAATCCCACTCAACTGCGAAAGAAAGTTGATTTATGTGTGTG
Source organism: Oedothorax gibbosus (assembly GCA_019343175.1). Taxonomy (NCBI): domain Eukaryota; kingdom Metazoa; phylum Arthropoda; class Arachnida; order Araneae; family Linyphiidae; genus Oedothorax; species Oedothorax gibbosus. The sequence continues at coordinate 24,742,585 of CM033272.1, read as the reverse complement.
CTCTCTTCTTCCGGACCGTTACTTTTTCTGAAAGCTCGTATGGATCGGCAATTCCCAAAAGACACTTATTCAAACTTATCATAAAGTATTTTTTTCCCATTTTTTTAGCTGTAACTTTACTCATTACTAAAAAAAAGGGAATTTTGTTATTTACCCTTGTTATTTGTAAGGCACGGCAAAAATTAATTATGGAGAAGTAAATTCATTTCGTTTTCTATTATTTTTTTGAAGACCTTTTATATTATGCATATTATTTATTCAATCGATAACTGATAAAAATAGAAATTATGCATTTTATCACATTTCTGGTATGATGAAAACCTAAGGGAGCATATCATTTGATTTCCTAGAAGCAATATGTCAAAGTAATACACAACGTGAACTAGTTCTGATAAACACTGAGTGGCCAAATTATTATGACCACTTCTCAATATAATATTTGACCATTTTTTTGCCCTACTCACTGAATGAATTCTTCTGGGAATAGATTCTATGACATTTTGGTAGGTGGGTATGGAAAATCTGAGACCATATTAGATGAACTTCACTTTCCATTTCCATTTGATGGTACTGGATTCAGCTGCTTGATGCCCCGTTCAATATCATCCTACAAATTCTCAATTGTGGTGAGATCTAGTGGTTGTGCAGGCCTACGAAGCAAGGTAAAGTTCCATCATGCTCTCTGAACCATCTGAGGACATAGCGAGCTTTATGGCAAAGAGATTTGAACTACTGAAAGTATTTATCGCCGGCAGGGTACACCATTAACATATCTGAGTGTGATGGATCTGCGATAATACCCTTGGACATTCAGACATTGTTAAACATGAACGCTCATATTGGGCCTCTATATGAGCTTGAAGTGTTATAGATTGCATAAAACTCGGGATTATTGGGTGGCATAAAACTATCAGGTGATCATAATAAAGTAGCTTTTCAGTTTAAAACAGCTGTTAAGTTAAGCAAATTCCTGGAACAGTGTTTTTTTTATTATCATAATATTTAAAAAAACTCGGCTTTTAAATTAAGCAATTAGAAGTTTTAAACTATCAGATCCATATTAGTAAATAAATATCTATTTTGGTCATATTTAATAGTTAATACAGTCATCTTAAACTTCTGACAACACAATACACTGTTATCAATATATATCACATATTTAACATTCCAGGTTTCTGGATCATGATTTATTATAAGACTCGGAAAACTGGACGAGTTATTTCGTCGTCCCTTGTCCTTGTCACTGTGACACGATAAACTCAAATGATGAGGAAACCTTTTATTCGGTTTTAGAACAATGTGTCCAGTAATGGAAGATCACTAAAAGATGTCATCAATCAAACGTGGAAGCATTATGAAAAACCCAATTGCAAAGAACGAGTTGTTACTTGAAGATCAAAATGAGTGCGATTTCATGAAACATAAAAGTACATTTGAATAACGGTTAATACATGAAGCTTATCGTGGTACTCATAGGATAATTACTTTTAAAAATATATGTGACAAACATTTTTAAACATTTTAGCTTATCGTGGTACTTATAGGATAATTACTTTTACAAATGTATGTGACAAACATTTTTAATCAATGCGTTTTTTAACTTTATGCTTATTAGATGAAATAGTCATTAACCCGATTTTTTTTTTAAATGTCTTAATGATGTTTCAATATGTCGTTTAAAAATGGCTTGATATATTTTTATTTTTTTTGAAGAAAATTAAGAAAACTTATTCACTCAATAATAAACTTAAGTTGATGTTAAATTGACAAGTAGTCATCCTGATTAGATTCCTCTTTAGTATTTGTATTTAAACTTAAAATTTAAAGATTAGTTTATATCAACAAACGATGTCTTTTAAAAGCGACTTTCATACACTTAACTAAAAATATTGTAGCAGTTTCAAAATTATTCATACACTCTTCTTGAGATTATGTTCTCTTTTAAGACATGCGTGTTTTCATTAACTTAATTATGTTTCTTACCCAATAACTACAATTTAAATAAAATTTTGTGTATTGATAGTATCCCAGATGCGTTCAGTTGTACAGAACGCTTTCAAAGAAGTGTTTCAGAACCGTTACCGAAGGGTGTTAAATTTTATCTGTTAATAAATTTGTTTCCTTCTACTTTTTGAACACATGCGAACGCCTTTGGAGCACATTTTAGAACACATTACAAGAACTTTATAAATACATTGCCAGCATATTATAGAACGCATTACCGTAAAACACTTGAAGAATTTTAAAGAACGTTATTATAAAGGCTAATGAAAGATCTGGTGATTAAGGCGTCTTACCCCTGAGGATACCTTGCGGGGTTTTGTCATAGCCTCAGAAATCCTATAAACGGATAGTGCTAAGCAAAAAAAATATCCGTCAAAAATAATAATGATGTGTATATGAGACTGGTGCATGTTAAATTTGTCGTATTTAAATTCCCAATTGCAGCGCACGATGTTGCTCATATAGATGTGTTAGGTGCCAGCGAAGCTGAAGTTTCGGATACGTCACTGAACCGTGGCTCTAACAATTTGAGGCAGTATATCTCTTGTAGCTCTAATGCAACGTTAATTCAACTAAAAACCAAGCAACAAACTCGTTTCATTTGAGACATCGTGTATTTTAAGGTTTTGTTTCTAAACATAATTGTAATAAATGCATATTTGTATACTTTTAAGCCACTTATTTTAATAAAAGGAAACAGAAGCTAGCTATTCACACACACATGAAGTTAAATTATTCTATTCATGAAGTTAAATTATTCATTAATGACATCAAATCTTTGGAACTGAAGTTAACAAACAACTATAAATGTATATATATGTCTTTGTTTATTATTTGTACGCATTTGGGCAATTCTATGTTTTTTTGATCGTACATCGTTTTTATGGGTAAATTTTTTTAAAGAATGTTATTAAAAATAAATTCAATTGGAACTGAATATTATGTAAGCATAAAACTAAAAGCAACTTTATTTTAAGCTTTTAAAAGGATAGGCAAGAACTTTGGGAAACGTAGGATTTAGAGAAACACATTTTTATTTATTTGAATTGTTAAGTTTTTCTAACTTCTAAACAATTATTTCAAAGTTTTTCGAGATTTTTTTGTAAAGCATGTTTCTACTATAGTGCCTTTTAAATTTTAGAAATTTCTGTACATTATGCTGTTCTTTTCTCCAAAACATAAAAACGTAAAAGGTTTTAAAATATTTTACCACACAAGCATAAAAAGCACTCGTGCATTCCATACAAAGCTTCCGATGCAATCGAACGCATGAATTGAAAAAAAATAGATGTACCTAGGCTATTTTATGGGATGCAAAACTATGTGACACCAAAAAAATACCAAGCACCAATAACTTCAGCATGAGAATTTTTCTTGTAACATTGCACATTCCTTGGTAGAGGTATATTTTGAAAGCGTTGAAGCATTGTTTAGGAATGTCTGCTACTTAATTTTATTAACGTAGGGAATTTGGTATTTTTAAAAACATTGAGATTTAACTACAAAGAGAGGAGGGCACATTGAATCATCGTGAATAACTTTTTAACTAATGTAAATATAAGTTAAAAATTTTGTACTAATGCTGATGCCACAATGCCTTATGTGTACGTGTATTATGGCTACATATTTATATATCAAAATAATATTCTAGAATAAAGAAGAAAAAATACTTTTTTACAGAAATGTATATTTTTGAGTAAGTTTACATTTTTAGCGTCAATTTATGATGTACAAATTTCATAAGTAAATGAGGGAAAACATTTTACCGAAAATGAACTAGCCGGGCACAATAGATCACAATATACTCATATGGCGAATGAATTTATGTGGATACATTATATGCGACAAACTATTAGTTTTTATTTGTATTATATGAGTAAGTATGTATGATAAATATCGTTATGATAAGGAACTATTACAAAATATGTGATTTGAAAATTTATACTTTTCTTATAAAATATTGTTTTAATTAAAGAAGGAAATATTCCGAATTTAATGTTTCAGAATTAAAAAAAATATCGACTAAATAAATTTTTATAAAAAGAAAATTAGATATTTCTACTATTAGAATGACGTTTGTCATGTATTTTTAATTGCAAGTTGTATCATAGAACAGTTATTATTACTTTAAACAGCAAAAAAAGATAAACTGTTGGTATAGTTGCGATTGAATATAAGTTTAGTGAATGCTTAAAAATACTTATATATTAAACTAAGCGATTCAGTCACCTCAACCTCAAAATTATTTTTAAACTGATACTTCAGAAGTAAATGATAACGTTTTAATATTTTTTCTAACAAAATACATATTTTGCACTATTCCGAAAAAAATGAAGAAATTCGGGACGATAAAGAATTTTCTCTAATTAAAAAAATCAAATTTTGTGTTAAAGGCAATTAAAAACAAATCAAAGGTCGACAAATGAAAAATATAGGTTTTGTACACAATTAACCAAATTTCTCGATTGTTTTAATCCATTAAGGCGGAAATTATTTTTCCAAATGAATTTTCAAACAATTACAAACACGCGGGAAAAAAAATCACGAAATTTATTATGAATAATATAAACTATTACCCACATACAAGAGAACAACAGAAATTATATAAGATAGTAATAAAAAATTTTTAATAAAATTTTAAATTATAGTGAAATAAAAATTATGCTTTCATGGTTGCAGCACATCATTGTTTGTTGGGTAAAGCTAGGCCTTAAAGGGTTAGGAAAACAATCCGTTTGTCAAATTCTCCACTTCCAAGTGTTAATGTCACGGCTTCCAAAGTTAGTTTCTCGGGATCAGGAAACAGTGCTAAAGTTGACTGTAAAACTATTTTTTTATCGAACAATTCATTCTAGAACATTCCATTCGTTTCCAGCCTCAATGAACCCCAGGGGAAATCACACAGCAGACTTACAGTTCCCTTTCTTCCGCACACTTTAGCTCCAAGGGGATATCCTTAATTAACGAATATTGGCAATTTGAAATAAGTTCTTTAACGGCAACCTGGCAACATGGAGGGAAAAAATCACGTAATTGCCTACTGTTGAGACTGCTGCGTTGGATCATTGACTGTATCTAATTAAATAAAGGAATAGATGATGGGATCCAATCAGTTAATAATGCTACAGGTAAATGCTCTTTCGTTTTATAAAAAAAACCATTCAGGTTTTGTTTCTAAAGTATTTGCAACTAGTTTTTATGCAATTAACATCGAAACTCAAGGAAACTTAATTTGAAAAAAAAGTTACACTACATATTAATAGTTATACTGTTTAATAACTGTTCAACAAAAAATTATTTGTATTGTATTGTCATTGCATTACAATTTTACTTTATGGACTAGTGTACATTTTTATTATAATTTGATTATTAGATGTTGATAAACTATTGCATAAAAACTTACAAAGAAAAAAACGTTATTATCAGTTTGACATAGTATTTTGATATTTTATAGTAATGGAAGGGAAAAACAACACACATTTTTCAATTAGGAAATCCTGATATATGAGCAATCGTTAAAGAATCTATGTCATAAAAAAATTGGTTAATGATAATATAGTTTACGGTCATTTTCTTCATATTTTGTTAACCCTTCAAAACTCACTAAAACTTAATTGCTTCAAATTAATTCACGTATAGGCATTGACACACTGTAACACGTTTTATATAACATTACTCCAAAAGCGGAGGCAGCAATTTCTACCTCCAGTTTTACCGAGTAACATTACTACGCTAACAGTTTTAAGTTAGACCAAAGATGAGTAACCTTACTTTACAACAACGTTACAAGTAACGTTACACTACAAAACAAAGTAAACTTACACCACAAAGTCGGATTAAAGTTATACCACAAACACCAAAGTGACACCAAAACTGCCTAAAAGTTTACTACAGTGAAATTTAACTGCTTTAATTATTGTACAGCTCAGAGCCGTGTGGTGATTTTTTTTCATATGATGCAATTCTTTAAAATGCCGCCCTTGATTTTTTTATAGCTTTCATACTAACTCTATATTTTCACCCGGACTGGACAAATTTCAGTACACCTGTATCCATACGTCGAAAAAAATAACTGTGGTGACAAAACACACAATTTTTTATTTAGATTTTTCTTAAGTTTGAAATTTTAAATTGTATTTTATGTACGTATGCAATAGATATTTGATATTATTAATATAAATCTTAATCGAAATCAATAATGAAAAATCCGATATAAAATATTGATTACACAATTTTCTACTTGAAGTTGTTGAATATTAAAAACATGCATCATCTCAAAATTGAGATTTCAAGTATTTGTTTTAGAGAATATTTTTCTCACAATAAAATGAAAACGTCATATCAGCCATTTTTGAGATATTCATTTTTAACAGTTTACCATTAAATAACAAATTAAAGCATTGCGTTCCAAAAACTTACACAGAAAATGGCTTAATAGTTATAATCCAATATCAAATTTTCTTATATTTTTTTAAAATAGAGTAAATAACAAAACCAATGGGAGGACAAAAGTGTTATTTTTTCCAGCACTTCTTGTTTCTTGTCTCCAAATCCCATTTATAATTATATATATCTTTTAATTTCTAAAATTTGAAATAATGAGGCAGTGACGGACAGACAAACGAATACAGCCTTTATAAAATATTCCACTTTTTACGTTACAAACTAAAGTGGAAGTTGAAATGGCATTGTCAAATTTTCTCTTGAAATACTCAATATTTCTATATTGTATTATTACCTGTAATTATTCAGTGTTTGGATAAATGGTTCAAGGTAATTTTTTTTAGGTACGGTAGTTGACCTGACCTGCTACCCGGCCAGAGTAAAATAGACAGTACAATTCCAAAAGCATATACAACTCATTATGATGACATTTATTTATCCAAAATAATTTAATAATAAACAAAGTAGAATAACTTTAAACATTTAATGAAATATAATTTTAATCAAAATTGAAAGCTGATATAGCCAAATTAATCACTATCAATAGCACTATAAAGATATTTTTTATAAGATCCGTTTTTTAATTTTTAAAATTAAGATTTACGTTACTTAGAGCTTTTGTTTCACAAAAATATAATAATGCAGTGTTTTTATTTCATTTTCGTTTAGATTTTCATTTTTGATCAGACTGATTTTTAAAAAAAGTTTAATTTTTTTTATACCTTAGGTAGTTAACGTTGTATTCTTGAATATTTTTAGTGCAAAAATCAAAGTAAATCACTCTTTCTAAGTTACTTGAAAATATTGTTTTTACTTAAGTTAAAAAAACTATTGAAATAAAAATAAAAGTTACAAAATTGACTTACTTGTATAGCTGGGATGAACGGTTGTCTAACAACTCTAAGAATGACTTCGTGAACTGGTTTCTACACATCTGCAATCACCAATAGCAAGATACCCCCAAAATATCCCTTTTCTGAAAAGTGGGTCTTGTTTTTGGGTCCCCTTAAAATTCTTGGTAAAGTTTGGTAAAGACTTCAGACCGGAAAAAGATGCCATCATTCTATAAAATTTACGAGTCAGCGACGAAGTTTACTTAACGAAAACAGAAGCCGAATAGCCTTATGCGGAAAATATCAAAACTTTGTAACTTGAAAACCCCTGCCGCCCCCCTCTCCAAACTTCGAGTTTCTGAACCTCCCAGTTAAATAGCCAAGCAGTCTGTAGATAAGGATTCCACCCCCACCCCCTTCCATGACAAACGGTGGTACGTATCGGTTTCATACAGTCGCAGTGGTCCCTCTCCCCTGATCTCACCCTCAGTGGAATGAAGTTTTTTAAGGAGAAAACAAGAAATGAAGTGTATAAACACATTCGGCTTTAGACAAAATCGTTGGTGGGCGCTGACAGGAAGGCGCATTCACCAGAAATGCCGCTCCTTTGGTAATATGCGTAGTGGTCTTTTCTTTACGGGACTAAAAAAAATTTTAAAAAAGAGAAGTGGAATTCACTCATAGTTAAGTACCGCCGAAATTTGCCGTCCCTACTCAAATGCCGCCAGAGGCGGCCGCCTCTCTGCATCATAGCACCACACGGCCCTGGTACAGCTATACAGCTGCGAGAAAAAGAAAAAAACGATCAACCCCTCGTAATCCAAGAGCAGCTTAAATGCCTAAAATGTACTGAACAATCAACTTGTATATTATATTTATTTAGATTTATAAACCCGGCGTTGCACGAGTGTACCCTTAATAACGGCGATTGTTTTTTTTATGTAAACATTTATTTTATACCAATTGATCAATTTTCCATTGGTCAGCACTCTATCGGTATATTATATTATCTTCTCATTCTAATATCAGCATTAATATATAAAAAAAAATTCGATTGTTTCCAGGCCCTTCTAGAACTTAGAGGGCCTTCCCATAAGCCCTGATAAAATGGCTAGAAAAGCTGTGATATAATGGCCAGTTTCTATTTGCCCTCCAACACCCGAAAATGCCCTAAATGTGGTAAACATTCCACTCCATATTTGACCACTCGACAGGGCTGGGGAGCCCAGTTGGTAAAGGCGTTTGCCTCGCATGCGCTAGGTCCAAGATTCGGGTCCGGGCATCGTCAAAATAACTGCCGACCTACAAATGGCAAATGCAGCTAAAAATGTCCGAAGACTAATACCCCATGTGGTTTGAGTGCACGTTAAATATTTTTCAAAGTCCCGACGCTGCGTAAGATGTAAAAGTTGCATTGCGTGCCTACTCAGGTGTCGGCTCGTCTCATCATGACTGTGGTTCTAAATTAAGACGCTCTTGGCCAATAGCTCTCGTGTGTAGCTCTAGTGCGACGAAAATTCAAACTAACCCCAACCCATGCAACTGTATGGGAATAGCTACCCTACGTTAAATTTTTCACTTCGCCAAAAGCCGTCAATGCCAAAATTCAATCGGCCATTATATCATAGCTGTACCAAATTGACAGTTTTATAAACATAAAGTTTTTACGCTCTACGTAGAGGAAATTAACGTTTCTTAGAAGTATTCATCAGATCTGGAATAGTTATCGTCTTTACTGTCATGAGACATTGTAGCAATATCTTCAATTCTTACCATCAATTAAATTAAAGGAAACAAAAAAATCAAAAGATTTAAATTCAATAAATAAAATAAAATAATGATATTCAAATAACAATACTACAAATTAAACTCACGTATTCTTACGTGCTTTTACTTAATGGGAATATTTCTTATGATGCCACGATCTTCATACTGATATGCCATTGGTTGTTTTGTTTTCTTTGACAAAGTGTTGAAACAAGTTCATTGGTTTTTTATAACGTCACGCTCTCCGAACTGCGATTTCATTGGTTGGGTTGTTTTTGTGGCAAAGTGTTCGAGCAAGCCCATTTTCGTTCACAATTTATTTTAAATTGAATAAAAAGTATAAATTCTAATCTTACAATGATCTTCCTATAGAGAAATTGGTTCACGTTTTGCCCTCCTACGCCCGTTTGGGTTCGAATTTCGAAAAATGGCTTTAATATTATATATATATATATATATATATATATATATATATATATATATATATATATATTATATATATATATATATTATATAATATATATATATATATATATATATATATATATATATATATATATATATATATATATATATATAATATATATATTATATATATATATATATTATATATATATATATATATATTATATATATATATATATATATATATATAATATATATATTATATATTATATATATATATATAATATATATATATATATATATAATAGTTATTATAATAATAATAATAGTATTCATTACACATGTTTTAAATAATCGTTAGTAGTAGTGTCGAATCGGATACATTTATTGTTCACTGTGAGTTTGTTCGCTGATTACATTCACCTATTGAGAGCTTTAAATGCGGATTCGATAAAGTTATAGTCAGAACACATTGTTAATATCCCCTTTAAAATATAAAAAATATCATGTGCAGATAGTTAAAAAAAATGTATTCTGCATTTTGTTGGTTTCTTTCACCGAATATTTTTTGAATAGGCATTCTGTTTTTATAATTTCTTTGAAAGTTTTTGACTTTGTAATTTTATTTCCTTAAAATGACATTTTTATCGCACCAAAAGAAACCAAAAATTTCTTTCTGTATATCACGCATACCATTTCTTTCATAAATATAGACTTCAATAAACTTTCATTGTCGTTGAAATAAATTTTTATGGAAAAAACTTGATTATCTTTTTCCTACAACTAGAAATGAACTTTACCAAAAAATGCTTTCTTTCTCATCAAGAAAATTTACTGCATTATTCAGACAAAGCTGTAACCAATCAAAGAAAAAATTTCTGCAAATGCTTTTTAAGAATTGCAACGGAAATTAATGGAATTACAGTTATTCAATTTACAAAATTATGTTGTTTCTTAGAATCTAGGTTTGCCTAATTCAGTTTTTTTAATTGCTAAAGAAAAGCCATGTAACAACTTAACCTTTGATCCCACGGCTCCAGATATATGGTCCCACTCTACTGCCCAACCATTTTATTATTCCATAGCTACATTGATTTCTACCAAAAAAACTCCATTGCTTAGATGAATACTGGTGAAATATTAGGTGAGATTTGGATACATGTTTAAGTAGTTACTGGGTTTTAGATATACCTTCTGTATAGCACAAATAGACAAAATATTGTTTAGCAAATTACAATTGCTTTCGTTTTAAAGTAATTATCTTTTTTTTAATAGACATGTTTAAGTGCAAAATAGCAAGTTATTAAATCAATTTCTAAAAAATATAATTTTGATTTTATTTTAAACTTTTCTGAAAATTTCTTTTTTTAACAGCTTAATAATATATTAATGCAAACATAAATCAGTCGTGTTAATTTTTTTTTAAAAATGCAAAAGGTTTTAAACAAATACAACTTTTGTTTTAATCTGACGGTTACAAGTTTTTTATACCGCTATAAGACTTTCCAACTGGTTACAGCAATAGGTTATTTTCGTTTAATTTTGTAGTCCAATACACTTCTCATGGTACGTAAAAGCTTCATTAATAAAACTACTTCTTAAGTCATTTAAATAAAATATTCAAGTGCTTTAGACTTTCAATGTAAGTACACATTAAATACAGAATTACTTCTTAATGCTTTCAAATAAAAAATTTAGTTAGAGCGTTAAATTAGGAATATTCTCTTCGAACTCATGCATTTAAAAATTTATCTATTTACGGAAGTCACATATAATTAATCAATTATATAAAAACTGTAAAGACTGTTAGAATTTCAGCATATTTCTTGGTCTAACTATTCAATTAGAGATTTTCTTCAGAAATTCTCAGTATTTTAATTTATTTTACAATTTTCTTAACTAAATTTCTCAGTATTTATTAAAACATTTTAATTTTAAATCCTTTAATTGTTTTTATTCATTGTACTTAAGATAAAATAAAAATTCATTAAAAACTAAATTTAACGTTATAATTAAAAAACATTAGAAAAGAAAATATATTTAAATTAACTAATACTTAAGAATGTAATGTAAAATAGTAAATAAGGTTTCAATATAAAGACTTAAAATTCATAAGAAAGCAACGTTTTAGAAGATAAACTTAACCAAATGTTATCTTACAACATTTCAGGTATGGAATGACGTTTGAAATTTAGGTGGATTAGATAAACTTCGCTTAAAACAAGAACGCGTTGTTATGCAACAAAATCCACTGAAGCAAATTCCCATTCATTTAAAAATATAAAACGTAACTTTCAGTGATTATTTTGCAAGAAACTCTTGTTACATCATTAATCAAACCGCAAAGTTTCTACTGTAGGCTACACTTACCTACAAAACTATTCCAACTGCGTGGTAAACAATCATTTCCTTTACCTTCCTAGAAGAATGAGGGCCATTTGAGACACTGGGTTGAAATTGCAGCCAATGTGCAGCATAAAGTTTTAAAAAGTCAGAAACAAAACCTACATTTTTGGTCTGGTATGTTAGGTGGTAATATAGATCGCATTGGAACTTAGAAAAGTGACGTTTCTGACTTTTTAACTCAACTCCTTGGAAAAATGTTCACTTTTAAAGGCGGCATGAAAGTAATAAAAATAATGCCTTAAAACTGTATTATGTTTTACTGTTGCCTAAAAAAATTTAATTTGTTTTTTCACACATTTATAAAATAACTTAAAACAAAGCGGGATTATTTATGGGAAAACATGAAACAATGCTTATTACAGCTGATTAAGGTAAGTAGCATTAAAAATAATGAAAAACTCTAATGTGTAATAAAGCTTTTAATATTACCTTATTTTAGGAAGGCATCTCGGTTTTTTTCTGAGGATTTATCTTCAAACTTCATTATTCATTTGAGTTGATCTTCTCCTGCCCTTGTTTTCATTTTTAATTTCCTTTTTATGAACACCGTTTTAAAGAATGATTATCGCAGTTTTCATTTTCACATCAGTTTAGAATAGAATAATAGTGTTTATAGTTTTTTGTTGTACATCATTTATATTTATTGTTACTGCAACATTAGAAAATATATTTTTTGGAAAATAGTGTTTTTTTTATAAAACAAATAAATTTCACACTTATGTAGATTAGGTTTTCCCCTGAAAAAATGCACATCATCAGGATAGTTTAGAAAATCAATTTGTTGTTTATTTTTTCATACAAATGCATAATTTTCAGATTTTCTATTTTTATTGATGCAAAATTTTTCCATCCATAATTCCCCACGTAAGTTTCTTTTGGAAGCCAATGACAGATGCAAAAGGCTTTGTTTGTTCTGCAGGACCATGGTCCTAAATAAATACTTTTAAATTTTATACAAAATATCCTTTATTCAAAAACTCACATGAAAATTAGTTTTAATTAGAATATTATTTGATACGTTAGTTTATAAGCTATGTTTTTAGTAGAGTTCAAAAACAAACATTGAACTTACTTTATAAAATGAAAAAAGACGATGATGAAAAATTTTACTTTTGTTCACCCAGACCTTTTTTGTGTATTTAATTTGCTCACAGACTTCTCACCTAAGGCTTAAAAGTTATAATATTTTAAATTGAGGACTACAAGACAAAACTAAAGTTTCTGGGTGCAAGAAACTGTACCCCCAAGTCTAAAATTGTTTTTCCCCTTGTAATTTCGTAAGTTTCCTTTAAATTTTTCATTTTTTTATCAACTTTTTCAGCGTTTAAATTTTTGTATTACCCATCACTCTTGAAAATCGAGCATGCCTCACCAAAACAGCTTTCCACCTGTAGAAGTGATAAGGAATTTAAAATTCATTAACTACTTGTATCTCAAATGAAACGACCACCTAACATATAGCTGCTGATCTCCGATCCTTATTTTCCACTCCATTGTACCCGGACAGTACCTACTCAGATGAATTTAATGACATATTGTAGATTTAAATCATTAGCATTATAGTGTTTGTTGATGATGTATATGTATGGAAGAGTATGTTAAATTGACTGTGTTGATTCCCTTCCTAATTCTGTCAGGTGACAGGATTGTAGATTGACTCATTAGCATCATCGTACTTCAAAGATATAGGGAAGAAATTCCCATGGATATAATATTCACGGATGTAAATAGTATGATGAAGAATTGTTTTTTAAACACTTAAACATGTATTATTTGAAAATAAAATAAAATTCTTTTTTAGGAAAACAATATTAGTTATTTTATTGTGCGGACTTAAAATCCTGGTTTGTAAAACGTCGTATTTAGGTTCCCGATTTGTTTTAAGGGTATCGACAATGTCCTTCTATAAACAGATGGATTGCTTAAAAAATGAATTTAAAAAGTAAGTACCCACGTTAGAAGAACTGATGCAAGTTATATACTTCTTTCTGCAAGGTTTTGAAGCAACGTACGATGCGATGCAGCTTTTAGGTTTTCAGGGCGCATGCTTATTCGTTGGATTAATCATTTGAATTTAATTTTAAAAATTACCAGGTCTGTCGTCTGTAACCTCTTTGTGTTGGTAAAGAGAAAAGTTAACCAAACCCAACTTAATAACAATATACCAACAAAACAACAAATGCTTTTAATTTAAAAAATACATAATAATTTTATATCAGGAATCACAATTACATACACTGTGGTGTAATGTCACATAAAATGTTTTACATTAAAAAGACAAGACTAGATTAAAAAATTCAATTTCTCAATATGTGTTTCTCATTAATCCCTAATTAATAAAGGAATTCTTATTTTAATACATGGTAACTATTTTACCCACCTTCTCTCTTATAGACGAAAAAATCTAATTAAACTTAATCTTTAACTACTTAATTCCAAAAGGTCGCTTAAACCCTCTGAGATTTAAAAAAAACCAACTCTGAAGTAATAGATAAGGTATTACTTTTTTTATCCGCTTTATTATCCACTTATTATGCTTAATAATGTCACCTCAATTTAACTATTAATTTATTTTGATTAGAATTGCTCTTTTCAAGCGACAGATTGGCCAGAAATACCAATTAAAGACATTCATCTGTTATATATATTTCTCGCCATTTAAGCATTTTTGATTTTTGAATAGCAAATATTCAAATTTATATTTTGCTCCTAAACCCTCTGATGGATAATCAAATTAGCTGAAGTGTAAAATTGTTTTCACTGCTTGAGTTTAAATTTTGAATTTTTAACGGAAAGTTTAATTTCTTCAATTTTTTAAATTATATTACCCAGTAGAAGATGAATAATAAAACTACGCCACACTTTAACTTTATACGTTTGTAAAATTATAAAATTAATGTGTTTTTTTTTTAAATTTTATGTGCGTTGCTGGAAAACCTTACAAGTCAGATGACGGGTTTCAATATTTATCCCTCGGAGGGCTAGAGTGCATCCGATGGATACAATGGAATTTCCTGAAAACAGGACTCCTTTACAATGTTGAAAATGCATTTTCCCTATAGGAGTGAATTTCACTCTTTTAGTGGAGTGGTTTTTCCACTCCTTTCTGATAAGCAGGTCATTTTCGCTCCTTTTTGGACTAATTTCATGTTCTAGCCGAGTGTCTTTTCACTCTTTTAGAATAGCTTTTTCCCTCTCCTTTTTAGACTAAAACTACTATGAGTGATTTCCTTGTAATTTTGAGAACTTTTATTGCTTTTTTTAACCATATTTAATAGAAAAATTGCCATTATTATTGACATCCATTATTTATGCCATTGAGAGAAATAAATAAGAAAATTCTCACAATTGCAACAAAACAAAAACAATTTTAGAAAAAACAGAAAGAAATCACCTAACTCGTTCCAGACAAGATGTCGTGGATGACTTCTTCGAAGAATCTGCCGTCTCGCTTCACTTGAACAAATCAGAGACATATAATAGAATGGACTGCGCATTGGCAAACCTAAGGCGATCCCCTCATGGGTCACGTGCTGGGGTAAGATTTACCCCAACACGTGATCACGACCAGTTGGCGAGTTTTTTCACAACGACTTGAACATATGAGGCTGACAATCTAGTGGTATAAAAAAGAACTTGGGAAAGGAACAAAAATGAATTGCTTTTTCGGCGAATAAAGTTGCTATTTTTGGCAACTTATCGCAGCTGTTTGGACGACGAATTATCTTTGTACAGTTATTTTGTCGTAGATCTGCTTGCCCAATGTATGTTCGATATGCTTTAAGTTTTTTCTTTTTGATATATAAGTTTTTTAAGATATTCTTTATAGATATTTATATTATTTTTATAGATTATTTCTTTGCTTTTGTAATTCGATTTAAGGTTACTTGAAAAATTTAATTGAAGATAATTTAGAATTTTTACAGCGTTCACTTAATCATGAAGATGATTCTTCAGCATAAAAGAGCTCTTTTATAATAAATTCCCTCTATAAAAAGTATAGTTTATAAAAAACACAATTACTTAAAGTATGCAGAACTAAATAAATTTACCTGTGAAGTGCGACAAATCCTTTTTACGCCGCTCTGTGCAATTAACAACTACACAAGAATTTGGCATCTTGTACGATTAAAAAAAATTACATGATTAAGAATAATCTAACATTGGACGAATTTAATCAAACAATTATGATTAAAGCTAGAAGAAAAAAATAAGAAATATAGGGAAAAAATCGTCTGCAAAAACATTAAAAAAAATCGCCATGCAGCTGGATGCTATAAACCCACGTGACTTGGGAACATATGTGAGTCACCATTCAGGTTTGCCAGCCTCCTCGTATCTGGTTTTCAGGTCGGCGACAATTGGCATAGTTCTAACGAAACAATAGCGATAAGTAGCCATATGTTGCAACCTTTCTCCTCTTGGCGATTTTCATGATTGGTACGCTTTTAGAAGCTGCTTGACAGAGCAATGCGCAGTCCATTCTATTTTATGTCTATGGAACAAATTGGTGATGCTGCTGCCTGATATGAGTCTCAGAACATTTATTTGGTTGCGTGAAGTTTGTCAGACGTGCACCCTTAGATGGCGCGACGTCCGAAGTCACCACTGAAGAGGTCCTGGCCGGGTCCGGTTTTGATCCAGGGACCTCTTGCGTGCGAGCCCAATACTGAACCGTCTGCAACAAAGTAATTACCCGGTCACGAGGGCTAGTATTGGGTATTTGTGTTGACCGACACATGACCAATGAAAACGTTTTAAAAACGCTCTTTTAAGAGGCGAATTGAAATTCTTTTCGAAACGGAGTTAATTCCTCATTCACTCTATTAAAATCGCTCTTTTTAGGCAAAGTGTTCTTTTTTGAGCGAAAACACACTCAGAAGAAGGGAATGTTGTTGAAAAATATTTCGTTCTTTTTCTGAGTGAAAAATTTACACTTTGGTTTTAAGAGTGTACGTGACATGTATATATAAGTACATACATGGGTGCCTGTTAGATAATCGCATTTTCCCCTTGAATGGTCGATTTGGTTCTTCGCTAACTAGATTTAGAGACAGTTAGATGATTGCAAAGTAAATATAGGCTATAAAGAAATACAGTTATGTTAAATAAAATAAATTATAAGATAGTATGACGATCCGTATCGTATTAAGATCCAGGAAAATAGTACATTGAATACAGTAGTAGTAAAATTCAGGGGGGAAAATATAGATATTTCAAGTCGATATTCCTAGTACACATAAAAGTTTCATTATTTCAAAAACATTCAGCTGTATTATATTTTATTGAAAAATAATAGAAAATATAGTTAAATTTACGAATGTTTCGTTTCCCTCTATCATTGTAACTGTTATTTTCTAAACAAAATGCAAAAATATGTTTGTAATTCTTATACAAAAACAAATGAATGAACGTCACACGAACAAATCACGAACGAAATCTCATGAACGTCTGTAAAATTTTGTTGAAAAACAAGTAGGTTTGTTACAGAATCTGTCACTTCAACCGCTTCCACACAATATTTGTGCTCTACAAAAAACTCACTATTTATACACCTCAAAAAGAATTTCGCCATACAGGGCCTTTAGCTAATAATTTATTTCTAATTCAAACTTTTAAATGCCAAAATTAACTATTTTCATTAATCTTCATTCGCAAATTAATAATTACTCATTATCGTTTGAATTAGTAAAATTGATGCTTTAAAAATAAAAGCAATTTTTTGCATGTTTTTTATTCAAAGTTAGAATTCGCTATGCATCTTTCCTCATACTATATAATGAACCATCAAAAGAACTCTATTGTGCTATGACATCAATCCAAACTGAATCATATCACATAAATAAAAAAAAAATTCAAGAGTTTTATTTTTATTTTAAATAAAGTTTCTCGCACGTTTGACTAAATGGCATCAGTGAAAATATTGAATGAAAATGGAATTTGCATGTTATTTTAATGTAGATTAAATTTTTAGTTATTTAGTTATTTAAATTTTAAATATACTTCTAATTTATATTTTTAATGAAATTCGGGATGTAACCTAGCCTGATTTTTTGCTTCAAAATGACGTATCCCACTTGTTTGTGCCACTTTCGGTTCGTTCTGTGAAAGTGGGGGACGTACGGACAGACAGACGGACTGAACGATTATAATACCTTCCACTTTTTACGTTATAAACGTAGTGTGGAAGCTAAAAGAACCATTAAACTCTAACTTGAAAACCATGCTTCGAAAGTACTGAACGTAGGATTGAAGTTACTTAGATAATGATACTGAAATACAACAAAACAAAGCATCAAATATAAAAAAAGCAAAGAAATAAAAAAAAAATCGGATATTGCCTTTACACATCCAGATGTACAGTGCAAATAACAATAGCCAGAAAGAATCCGTTTGTCTTTGTTATTTAGGTATCTTGACAGCGAAAGGATACACACAATTACTGCTTTGGTCAGGTCAAAATAATGATAAATGTCGTCAGTCTCCCTCGAACTTTGTTCTATAACAACAAGGAATGAACGGAAATAATATCAGTTTATTTTAGTTATGTTGGGACCGACAAGGATAAACTATTTTTAGGGCCAGATTGTTACATTGAAAGATACGGTTAATTGAAAGCAAGAATGAACAAATGATAAAGAATAAAATGAGGTATACTTTAGAAATTCTTAACATGAAAAAAAAAATAAACTGGTTAAGAAGGCCATGCACTCCGAAAGTTAAATATTGTTGAATAAAAGGTAAACATTGTAAAAAAAGGTAACTACACTTTTTTCTTATTTGTATTGCGAAAATTGGAAAATAAATCAAATAATCTTTTAAATTTCAGCAATGTTTGCAAATTCAGTATTTACTTTTTATATCGTTAATTTTGTTTGTGAAGTATTTTTTGCTTTGGAATATTTACAAAGATATCGAAAATTAAAAATATACTCCTATGTACTTGAAAATATACTTATAAAATGAAATATATTAAAGAAAGCGTATATTTTTACTAATGCTTTTGAACAAATATTTACGGTTTATTAACTTTAATAAGAACATAGTTTAATTTTGTCTGCCTTAAACTTATTAATTTGTGTTAAAAAGGGCATGACGATAACATCAATAATAATTGATAATGTAACTGTAATAATAATTGCGAAATGTGCAAGTAATGTACTGTAGTGAGATCAGTGTCAAATGCGCTAAAGTTGTACCTTCATATTATTCTCAGTTGTGTAATATGGAAATAGAAATAACTGCATTATCTTTAGCAATTGTTGAAATTTTTGTATTTTCATAGCCTTGATATAAACTATTTCTTTACGTCTTAAAATTATTACTTTTATAGGAGGTCCGGGACTAGTTTTAAATGCTTTTTTTATTTTGATTGTATATTTTTTACCTATAAATATTTTGAGTAAAAATGATATCATTGCCTTTTTCACACTTTCATCTGTAAACTGAAGTTTACTACTTTTCGAAAATATAAATGTTGTTTATGGCAGAAAGTCATTAAATGCAAACATTTTGAGCTGGAAAACGTGACTAGCATAAGGGGTCATTTTTCAAACCAACGCCAAATATTAATTTTTCCAACTATTCTTAAAAAAATAAACACAAGTTACAAAAATTGTTAAATTGTATGTAAATTTTATTGTAAACGAAAATAACAGAGGGCTAGTACAGTACCCCCAAATATAAATAAATATATTTTGAAAAAAAAAACCAGTTTATTATGCCAAAACATTAACTTAAAATTTTTAATAAAGGTCATTTTATCATCTGGATCACTATAAACTCATACAAATTGTGTAACTTCCTCTTTTGAGGAGCCATAGATTGTTGTTTGCTTCAAGAGGTTGTCTACAGTAAACGGCTAAAAAATTGCAACAAAAAAAATTGGCGGTATGACACGCATTTAAGTTTGGTGATTTTACTTCTCACTTTTTAGTCAATTAAGTTCAAATTTAAGTGCAACATGACACCTTTTTTTAAACAGTTTTTGGATTATAATAGTTTAAAAAAAATAGGTAATGGTTCGCTTATCTTTTAGATTCAGGAAAATGGTGGAAGCTGGAGGAGTATTATTATAGTAATGCTTGCGTTTAAATTTTAATATTAAAATCATGTTTGCTATACTTGCTCTGTTAAATTAAAACAAAAATTTAATACAATTTAAAAAAATATTATTGTCCAAAAGAGTTTTTACAAAACTTCAATAGCATGTTAGTTTAAACATTTTCTAAAAATATATATTTTCGAAATCAGTCATCTCAGTTTGGAATTTTCCCAAACTTTTAAACTCTCTCATCCAAAAATGACACTCTAAGACTTCAGCTTTGTACCCTTTCCCTAAACTCCGGTTTACCTACTTCCAAAAGAAACTTGGGCATGCCTCACCAAAACTGTCGAGTTTTCTAATGCATAGATCACGCGCGATTCCTTTAACTGCGAGCTTACTTTGCAGTTCTTGACGTTCCATTGTAAGGAGCCGAGTATTTTTACGCATGATATATTTCTAACATCATTTCCTTAAATAACTTCTTTACCCTTTCGCGCGTGAGTTGGAAAAGTTTAGCATTAAAACTTAATAAAATAGAATCGTACCTCGTTATCTACGAAAGAGATATAAATTTTAAGAAGGGTGGTTACAGAATTTCATACGACCACTTCATTAGTTGGCAATGACAGCTTTATCGCTTTATTAGATCAAGTTAAGTGATTTCTGATATTTAACTTGATTTTCCAATTATGTTTAGTTGTTCATTAAAAAGTAGGGATGTGTATCACTTTCATACAATTACCAATCAATAAATCAATACATTTAAAGTTAATTATTTATCCAATAAGAACTTTAAAACTTAGAAAGCTCTATGGAAACTATCCTTTGCGCATGCGTGATTTTCTCGAAAACCCAATTATGACGTGTGACAGGAACTAGCAACTCGTGTACTAAATTTGAAGTACGCTCTTGAAGCTGCCTGAATATTTAAAGTAGCTTTTTTTTAGTTCCGGCTTCAGAATAGTTTCAGACAAACAGCCAGTCTGACAGACATACCATTGTCTGAAAAAAACTTTTGTAGAATAATGACACTTCCAAAACGCGTAGAAAACACAAATTCTCAGTCCATTTGAATTTTCGCTTTCATAGCAAAGCTTTCATTATGTACCCTATCGCATATATTTCATATTCTGTAATTAAAAATACAAGACGTAAATGCGACTGTAATCTTAAAAATTACTGTACAACTGCTTAAATGTCAATGTTAGACATTAATCTCGCACAAATTCAGTTAAAATAAAAGAAATAAACCTTTAAACTTATGAAAAAGACCTTCCTATTTTAAATTATTATTCTTTCTGTAAAAAGGGAAAAAAATATCTAACACTCTTTATATAAAGAGAGTGGCTTCTTTATAATGTACTCTTTTAACCCTTTCAGACCCAATGACAATTTGGCATAATCATTTTATAATTTTTTTTCTGATCGTCTATAGCCATTTATGATATCAAAAAGCACATTATTCGATTCTTCAAACATTTTTCTATTATAAAATATTTTTTATTAATCCCAATAGATGTCAGCAATATTATTTTTTTTAATTATGATCAGAAACATGATGATGCCAAATGGCATCACTGGAACTGAAAGGGTTAACTGTATACCTTACTGCCTTGATGGTACAAAACTCCCCTCACTAGCTTTAATTTCAAAAATAAAAAATAAATTTAATGGTATATTTCGATTATTTATGTACTTCAATCTTTGAGGTTTACGAGGTTTGGAGTACTTTTAACCGAATTAAATGAAAATCTTAAGGTTGTTTAAAAATGTATGGTCAGAAAACTAAAATTCAAGCTCTAAAATATTTCCTTATCTTCACAAAATCGGTACACATTGCTACTGACAACTTTCCGTGAATTTTCGTCCGAAGTTTAGAGAGGTGGAAACAACTCTTCATAAGTTATTTTTGCTGACAGAAATCTGTAAGAAAGTCAACATTTTTAAAACCAAATATCTAGTTTATTACTTTAAAAAAAATTGATTTGATTTCAACGTCTACATGTTGAATCTAAATTTTTAGATATCATCTTGAAAAGAGTAAAGCATTAAAATGAAGCAAAAACAATGTTTGTACATGAAAGATACCATTTGCTTTTAGAGTTTAGTGAACGTTTAGATTTTAAAACAATACGGCTTAACAAAATAAAATATAATCCTCAAAGCGCAACGAAATCCCAAGTTAAATCTCTAGGGTACCGATTCGGGTACATTGTCTGTGAACTGAATTCTAATCTTCAAATGATTTTTTGAAAAGATATTTTTTGTTTAAAAAGTATTTTATAAAAAATAGAATAGCTTCCTATTTTCTACGCATTTTATCTAAAAAATAAATGAAAAGCACGAACTAAGCAATTATTCATTCAGAATACATTTGTATTATGCAATGTCGGTGTGGAAAATATGTTATTTTGTTTATTAGTGAAAATCCTTATTCCTTACTTTATTATTTCAGTAAAAATGACGATTACGAAATTATATTTAATAAAATATATTTTATACAATGCTGTTTCATAATGCATGCCAAATTCTGCATTCATTTGTAGAATTTTTTGAAAAATAAAATGCTTTTAAATGGTAAAAACTATTCAAAGCTTTATTTTACGTTATTTGTGAGGGAATTTTATGTCGAACGTATGTGTGTTTCACTTTTATGATACCACGTATGAGTTGCTAAGAAGTCTTACATTGTGAACGTTTGTTTATTGGGTAACTTGATCACGGTTCAAAATTACGGTGCCCATCACCAATAGCGCAAACGTGAGAGTGACGTCAGTCAAATCTGTAAATCCCAATATCTCTATCAAACATATTATAATTATGATATATTAGTTTTTAAATGTGTTATAACGTTTTTACTTTTGTTGCTACAGTAAATACAACTATAGTTTGTGGAGATTGCTTTAATTTAACTATTCATTAACATTTTATGAAGAAAGTATTGCTACATTAACAATTTATGAAGACTACAATAACAATTTATGAAGAAAGTATTGATGAAAAAATGAAAATGGATTCTTGCAATTTTATTCCTGTAGATGCGCTTGGGTTATTTGTTTTTGTAGTTAAGTAAAAGTATTGTTGGTGTGTTCAATATAAAAACACGATTCATGGAAAACAGAACACTCATTTACGAAAGTTCGACACGTATCGTCTTAAATTTATGCTCGCCAAAAAGTAATTTAAGAAATGAAGTTCAGCTCTATCGTATATAAATTGTTACCTACAGCAAGAAAGGAAACTTTTATTTTTCGTGAAACATTTCGAAACACTAAAATGAATATTGCGTTGTTCTTCAAGGTTTTTGTATGTCACACCCTTGACGATTTAATATTGTGCCTTTTGTCGAAATAAATCCAAAAGTTAACATGTATTTGTTGTTCACATCAGGTCTTCAAAAGTTCTTTACCAATTTTTTCGTAAGTTCGCTAAAGTGTATTTAAACACACGTATATATTTTTATATTCAGTTCCAAAATATGAAATGAATTTTTTTTATTTAATATAAATTGACAGTTGTTGGAAAGGCTGTAAAACAACTTCAAGTTTTGTTCTTTTAATAATTGTTAAGTTATTTTTAACCTGTTGATAGTGTTCGAAAAAACGAAATTCATTACTGAATAAGTATAAGGTTGTATCGCTATATGGCTAGTTAGCGCTACATCGGTATAAGGTTACCTTGGGTGCTAGATAAGGTGTCGGCCTCGTCACTTGCCCGTGATTGTTTATCATGAGGCCAGTCGATATGTGCACTCGAGTTACTCTAGTGTGTCGTTAATTTAACCAAAACCAAAAATAATAAATTCAACCACAGTCCGCGCTCTCACCCGGCTCATTCGGTGCAAAAATCACTTCAGATTGCCAAAAGCCCCAGATAAAAGATTCGGGTTCGTTGGCTTTAAAATACGTCACACAACAGCTTACCTGTTCTACCTCCGTGACTTTTCTGTGCTATATGAGGCAATTAGTATAGAGGGCAGGAAATATTGATAATAGCTCAGAGTTTTCCCTGGAGTTTTGGTTTATTTTAGACCGATCTCTCCCCTTCCCCCAAAAAACATAGTTTCATATTATTTACAAAAAAATATATAATATGTTTTCAAAAGAGATGGTCAAGACACGGATTGAGGACAACGACTGAAGTAATTGTGACAACACTGTAGGACGGTCTCTGTGTTCCAGTTGTCCATTAACAATGCGTGGGGATCATTAGAATCAGTCTGTTCTCAAGAACAAGATGGTGATTACTTAATCAACTAACAGTAACAGATAAGAACAGTTGTGAAATGGTTTTAATAATTTTACAGAAATTTTGAGGGATCGAGAAAAAAATCTTATGACGCATACGTGATTTATGCCGCAGGTGAAAAGTTAAAAGAATGTAAAGTAATAAAAGGGTGTCTTCCCTTTTCAAGAAACAACATTAAAGGTGAGTGTGTAGAAATTGTTTTACATATTCAAAAATATCATACTTACGTCAAAAGTATCTGACTATATAGGCAAAACCAATGAAGAAAAAAATATTAACGCATTAAAGTCAGACATGAAAATAGATTTTTCTTATTCAATTGAGATGTTGATAAGATAGAAAACCAAAACTTTTCAATTGACCAGTTTTTGAAAATGAAAAAAAAAAATTAGTTCCCAAAGATTTTTTAATGGATAGCAAGTACGGGGCGGGTGGATTTAACGCCCTCTACTTATCGAGAAGGGCCGGGTTTAAATCTCGTTGTCCACTTTTAGAGGGATGCGAAGGGTAACTAGGGTTATTATATGGTAGGGGAGACCGGGGGAATCGCGCCACACTGGGCAATGCCGCCACCCCCTGTATCTTGCCAGCTGTGTGTGTGGAGGTGCCCCTGTAACCACTGACCTGTAGCAGGAGACATGGTAATCAGTAGTAGAGAGGCTTATAGCCATGCGATATGTTGGTGTAACGTATTAAAAAAAATACGTTTTTTAGTGAGTTTCATCTAATTTTGAGTCTTCTGAAACTAAGAGATAAGTGACTGTTATACCTAAGTTAGATAAATCAGTTACATATCATTAAAAAGAACAATAATTTGGCTATGATATCGTTGTTACTTGTTGGCTATGATATCACGTTGTTAGTTTGGACGCTAGGCTATCTACCTTCCCCTAAACAAGTCGCCTACGCCATTTTGTCTTACTGGGGTTACGCCGCCACATCACTCCGGGGTTATACCGCCATCCTTTTCTTTCAGATTTTTGCTCAGATTAGAACTACAGAGACTTAATAGAAATTTACTAGGCCAACACAATTTTTATTTAAAACATAGTATGGCATAGACTAACTAATAGTCATTTATTCCCCTTTTACTTTGTTAAGAATAGTAAGACTATGGCAGAGACAAGTAATAGCCATTTACTACTCGTGTGATTTTTGTTAAACTTCTTAATTAATTTCTTCATTTAATTAAACCTATTTTAGTGTTATATGTTGTGCTTTATTACATCCTTTACCATTATTCATAGATTATTTGCTGTGTTTTGATTGTGTGGCGGGATAACCCCAGGTACCGGGGTAATACCGCCACTCTGCAAGCTTTTAGAAAAAACAATTTTATTCAGTTTCTATTACAGATTTCAAGTTTAAAAAATCACTACAAGATTGGTTATGAAATGTAGTATGCTATGTTTGTTACAATTTACTATTATTCTAACACAATTCTGCATGAAAATTCAATTTCCCTTAAGGTGGCGTGATTCCCCCAGTCTACCCTATATCTTGCTAAAAATAAATCTACAGAATTCTCGAGTACTCTGGTATATACGAGCTCATTAAACTTGTGTAGTTATGATGTCTTTTTCGGTTGAATGTAAAAGTTAAGTTAGTTGCGAGCTCGGGTGTTGACCTTGTAACTTTTCCTCAATTTTAAATTACGAGACACACAAACAATTCCATAATCTTTAATTTGGAACTGCCCTAATTAAAACGAATCTTGTAATTTCGATAATTTTAATTTTTTGATTGCACACATATAGCTACTTCGAAACAAAAAAAAATTTAATTCGCTTCCACATTTTGGTTTAATGTGTGTTTTCAAGAAAAATTAAAAAATAAAATCTTGATTCGAATTGTAATAACATAGGTTAATAACTGTTCTTCAAAAATATTTCTCGGATTTTATCTGACCACGCCTGTTTCGATTAAATTTTCTCTGGAGGACGTAGATCTACGTCGTCCCGACTTCTGAGTGTTAATATTATATACATTTTTTTCATTCGAAAGGCTCTTCTCGTAAAAATCCTATTTCAAGCATCAGGTATTAAAAAATCACATTATTAGGAATTTTATTACTTCCTGGCTCTAGAGGCAAATGAATAATATGAAAATCGATATCACTTGTTGATATATCTTTCCATGTCAAAGTGACTACAAATAATATATCTACATGGACTCATATTTTTGTGGTATATAATAAATGTCAAATAAATATAAACTATAGTTATTTATATGATGTTGCCGAAAAAGTCGTGTTCTTTTTAAACTCTTGTAAAGGAAAGATAGGGGAAATTTAAAGCTAGTACACAGTGTGATGGGTTTTTAGAATTGTTTTTTATGGACATTATATTATGTTTATTGCTGTTTATTATATTTTTATTAGACGTCCCGTTAATTTTGGGATTTATTCATTGGGAATTTAAAAATCTGATTCAGCGGACAATAAGGTCGAGCTTTTCAAGTGGTTTATGTAACATTAAAAAAATGTACAATTGTTATTATATTTATTTAAAACTAGTTTTTAAAAAACTCAAAGTAACATATTTTTCAAATGTGTTTTTCGTCTGTATATTTTAAATATTCAGCATCCTCTTTTAAAATTTGGTAGCACTATCAACTTTTGCTCCTGCCGTTCACTCAAAATGATAAAAATACATTTCAGGGAGAAGAAAAAAAGATTTCCATAGAAACAGACGTTTTCTTGAGTTTCGTTTTCCGCTCTAAAACAGCTTGATTTCCTTCTCAATCGTCGCAAGTATAGGTAGGTATAAAGGAGAAAACCTTTCGAATTTCGTGACAAAGAACGTTTTTCGTATTGGTTCGAATGTCAGTTTAAAGTTCTATATACCAAATTTTTGCAAGTCCAACGGGTTATTTATATATAAAAAAAACTTGAAGTAGAGTGAACTTTGTAGAGTCAAAGTAAATTGCAGGTGTTGTGTTGTAATATCGACACGAATACTTAATATGTTGCATTTCCTTAGAAGTTTCATATCTATAAAAACACAATCAATAAAAACGAAGGACGAATACAATATTTTTAAATAATAAAGCAACATGTGTATTGCAATTATTTTTAGAATATGTTAAGGAAAGTATTTGACTGTATCGACATAATTCTGACAGTAAATTTCAGTAAATATATCTACAAAGATAAATATTTAAATTTATTACAAAACTTTCTTAGTGAATGAGTTCTTAGTGAATGATTTTTTAATTGATAGTGACATCAAACAAACTAAATTTAATAGACTTATCAGCTTGCAATGTATGTTTATGTGAGTACATGTAACGAAAAGTTCCTTTTATTTTTATATTTTATGTGGGTTTATTTGTGAATACACAATTTTACACCATTTTTACGGCTTTATGAATCATCGCATTTTTTCCCAATTTGAAATCCAGTCTCCAAAAATATGTCAATTTCACTTGTGTTTCTTCAAAACTGTATTAAAAATAACTGTATGTCTTCTAATTATATATTTAAACGGAAATACATTCTGCTTGACCCCCCCCCCCCCCCGTTTTAAGGCGTAAATATATAACTTTCTTAAGTGATTTTTAAAAGTTTTACGTAATCAATAAGGCTTATCTACATAACATATAGAAAAAAGTTTAATCAGTGGTTTAGAAGTTGAAGCTTTTATTGATGTATTAGAACTCTGTTGAATGAAGATAAAGTTTGAACATACGAATTTTTGCATACCAGGACAGGGAATTTTCTAGTTCAGCAATAAAATTAAACAATAAGTGACAGACTTACAACATTTAATGCTAGAAAGTATTTAAATCTTCGTCAGAGTTACTCACAAAATCATTTGTAACTGGGAAGCTTTTCATTCGTGCTATATCACTTAATTCTTTGTGTCCCATTTCTGCCTCAAATACTTTCGCCATTCTTTTCTTAATTCATTAATACGATCTATGACGCAGAAACCAAAACATATAATGAAATCAATACGGTCACAACTATTTTCTTCTTCAAATCAATAAGAAGACTAAGATCTATTACTACAGAATTAGTGTCAAGTTAACGAAAGGTTAGAAAACTTCGCCGGACTTTTTTTTTGTTTTATTTGTTTTTGTTTATAGTTCCCCATTTTCATCTACATAAAGTAATTGGAATGTTTTCTATTTTTTGTTAAAAGATGTGTTATGTTTTGTTTAAAGTTGGTGTAATTTTTTAAAAATATAACAGAGAAAATATGATAATAATTATGTAAAATAGCTTGGATTAAAAAAATATATACCTCATAAAAATGCTTTGCTAAAAGTCCTTTCTATAAGTTAACTCTTAAGTGTAAATCACAAAAATCTCATGTTTTAAAGAAATAATTACGAATAATACTTTGATGAAAAAAAATATTTTAATATCTTGTTTAGTATAGATTAACTTTCGGTAGCGTATTTTAGTAAGACTTAAGGTTTAACTTCTTTAATTAACATCAGGCTCTAAATTTTTTAGGAAGTAACTTTTTTGACTTAGATGGCTTAAATTTTGATTAAAATATCTATTTAAAAATCACGTACTACAAGTACTGAAAACTATCGTACAATAGTTCTTTAAAAAATTTTGAAAGTTAAGGCAATCAATTGAAAGCAGTGTAAAAGTGATTCTCAAATAAGTGTATATTTTTAGTATGGGATTTAGCGAAGAATTAAACTTACATCTTAAACATTTTTTTTCCATAAATAAATACTAAAAAAAATCCATAGGTAATGTATAGATTAATATGCAGCATTCTTGCATGAAATTTAAACATGAATTTTTTGCTACTACCATCACCAAAAAAAATCCAAAGTGGGGGACAGCAGTCACAAAAGTACTCTGATGTACACATACATTAAAAGGACTCTTATATGTACATTAAAAGTTATGCCTAAAGAACTCTACAGCAAACTAATTCAAATATATATTCATTACTACTACTACTACTACTCCTTGGCATTACAGCCCATGTTGGACTATGGCCTCACTAACAATTTTCCTCCAAAGCCTCCTGTCTCTAGCCTTTTGTTTCCAGTTTCGGACTTTTAGAGTCTTAAGGTCTTTCTCCACCTCATCAAACCATCTCTTAGTTGGTCTTCCTCTTTTCCTTTGTCCCTGGCACTGCCCATTGATCATTTTCTTAGTGCCTCTGTCTTCCTCCACTCTTTCCAGGTGTCCTAGCCATTGTATTCTTTTTGCCTTTACATAACTGATTATATCCTTTCTTAAATAGTCTTGAAATTTCGAAAATTAAATCTCCTTCTCCAAAGATCTCCTTCCTTGACAGTCCAAAAATAGTTCTAAGAATTTTCCTTCCCATGTAATCAGCATTTTTTGCTTTTTGCGTTAAAGTCCATGTATCTGATCCATAGATAGCTGTTGTCTGATTATAGTTTTATAAACTGAAGCTTTGTCTTCATCGTTATTGTTTTTGATGTTAGTAATTTTTTAAGTGTAAAAAAACTGCGATTTCCAGCATATAGCAGCACCAGCACCAGCAATATATATTCATTATAATATATAATGTGTGACAAAATGAAAAATAACTATAAAATATAATAATATAAATTTAAGTAAGGGGCAGATGCTAAATATAAAATGTATTCTTAACTTTCCATTTTAAAGCCTGGAACTACTTTTTAAAGACCAGAGAAAAAAAACGTAATGCTTTTCACATCATTTCATATGGCTTCTTAAACAAACTACAAATTTTTACAAACTCTTATCTGGTCATCTGATAGCCATATGACCATTTTTATTTAAATAGACTGTAGTGACACAAAAACTAGAGGATCGAGAATTCTAACTAATAATAATTATGTATACTTTCTTTCAATTTACAAAAATATTGTTTATATTATAAATGAGATTATCATTAGAATTTTTAGAAGTAAAATTAGTGCAATTGAAGTAAAATCCTTTACAAAATTGCAAATGCATTACAAAATGCTCCGGAAAATCAATGCATTGCGTGTTAATAATAAAATGAACAAAATAAGAATACTTTAGTTGTCTTAGCAAAATTTTTATATTGCGACATTTCATGAAAAGTGCACACTAATATACCAACTGTGCAATCCTATTTGCATATTTTAGCGTCGTTGTAAGTCGGAATACAATTTTAAAAATTCTTTAAAGCATAGAATATTTTTGTTAAGTTACTCAAAAATTGTTATATTAAAATGTTACATTTTTGAAACAAGATGCAATATAAAATAGAAAAATTCTCTCCGAATAGTTGGCTTTTGTAAAACGAATTTTCGTTTAAAAAATTAGTTTAATGCATTGAACGCCAGCGAAGAATATCTTTCTCCCTAATTTGAGATTCACCGATAACAGCACGTTCTGATAAATCCATGGTACCATTTCGCCAATCGTTCTTATGTGCTCAAGTTCTTTTAAAAACTCCATAATTCGATCGATCGAACGTTTTAGTGGTTAGACAAACTAAACAATCTAGATAGTTCATCCACCTTTTGTATGATTTTTTATTAAATCTGATTATTATCAAAGCGAGATTAATATTCTTTCATATGATTTCAGCAAACTATTTAAAAATTTACGATTGTATTATCTTTAGTGGAAGCTGTTTGATCTTCTTTCGCAAAAAATTTTTATAACATTAAAAACTTAATATAATCATTAAAATCTTATTTACGAAAATAATTCGTTGATCTTTTAAATTAAAATAAGAAACAGATTTTGTTTTATCTCTACGTTTCATAGATATTCATGTTCGTTTCGATAATTAGCGTTACAGTATAAAACTAAAGTAGGACTACACGAAAAACAGTATAAGGGGTGTCAGACTGAGCATTTT
This sequence comes from Oedothorax gibbosus, assembly GCA_019343175.1. Lineage (NCBI taxonomy): Eukaryota > Metazoa > Arthropoda > Arachnida > Araneae > Linyphiidae > Oedothorax > Oedothorax gibbosus. The sequence goes on along the minus strand of CM033272.1, from coordinate 24,711,626 downwards.
ATCGGTCTTTAAAAAATAATAATTCTGTTAACTGTTCTAACTATTATGCGTGCATTTTATAGCATATGTTTTTATTTTGGATTTTTAAGTTAATATAAGTAACAGTATTTTATACTTTATAACGAGCGGGAATAATAACATAAGTTTATTACCCTATAATGGATTAAATTGTACATATACTTGGATCGCATAAAACTTTTTTTAGTCCGTGCGAAGTACGGGTATTTATTTGCTAGTATTTTATAATGAAATAAAATTCTAATTATAAAAAAATGGCTTACTTTATTCAAAGATGAATTGCTTTCCGCAATGAATGGTTCTTTCATTTATATATTTATAAAATCGTTGTAAAGCTTTAGGGTAACGTTACTTCAACTTCACCGTGTTTTTTTTTGGAGTAATGTTATACTGCATTTATGGAGTAACGTTGACGTTACACTGCAAAATAGGAGTAAAATTCTACTCTTGTGCAATGTTACTCCGTAAAGTTGGGGAAAGATACTCCATTAAACTGGAGGGAGCACCAGTTTTATGAATGAACGCAGCACAGCACGGTTTTACAGTTATTGATCTTCCATCTATCAATCATCGATCTTTTTTCAAAACATCTTCGCAATTTTAATACGGAAATAAAATGTTCATGGGTACTTTCCGTTTTTAAAACTTTAAAAAAAGTATTGGTTTTCCTGGTTACTTTGGAATACGAAATATTTGATTTGATTTTCTTAAAATAAAACATACCATCCACACACACGTTTTTAGAAATTGGAGGCCGTGAAAACAGAATTTATAACCATAAATGGATTTCCAAAGTTGAAAGTATTTCCAATTCTTTTATGGGGAGAAGACGAATTGAATTAATTTCTGACGGAAAGATATTTCTTTCAGGTTTTTTATTTAAAATTATTATATATTATAAATACAACTTGTTCTTTGTAACATAATTTACTCATATTTTTAATGAAATTTAGGGTGTTGGGAAAAAAATCGTGAATTTTATTGTAATTTGGCATAAACTAGATTTTGTAGTCGAAAACAAAGTTATTCAGAAATGCAATCTGGTTTAATTTCTAGCTTTACTAATATATGAATAGAATCATAATATTTTTTGGAGTTGATTCATAGCGCATGGCTTTACTAAGAAAAAAACATGTAAAAGTTATATTGTATGCGTTAAAGCTCTTCAAGAAGCGTTAATTTGCATAGATATTTTAACCAGACATTATTTTCATTAAATCTACCCTCCCAAAACATTTTTGCTTGTATGTATAAAAAGCGTACAAATGTTTTGACTAAACGCCTTCTTGAATTTCGCAGATATTTTAACCAGACATTATTTTCATTAAATCTACCCCCCCAAAACATTTTTGCTTGTATGTATAAAAAGCGTACAAATGTTTTGACTAAACGCCTTCTTGAATCAACTGATTACTTAATAATTTATTGTTAAAGTTTAAAATGCTGTCGACATCAATCATTAAACTATTCATTTTTTTCAATTTTTTAAAATTATAATAATTAATCAGACGTTATTTTTGTTTCAAAATTTTTTTTTTCCAACTTTAATCATGTTTGTTTATAAAATACTTAATCCACTTCGAATGCAATAAAACCTTCATTAAAAATAATCCATTCGCAAATAACACTAAAACCTTCATTAAAAATAATCCATTCGCAAATAACACTAAAACCTTCACAATATAGAATCCAATTACGCATACTAATAAAACCTTCAATACCAAATAAAAAAGTTAACTTTATTTATTTTTTTTAAATTCGTTTTTAATGTTACTAAATTTGTCCTTCACATAAATTGTTTAACCTATTCTATTCATTTTTTTTTCATGTTTTGACAAAAAAAAAATATCAAATATACAAAAACATCTTATGACAAAACTAGTTGTAATTTCGGTTAAATTTATCTATCTTTTCTAAACAAAAAGATATAATGCCCAACTATTTTCGTTAATAATTTAGTAGACAATAACAATGACAGCCAGAAAGATACGGCGTCCGCCTAGCTGCTAAAGTAAAACACAGTATTGTAGCACCTTGTTTCCTTTCAAGGTCGACGATTGCAATGTCACAACTATTAACTATTTTAGAAATACTATAAGAAAAGATTATATATAATCCAGGATGGATAACGATGTTTCGAAATACATAGACATGGGAATCAAAATAGAAATGAAGTGTCGTACAGGCCGTCGTAAAGCAATTGACAAAAACTTAGACGGATAAATTGTAACTAAATGTCAAATAAACATAAACTTTTGCTAACATGAGTGTTTCTTCTTCAAGTAGTATCTTTCTGACCCATTTTTTTTCTGTAAGACTTTGAATATATTTTTTTCTTGCTAGTCGTATGAATCATATGAATTGTTATAATTATTTTGCATATATTTTTATACAGGGTGGCCCAAAAACTTATAAGGATAAATTGTTGCCAAATGTCTCAAATAAATATAAATGTTTGCTAACATGCATGCTTCTGCTTTAAGGATAACACTTTTCTAGTCCAATATTTCCATTTGATTTTAAATAATAATTTATTCTTGACAATCATATCAATTTGGTTTTGACACAGTATGAACCATACTAAACATGTATAGGTGGATGCATAAATTTGACACTAACATGTTTAAAAAGAATTTCCTTCCGTATTGTATTCCAGCAGTTTTCCTACAAAGACTATGATATCGAAGTTGCATAAATAAGAGAATAATAAAAATCTCTTGAAATAACCGTAGCGGAATATATTTCTTGTAGAAAAATCATACCTGGAAGCTATTTTGGGATCTTCATACATCTTTCCTCTGCATTTTGTAAAAAAAAAAAGGCTGCTCATAAAACCATTGTTGAAAACCGTGTATATTTGTATAAGTCACTGGCTTTTTCAAATGCATATTCCAGATGAATTCTACGCAAATTTTTGGAGCATGTGTAAGGTTTGAGTAGAAGTAGATGGATAAAAGCATACACACATTTTTTATGCTATAGATTTATGGAATATTTTATTTCGTATTGTATTTTAAAAGAATGCGGATTTTAAACTAAAAATATGTGGGTTCGCTGCTAGTAGTTAAAAAGTCATTATGTTCTTAATACATTTCGATGTTATTTCAAATCCTCGATTATTCGACTTTTTTTAATCAACTAATTCAACATCACTAACAATAATCGGATTTACAATAACTTTTTCAACATTATATTCAGATTCATAGATTGGTAAAATCCAAATAAACTTATACATTTTCCAAAGGTTTTGCCTTTTCAACTATCTTTTCCAACATAAATTTTATAATCATCTGTGAGACCACTCACATTATGTTAAAGTTTAATAGGAGTGGTCCCTTAGACCTAGCATTATTTTTGAAGTACCAAATATTTATTAAAGTATTTTTTTAAAATTTTACCATTTTTAACAGGTATGAATTTATACTGACAATAAAGCAAAAAACGTTTAAAGGGAGAGTATCAATGAATTAATTACCTATTATTATTATTAAAGTTCTAAAATAGTGTCGTCATCTGTCAATAAACTATTTCTTTTTAAAAAGTTTAAAAATTAAAATCTATTGATTAAGTGATATTTTCGTTTTAAATTTATTTTGTTTTGTTTCGATTACTATTTTTATTCTTAATGATTAATAATTAAATTGTAAAACAATACTTAAGGAGATATATTTAAATTTTAAAAATAATGCCTCGATGGTAAATTATTTTTTTATTCTTCACTTCCGCTACTCCTTTATACAAAATAAATTTATTCTTACATACAATGGGGTTGTTTCACGGAGGATCTGGCAATAGCTTTGTGGTTTTGTTTGCATGTCTATTTTGATGTTTTTAACAATATTGCCAGCAGTTTTAGAAGAAAAACTACGAAAAAATACCATTTAATTCTAAAATTACAAAAACATACCATAAAAATACTAGCAAAGCGTTTCACGCTTTTTTAAAGTCACTAAAAAGATTCAAAATGCAGCTAGTATTTTTACGATATTTTTTGTAATTTTAGAATTATTTTAGAATTATTCAAAAATTACAAAAAATATCGTAAAAATACTAGCTGCATTTTGGAATCTTTTTAGTGACTTTAAAAAAACGTGAAAAGCTTTGCTAGTATTTTTATGGTATGTTTTTGTAATTTTAGAATTAAATGGTATTTTTTCGTAGTTTTTCTTCTAAAACTGCTGGCAACATTATTGAAAACATCAAAATAGACATGCAAACAAAACCGCAAAGCTATTGCCAGATCCTCCGTGAAACAACCCCATAGTCATCTACAATGAACTAAGTGAAATAGTTTTTAAAGTTTATACCCCTATTCAATCTTGATATTACAGAAACTTCTACACCATGCACTTTAATGTTACGATTCCCTTACGGAAAACTTTTCATGAAATGCGCATTGAGTTAATACAAATCGATTCAAGCTTTAAATAGCAACCTGATATATTTTCAGTTACAACCCCATGACTGTGCTTTAAATTCTGGAACAAATAACAGCAGAGGAACTATTTCAATTAAGTTGGAAAATTAGATTGGCTTACTGGCATGAATAACCATTCGCGACCCACGTTGAAATGTGGAGCTCTGGTAGACTATCATTTATCTAATAAGTAGTTGGAATGTACATTGCACAACCGTAAGGTACTATGTAACGACCATTTGTGTAACTAATGTTATTTTAACGGCCGGCTTAACCCAGATGGGTAAAGGCACCATGGAGTAGAGTTCACTTCAGCCGGCTTTGTCCTCGACTGAGATATCCTATAAACGGATCGCACAGGACAAAAAAAAAAGTACTGTTGATAAATAAATCCGTGTATATAGAACTGCCGCACTCTTTTTCTGATAATTTAGAAATTCAGGGGTGGTAGAGTGTACAAGTGCTCAGACTAGGAAGACCGAATTGATGTTAGGAATTTTTTTTACAATTACATATTCCACTTTATGCTTTGTATTAATGCCAAACATTTTTAAAGTACCCGACTACAAATATTTATAATTATTGCTTGTTATAAAAATCAATCACAGGAGCAATTTAACTAAATTAATGTGTAAAAATGAAAACATGTTATGTACACTCACACACAGGAGTTTAATGAGCATATCATAAACACTATAAAATTATCAAGAGTGAAAAATATGTGTTCTATTAGTAAAACATAGTATCTAAAATGGTCAATAGGGGCAACTTGGGAGACGTGATCCAAATTTTAATGTTCTATTTTTCTTGTTTTTACAAAAGTTAAAGCTGAATAAAAAATATAAAAAATAGTATATTATTTTGTACATTACATTAGTTAAACTAATATCATAGTTATCACTAGAAATGATGCAAAAAATATGAATTCTCCAAATCTACACACGAGTCTTCTCTCTCGGCTTAAAGAGACTCGATCGCCCACTTATGAAGGTATCTCTCCACCCCACCCCCCTCATTAAAGTGAGAAGACTCATAGGTATTGTAATGTAAAACACAAAGTGCGTTAATTTTTCTTTAATTCACTCTGTGTTTCATGGGTGATTTCAACAACAACAGACAAGCAGTAGTAAAATTCAAAACTTGTCACACTGTCATTTTATACTGTAATGTTATGATTTTTTTTCAAAATTCAAAACAAATCATTAGGGCAAAATTTCAGAATGTTTCAGTTATTTATTGTATAAAAACAAATAACTAGCCTACTAAATTAAATAAAAACATAATATAAATCATTTGGTCAAGTCTTCTCTTGTTTGCTTGCGTTAAGTCTCCCCTTGTTTGCTTGCGTTAAGTCTCCACAAATTTTTTAGCACAACTTGCATTGAAGTTATATTTAAAACTTTTATCTACTAGTATGTAGTTTAGTAAAAGGGGCTAAACAAAATATACTTCCGAAAATGACCTGAACTGGAAATTCAAATTTGCAAATAACAAGATGCTAAAAATTAACTAAAAGGGTGCAGTATCAACTTATACAAAATTGCTAGAAAATACTGATAATTCTGTAATGGCTGTTCTCTCTAAACTGCTGTAATGTGATTGGTCAACCAGTAATATGGCTAACATTTCCCTTAAACGTATCTTTCATAGGAAAAATTTCCATGGGTTAAGTCTCCCTGTTTTCTCATATAACTGTTCCCCTACGTTTAAATCCACGCAAATAAATATTCAATCTAAGCCAAACTACTTTAAAATTACTCTTCTCTATAGATCTCACTAAACAGAGCATTATCGCACCTACCCACAACGCCTTACAATGACTTCTAATTAGATTTAAAATGTTGTTGTATCCATTGCTTTTCGGGTCGCGGAGCTTTCGTGTTTATAACTACTCAGTACTTTAACAAAGCTGTAAATGACATTTTAATGAGAAGAAAGAGTACTAAATTTATATTAGGTTCGTGCTTTGGAAAAGGGACAAATGTTCAAAGAACTTCGCTTTATTTAAAAATTTTATAATTTGTTTAATAATTAAAGTTAAAATGATTATGTTTTTCAATCACAATATTTATATATATATATATATATATATATATATTATATATATATATATATATATATATATATATATATATATATATATATATATATATATATATATATATATATATATATATATATATATATATATATATATATATATATATATATATATATATATATATATATATATATATATATATATATATATATATATATATATATATATATATATATATATATATATATATATATATATATATATATATATATATATATATATATATATATATATATATATATTATATATATAAGTTGTCAATTTTCTATATGAAATAGACCCGTCTTAATCACACACACACACACACACAAAATTTTATTTATGTAAACAATTTAATATGTCGGCAAATAAGGATGGTCAACTATGAGATAAGGCTGTGAATAGAAACACGCCAGAGCGTGCTTTTAGCTGTGAGATCGTGTGTTTTTCTAGACGCACTCTAATTATCGTCGCACTAGAGCTACACGAGTGACAATCCAGTTTAGTTTGAAAAATTATCGCACTAGAGCTACACGAGTGAGTGGAAATCCAGTACGCACACGTTTGGGACTCTGGGAAATTATTTTTTTCTCTAAAAAACATCAGTATCCAACATGGGGCAGTATTGTAGGGCACATTGAAAGCCTAAATACTCGTTTGGGGCCCCGGGCAATTTTGTTTTCTCTAAAAACCTTTCTTTCTGTAAAAAGTTTTTCTAACCACAACCATAATTCAAAATTAAGAGTATAATTTAGTACACAAAGATTGGCAACACACAGAGAACCGGCGTAAGATTTTGGCGTAAATGTATGGCGTAAGTTTAGACACTCCGATGAGATAAATAACAAACGAAATAACATGAAGTGGTAAGTTTTGCGCAGGTGTGCCTTGACTCAAAATGAGTACAGAGGATCAGTTACAGCTGTCAACGAGTGCGCGGTGGGTTAAAGTCATAGAGGATATCTTCCGGGTTCCGGTCATCGCCTTAGCCATCCTATGAATGGATCCAACCAACAAATAGCAGGCCGACCCGGTGGCGCAACGGTTAGGGAGCTAGCCTTTGGAGCCTCTGGGTTCGGGTTAAATTCCCGGTAAGGCATGGATGTTTGTGGTTGTCGAGTATATGCAGAGTACGTGCTCGTTAAATCTGTTGGGTCTGAAAGTCCTGTTGGCGGTCATTGCGCAGTTTCCCACGGGTAAATGTCCCTGGAGACTATTTCCCTCCCCTTCAGGGACATGTCTAAATTGTGGAGGTGGCGATAGATGGCAGCATCTGTGTATATGTGTGTGTATGTCTTGTCCGTCCTTCTTGACGATGGTTTATAAGCGGGTCTTTGTGACCAAGCACACACGGCTGAAAATATATGTCTACCAACCAACAAATAGCGTTATGTATATAGGTATGGTTGTGTGTTAACTCAGATGCCAGCCCCGTCACTTGACCGTTGAACTAAATTACAAGCCCCTTCGATAATAGCCTTAGTGCGGCATTATTCCAGCCAAACCATTTGCAGCTATGTCACAATAACTATTGTTTTGTGAAATTTCCAAAGTTTCGGGTGTTAAACTTGTCCAAGCCATTCCTCTGATAATCGGCGTTCATTTTAGTAATTATCGTGGTTGTAATTGAAATTGTTTGATGAGAAATAGAATTCCCTGTGATTTATTTGCAACGGAAATAGCTTGGTAGAGAATAGCTTGGTTGAAATCTGATAAGGGTTTGTTACGGTGAAAAAGAGTGATGTAACTATCCCGTAGGAAAACATAATAGAATAAAACCTGTTTAAAATAAGTCTTCTTCTTGGAACTATATATTTACAGTAAGCATTATAAAAGTTGTATTAAGCGTTTTAAAGTAGTTGTTGTATTAAGTGTGTAATATTCATGTTGATAATTGTTTGAAATTCTAAACTTATTTAGTGTTTGGTGTTATTTATATTGGTTTATTTGTTGAATAAAAAACGATTTTAATATTATTAGCAAAGCAAACAATCGAAACTCTGCTAAAATCTCGTAGCCGTCTGTAATCCGATTTGTGTGTTATGTACTTAAACTAGTTAAGAAAGAAAACCTTAAAAGTCATTAATAACTCAATGACAATTTGCAGGAAAATGTGCCGTGCGAAATAAGCTTTATGCTTAAGTTTATATAAATAAACAAAAAAAATATAAAATACACGAAGACCATAACAAAGAACAAATAGTGTACGAAAATTTAAGTTACACAAAAAAAAGCAATTTTTAAAAATATAGTTAACGTTTTTATGTGGTAAGGAAGGTATTAATTGTATTCACAAACGATTCGTTATTGGGATAAATTAAAGTAAGTGATCTTAAGTTTAAATGTATTACTTTTATGTATTATTAATATTTTTTTATTTCCAGCCTCTTTCATAGGGATTTTCTTAAATTAATTCAGTAGGTAATAATATCTTAATTATCATACCATTACGAAAGTTCCTTCTTTATACTGAAGTTTGATATTTCTTGAGAAAAAACCGGTTTCTTTGAACTGGTTACAATTTAACCGGTCTCTTTAGTGCAATTTAAACACGTTGAGTTTAACCGAATATTAAAAAATAAGCTTTTGAAAACACTGGGGTTTTTTCCCCTTAAAAACGAGGAGGAACGTTTTTAATGGTGTCGAGGGAATTACGTTGATGAGATAGACTTTTTTGTCGTTTTTGATGAGGTGACTATCTCTGCATTGTACTTGCAAAAAATAATATGTCGCTATTTTGTAATTGTATATGGGAAAGACTGCACTTTTCATCAAGAAAATCGGTCAATGCATGTCTCTAAATCTACGAATTCGTGGCAAAACTTTAAGAAGATGGGCTGGTAGGCATTCGGTTCGTATTTAGAGATGTTTAATTGTACAATTGAAGCAAATATGATTTGAATAAAGATTTAGAGTGGCTACATTGTCTGTTTGGTGTAAAATTGAACCAATATTGTTATTAAATCTGTTTAGTGCACCGGATATCGTGTTTTTTTATTTATCATATAAAAAAATACAATTCATCAATAAAAATGCGAAATTAGGCCATTATCTACTTTAGCATAATCTCGTAATTGTGTCTAAACTTTTGCATCATACAAATTTTTATTTTATGAAAAAAAAATTGTTATAGCAAATCAAACATTTATGTTTCAATTAAAGCATTTCAAAATATTTTTTAATATGTTTAGGGTTTTTTTTGTAATTCTACTATCAAAATTCTAAATTTTAATAGTAGAATTACAAAAAACCTCAAAATTCTAAATTTTGCAGCTAAATGAAGTCATTCTCTAAACTTTTGAATTGCAGTGTAGCTATTCGAAACTAGCTATAAAATTTAAGTTTTGAAACAAAAAGGTCTTGGAAAAATATAAAAACTGGTTATTATAGATTTTCTTTTATTATATGCAGTCAATTTAAAACATGAAAAAGAATGGTATAATTCCGTATTAACTTAAATGAATCCAACGTAGAGCCAAATCATTAAGCCAAGCGATTTATAGGGTGCATAAATGAAGCGATCATTGCGTCACTTGGCAAACCCGCCTTTGTATTACATATGTCCTGAAAGCACACTATCTTATTTTACCACCAAAGTCAGTAGTAATGATGTTTTCCCGATTTAGATTTGCCAGTGAGCATTTAACCGTAATCAGACATTTTTGACGCAAGTCCGATTTGCATTTATCGGGATAAATGCATTTGTTGACCCTATACAAGAAGATGCGAAGGAAATACTAGTTAATTACTATGCACTTGCTATATTTTAATAACAATTTCAAAGTATGGGGTCCTAAAACTGTTACTCTATTTGTTGTGTTATGAAACCTTTCATAGTTTTTTTTTTAATATTGCAAGAGTATGATCAACTACTTATGAGTTGTCTTGCTATATAGGACAGTGCAGGTATAGGACATATAATATATAAGACAGTGTACTGAAAATTGTATAATTGGATAAGTATGATTTTGTTAGTTTAATATTGCCGTTTGATTGTCGAAAAAACATGGACTTGTTTATTGTAGCTTAACCACGGATCTATTTAAAAATTAAATTGAATGATAAGTTTTAAAAATATAAATATTTAAGTAACTTTCAACTGTAAAATCTTATTTGTCAAATACGTCACTTTTCGGCCAACCAAGAGATTTTGTATACATTTTTAATAGTTGAAATGAGTGTTCGTGTGTGTGTGTGTGTGCGTGCGGTACGTATGTGTCCTGTCGGTGTGATTTTTACTATGTTGCAATTATCTTCAGAAACTAAATTCGAATATTGGAAAATAATTAAAAATGTTTAAAATTACCAAAGTATTCAAATGACCGAAATGTGTTTTCCTAAATACTGGTTGGTTGTTCGATAGTCATTGCGCTATACAGCTGTATAGTTTGTAGCCATCTCCATTTTCTCGCCAAATACGTCGCCTATCTCGAAAATTATTGCCAGAATACGCACCAAATAAACAAAATGTAGGGGAAAGGTTTGTTCCCGATCGAGATTTTGACTTGAACTTGTTATCTCTATTTTTTACCGATATGCCGCCAATCTTGCCAAATTATTTAAAAGAAACGCAACAAATAACATGCTTTTTGCCTGCTGGAGGTTTTGACTTGAACTTGCGATGAATTTCATTTTCTCGTCAAATATGTCGTCAAACTTAGCAAAAATGCGAACTTCGCGAAATTTCATCGCTATAGCTGTTAAATGGGACGTTTGTGTTGCTAAAAAATTTATCGGTACGTTCACTGTTAAAACTGAAGGTGACAAGTGGGGGACATTTTTCACTCCGGGATGAAAAGGCGGTCCCATTAGGCACCTCAAGGCTCTGAATCTTTATTGGTCGAGGAATCTTGGACTGGTGAATCGCCTAGGGGTGCCATTCTGACTACACCGTTATTCACTCCTGGAGGTGCCAAATATCACCTTCAGTTTTAAAAGTGTATACCAAATGGGCCATATTGATTTAGAATTGAGATTCTGACAAATTAATTTTCACGACAAATATGTCTCACTAAAACGGCAAAATTATCGCCCCAAAACGTGCAAAATGAGTTAATTTGCCTCATAATATTGTGAGCTTGACTTACAATTATGACTTGAAACATTTTTTTTATATAATGGGGTTGTTTCACGGTGGATCTGGCAATAGCTCTACGGCTTTGTTTGCATGTCTATTTTGATGTCTAAAACTGTTGGCAATACTGTTGAAGACATCAAAAATAACATGACAAAACAAAACTCATACTATTGCAATCCTCGTGAACAACCTTAGTATTCATAGTCAAAAATGAGTTTTCAAAATGCAGGCGTTGTTTTACGCTTTTTTAATTTTTAAGAATTATTCTGATATATTACATATTATCAATAATAATTACAATTACAAATAGTTGCATTTTAGGAATCATTTAGGACATAACAAAAAACTGCTTCTCTAGTAATTTTTAATCGGAATTTTTTGTATTAAATTGAATGTTTTTGTTCAGTGTTTCTTAAAATGTGTATACTTTCGAAACACATATGACTACCAAACAAAACTCATTAAAGCCGATCTCGTGAACTACACACAATATGATCAAACTGCTCTGAACCCCAAAAATAGGTATTGTGGAAAATTATGAGGGCGGTTCAAGTTGGCATTATCGGCGGCTATTTTTATTTTTTAAGAATGGTATGTCATGATATAGGTACAGTGTTTTCAATGAATAATTAACAAATTAAGCAAAGTAGTTTTGGAATTTTAAGTTAATACGATTGAAGGGAACAATAACAAAAAACTGCTTCTCTATAGTAGACTTTGTTACTAAAATCGGACAGTTTTTTGTCATTAAACTTGATGTTTACTAGTTCAGTGCTTCTTAAAATTTGTTATGTTTACTTTCAGAAACACATTTGCTACCAAAAACAAAACAAATACCAGTTAAAAGCCGGCAATCATTGTAGAACTTACACACAAATACTGACACAAATCGTGCTTCTGAAATACCCCAAACAATACACTAACGGCAGAAACATCCCATACTTTCGAGTGCTGTCCAAATACAGCTGGAAATAGCCCTAATTGGCCTACGAAGAGTTCCCTATAACACTAGCATTAGCGCCCTTTTCCCATCTAGAATGCAGTCTATATGGATTGCTCAATCATCTAGAATGTCACTTTTTGTTGTTCGTCTGAGTGGTGTAATATTATATATGATTGTATGTTTTTATTGATGGGAGACGACATAGCGATTTTATGAGTTGTGGTTTTGGTTTGAATTATTTGAATTGCACGTGGGCTATTGGCCACATGTCTCGTAATTTGGAACTGCAGTCAAATTCCAACGCAATATTATAAATATTGGTTTATGGGATTGTCTTTAAAAGCTTATGATTAACAGAAGAAGAAACAGTTTTTATAAGGGATGAGATAAATTTATTGGTTTGTTTGGATAAAAAAAATTTTAATAATTTCATTGGTCATATCCTACGGGATACCTCTATTTTACTCGTGTGAAAATAACTCAAATGTTTGTTTATTATGTGAAAATTATTGTTGGTTTTAAGTATTTCTAAAGCATTATTCATAATGATATATAATTTAAGAAAAATTTCTAAAATATTTTTAAGTTATTAATTTAATCTTCTAAATTAGTTACATTAACTCAAATGACAAATAACATTAAAGTATTACATTTCTTTTGATTCATTAAGTAGAGCTGTTGATCATCATACCTATTTTTTATGTAAAATTACATAATTGGTATATTTGCCAAAGAATATTTTTTTAAAAAAATCTTCTTTTGAGTTCTACTTATTTTTCAAGTTCCTGGTTACTTAAGTTTTAAGTATTTTAATTAATAAACTAAAATATCTGTATTTTCAAATCCAAGGCTCTTTTACAAATAATGCCTTTAGCAAAATGTTTAATAATAATAATATTTATTATGACACACAGCCTAACAGATTTTCACATCAAGACTGAGATAAGTACATATTTACAACCACGCCTTTACCTGGGAATCGAACCCAGACCCCCAGCTCTGCAGTCCAAAGCTATAACCGTTGCACTACGGGGGCGACTCGTAGTGTAACGATTAAAACTAGACTAACGGAATATTGCATGTCATTTATACGTTAATAGAATGTATTATATTATGATACGAATTATATTGGTATTTATTATATTATAATTATATTGCTTAATTGTAACACTATAATTTAATCATATTTTATGTACAAAATTCGAGCAAAATGCAAAGCTCTTCTAAAATGAACTTGCGTTGGTTACGATTTCAAGTGACGTTATATAGGCTATAGCACAGCCTTGACGGCAAAATGCATTTATTCCTCCATTTCCTCTGTCATATCACCTTTTCGATCATTTTTATTGGATATGACCCATCAAACGGAGCTGTGGTACGCAGAACTTAAGTGGAGGTATAACCTAAGGGATTTGTGGAACAATTTATATGGCAATAAAAGAACTCTAAGTAATCGTAAGTAATTGTTATAGTAAAATGTTTACATTGTTTGACATAAAAATGGTAAATAAGGTTACGTACATTAAAAAAAATACAAAAGTTAGAACAATACAAAAATGAAATAAAATATTTTGAAATTTTCGTTAGAAAAAAGAAAACAATGAAACATATTGTTTCATTGTTGTTTGTGTTTCATTTCATTTCTTTTTGTCTTGTGTTCGAAAGTTTCTTTTGAAATGAAGATTGTATTCCTAAACTGAAATGAAAATTCTCAGAAATCCAATAATAATTCGAAACTTAAAAGACTTACGTACGCATGATCTTTGCATAGTGGACTGTGCGGGTGATTTATTTTATTTTCTCTTCTGCAGAACTATTTTCTTCTTCAGAACTAATATGTACAAAGTCCTTTTAAACTCTCGATTTTGTTTTCCTGAAAGCGGGCGATTTTTTCAAAGTATAAACTAAAGCTCGATCGGTCATGAATTTTATGTTCGTATTTACACAAGGAAACATGTTATTTTATAATAAATAAGCAACATATTTGTAGATTTAGAAATCCATGATTTTGCTTTTTTTTAAATACAATAGTTTGCACGCAGAAAAATACCAGAAATCAAAATAAATATATTCTAGTTTTTAATCAAGCGTATTCTTTATAAGACGTAATATTACGTATTTCTCCTTGGAATAGTAATATTTTATGAATAAATGGAATATTTAATACTTTGTGAATAAATGGAATATTTAATACTTTGTGAATAAAATTAGTATTTAATGTTTGCTAATATTAGTGTTCAGCCAAAAGCTATATTTGGGATTAGTACTACAGCTGGGTAACTATAGATTTGTTACTGATGCAATTATATGTGTTACTATCAAAAAAAAATTTAGAAAAAAATATATTAGGTTCACTATAATAATAAAACTAGATAACAGTTGTACAGAATCCATGGGTGTTACTTAAATTTTTAGATGCAAAAAATACATACAAATTAATGTTTTTAACATAAAATGTATGCGAACTTAATCTGAACTGTTCGCCTGATGGTCACTTTAGCAATTTTATACAAGGGGACAGTAGAGACCAAAAAACTAGGGTTCAAGTCTTCTGACTCGATTTGATTCTTATACAAAATAATTTCTTAATACTAATGAATAGAATATGATTCCTTAAAAAATCAGATAACAAAAAAAGCTTATTTTTAAATTACATTATATATATTTTTATTTTGAGTGGTGCCAAAAAGAATGTTCCGGAAGATCAGTGCATAGTGTGGAAGATAGGGACAGAAAAGTTTAAAATGCTTTAACAAATAAGTTAATGAAAAATATGCCCCCCCCAAAAAAAAACACCCAAGAAGTTATTAATATATCTTATTTAACCCCAAATAACTCAATTATTTACTTATGGGAAAATCACCTTTTTAACTCATTTTAATGCTGTGTTACAGCTGTAAACTTAAGTAAGGAGCTGTAACTCTTAAAAAACAAATTTTAGTTCTAGTAACAGTTAAATAAGCATTATCTAGCTGTAATATTCAATCCATGATATCCAAAAATAGTAACTAAGTTTTGTTTTTCAATTTAAGTTTAAGTTCGTAATCTTTTCGGCTTTGGGCGATTAATCGTCGATTTCTTTGATTTAAAAACAAAACTGCATATTTTTTTATCTTCGATTATAGAGAAAGTCTTTTTAATAAATCTATAAATAATTATTAATATAATTATTTATAGATTTCTAGAATCAAAATAATTTTTATCAAATCTATAAATAATCATAAATTTAATTTTAGTTGGACAGTGACGTGAAGATCTTTTTGTTCATTTTTATTTACAAAAAGAGTCCATTTGTGAATGAAATTTTAGTCCTTGAAACTTTTTGACCGAATCAAACATTAAAAATCCATTTATCATTGCAAATAAGAAAGCAAAAGAAGAGCGACATTGATAAATTAGATTCCATGCATTAAACACAACCAAAATAATTTTACGCTGAAAGAATCAGTCAATATAAAATTTTACGGACATTTAAAAGAAAACCTTTTGAAATATTTGGTATAGTGAACAATATATTTTACACATTTGAAGAGATACATCCAAAAATTATAGTTGAGAAAAGTTCATGAGTCATAAATTTATATGATCCATTTTAATGTCATAAAAGTATTGGTTAAAGGGCGATTTTCATATTTGATGTATATTTGAATCTAAAATCTAAAATACTTTTTTTGTTAATAACTGACTTGTTTCTGATAAACATAACTCTTAAGCTTATACATGTTTACATAGTAAGAAGCAACATTTTTTAAAACTATTGTCCACTCTAGGGTACTTTGATATTATGTATTTGATATATACCTCTGTCTTGCATTTCTTTTTTTTTTCCTTTGCTACTTTGCCCCACCTTACTTTTTCACGGCATCTTTTACTAGATCCAGTAAATATAGACTTTGGAAGTATAGATGATTCACAGAGGAAGTTTGTGGGATTTGACATCTGATACTCTTTTTACTCAATGTTTCCTTTGATCTCTTTTCCTTTTCCAAGCCTCTGATGTATTCTTGCCCTTGATGTCATATCATTGATACTCCTACTAGTAGCTTTCCTCCAGGAAAACAATTAAATATTTAGGCTAGAATAGAAACAAATTCTTAATAGTCAAATAAAATCTAAAATATTTTCAGTCATTTTACGAATCTTTTCAGTCATTTTTACAATAAATCAGTTTGCAACAATAATTTTACAAGATATATTTTTCAAACCTTTCTAACTGTTATTTACCTTTCACGATCCTTTCTCCTGTTTTCAGGATGTATTCTTTTTCGTTCTCCGTAGCGCATTTCTTTTTCAGCGGAAGATAATTTTACCATCAGTAGTCAAAAATAATATTTCAGTTTTGTTGCATATTAAAAATATAATTTTGCTCGGAAATAAATGTTCTTGTTTTAAAAGAAAAATTAACTTGTAAATACCCTGTTAAATAATTTAGTTAAACAGATGTCAGGTATGTTACTTTTGATAGGTAACATACCCACACATTAACGTCATTAATTTCTCTTTGTTACCATATGCAAATGCAAACTCAACGCAACTCAAAATATTACTAACAAAGGCTTTAAGTTCCAACAGCAGGAACTAATTTTACCCTCAATTATTGACCAAGCTAGTAACTGTCCTGACAACATAAAAAACTCACCTTAAGAAAAACCAAAACTCTTCTTATTATGCTAATAATTCTGCAACTTATAAAGCTTCTACATCTTTAAAACTCTTGTAAACTATCTTTAAACTTTTTTTGACAGTTATTTCTATAGATAAAAGATCGGAGAGTCAAAGACATTTCGCTCGGAAAAAAATAAAATAATTAGTATACACTAAAAAAATAACCCTCAATTTAAAAAAAAAATACAGATTTATTATGTAACATTCTTTATTTAATTTAATTTTATATCGTGAGTATTATTTTATTAAATTATATTTTAGTTGAAATAAATTAAATTTGACTACGAAACTTCATTTTGTCATTTCGTACAGTATATGTTCTTAGTTTTAGACCAATTTTACCCCTTCCAAAGTAAATTGAAATAATAAAAGAAAAATCAGTATTGTTCTTAACTGATTGGCTTGAGGTGTTGCCTAATAAGTACTTCTATGATATAAATAAATTACAGTGCTAGGTTTAAGTGTTTTCTTAGTTTTTTACAGAAGTTAGAAAGCCATATGGTTTGCTCACTATATTTTATTGCTACTACAAGGATTCTTTTTTGTTGACAGATTCTTGAAAATAAACTTTCTATCTTGTAAAATATCTTTCAAATACCCATTAAAATATTATTACAAAAATCAGTTAGGAAAAACAAACTCTATATTGAGTTACATTGGGGTACTTATAAAGTGACCCATTTTACCCCACCCACTCTACTCTAGAAAATAAATATTATGCCCCAAAATGACCAAGAAAACAATAATATAGCATATATAACTAACTAAAATTATTCACGCATGGGAAAATAATCCTCTAATTTATCTTAATGCTGTGTTAGAGATTTTACTGAGGAGTTTAAGAGCATTTTTAAGAGTTTGGTAGTGTGAGTTCAATTAATAAATATTCATCGGCCATAAAATTGTAAATTCTTGAGTCTTCTACTTAGGTTTAAAATCTATTATACTGTGTGTTAATCATAGCTGCTTATTTTTTCCTTATGATTAGTCCACCTTACAATTTCTGGCCTAAGGCGTCGTAGAAAGACCAGTCTATTTCCAAATCAGGTAAAACACACGGATGAAATTTGAGCAGTCTTAGATAAACTAACCAATCGGCAACCAGTATCACCATATGTCATAGCGTCTGTTCAATGGCACTTAATGCGTCTTAGCGTCTGTTCTGCTGCCCCTTACACTGAATGTTGCATATGAACTCTTCCACTATTCATAATTCCATGCATTATAAATTTATACCTGGAATATAACCATAATATTTTGAATCGTTAAATGTAAAAAAGAATAAAGTCCACAGAAAGTTTTCCGTACAAGCTACTTTTTCCCCCAATTTGTTGACAGATCGAAGCCTAGTGGGAAACAATCCAATAAGTTTGAAAGGAGCATTTAGGGTTATTTGGGAATGATACGGATTCGACAATTCTTCTACTAAATGGCAACAATCACAAATGTAAGAGTAGGGTTCAAACCTACGAAAGAAATCGAGAGTTGTGGCTCTTACATAGCTATTTAAATATTTATACGTTATGAATATCTTGAGACGTGAAAAGTCAGAGCCGTAAAATTTTTCTTTTAATGATTCGACAGCGAAGTTAAACATTTGCATTTAATTTATTCTCCAATTTCTTATCCACGTTTCGGTGAAACATAATACTTATAAAACATTAAATAAAAAACATAAAACAATCCTATAAATATGAAACTATATTTTAAACATTTCTTTAATTTAATTATATTTAGGCGTATTAATTGGAATATTAAGAAACAACACTTTTAATGTTTTAACTCTAATTTTTACCTAACTGCTCAAATAATAGTTTAGTTTGAATTATCGTCGCACTAGAGCTACACGAGGGATATTGGCGACGGGCGTCATAATTTAGAACCACATTCAGGTGACGAGACGACATCTGAGTAAGCACCCAACGAAACCGTTAAGGGCGACATCGTACGCAGCGTCGGGACTTTAGAGCATATTTAACGTGCACACCCTCTACACGGGGTATTATTCGTCGGACATTTTTGGCTGCACGGGCCGTTTATAGGCTGGCAGTTATTGTTGCAAGGCCCGGACCCGAACCTGGGACCTTCCGAATGCAAAGCGAACGCCTTAGCCGACTAGGTTACCCAGCCCTACTCAAATAATAAATAGTATAGTTATTTGGAATTCAGTTAGTGATGACTTCTTAATCACTAAAGAAAAACCTACCAATCATTTCAATTCCGGTAAGAATGCTACGTTTAAAAATTCAGATTTAAAGTCAATATAAGGTTAAATTTCAGTAATTTACTATGTTCGTAAACGTAAGAAAATGTTGTTTCAAACAGTTGAATGTTATGTTAATATTGACGTTAATATTTTAAGAAATATACGCCAATCAAAACGAAATGAAAGTCTAAGATTGATAAAAAAAGGTTTTATTTCATTGTTTGTTAACAAGTGTACTTTCATGAGTTTTCGTTTCTAAAATAAAGTTTGTCTAAATGACCAAGTATGAAAAAAAAATATTCTCTTTTGTAAGTATGCTGCCTCGGGAATTTCCAAAACATTTTCCGATATTCCCTGAAGAACTCTTGTACATTCAAAGAAAGTTTTTAGATCTCCAACTTAAAATGACCTATAGCCACGCAAACACAGCAAAAAGCTAAAATGAAGTATCTCGAGATACTTTTCTTATGTGAATATACTTTTTAAGTTTCTTGTAGAAAGATAGAAAGGTCCAAATTTTTTGTTATATTTTTATATTTTTTTTATGGGTAGTACCTGAAAACAAATCTTATCTACGACGTAATAAGTCCTAGTTAGGCTTTTTTTTTGGTTAATAATAACTGTCGGACCTTATGGGCCGCTTATCATAAAGATGTTAAGTACTAACTACCTTAATAAGTAGAAAGCTTACTTAACTGTCGCATACAGAATATAAACGTGAACAATGTAGTCTTGTTTCGAAAAATATTATTATTTATAATTAATTTGTGCTATACAAAAGAATCGCATGCGTGAAATTTTTTTAAATAACCTTTATAATGTAAAAAATTATATTATGTTACTGAAAATGACTTACATTATAACAATAATAAATAATGGAATCAAAATTAAATAATTTATAAGAAATATGCATGCCATATGTTTTCCAGTTTACGAACGGTACAAAATTCCCAAATTAACAAAAAAATACATGTAAGAAGTTTGTAAAAGCAGCAGGCCTTTACAATATTATAAATTGAAATTTATCTACCTAATAAAGTACCTGCCAGTGGCTAAATAAATACATTATGTAACAAATTTAAATGCATAGCCTACAAACTCTACTAAAGAGAAAGAGCAATTGCTACATATAAAATTCCTGCTAATATATATTCCTCCAAATTACCTCTCCTTGTAACCTTCACTTAACGAAAATTAAAATGTACTACCCAAAAACTTATCAACATGAATAAATAAACAAAGACACATTACCCCACAACATCACCTCCATGACTTCACGAAAACATCCCATATTTTGTTCAATTAAAACATTTTTTCGCAAACTTTTGTCATCATGTGCTCGCAGAAGATGGCCTAATTCAAAATATCAACAAAGATTCTTTGTGCAATATTAGGTTCTTTCCCGGACACTTGCGATAATCAAGCGTAATGAACTTCGGAATAATCCAGCTGAATGGAGCTATTTGCATGCCGACTCGGGTGGTAATGAGGTACTGCGGTAATCTGAGCTACCCCATAAAGGGCCGAAACATCAGCCTTTTGTAGATCTTCATTATGTAAGAAACAGTTTATGTTGTTAAAGGTTATTAATTTATATAAAATATAAATAATTAATTATGAACTATAATTAAAAACAGACTAAATTTATAGTTGATATTTTTAATGAATTTAATTAAAGAGTATTTTTATAATGGTGTAATTCACTTTAAAATAGATATTCAGCTACATGTTCTTACTTATATGACCCATTACTCATAGCTTGACCACATTTTTCTCAGATATTATTGTTTCGATTATGAAATCATCATTAAATTTTCATAAATTTGATTTTGCGTTGTTTTTTTGAAAAACTTTAAAAAAGGGATACTATTTACACAATTTTTATAGATAGAAAGTTCAATAACAAACTAAACTGGCACTAAGAATTGCAGTACTTCTATAGTCACTCTAACTACACATTTCACATGGTCAACTTCAGTATGGCATACCCAGTACTAAACCTATAAGGAGGTTCCTCAGCTCTCTCCTATGTTAAATATTGCCAAACAAACATCATCCGCTTAAAAAGTACTCAAGTATTAGAACTATGATCTTAATCCCTTGAGTATTTTTATCTATGTCTACAGTGCTTCTCAAGGCAAACTTCTCTCTATCAAGACTGAAGTGATTGGGGTTTAATAATTCGGATCTATTTGACTCACTAACTTAAATTTATAAGGTTCCAGGGTATGTGGACTCGTATGCCTCGTCTATTTCTGATAACCATTCTGGATGTAGCGTCGTGATGCGTTAATTGCTTTTTTCAATTACACATCACTCCTTCCACAAAAAGCTTTCCCACGAAGTTTACAATCTTTTAGAATGGTTTGTAGTTGGATAAGTGGGGCACTAAAGCCATAAATTCATTGGATTTCGGACAGGACAACAGTTTGAGAGTCTTGTTGGCGACAACGCAACAGGAGGACCCAGCAGTTCTTCCAAGAAAAATGTCTACGGCAGGCACATTCTCAGGAGGATATCATTGGAAAGAAGAAATACATAAAAAAAGGTTCGAACCTATCACAGAAGTGAGAGACAACCCCACGCGACACGTCACTTTACGTCACAACCAATTGTACAGCAAGTGCACGCCTACGATTTTCGATACAACACAACTAGACTTTACTTCTTTCCTTAAAAAATCATGAAACATTAAGCACAAGAATTTTATTGGCTTACTCTCGCCCCGCAACGCTTCTGAGTGCGAAACTTTTACGTTCACATTCATACCTAAGACCCTCAACTATGTCTTCGATTCCTGCATCTTTGCCGATGTCAGTCTTGCTCTGAATGCCTAAGTCCCTCATCTATCCCCTTGTTTCGCCGGATAAACTCCCGCTGAGGTCCAATTCCAGCGGCCGTGTTCCCTGAACTCAACCCGGATGCCAGACTCGCCCCTGATGTGCCCTTCCAGCGCCCGGATACTCATCGCTTATCTCCCTGCAGACCTGTACAGCTCTCACTCCAGTTGTAAACCCCTTCATCTCCACTTCAAACTGTGAGTTATATTTTTAAGTAGTTACTGAATATTAGGACAAGAAATTCCATTATTTTAATTGTCTCATTCCGAATATCTAAGGTATTTTTTTTATTCGCATTGTCGCAATGGGGTATCAATTTATATGAACTAAAATAAAGTAGTGGTTAGTACCCTGCGTTGTGATTTTAAATGTAAAGTGATCTTGATAACTCGGTTTATTGCGACCGTAAACCATCCAGATTCTATAATTCCTTTCCCTAAAAATAACTATAAATAGACTCTAGATCTACTCAAAGAAAAGGCAAATTTCGTAATTTAAAGAAAACATTTTATTCAAGTGAATAATTAAATTAAAAGCATATTTAAAATAGATCATAGCTGTATTCTTTTTTGGGGAGGGCAATGGATGAATAAGGGCGAATAAAAAAAATACCTTAGATATTCGGAATGAGACAATTAAAATAATGGAATTTCTTGTCCTAATATTCAGTAACTACTTCAAAATATAACTCACAGTTTGAAGTGGAGATGAAGGGGTTTACAACTGGAGTGAGAGCTGTACAGGTCTGCAGGGAGATAAGCGATGAGTATCCGGGCGCTGGAAGGGCACATCAGGGGCGAGTCTGGCATCCGGGTTGAGTTCAGGGAACACGGCCGCTGGAATTGGACCTCAGCGGGAGTTTATCCGGCGAAACAAGGGGATAGATGAGGGACTTAGGCATTCAGAGCAAGACTGACATCGGCAAAGATGCAGGAATCGAAGACATAGTAACCTTTCTGGATGTAGAAAGAAGAACACATGTATATCTAAATTTTAATGAATATCATAATCTAAACAACAAAAAGATAAACGAATATAAATGTAAACACGTTTTTCAATTTATAATTACAATTTCAAAAAAATTTTAATAACTTATTTGTTAATTAGAAGTTTGGTTACTAATCTTCTACATCTCGCTAAGACACTAATATATATAGTCAGGTGACACTTGAAACAAATTTCAATTTTTTAATGCCTCTTAGCCTATCTAACTCTTAATTTTATTTATTTAATATTAAGTTTTAATGAAGATATTCAAAAATATTCATTCATTAAGCCGAAATTTATGTAGATGAAAATTTAAAAAGATTTCTGACAAATTTAAGTTTTCAAAAAAATGACAATCGTGTTTTTAAAAATATGTTTTTTTTAATAAAATTTTATACTTTTATAATGCAATTTAATAAAAGCATTTTTAATGTGCACTCAATTTTTTGTAAACAATAAATATACTAAGTTTACACAATTTTTAGAGGAATTTTTCCTATACATTTGTATTATCAAATAAAACCTGAGAGACAATAAATGTCATAGCCCATTTACATTTCCGCCAAATAATTAAACTTTTCCATTATCGTCTTTCCTTTGTACTTGGAAAAAGCCGCAACAGAATTACGTCTCCCCTTTCAGCGCTGCTTTATTGTGAGGGGAGACTGAGAAACAACTGTGGTCGCGTCGGTTTCAATCATCTTTCCTGATTTCGAAATGTTATCTTTGTCTCATTGTGTTAAGCACAAATCCCACCTATAACTTTGGTTTGAGTGTTCCTAGTTGTCTATTTCTGGCCTTCGATAAGTGTTTTAGTATACTAACATACGCTGGTAGAAAACAGGTAAAGGTATAAGGTTGACAACTGAGAGGGAACTCAAAGGAACTTCGAACGATATCGTACGTTTAAATCGCAACGTCCAGGATTTGGACGTAAACTTTTGTATGAGCTAAAACCAAAGTGATGGGACTAGCAACGAAAGATACGTCATAGAGACATCTTTTGAGGCATCGTCGAGAAGATATGCCAAGAGAGATTTAAATTGCATCAAACTCCTCTACATGGGAACTATTTCGATGGAATACTCAAGACTGTATTGTGGTGATACCATCGAATAATTCATTTATTAAAACTAAGAAACTAAAACTAAAAAGTACATTAATTTATTCTTTGAATGCGTGTTTATTTTTCTTTAGTAGAAGACAAATGAGTGCAAAATTTTAAAGTTTATGTTTTGATTTCCCTTTTGAATGATTCCTATTACATATTCCTGCTGTTTTAGCAATAAATAATTTTAATTTTTGCATCCATCCATTTGAATCCCAATTTAATTGAAACTATTTATTCGAAGAATTGATGGTCTTCACAACCTTTGTATTATGTGATATCAATTTACAATAAATTATAACTTTTCATAAGAATACATATTTCCCTTACAAGGTCTAAACGATTTCAATACAACTTAAGAGGGATGGTTAGTCACGTAGGCCTAATCCATAATTTTTTTAACAAAGTTGCTATACCTTTTTCTTCACTAGGTATGAGAATCGTGAAAACAACAATACTTTCTCTGGGGTAACAGTTTTCTAAACTAAACCATTAACTCGATAGCACAGGCCTAAATATTTTTTTTTTTTGTAAATCTGTCTCCTTGTCTCCAGCTTTTGTTTGTTTACCTGTTTTCAGCTTTTGACTTAAACGGACTAAGGCATAGACAATTTGTCTCAGCATCTTAAAGTCAATTTAGGATAGATTGACTTAGTTGGAAACCTAAGCACGACTTGAACTGGAACCATGAACATAGGCCAAGATTTAAGATTCACTATTTCTATATACATGGATAGTTTTTATTGAGTGGTTAAAATTGATTTTACAAATGATTTAAAATTCTTTACCTAAAACTTTACCTAGTTTCTTTACTTGAGAAGCTCCCCTTGCATAGATTAGTGGGATTGTATTTAAGCATCCTATGACGTCGACGCATTTATAACTACATCATAAACAATTAGTTTATTTCAACAACAAAAATAACTATCTCGATTTACGACAGAGTCTGAAAGTCGTTGAGTATACCGGTTTTATATCAAACTTGACAGTATCAGATATAAAGTATCTCGTTATAATATATATGCATAAAAGCTTAGTCTATCAATAGGATTGCAAAAGAGAAGAAAAGTATGAGAATTTGTGAGAGTTAAAATATTCTTAAAAGATTACTACCATAGATAAGCCACTGTAGTTATAAAAAGTCAAACAATTAGGCAGCATTTGGCATTTTTTTAAATCTTAAAGTTTATAAAATACCTTAAAATTCAAGAAAATAATTTAAACTTCTCTTTAAAAAATTAAATAATTTATTCTTTGTTTGACTGTGCAACAATTCTTTTAAACAGTTCCATGTATTTAGAACTATATCTTTTTAAAATATATATGTACCAACTGTTTAAAATATCATTTTTTTTTTCAATTTATGTATATGAGAGCGTTTCTATTAACTGTATTCTTTGTCATTTTTATAGCATCTTAACAACTCAAATAATTTTAAAATTATTTCCAATCTCTTAATATTTTTTTAAAATATTTAAGTTTAATATATTTAAGTATTTAGTTTAAATATGTTTTCTTTTTGAGTATTTAGTGTTGAAGTGACCCTTTAAATAAATATTTAAAGCATTTTTCATGCCAACGATCATCCCACGCTTTATTCAATTTTCAGTAAAATGCAAATATTCAGTACGCCCATGTTCTGATATGAAAGCGATAATAATACAAAGACGCAATCTATATATAGATGCTAATCTATATATAGTTTTAATTTATTCTAGATCTCTGTAAGAAAATCAAAACGATTTTAAGATCATAAATGTCTCGACTGTAGATTTAAGATGAATTTGCTGTTGTTAAACGTAGATTTAATATCATTAATTCTATGTTTGCTAATCATATTTTCAATGAAATGAATTTATTTGTGTACTAAAGTATCGATGTATTTTACCAATCGGTTGTCATGATTCAAAGATTGGCAATTTCCAAGAATGTTATCTAAAACGAAACAAATATGTTGATTAAAACAATAACTGACGCATATATGGAAAATGTTCAACAGATCTAATAGGTTAAAATGCACTTATAAAAAAAATTAAAATTATTTTTGGGGAATAAGTAAATACTCCGAAATGTTAAACTTTTTTTACTAGTGCACAACAGTAATATTTGACCTTACATTAATTACATTTCCTTGTGTTTCATTTATTTCATACACAAAATTTAAAATCAAATTTGCTTATGCTGATAAAAGATAGTAAACAATCACTAATCATCTTGTATGTATGTGTTACATTATCGATGAATTAATTTGGATAATTTGAAATATTTCGTATTTTGTGGAGTAAAATAATGCTAAGAAGGTATATTTTCAGTTTTTATAACCACTTACGTAAAGCTAAGTGTTTTAAAATTTAAGATTCCCCTCTCCTTATTAAGTCTCATATAAAACATAAAAACATCACAATATAAAATATAAAATAATATATTTCGATTATTTTTTACTAACCTTAAAATTTGAAATCATTTTATTTACTTTTTCTGCACTGTAAAACTTTGGTAGAAGAAACGGAGAAAAGTTCCAAGAAAAATTGCCAGTGTCTTTTCTATAAGATTTATTAATTATTACTTATAACAAATTAACGTATTTTATCAATACATATACATTTGATTGTAACGTTTAATAGTTCAAAAGCTTTAATACGTTATGAAAAATAACATTTTGGAACAAGAAAAAACAACCGGTTAGTATTTTCCAAGTCTTTATATTGAAAGGAAATATTTGCATTGTCATTTTTTACACATATTGGCAGCTATTGTTTAAAAAATTAACGCTATCTATCGTCCTCTAATTAAACATTCATTAAAATTCTCATTACCTTACATGACAAAAACACTACGCCGATAAAAGTCTGCGATACTTAAAAAAAGCGCCTCTTGAATTCAAAACAAAACTGAGGATATTTACGAACAAGATACGGCTAGGCAATTTCCCCAAAAGCAATTTTCCGGCATTTTTTTTCTGGTTCAATGTGTCAAATATTTTCACAATTTACGAACTTGTTATAATAAACTTTATGATTGAATTTATCACAGGCTTATCGCAGCTTTTCTTGCAAAGTTAAACTCTGTTTTCAACAAGTACTAAAAATTTATATCTGGATTTAACCTTTATATGGAAAACTCTTCACATTTACTAAGAATAAAGTTTAAAGTATCAACAAATACTTCATTTAATATTCAGAATATTTTTTTTTAAAGCAAACATTAAAATTTTGAGCTAGGGAACAAGCCTAACTTATATTAAAGTTATTATTTATTATGATGATTTAAAATTCTTATAGATAAAAACCGTTTTAAAAACTTAAATAATTTATTTATGAATTCTCTAACAAAACAAGAATCTTAGAATAACTTTTTAAAAGATTTATTTTGTTTCTAAATAATGTTTGCTTCAAATATCAATGATATAAATAATGTTATAAATAATAATTGTTTGATGTTCGTAGGAAAACTTTTATTAGCAATGACTAAGCATAAAACCACAAGGTCAGCATCTCAAGCTCATAAATTGAATCATTAGTTCTACCTAATAGAAATCAGTATAAAGATTACCACTTAAGTTATATTTTCTTTTTGTATCGTTAGATGGAAGAATCATGTCTTTTGAAGAATTAAATAATGTTTGTTTTAATGAAATGAAAATATGAAAAACATGGTAAAATAAAATTCACTCTGAAACTGACACAATTTTATGGAATAAATTGACCCTAAATTCTTCATGCTTGCATTTTTAGATGTTTAAATATTGATTTTAACTATTTCAACAAATAAAGTTTAGAAAAAATTATTGTTATAATTTATTCAAAAAAGTTATGATTCCAATTTTGTTTTCCTTAAATTTAAGTTACAAAAATTAAGACCCCCCTGTTTTTCACCATTTCATCCTGAGAGCATAATGAATCTCTTTCACAAATTTTAGATTTTGAGAATAAAAGATAAAAAGTTGGGACTGAAAGGGTAACAAAAGCACGCAAAGTGTTCCCTAAATTGTTTTAAGCACTGTAGGTGAGACCGGGGATAGTTTTTCCATGGGGTAAGTTTTCCACCAGATCTTATATTGGAAATGAGCAGTTGGGGAGAGGGGTGCCGACTCTATGCTAGGTTTATAAGAATCTTTTTTCGTTTTAATCGTTGGTAAGAATCTTTTTTCAGTTAGTGTTTTTATATTTTCGTTTGAGCTGTTTTTATGATTTTTTCAACGTTGAGCGATTTTCTGTTCTTGCATTCAATCCTAAAGTAAACGTACTTTCATTTAACTTACTGTTTTAGCATTGCGTATAATAAAAGGTGGTTACTCTCTCTCTACTTAAATATGTTTTTGTTTTCAAAATAACTTAAGCTTCTAATCGTCAAGGCACTATTATAGTCAAAATATGGTGCCGGTGCAGGTTTTCCAAAATTTTACGGGCAAGAATTCCAACAATTTCTTGTAGAAAAAAGGGCTTCAACCTTTATAATATTCCAAAAAAATCCAATTATTTTTTAATGTATGATCAAGTAATTTAAGCATACATTCTGAATGTAAAAAGTTTTGTTTCCGATAAAAAAATTGCCGACATAGCAATAAAAAGAAAGCTGACAGAAATCGTACCTTTCTAAAACGATATACGTTGCTCTAGGCTGTCAAAAATGGATTTAGTATCGTAAAAGCATCCAAGAACTTAACTATTTCCAATGGAACTTGAATAATTGTACTATAAAATAATAATATGTCACGTTGCAACTAAACCCTTGGAGTAAATTGGCTTCAGTGCATGCGATAGGATTTTTTTTTGCAATCTTTAGCAATACTTTAGACAACCCTTAGAAAAGAGCACCAAACTAAAGTTACACAAAAGGGGAACTTACACAATTTGCTTGATTTCAAAGTGATCCAGGTGATAATGACCATTATATAACAATTTGGTATAGTGAACTGGCTTTTTTTACAATTTTATCTTTATTCTTTGTATAATATTTTAGGCTATTTTATTTAAAATAAAATGCGCATAAAAAACAGAAAAAAGTATTTTAAGTGTGTTAAATCTTTTCAGAATAGTTGGGAAATTTGCCCCAACAATTTTTTTTCAGCCTGGGAAAATATACCACGTATACGGGGCACATTTTCCAACTCAACGTGCTTGATTAATAATGCTAGGTTGTAAATAACCATGTGAGGAAGATAATGATGTCTTCCTTTTTCAAAATAAATAAAAGTAAAAAATATGCAATCAAAAAGAAGAAATCGTGGAAAACTATCCCCGGTCACCTTTATATGCACTCATACCTTGCAAACATGAACTCATCAAACTTTGTAAATGAAATTTCAGTTATTATGAACAAAAAGCACATTCCTAGCATGTTAAGGTATGCTAAAAATTTTACTTAGCGTGGAAAATTTTAAATTAAGCTCCGCTTAGAAAGAAGTATTTTAGAGAAAACATAGTTATTTTTAATGAAGTAACGAAAAAATAATAAACTGATTCGCAACTGCTTATACAAAACTACCACTTTACCGTCAAAATTATAATTTTCTGATGAACGAGATGGTTTTGCACGCGTTAGTGGAATCCTTAGGCCAATTAAATAAAATTTTCATTAACGTTATTATTTCTAACATTGTCTAAATAAAAAATATCGTGATAATTAAAACATGAAAATCTAAATTACATCACGAACATTTCGACAGTATTTTGCAACTCATTTTTAAAGTCCTCTGACGCCAATAACAATTTATGTTTATTGGCATATGGAGTAATTACAAAACATATTAGATAGATGCAATCTTATTATTGGAAAACGATAAAGAGTAATTTGTTACCCAGTAAGGGCAATAAATATGGAAAATTTTAATTGAATGAGAATAGATAACGTTAACTAAAAGCAATAACGATTATTTAAAATGTCTTAATGTGTAGATTGTTCAAAATTCTTTATAAAGCAAAGGTTATAATGTCACTTTTTTTTTAAATTTTATCGTAACAGTGAAGAAATTATGCAAAACTGCTGTCTCTTTAATGGCTTTAGTAACATTTAGAAAAGAGGGAACAATATTGTTGAAAAATATGACTTTTTTACGTCTTATTTATAAAAATAAGGAATTTTTGTAAGACAAATTTTTAGTAGTTCAGTCAATTTTTTACTTTAAAAAAATATTTTTTTAAAAACCTTGAATTGCTATTCAAATTTATGTTTTGGCCCATCACGTTTAAAAAAAACTTATCTCACCCAGTTCAATAATGTTGTTGTGGTTCAGCTTATTCCGGGATCAAAGATCATATCAGTCCCACACATGATGTAATTTCTGTCCAAAATAAGTTGGGGATTATCATGGATAGATTTCAATGTCAGCCCAAGCCATTGCAGAATATGATCAGGGCTGCCCATGCCACTAGTTTTGCAATTCGTATAGGCAAGATAATACTTGTTTCCTGCCACAATTTTCATATATTTAGTTAATCCAGTTCTAAAAAAAACAATATATTTTCTTTCACCCAGACAGAAAATAGCTATCTCTACTGGTCTTTGTCCACGATAGCACACTGCAAGAAAAAATTCCGTAACTTTCCGCATATATACCAGATTAGATTAGGTGCGGTTGAACACTTTCTGCTATCTAATTCCAGACTCCAATTAGCTTTAACACTGCCAACTTAAGCCTCGTAATTTAGAACCGCGGTCAAGTAACGAGGTCGAAACCTGAGCTGGAACCTAACTTCACTTCGTCAGACATCATACGCTGAAACAGTCGAGACTGTAGACTCAACAGATTTAGCGAGCACATCTGTCCCAGTGTACTCAAGGAAACCCGTAATAGGGTACTTGACTAAATTTTTTTTATTGGCTTAAAATATTCTTATGCCAAAAATTTAGACCCGTATTTTTCTTTTTCAAATACCCCATAAAAAGCAGAAATAATTTTAAATTAGGACGAAAAATCACTCCCGAACGCTTCCGCTGTCACGTGGTATCTGTGATGTCCTAGACTATAAACAAACTTTGAAACACCACATGGAATCGATTTAGGCAATTGAAATATCCGCTTCTGTAAAAGCCTTACATTATTCATATTTATTATTTCAGAGTAAATTAGATTAAATCAGTTATCGAAACAAAACATCACGCCGGTTGTTTATAGTTACAAGTGACGTCAGCAAACCGTTGTGTTTTGAACACGTGTGATCACGTGAAAAATCTTTAAATGATTTTTAATAGTTTTAAAGATTTATTTCGCAAAATAATTAAATGCACTGCCGATTTAGTAGGTTATAGAGTCGACTGGCTTCAACTATAACATTTAATAAATTTAGGAGATTTTGGCGATGCAGTCAAGTACCCTATTAAGTGAATTTCGTTATTTTTGGCCAACAAATATCAGTCTATAGGATGTGGCCGGTTTAAAACGCAGGACCATCAGTATGAGAAGCCGATGTTCTGACGAGTAGGCATATACTAGATACTTTCCTGGCTTTTTCAAATTCCCATCTCCTCTTGATAATTTCCTGGTAGGGTAAGTACATATATATTCTGGCTTGTGTGCCTGATCAGTGACCCGCTTATGAAGCCTTCGTCAAGTAAGACAGACACATAAAGAGTTTTTTACTGTCACAAAGAAAGGAATATACACCCAGGGCGAAGGCGGGAATCGAACCCGCACCCGTTACAGCGCACAGACTGCTAGCGTAATGGTCCCAACCTCTCGGCCATCCGGGCCCCAATTTCCTGGTATTTTCTGGTTTTCCCCTACTTTCAAATCTGGCAACGTAGCTAAAAACCGATATGATACAGGTGGCTGTTTTTTTGTATAACGAACACTGTAAAAAATTACATAACGTTATTCTTTAATATTGGAAACGTTCCTATCTTTTTCAAGTATGCTTCATTTTTTTTAAGTTTTCTTCAGAAACAAAAACCTTTAACAGGCATCCTTTTTGACAATTCAATAAAATGCATCGTTGTCAAAAAGCAACCATAGCCGCGACGCATGGCGCGTAATCATGAATTCGTTCGATGATTTTACCCGAAGGTTGGTATATCAAAAACAGCTGCAAGTAGTACGTAGTTGCGAAAAAAGTAGGGAAAAGTTATGGCTAATGGGACAAGGGGCTAATGGGACAAGGGGACAAACGTGGTGAATAATACATTTTTTTACAAATATTTATACACCATATCATAGCAACAGTTCTTTTAACAACCAAACATCAGCCTTGAAGGCATGAGTTGAAGATGAGAGAAGATTTTTTTTTTTTTTTTTTTTTTTGGAAATCCAAAGTAAGTTTAAAAAATTTCTTTAATTGAATTTTTAAAGTGTTAAATAAATACTTTTAATGAATTGAACTATAGTTTTATTTAGAAGACATATCATAGATTAAATTAGGTGTGATAAATACGGTGGCAAAATGCATGTGGTTCTGTGTCGGATAATAGATAAAAAAATTGCACTGTTGGGTCTAATGGGACGACAAATAAACCTAATTTTGCTTGCTTTTCTTGAAGAAACTGTATAAATATCTTGTATCTTATTCAGCCAAGATGTAAAAAACATATTAGACCTAACTTATGTTTCGTACACCCTATACTATGTTTTTATGATTGGGCTGGAATTTAAGAGTAGAATAAAATAATTAAATAAAAAGTTCATTATAGTTTTTATAATTTTTTTATTCTGGTTTCAATTGGAAGCTTCCCAAATACTAAACATTTGAAACTTTCCTTTGCAGATGCCTAGAAACAAGCCTTTGAAAACAAATAGAGCTCGGCTGATGGAGTGAACTAGCTGAATTTTTAATCAAAGCTACACCATAAAATCACGGCAATTGAAACAAGAAAATCGGCATAAGAGTTTGCATAAGCACTAGATCTAAAGTTTATGTAAAAATGGAAATTAGAGAACAATTCAGGGAAGTAAGTGGCTGTGTGAATTTTTGAAGCGTCATAGATTTCTTCTGATTTTCACTTTCCAGTGAGAAATAATTGTTTAAAAAATAAAATTTCGTTTTATATTAATTAGGTAATTGGTGTTTATTTTCCATGTCCCGTTAGCCCTGCACCATGTCCCATTAGACCCCACACATGGGAGATAATGGGACACTTACATGTTTGTTTAAGGTGTTCCATAACTAAAATATGGAATGTTTTAACATCTGCAGAATAGGGTTTTTTTAATTAATGAATGTTCAGTTTATATGTTTGTTAAAAAAAATAAAATTCTTGCATTTTTGTTGAGACACGGGGATTAATACAAATTTGTTCCATTAACCCCCACTCTTCCCTAAAAATAATAATAAAAACACCAGCCCGGAGGTTTTTTTGTATGTAAATAAACATCTTTTAATAGTTCTAAGAAAATTACTGGCTATATGTGGGGACTTCATGATGTTGTTCTAAACTATTTGGGTAGTACACGTCTCATAATGTAGATTGATTTTGAAATCATGTTAAATTTAGGTTTATTGTAGGGGAAAAGGCCATAAAAAAATTTATGTGTATCTGCTTCAAAAATGTACTTCAGAGCTTATCGTAAACTAGAATATTGATTACTCCGAAAATGCAAAATTAAATTTCTACCGCTATAAGCATGCCCTTAGGAAAAAATGAATATATCCCTGGAATAATAATAATCGGGGCATGCATCCCTCTCCTATCCAGCAGAAGTATCGAGGGCTATACTTCACTCATGTTCATTCTAGATCGATCTCTAGAATATTTGTTTGATTTAAATTTTCCATCAAGCTTTAGCCACGAAGCGGTTTGTAAATAATCGTTCAAAAATTATTTGAAGTTGACGGAGCAATGCTATCTATGGTTAATGCTAGTAAATTACATATTATTGTTCATTCTCAATCCATTTGTTTTATATTTTCGCATAACTGAACATTTCAATATAAAATACATGAGTACAAGTGTAGTAAAGTGTTCATACATGCATTTATGTATGTGACTGTGGTTTATCATGTATTCATCTATTCATGATCAATCATGTGTATTTCACATCGGTATCACAATCTTTCAGTCTCGCACTAACCTAAAAATCTACAAAAAACAAATAACCTTTAAAAACACATCAGCGGGGATTTCTCCTTTACCTTGGACAGAACAATCCATATTCAAAGATAATAAAAATGCATTATAATGGAAGTATTCTATGATTCTAATCATGTTCGTAAATTTGAAAAGAAATTCTATTATTCTTGTAATTTTTAATCATGGTTAGTTTTCCATGATTTTTTTTTCCTTTTGGTTGTATATTTTTTTACTTCTATATATTTTGAGAAAAAACGGATATAAATGGCTTTCTTACACGTTTAGCCAAAAACTTGCATTACTACTTTGAAAAAAATATATAGTTTTTGTCAGCAAATTATTATTATTATTACCAAGCAGGTTGAGTAGGAAACAGGCACCGTATACATATTTCCTCTGTCTGCCAAAAATGAATGAGTTAAATTTTTCAACTAGGTATTATTAAAAAGATTTGACACATTTTATAAAACTTGGTTGTTATTTTTGTGTTGATTTTAATGAAAGCTAAAATAACATAAGAGCAGTATGCCCAGAAAAGAGATATTTATTTTAAATGTTACTTTATAAAGCAAAAAATTTTATTTAATAAACTTCAATAAAGGTCATCATACTGAATCGCAATGAACTTAAACTGTGTAACTTTCTTTTATGTGGAAACATAGTTTGGTGCTCCTTTCTAGATGTTGCCCAAAGTCCAAAGTATAGCTAAAGGTTGCGAAAAAAATTCGCAGTTTTCACATACACTAAAGTTTGGGTAAGATTGCTTTCTAGCCAGCAAATTGTGTCTAAGTTTTTGTGTAACATGACATAATATATTTGAAATTTAATCATTCACGATGTATCAGTATGACGAATATGTAAGTTCTAAGAGACTGTACTGCTAATGAATCGGTTCCTGCTAGTTACTAGAGTGGCATACATTGATTCAGAAACGAGCTTCTGACAGCTTTTATTTCAGCATTTTATTACTTTGTTGACCATATTTAATCTATAACAAAACTTTTTTTTTACATTTAGAACTTCATATTTAGTTACATATTGGTTATATATTACATAATATATTTTGACGTATTAAGCTTAGTTTATAAAGGTCTTACCAAGCTTTTGTTGGAATTCGTGTGCCATAAAATTTTGGAAAACGTGCCCCGTCATCATATTTTGACTTTATTAGTTATTTGACGAGTAGAGGTTAAAGTTATAAATAAAAAAATATACAGTTAAGTAAAAAGGAAATACCTTTTACTACACGCAACATGACAGCAGTTAGTTCAATAATCGTACATTTAATTTAAGTTTCAATATAAACTTGATATTTTACTCATGATTGATACAATAAAAAAACAAAATTTTGTGTGGGTGGGGGGGGGTTTATGGTTTCGTTATTCATAAACCAAGTCACCAGTTGGCTCCCCTTGATTGCTCAGTTCTAAGATAAGGCTAGGTGGAAAATTTACCCCGATCGAAAACTACCCCTAGTCTCTTCTACTTAATATTTAAAAAAAGAAATGCTCAGATGATAGTTATTAGACTGTCATTTGAGTTTGCACCGATTTGCAAGTTAAATAAATTTCTATACTTACATTAGCTACTTTTAATACCATTTATTTCTTTTTACAAAGCTTACGTTTTGGTTTATCGTTGACACTGCCATGTGAGTTTGGTAGAGTCTAATTTTAGCTTCTAAACTATTTTTATGACGTAAAAAGTGGAAGCTTTCATAAAAGGCTATTTTCCTCTGTCTGCCCGTTACCCACTTTCTTGGACCACACTACAAATGTTACAGGCAAGTGTTATGCGTCAAAAAAAATTCAACTCATCAAAACTAAAAAATTTATTGAAAATCTAAGAAAAAAGTTCGTATCCTTAGCACAGGTCTACTCAAAGGCCATTTTTAACGGAATTAATTCCGTTCCACAACAATCGCACGAGAAACTTAATATATATTAAAAAAATCCAAGATATTAGTTTTTGTGGTAAAAATCAGTTAGGAATGACGACATAATGTATATCACAATGCGATTTTTGGATAGTATGTATTAGTTGTTTAGAAATAGGCACAAGGCGTTCTATTTTTAGTTTTTCTTAAAATGCAGAAGTAATTATTTATTGAGATTAAAGGCATTTAGTAATAAATAATAAAAAAAATTAGTAATTATTTTTTTAGGCGATATTTTGTTTTTGAATGATATTTGAAAATCAAATTGTTTATTATTGACATCCTCATCAATTTCTTTATCTAGGGCAGAAACTTGTGTTTCTATTTTAGCAATTATCACAAGTATGGCTAATTTTTTGTTATGTTTTGAAGGTAATAAATAGTTTCAATGTTGTATGTTGATATGAAATGTTTTACATCTTTTTAAGTGTCAGCATTATTGCATATTTATTCTTCGAACTACAAATAAAATTAGCAAACGATAAGTAGTAATTATTGAACTTTTAATGATTTTTTTTATTTAGTCTTGATTTTTAAAAGTGCATAGATATATGTGCATTTTTTTAATTGATTGGTAGAATCTGTAAGCTACAATTTACAGATGTAATACTTTTTCAAAGACGGAATGCAATGGAAGCACTGAACATCCGACTATTGTCCTGTCAGTAGTCCTTTGCGGATTCCTTACTTTTACGCTTACGGACCCATGTTTCTTTCAGAAATCATTTGATAAATTATATATAAAAAAGTTATATATGTCATAAAATTTTTATCACTTAGTTGGACTATAAACCCAATATTTCAATTTTTCAATTAAATAAATAAAAAGCCACCTTATTTACGAGAACTACGCATGTAGAAAGCACTTAGGCGTATTTTTAACAACTTTGCTACAGGCATTAGTATCTACCTTTTACAATCGGAAATTAACCGCTTAATTACCTTCCATAAAAAGACAATCATAAGTATTTAGCAGCATACTATTAATGCTACTAACACCCATGCAAAATCCCATTCCAAAGGAATAAGAAAGAACACTTTCAGTCTCAGGTTATATCCATAAAGTGTCTCTAAGTTCCCAGCCGTGAGACATTATCACAAAAGATTATCTTTTCGTCCGGAAATAATGTATTTTTATAGCGCCATAAAAGCATTCCAGTAGCCCATTAGGGTTTTTTAAATCTTCGGGACTCCTCCCGGGGGACACAAGGCTATTTAAAGTAGTCAGTATATTTCCTTAGTGCTTGATATGTAACAGATAGTGATCTGTAACTTATACTTGTTACAAAGAAGAGTTAAAGTAAAACGCTGTAAAAAAATCTGTAAAAAATCAGCATATTTGCCATAAATTCACAGCTGTATTCGAATGTTAGCTGATGTAGTAAATATATATCACAGCATTGTTGCTGTAATTTTTCACCTTGCGCACAAGCATTACTTTTGTATGGAACAATACAATATATTCTCCTCTTACGGAAACGAATATTTGTATAAACTTTTCTTTCAGTAGGACTAAACTTTTCTATGTTCGTTAATCAAAATTTAAAGCTTTTCTTAGTTCGTGAATTACTCTCCCACAATTTCGTTTAATTTCTATGCAAAAGACAAAATATTCTCTAATCCGAAGTTTTCCAACAACCTTTACGTTTTTTCAATGCTATGCATCCTTAAAATTTACTAGAATATAAGCCGATAAAGTTTTACAAATAGCAAGAATAAAAATATAATTGCTGGAGATTTTCATCATCTGAAACTACCTCATTACCAACCTAATTTTATAAATAAAACCTGATAACAAAATTTGTTTGAATCAAAATATTTTTTTTGATAAATACAGAAGTGATATTCTGTTTCAATTACAATTTTTAATTTAAAATCTTCAAACCTAATATATTATATTCTCTCACACACATATTACGAACTACTTAATTCCAATAACTTCTATAAGTTAGTTTTAACAAAACAAAATTGAAACTGAAAATTTTGTCAAAAATTATTTTACTACTAGGGGAGACAGGGGATAGTTTTCCCGCGAGGTATGGTTTCCAACAAGCCTTAACGAGAAAATGAGCTGCG
Source organism: Oedothorax gibbosus (assembly GCA_019343175.1). Classification (NCBI taxonomy): domain Eukaryota; kingdom Metazoa; phylum Arthropoda; class Arachnida; order Araneae; family Linyphiidae; genus Oedothorax; species Oedothorax gibbosus. Next base: position 24,673,271 of record CM033272.1, on the reverse strand, counting down.
AGGCGGAGTTTCCACAAAAAGCTTGAAACAGTAGCAGTTGTAATTTTGTCGTTATAGCTATTTTAGTGAAATTTCCTAAGGTGAGTAAATTTTCATGCTTGTATTTAAATTAAAATTAAATGAACTAGCATTAAACTTGCTGTTTAGTGGTTGCGTATACTAAAAGATGGTAACATTCTTCACATAACTATGCATTTGTTTTCATAATAGCTTAAACCTTTACTCTTCAAGGTCCAATTATAGTTAAAATATGACGACGGGGCAGGTTTTCCAAAATTACACGGGGCATGTTTTCCAACACTTGCCTGCTGTAAAAAGGGCCCCAGCCTGAAGAATCTAGCAAGAATACAATAAAAATGCAGTTATTTTGTAATGAAATCAATAGTTATAAAATACATGAAATTCTAAATTTAAAATTGTGTTGTTCTAGATCAAAAATGGTTCGCACTTACAAAAGAAAAATGAACAGAGAAACTTGTGCCTATGAAACGATAAAGAAAGCTCTTGGGCTGGGGCTAATATTGTGGCTGGTTTTAAAGTTTCTGGAATATTTCCGTTGAATCCTGAAATATTTACAGACTTGTATTTCATGCCATCCTACTTTACAGATAAGCCAGATCCTGCCCAGCTCCTGAAGTCCCCTCAAACTCTTTCCATTAATTTCCAAGATGTTCCCTCGACATCAATTATAAATTGCCAAGATATCCCGTCTACATCAAGCATTAGTCATCAAGACATTCCCTCTACATCTGCTGTTAATTCCAAAGACATTCTGTCCACATCAAATCATCGTTGCCCAACCCCAGTGCAAGTTCGACCTTTCGAAATCATCGAGATATCACCTACTGTATTTGTATTCACTGTCAATCTGACGATGATATTTATTGTTTTATTGTTGGGTTTTTTTTTCGTAAAATTGTTAAGATTAACAATTTTTGTAAAACAAAATGTTTTTTTTTCGATATCTATTTACTCTTTGTGTGTTACATTGTCAGATCATTTTAATTTGCTTAAAAAAGTACAGAAAAAGCATCAATATGAGTAAGTACATGTGTTATACCATTTAAAAAAATAATTGGAAAACTTTCCCCTTGCAATTTTAGCAGGTTGGAAAACGTACCCCGCATACGAGGCACGTTTTCCAACTCAACGAGCTTGCATTTAGCCACTCGCAGCCAAAAAGTGTATTTACTTTTCATAAAAGTATTAATACTAGGTTGTAGATAACCATGTAAGGTAGGCAATGATATCTTAGTTTCATGAAAATAAATAAAAGTTAAAAAGATACATTCAAAGAGAAGAAAACCTTGAAAACTAGCCCCGGTCTCCCATACTTCATGTAACACTATTATTATGCGTTTTTTTAACCATCTGAGGAAAAATACATTTTAAACTGTCCAGGGTCTATAAGCCTTTTCAACAACAACTGTAGTTTGTACTTTTTCCATATTAAGGGCGCAATTATCAAAAATCGCAATTTCAAACAGAATCTTTGGTAACAAACTTAATTTTTGGGGACAAAGCACAGTATATACAGTTAAATACCACAGTACCCAGTTAAAGAACCACATTACACAGTTATAGGATAACAGTTCACAGTTAAACATTACCATTGGAAATAATTTGTAATTTTTTTGGCGACTTTATTTCTTGGGCTCACGAAATGGAAAGGCACCCTATATTTTTAATTTAAAATTTTATAATTGAAACAATTGTTCAAATTCATATCGTTAATGATTAAGCTAAATTTTAATTATAATGCAGTAAAAACAAGTTATTCTTTTGCTTTTTTTTTTCTTCCTCAGAAACTAAAACAAAACCTTAAAAATTATTTGTAGAATACGTCATGAATACATTTTATTCAAGAATGTAACTTAAAACTAGTCAAATGTCAATAACATTTCCCCAAATCACCGAATCGATTTGTTTCTCTTACAAAAACAAACAGAAAAGTCTGAAAAAAGAAGAGTTATCTTATTGTTCCAAGCTACTGTTGTTGTTGTTTTTTCTCTTTTCTTTTTACAATCCATAAAATTGCCAATTACCAATAGTGTAATCATTTGTACTAAAAACTTTTTTATATTTCTTTTGTGGGATTTATAAGACACTCTATTATCATACTTAGTATTTTATTAGTTGTGTGTGTCTTTTGAGGCTTTCATCTAAATATCTATAACAAACTGGAGAATTGATTTATACTTTCATTGACGTTTTTACATTGATATTTTTTCACTTATAAAAATTACTCTAGATACTTTTAAGGAGTGCTAAGTATTTTTAATTGGCACATTACCCCTTTAAATTACATCAGCGTAATTGTGTGATTTGTTTAGTTACTATTCAAAAGGTTAATTTTTATTGTTATGAACTTATAATACGTTATTCCATACAGTGGGGGAGAGTGGTAGCTAATGGAAAAATTTTTAATCACTGTACTTCAACCAAAATGTAAGAATTTTAATATTTTTAACAAGCTCATAAACGGAACTTCCGTTTATTTAAAAAAATCATTCAACAGATGATAAAACATTTCCATATTTTAGTTATGGAACACTTTATACAAGCATGTAAGTGTCCCATTAGCCATATGTGGGGTCTAATGGGACAGGGCGTAAGGCTAACGGGACATGGTAAATGTCTTGGTTAAAAATTTTATTTTTTTTAATTAATTAGAAAAAAGCCTGAAAATAAAATCTGAAAGCAAACACTAATTACTTAGTAAATATAAAATGGAATTTTATTTTTTTAACAATTATTTTTTGCATTTTAATAATAGTTTACATTTAAAAGAAATGAAATTTTATCAAACCTTTATTCCGTAGCAATTATAAATGATTTATGTAATATTATTTTGAGAAAAATTATATTAAATATTTATTTACTAAACAGTACCTGAACCTTCAAACATTATTTTCTTTTGAATAACACATCTATAACAGTTTTACAATGAACGCGAATAATAACCAATTATGAAAACAATATATATTGTATTCCCAATCCACAATACAAATCTGTTGTTTACAGGGGATTTGGAAAATTTTCAATTTCATCTCAGTAAAAAGACTGAAATGTACTGTTTTTGTCCCAATATGATTTGCTCGTGTAGTTTTTGAGTTAGTTATACAACGCTGCAAAGAGTTAGAAAGTAATAAATACATTAAAATTTCAAATGCTGATTAAGGAATGGTATAATTAAAAACAAGTTTATTCGTATCACAGAAACTGCCACTTAGAACCACTTCCATACCAATTCATTACTTTGAAACTAGCTATAACCTTTAAAACATAACTAAATGAATTGAAATACCACATAAAAAAGAAGAAAAATCTATGAAAAAACCTCGCCAAAAGGAATTCAATTATTTTTAGGACGCCCTTATTCATTAATAAATGTTTAAATGTAAAAGGAAAATTACTTCTTATTTTAAACAAATATAACGCTTATGTTCAATTTATATCGTAAAAATATATTTCTTTAAACATTTGATTTAATCTAAATTGAGTCTTGAGTCTAAATGATTCTTAAATAGAAATAGTGATTTAAATGAATAAAAAATGACCTTCTTATGCTTTATACATGGGAGGGGAGATGGTTTTCCAGTGGGTTAAATTTTCCACACGGTCTTAATTTGGAAATGAACCATTAGGGAGCGCCAACGGGGGACTTGGTTTTTAAAGTAACAAGCATATACCTACAACACGAGTCTTTGTGCAGTTGGTGTTTCCATATAGCTGTTTTCTGAATTTTCAACGCTGAGTAACTTTTCTTGCTTATATCGTAGCTCTTTTCCTATACATAACTATGCGTTTGTTTCAAAAAATTAAACCGCTACTTGTCAAGGTACTATTGATTTAAAAATAAGGCAATGAGGCAGGCGTTCCGAAACTTTACGCAGCACGAATTCCAACATTGTTAGGTAGAGAAAAGTTTCCCAACTTTTATAAACTTAGGTAAAAATACTATTATTTTTTCATATGAGACTGAGCAATACAACTATATAAGAAGTTTTTAATGCAAATAAGTGTTGTTTCAGTTATTAAAAAATCGACATAGTAATGAAAATAAAGCTGACAGAAGCTCTTACACTTCTGGAGTAATATCTACCGCGCTACTAACTATGATGAAAGAAGAATGTAGCAGAAAAGCATCTAAGAACTTAATTGTTCTACATGCATCGTGAATTAGTGGGAAATAAATGACATTTTTAAAAAATAATAAATGAAATATGTTGGTGACAAATTTATAATTCAATTAGTCAATTTGTGAAACTTTGTCAATTTTTTCCTGAATCCATAAAACCATTTGTGTTCTTTTCCGAACGTTAAATTTTATATATTTCTAAATTGGAGACATTTGTAAAAATTCCTAACTAAATGCAGTATATTTACGTTATGCTCTTTTCGGTACATAATTTTTAAATGATTAAACATTTTCAATGTTGTATGATGTGAAAATATTCTGGTAGATATTTACTTTGTGGCCCAGGCGTCCTTTACCTTTCTTTTGCACCAATTTTACTAATGTGCGCCATACAACTACTTTACACCAACCGAGTTTACTGTCGATAATATTTCTACAGGTATGTTCCTTCTTATATTTATCTAACAAATAGAGTAAGGTTTTGTTTGTTTTAAGAAAAGTTTGTAATATGAATTTTTGGAAAAGCTTTTTTTAGTATGAATTACAACTTTTCGGATCGAGTTCCCTATTGAAATGAATCTTTTTATTTGTATTGGTTTACTGTGATGTGTGTCATTAGAATTTCATTTTTAAATAAGATACTTTTTGCTAGTAATAGAATTTAACATGTGTTAATATTTTATTAATAAACTTCAACTTTTAAAAATGCATTTATTTTGCTTGTGTTTTATATGCTTTTAACAACATATTTACATGGAAATGACATATTTCATATTAAATTATAATTAAATTAAAAAACTAAATTTAAAATCCAAATTTTTTTCAGATAAATGTGTCAAAGAAGCCAGTGTTTAACACTATAACATAAAAAGACTTTTCGTTTTATTCTGGGATGAAGAAATTTTAGATAGTTTACAAATTGTTATTGTAATTTCCTTCAAAAAAAAATTTATTAATAAACTTCGTTTAGGAATTTATTTACATATTTTGACTATACGGTCTCTGCCAAACCTAAAACAGCCATAATGCCCACTTAGGTACTTTTAGATTAATTGATAATTCAGAGGATTTCCTTGTTCAATAAAAATAACAAAAAAGGATATGAACTATGATGATGAATACTAAACTACCTTAAAAGAAAACTCGAAACTGCCGCATTCATCTGAAATAAACGTTCACATATAAGCATTTTGGGTATTAAATGCTACTGTACTTTGAAGTTTAGTAGCATGAAGTTTAAAATCTTCTATACTTTGACGTTTCCAGATTAGTTAAAAACAGATAGGAAAAACATTTAAACTTACCCACTTGAAGTAAACTACGATAAGTATAATTCGAAAAGTATACGAATAAACTGTATGTTTAAGGGGGAATGGGCACGCTGGACCGGGGTCTCCAAAGAAAGTGATCAGTGTTAATCCTATGGAGAAAAAATATTTTCTCTGCCACATATTTCGGCTGTATTGAATATTTTTACAAGCAGATTTTTTATGCGATAAATGTAGCTGACTTACAGGTCCCGACCTTCCCACTTTTTGAAATTGGTTCGAATATTTTTTTAAATTTTCAATAAATAATTTTACACAAATTATTTCAAAGAGTGGGAAGATAGAAACCTGTAAGTTATCTACATTTATTATTTAAAAAAAACGTTTGTAAAAATATTCAATACAGCCGGAGAAATGTGGCAGAGAAAATAGTTTTTCGCCATTGGATTAACACCAAGGCACTTGAGTTTGGAGACCCGCGGTCCAGCACGCCCGTTCCCCTTAAGAAAATAACGTCTTAAAATGTGTCTAAATGCAAGGAAAAGGAAACCAAAAACATGTTAGGTCAACCAATTAAAGATAACTACCTTAATTTATCATTACCCAATATGAGTTGCAGACAAGGAAATATCTAAGAAAGTCCCTATAAGGTCATTTGGTAGGAATATTTACTACTGAATTGCTGTTAAGGGACAGCTGCATTATATGATACGTAACAAATGGTAAGCATTATTTCCCAAAAAGTAATACCCCAACTGCATAATGAAGGTTTTTGCACCAAAGGATCCAATCCTAAGATCTTTTATATGCTATAATAATAGCGAAAAAATGAGTCCCAGAGATCAATGAGAATTAATCACATGCTATAGACCCTACAAGTTTCGATGGTGTACGATATTGTTAATCGAATATTGTGTAAGTTTATATTACAGTTCATTTGATTCTTTTAACATAAACACTGATTCATGATAATGAAGGTTCCAGCAACAGTAACTATAGCTAACTACTAAGATGTTTTAGAGGAAATAAAGCACGTCCACGATAAGACTGAAACTCTTTTATTAACTTCTATTTATAAAAAAAAAATTTAGAGACACTATTTGCAAGAAAATTGTAAACAAATAATTTGTTATAACGTTTTAAATTGAACGACAATAAACTAACAGCAAATCTTAAATCGAGACGAGTACGATTTGAAAGGTACAATTTACTAATCAATTCTAAATTCTTTTATCAGCCACTTCATCCGTTTCATCTGAAAATGTCTCCTTTGATTTAGAAATATAAACTGTAACATATTTAAAATTGCAGATTTTCTTTTCCAAAGCTTGAATCAGCGGTAATATTAATATGATAAACACATTTCTTGTAAAATAAAATTGGAACTTAAGAAACTTTTAAATATCTTACAACACTTTTTAATAGCATGTAATGGCGCTTTTCAAGTTTCTGGTTATATTGAGACAATTAACAAAGAGCAAAGCTTAAATAGAGACGAGTACTATTTGCAAGGTACAATTCACTAACCATTTCTAAATTTTTATCAGCCAATTCATTCGTTTCATCTGAAAATCTCTCCTTTTATTTAGAAATATAAACTGTAGCATATTTAAAATCAGCCATATCATGCCAACATGTCATTCAAGTATATTTTCGATATACTGATTTAGAGAAAGCTAAATTCCATTTTTAGTTATAGTAATTTCTACCAAGAAATTTATAAGATTAGTAGTTTTGTTTAGTTTAAAATGACTTCGCAACTTGCAAATAATAATGTTACTTTTGATATTATCACTGCTAAAAACCCCAACATCTTCTACATAAACACACATAGCAAAAAAAATTCCGACCATCCAAAATAAATGCAAAAATACCAGAGGCAAGTTGTTTGATTTCAATATTTAATGTAGTCCGTCTCAAACGTTTAGACAAAAAACATTTTGAGTAACAAAATTTCCCGGGAAAGGTTTAGTTGAAAAAAATTGTGATAGTAATTATCAGGCAGGTGAAAATAGTAAAAAATATCATTAATCATAAGGAAAATAATAAACAATAAATTTTATTTGCATTAATATAGTGAAAACTACCAAAAAAATCTGCCTCAAAAATATAGGGAAAATCAATTAAATGCACATTTAATAGCCTAATTTTGCATTTTCATTGTTTAAATTGCATTTATTTTTTATATGACAAATTAAAAAAACACGATATATGGTGAATTTAAAAGATTTAGTAAATTTGATGGTTCAATTTTATACCAAACAGCCAATATAGTCCTCTTAACTCTTTTACGGTGAAACATTATTGTCTATTTGTTTCAAATTTACAAGCTAACATCTCTAAGTCCGAACCTAATACCTACCAGTCTATCATCTCTAAGTTTTGCCACGAATTCGTGGGTTTGGAGACATGCATTGACCGATTTTCTTGATGAAACGTACAGTCTTTTCAATTTAAAATCACAAAGTAGCAACAAATTGTTCTCTAACTCTAGTAAGATACAGAGATATTCTTCTCTTCAAAAATACCAAAAAAGTATGTCCCTTTAACATAAATTCACTTCACACCATTGCGAAAGTTCCGTCTTGATATTGCAGTTAACAGTTTCTTCAAAAAAAAAAACGGTTTCCTCGAACCGGTTAAAATTTCACCGGTTTCTTTAATGTTTTTGAAATACGTTCGGTGTAACCGAACATTGAAAAATAAAGTTTGAAGAAACTGGTTTTTCCAATCAAAAACTCTAGCATCAAGGTGGAACGTTTATAATGGTGTGGAGAGAATTAATCTCGAAGGAATAGACTTTTTTGCCTTTTTTTTTAGTCTGTTTTAAAGAAAACACTATCCCAGCATTGTACTAAATTGCAAAAAACAACAGCAATTAGTTTCTAATTTATGATTTTATATGGAGAAGACTACACTTTTCATCAAGAAAATCGGTCAATGCATGTCTCCAAATCCACGAATTAGTGGCAAAACTTTAAGGTTTTGAACCATTAGTGTTACTAAATGTTTTAAATTCCCTGGATAACGTGTTTTTTTATTTTATCATATCAAAAATAAATAAAATTCAAGCAATAAAAATACAAAATTAAGCCTTTAAACGTGCATTGAATTGATTTTCTTTATAATTTTAGACAGATTTTCTGGGTACTTTTCACCATAAATTCGAATAAAATTTATCATTTGTTATTTTCTTTGCGATTCATGATGTTTGTAATTATTTATATCTGCCTGATTATTACTACCACAGTTTTTTTCAACTGAACCTTTTCAGTGAAATTTTGTTACTCAAAATATTTTGTGTCTAAACTATTGAGACAGACTATAACACAGTTTTCAATTTGTGTGATTCCAAAGTTTTATGAATTGAAGAAATCTATAAATACTTCATTTACAAACCTTATCTCAGCTCCGTATTCTTCAAATTAAATAAGGGGTTGAAAATAAGGTATACAGTTTCTTTCAAATATCTCTGCGAATAGGCTGTTGTAAAGTAAAAAGAAAACTGAACAACCATATCTACTTTTGCAGCTAATGACACCAATAAAATAAAATTTTCTACATAACAACAACAACTAGATAATATGCTGTTCCAAAAAAGATTTTCCGAAATTCGTTACGCGTAAGTTTTCTAGGATGTCCTCAAGCGATTTTTCCTTTGGCATAAAATACTAGTTCACGACTAGTTTTATACCACAACTAGTTTTATACTAGTTCGACTTGTTTTATGTTCGAAGCTTACGTATTTTGTAACTAGTCCTTTAGCTAGTACGATGTAATCGTTGGCGTTTCCATTGCCCGACATCTAGGGTCCGACCTATAGGGTCTATCTTCCTTCCCTCAATTCCACCCGTAGAGTCGTTGGTCTTCATTTTGTTCACAGCTATTTAACCTTCTTTTCTGCACTGCATTTCAGGATATACTGGTCCGAAAATGATAGTTTAGTGATAGACACAACTTGAGATTTTCTAAGGCTCAGTAGTTATGGCTTGCGTCGTCAGGCTAAGAATCATCATTTTCAATAACTCTCTTAACGATAAAACTGCTTCAAGTATTATAGACCAAATATGGTAATTTTGTCCATTTAAAAGAGGAACAGAAGACGCGTTGGCGAGATTCCACATTTTTCTTACGGTAGGTATGCAACTTACGAGACGTAACTAAGGCCGAAATTTAACTGAAACGCAACGCGAACGAGTCATCCGCGAATGGGTGGAGATTCGACGATTTTGCTCTTTTCCTAAATGAACTGAAACAAATTCTTCACGCGAGAATGACGTCACACCACGATTGGTCTCAGGCCATTCAAGTGATCGCGTGCGAACTGTTTGTTTACTGTTTTGGCACTCAATATCGGCGAAAAATGTCAAATACCATATTGTTTTTACAAGAAAAAAAGGAAACCCCGGCCGGAAACTTATTAAGCTGTGAGGGGAAACCCCAATAGATTTGTCTGATAAAAACTTTATTACCAAGTATTGTTTTTATAAAGAATCGTTCCAACTCGCTTTGCCAAAATGGAACGAATCAAAAGTTCGTTTTTTCGAAACTCGTTTTTTTTTAACGATTCATTAAAAATAACGGAAACGCTTGGATGAATCTTTAAAGGAACGGGATTGGCTCATCTCTATATTTCCAGTAATTTTCGAATTATTTAATTGGTCAACTTCACGTAAAGAGAGGCAGGCGAAATATTCTTGTCCAATGCTCGAATGACACGCCCTTTAGCAAGAATTCGCGTGGTTTGTGAAGTTAAATACGGTTTTTCGAGAGCGTTCGCAGGGCTTAAACCAATCGTTTCTCAGGGCAATCGTGCGCAATTTCGAAGCGTTTCAGTTAAATTTCAGCCTAAAAAGCGAATTTTTCTTATTTATAACTACGCTCTGCTACCACATGAAGTCGTATATGACTAGACAGTCATATATACCTTAATGCGGCTGCGTGGTAAGAGACAAACGAGGCCGCATGGTTTTAATAAATATCAAATCGATTAGATTATTGTAAAAATAATATAATTAATAATTATTCTATAATTAATTTTAATAGACTTAATCCACCATTACTAGATTACTTAATTTGTGTATTAACCGAGTTAATTGATAAAATATCGTAATTAGAGTGGTATTCAAGGATGAAGGGTGTTAGTGTTATCTATATGCATTGTGGAAAGTAAATTTGGCGATTCACTGTTCCCTCAAAGAACACCGGTAAGGGGACATTACAATCGTTATCCATGACACGCCTAAAAATCAATTTTCGGTAAGATTTCTCTCTTTTGTTTCATTTAATATTCAAATACAACGGGATCGTGAGCAGCATAACGAGTAAAAGCACACATGTAAAAGTATGACAAGTTTAAACTGAAACAATGGCTTGGATTAAGCTGGATTCAATGTGTTGTATATTTATAGCAGATTTTCTTTGTTCATTTTTACGTTACGTTAAAAAATAATTTAGAGTCAAGTCCTCGTTTATGATTTCGGTCATAAAACATATAGTAAACATCAGGTTTTATACGATTTGGTGCATAGTAATATTAGTTCCCTCATCAACAATTTACTGAACATTCGGTACTATACACACTTCATTATTTCTAATTTTTTGTAACCGAAATTTTAACAAAATTCGATCGATCTTTATGTATCGTACTTTAATAAAAGCCGGCAAATAAAAAAAATCGGTTTTTAAAAAGCTTCGCTCTGTTACCTTCGCTATTTTAAAATATACTCGTTCTTTTGTAACAGCGTTAGGTACATAAACAGTCATTTCAAAAGGTAGTATTATACAATTAAGACTTGCTATTATAATAAAGTGCTTGACTAACTATCTTCTGGCAATATGAAATTTTTCAAATATTTCTTGGGCCTATTTTACTTGTCTCATTCTTGTTGTGTTTTTTTTTCTTAAATGGTTACACGAAAGATTAATAATTACCGTTTTAACTGGTAATTATCTGTAAAAATATCTATAAAAATATAATCCATTATTCTGAGATTTTACTATGACTATATATTCTAAAATCTTCTCTCTTTTAAACGCTAAAAGCACTATCAAATTAAAAATCTAAAATTAAAAATCTTCTATCTAGGTAAATGCAAACTGAAAAACAGATTTTACTATGAAATCGGATTAGTTTGGTGTTAAAACAGAAAGTATAGTTGAAAGCAAAATAAAAGAACATAATTTTAATTTAAAATAAATCTGTAATATAATACTTGTACCCAATATGGACAGTACTCTCAATATGGACACCTCTAATAGCTTTAAAAGTTTCATTTCTAATCCAGAGGTCGTGCTACATGTTCGTGAAAAAAAGCAGTTAAAAATATTTTAGCATAGAAAGTGCAAAAAAGCACGCTCTTTGTATTTTTTTTTGTATTTTATTCTTCGCCATTTCGAAGGAAATTTGTATTTTTTTGTTTTGCTTATATAAATTAAAGGAAAATTTATATTCTTTTGAGATATGATAAAATTACTTTAAATATTGAAAAGTGGAGTGTTTTAGAAAGCTGATAAAACATATTTCAGATTGATAGTGCATATACTGCTCGAAAACGTTTTTATTGTAAAATATTATAAGATTAAGTGGAATTACGTCCGATTCCCAATATGGACACCTTATATACCCATTGTTAGTACATCAAATGGATTTTCAGATTAATTTGTAACAAGTCTGTTTAATGGGATTTTATTTACTTAATTCATAATGAATTAATGTTTATATTAGTGACATTACTGCATTTTGAAGTTCTTCAAAGAACCACAACCGCAAATGACCTCCCCTTTCCTTCTAAAGTGCACGTTTTAAAGATATTTACACTGCTCCCCTCAATCGCAATACTTTACAATATTTTTTTTATCCCCTCTCTTCAATAATTCATTAAAAAAGTTGATCTTCCATCCAGTTATATTTCCATTAGGAGCCTCCTGTCTTATATGGACATTATTATCAATAAAAGAGACAGGTTGTTCCTTATATGGAGACTCAGGATAAACATTTTTTGTTTTTATTATTTTAATTTTTAAAAAAATAATTACAAGGTCACTTATTTTTAATAATGATAGTCAACAGTCCAGGTATAGTGGGTACTAAAAGTCCTGCGAGCTGTACAAGAGGGTAAAAAAAATAATTTTTCTTTTGGTGTCCATATTGGGTACAGGTACTGCATAAATAATGTAATGCAAAAAAAAACAGTTTTAGGCAAAAAGTAATTTATTTTATGTTCTTAAACTTAATAATGGATTTTAAATGGTATAGCAAGAAAATTAAAAATAATTATTATAATGCAATTATTTAAAAATATTTATTTGCATATTTGCATTAATTTAAATATATTTCTTATACAAATATAACCTAAAGAAAATAATCTACAACAGAAAATATGTAATTACGGTTTTTTTTTCATAAACAAATATCAATTGTTATACGTGATTCTTCGACAACATTCTAAAGATAGTCTGTTGAACGTGCTTTTTCTTAATGGCAAATTTTTTCTTAATAGCAAAAATTCATCACACAAAAAATCATAAAATAAGTACTTTTGTTCAACTTCACATAAATGTTATTTTTTTTTGGTCTAAAAAATATTTGGTTGCACAAAGCGAATTCTGATATTCTAAATCTAAAAGAACATTAAGGAAGTGATAAGCGGAAGAGAACCATGGTATTGTATAACTTTTTTTAAAGTGAATTATAGTTATAACTATTCCGTATAGAAAAAAAGCTGTTGATTTTTAACCCTCTCAGTCGCAGTTTCATGTATACTTAAAATAAAATATATACTACTTTTATAATAAAAATATACACTTATGCTAACTGCAAAAAAAATCCTGTCAAATGTAAGGTTTTTAGCTGGCGATTGAGTTGATAGTTTTAAAACAAAAATATAAATTCGTTGTGTTCCTAATGATAAATTTAATTAAAAAGGTTTTTTCCCGTAAAATACACTTAAATACTCCATTATAAATACGATAAATTCAATTAAAAATGTATATAGGTAAAAACTTAGAAATTGTTTTGCGTCTGGTGCAATTTAAATCTACAAACTCTAAGTTACAAGAAAAGTGTCATACGAACGCGGCCACCAAATCTTTTGATGGATTGAAGAGTTTTTAAGTAAACGGTTTCAGACCGTTTACTTAACACTTGGATGGTATTTTAGTTTTTGCAAATAGTTTTCATTATATAAAGCAATTTTGGAAAATTTCGAAAAAGAGACAGCTAGGAAGAAAGTAATTTGAGTGTTTTTTCTCGAAACTTGAAAGTTTATTTCAAGTTGTATTACAAATTCCGTAATATTAGTCATAACCAGTTCAATTCGAATTTGGTGTAGTAATATTTCGCTTTGCAAAATTGTGAATCATGTATTACAAAAATTTGGTTAACTTAAATTAAAAAGTGTGAAAGTGACTTCGACCTAAGCCCACAGGCCTTGCTAATAGAAAGTATCATGATTCCTTTAAGATAAACATGATGTGTTTCTTCATAATATGAGCGAGAAAAACGAACGGTTCTTCATCGTTAGAATGAGATTTGTTTTGGAAATGTTTCTAAGCAGGTCTCTGAAAAGGAATACTCGCTTTGTGAAGAGTATACAGCAACTTTCTAAAACCAATATCACTACTTTTACACAATGAATTTTATTATTCTTGGCAACCAAATCCTTTGCTTCAAAACCTAAGGAGAAAATAAAATGAAGAATTTTATGTATTCAGAAAAAATACTTTTTCCGGGTTAGAAGTAAAATGTGTATAAAAGAATCAGAAATTGCTTTGGAATAGACAAGAAATGAGATCCCCAGCAATTTTAATTTTGCGCTATACATTTGGAGAAATGATACCAGCGCATTTGCTCTCAGGTAAAGAATTGTGTTTGTTGAGTTTCCTTTCATTTTTGATGTGTACTAAAGAATTATATGTATTTTTATTCTTATATCATTGACAAAGTATGCTATACAGAGAAAACAGTGTTTACTACAAAAATTCTGATATTTTTTCCACTTAAAATTATAAATAGAAATATAAACACAATGTAATATTTCACGTCATTTCAAACTGATCGATGTCGCAAAAATAAATTTATTTCAATTTATTGTCTAAACGAATTAAAGTTTCTCGAGCGATTGTTGCGAATGGCAATGGTGATTTAATTATATTAAAAATGGCTTCCTATGCTTTTTAAATGAGTATTAAATTTTGCAGTTTTTTTTTTAAATAATTGAAGTACTTCGAATTCGAATTCAGTTCTGAAATTTTCAATATATTCTAATTTCGATGTGCTGAATTTTTTGACGTATCACACTTGTCCGTAGCATTTGTAGTTTAAGCTATGAAAGTGGTTGACAGACGGACAGACGGACTGAACGATTATAATACCTTCCACTATTTACGTTATAAACGTAGTGTGGTAGCTAAAATTAGGGAATCCATAATATAGATCAATTTTACATCACATAAAAACAGTATTTTTATAACTCTGAAGATGTTTAAAAAATATTTTTCAAAACAGCTTAGCTTTTTAGCAAAAATATTCTTAATTTAATCAACGTTTTCTAAATGTAAATGTTCTTAAATTAAGAAATTGTTAGTACACATATTTCGAATAAGTTGATTATCGCGCACATTTTCTTCCTCAATATTATTTTTTTTGTAAAATCAGTTTTTATTGCTGTATAAGAAATAAAAATAATTGGTTAGAATATTTAATTCTAAAATACTATTTTTTATGGAGAAAATGTAGCAATAGTTAATTTTAATTCCTTGTAATTATATATAAAGTGATAAAAAGTATCTTAAGATTTTCTAAGAGCTTTAACGAACTGTGTAAAAACTTTAAATAAATATGTGTTTTTTTAATTTACTTCTACAGGGTGGCGCAAATAAAAGTGGCCCTGACGTAGAGATAGGAATGCATTGGGGTGCTTGGTGAGAAAAACGATTGAAGCCGTCTGAAAGCCTTCAAGTCGAAATAAAAGGTTATTCAAGCGTGCAATGGCTTAACATGGCAAGCCTGTTTTTGCATTGGTTGGTTTGGATTAATATCATATTAGAGCTACTCTTGGACTATTGGCGAGTTGAGATCTTTGTGCGTATTATATGGAGACGGCCCCTTATGCAAATTAATTGTGTGTCTTGCAATCAATTGAAAATGTTTTGTATTAACAAAAAGGCCCTATTCTCTAGGATAAAAATGGCCGAAATATTCACTACGGGGAACATTTTTTTGACAGCTGTACAAACCTTTAGTTTATATTGCATTCCATCTAGCTTGTCAAACCTTAGCATAGTTGCCGGAAAATAATTCGCCAAGCGTTTGTTTGGGCTTAATATTGAAGCGATCAATAGCTTCACTTGGCAAACCTGTTTTTGATTTGGCAACAATGCTATCTTATTCCTATCTCCATCATGGGGCCGCTTTTATTTGCGCCACCCTGTTATATCCAGTCAGTAGCATTTATTAAGTTAAGTGGGGTTGTTAATATGCCCCGTCTTTGTTAATAAACAGTTTTATTTTTGTGTCGTGATTAATTATTGCATTCACCTCTATGGGTTTTTTTTTTGTAAAATCATTTTTTTTTTGTTGCTAAGGGAAAATATTTTCATGAAAACTGTGTTATTAATGCATTTTCTCAAAGAAAAATTATAATTAATCGTCAAAACTAAACAAACTCGTCAAAACTAAGTATTTAAATAAATAAATTATTGCATTTTTATGCGCATTAGAAAACAAATTGTCTATACATACACTGTAAAAAAAAACTGTTGTTTTTACAGTTAAATACATTATTTTTTACAGTTAAAAACTGTTTTTTAGAAAAACAGTTAATAACTGTATTTATCTTCGTTAACGTGACGTCACACTCACAATCCATCAAATGCACCTGCCCGCGGGGGAAATTTGAAGACGAGCAAAGAGTCACGTGATTGAGATCATCGTTCAGCACAAATACCCAATTCTTGCCCTCGCGACCGAGTAATGACTTTGTCGCAGACGGTTCAGTATTGGGCTCGCACGCAAGAGGTTCCTGGATCAAAACCGGGCCCGGTCCATACCTCTTCCAGGAACTTCTTGCGTGCGAGCCCAATACTGAACCTTCTGCGACTAAGTAATTACTCGGTCGCGAGGGCTAGTATTGGGTATTTTATTTTAGCAGGGAGAAACTGTTAAATTTACAGGGGAAAACCATTGAATTAAGAGTTTTTCCCTGCTAAATTAACAGTTTTTCTCTGTTAAAATTACAGTTTTCCTGTAAAAGAATTACAGTTTTAAACTGTAAAAAAAACAGTTATTAACTGGCGTCTAAGTTGACAGTTTTTAACTGTAAAAACAACAGGTTTTTTTTACAGTGTAGTCTAAATTTGATATTGTCAATGAAATATGCATAATAAATATTTCGTTGATATTTAATTTATTTTCTGATAACTAAACAGACAATGCTAATTTATGTTTTGGTAATTTGTAAAAAAAACATAACAATCGTCAATATTCCAACTCAAGTTAAATTAATAGTTTAAACATTCAAAATTTTGATAAAAAAAGTTATTAAAAGTAAAATATGTTGAAATATTGGATACCTTAAAAAGCTTTTAAACTTGTTTTAACTTCAGCTAATAATGCTTATATGGTTTACCTATTCTTGGTCTTACCTATGGTTTTTTTTTGTTGTCCTTTTTCTAATTGTATTTGAAGCTTCATTTTTCAAATTCTTTTTTATATATAAACAATATACCACACATCACTCTAGATTACATGGAGAAGAAACTCTTGTTTCATATATATTTTAAAGCTTAAACTAATTTTCAAAATTTTGTTTAGTTTAAAAACAACAATTTAAATGACTTTCGGTGAATGACTTCATCATTCAAAAAGTTTTCATTGTTTTACTAATGTAGAAATAGACTATTCGTAATGCTTCTAAGTACATTTTAATAAAAAAAAACTATAAATAATGCCTCGTATGGTTGTACCACAGCACTACTAGGAAAGCGGTGTGTAGTCTAGAATCCAACTCAGCAATCGCACGGTCTTGTTACGGAAGATTTAACTGGTCCCATCTTCCTACACGGTTACCTAGGTTGTTGTTGGTACATTTATAGAAATACATCATTTTGCATAATGTCATCGCAAGTAATTAAATAACATACATCCAACCATGGAACCAACCTTAACAAAATTGTACTATTCGGTCTTCAAAAAAAGGTATAACAATTACAAATAGATTAATCGGCAAAATAAGAAACACAAGTCCTATGGTGGTAAGATAATTCGATAAATTCATTGAACTTTTTCGTCTTCGCTCAACGGGATTAACTTTCGGTATTGGCTTAGTGTTTAGGGGATGAGCCGATCTAATGATTTGCTTCATCTAATTTGTGCTCAGTAAAACCAAAAAGGAAATTGGGGCTTCTAATTATCCCTTTGATGATCGGAGTTTTCCTTCCCGGGGCCGTTAAAAAAGTCGATGGATTAAAAAGTAGCTTCTTAAATCCCCGATAGAATTCGAGCTTGAATGTACCTAATTCTAATAGTTAGAGTTATAAATAGAGGGAGTTTTTTCAAAGAAAATGTTAGTTTACAAAATCCATGTATAGTTTAAAGCTTACATTAGATTCTTTTAATTCATTAATTTATAGAAGATAATAATAACAGTACTTTATTTAAGAAAATGATAAGAATTTTATTAACGAACAGAATATCAAAGAATTTTATTAGCTTTATAAAAAAGTATATACATGTTATCTTACAATAATTATGGTTCCCCAAAAACAATTTGCAAATTTTATTTTTATTTTCCAAAGAAATTGAAATTATTTATGAATATAAATTTCGTTTCGAATGAATAACTGTCCTAAACAGAAAGCCTTCAACAGATTCTGTTCGAAAATTCTCAATTCCCATGTGGAAAATTTAAACATATCCATTAAATCAACATATCTTTACATAGTTCAAAGCACTTGAAAAGTAACAATTTCTTTCACGTTACGGGAAAAATCACTTTATCAATGGATTTTTACCGCGTGCTTCCTAATCTAGCTCAAAAACGTTGGAAATGTAATACTTTGAAAATTGTTTTCTTCTTAGAATTTTTTTATTTGGGCTCATTTTCTATGTTAAAGGTTTGCCTTAATGCATTTTCAATATTCCGAGGCTTCGTTACTTAGTTCCAATTATTTACCTTTTGATGGGTTATGACAGGTATTTTATAAAATGTTGTTTTATATTTAGAGTCAAAATTTCCATTGTTGCATATACAAGTTATGTCATTGTATTTCAGAATATTAAATACTTTTCTTCTTTTAATAAACAAATGAGATGTTAGTTCTTCAATATGTTTTTAGAACAAGCATAACTATATCAGTTTATAAATAACACATATGCATTAGTTTAAAAGAAGCATTTGTATAATTCGCTTGCTGGTTTAATGTATTTCAATCTCCATTGAATTTAATATTAAATATAATGGTATTATCTTAAATTAAGGATGGTAATATCACAATAGTATCAGGACTAAGAATTTTTCTTAAAAAAAGGGAATGAATTAAAAGCCCAAACGTAACAGCTTCATCTATATTTACTTTAGAACTACAAACAGGGGTAGACTTTTCACAAACTAAACTTTAATGATAGAATTCGCTACTCAAAATTCTCTTTGGCAGCAAAAAAAAACTGTATTCAATGAGTTAAATTGCTGCTTTCAGAATAATTTTACAATCAAAAAATGTTAGAGGTTAATATAACCCCAGTTTGTAGTTTAAAGGTTTTAAAAAAGTAAACCTTGGTTTGTTTGGAGTGATAAATAAATTATTCAACTGCAGAAAATAATATCTAGTTAAGCGAGGAAATAAAAAGATTGATTTTGACATTTTTCCATAACTACGTAGTATATAAAAGATTAAAAGCATCAAAATTATCAAAAGAAATTAAAGAAAGGAGTATGAATGAAGAGATAGCTGAACTCGGTGAAAGTCTTATTTACATGGAAATGGCAGAAAAAGGTAACAAAAATGTGGTATGACCTAAACATGAAAGCCTAGTATAACGTAGTACCTATAAGCACTTGTTAATAACATTGTTTGATTAAGTAGAGGAGACCGGGGCTAGTTTTCCCATGGGGTAAGTTTTCCACCAGGTTTTATATAGGAAATGAGCCGTTGGGTTGCAAGCAGACAGTTAGCGTAACTGTCTGCTTGGTTTATGAAGCAACACGGCCTATTCACTCACAAGAATCTTTATTCAGTTAGTGTTGAAATATCGTCGTAACAGCTGTTTTTGTGATTTTTTTCAACATTGAGTATTTTTCTATGCTTACATTCAAACCTAAATTAAACGTACTTTCACTTAACTTACAGTATTTTGATTGCGTATGATAAAAGGTGGTTCCTTTATCTACTAAAATATGTATTTGTTTTAGAAATAACTCAAACCTCTAAGCGTCAGGGTACTATTAAAGTAAAAATATAGTGACGGGGTAGGTTTTCCAAAACTTCCCGAGACAAGAATTCCAACAATGTTTTGTATATAAACTTGCTCCAAACTTTATAATATTCCAAAATAAATCCTGTAATTATTTTAATGTATGACCAAGTAATATAACCATACATTGAGTTCTGAGTGTAAGAAAAGTTTTTTTTCGATTAAAAATTGTCTACATAATAATAGAGACAGAAATTGACATTAACAGAAATTGTAGCATTATGAAGAGATATACGTTGCTCCACATTGACTCACAAGAATGCAAGAAAATTATTCCCAATATATCGTGAATAATTGCACTCTAAAATATTAATATTTCATGTTGCACCCAAAGCTTTGGAGTCATTTGGCTGGCTAAAAAAAAGGGGGGGAGGGGCAATCTCACCAAACTTCAGTGCATGTGATATGATTTTCTTTGCAGTTTTACCAATACTTTATACAACTCCTAGAAAGGAGCACCAAACTATAGTTACACAAAACGGGAAGTTACACAATTTGCTTGATTTAAAAGTTATCCAGATGATAATGATCTTTATTTAACAATTCGGTATAGGTAACTGGCTTTTTTTTACAATTTTATACAATCAAAAAGAAGAAAACATGGAAAACTAGCCCCGGTCTCCCCTACATGTTAAAAGAAGAAAAATAACACAAAGAACTGGACTTCCCGCATATACAACAGCATAAGAAAAACTAATAAATAAAAATTCAATGACTTTGTCGTAATTCATAGCAATCAATAAGAACACTAAACTAACATTAAAAAATATGACGCAGTTTGTTGCACTTGTATTATCCTGAAGTTCCACTTTTTCAAAAAAAGAAATACTACAGGTGAAAAATGAATGTAAAAAAATTAATATGTTTGTTGGATCATGGTAGATTTCCATTAACCGATGACAAGTTGCTTATGAAGTTCTAAATGGCATATTTTCTAATATGTTCGTATTTACTCAATGAGTTTTTAAACATCCCATACCATTTCGGAATTATAAGACAATTCTATAAATCAGTGAATATAGTGAAATACAGTTAAATTTGCAACAATTACTGACTTTCCATCATATTTTACCTGAAGATATACAAAAATTAAGGCAAATCGTAACATTAAAAACGTTTTATCACATACTAAGCTGGATAGTATTAATATGTTAAAAAAGAGTCGATAAATTTTTCAACAGCTCTATTCATTCTTATTTGGCAGATATCACACAGATCGGATATAAGCAGAACTGTTCTAATAAGATAATCAGAAAATCCTTTAATCCAATGGATTGGTCTTTGTCAGATTTCATTTAATTTAATTATTCTGTGCGGATTAATTTGGAACACACAAGTTCAAAGCGAAAACACTCAGTCACAAAGTTATTTAGCTTTGAATGTATCCTTAGCTAGGAATGAGACTATTTTAATCAGCATTATCGTGTCACGCTTGAGACATGCCTGAAAAGATTCGGATTAAATACTTCTGACAAAAGCGTTTAATATGAATAAAACTAAAGCATCTAAATCTGAAATTAGAAAAAAATAAATTAACACAATTATGTTCATGTTTCTCAGTGTGCAGTGCATAGCATAAAAAAATTTTAACGTTACGCTAATAAATTTGAAACAACATTCATTCAAAAATACCTGTGAATAAAAATTAAGCCAGAGTTTTGAAAGAAAAATGGATTGAAAATCGATCATTCTGTATTTAAGTTTCGAAAACCTTTTATAGATTATCAATTATTTACTTTCATGTAAGGAAACGTCAAAAACTTCATAACGGTGCTATTCGATAATTAAATAAAAAATATTTTTTTTTATATATATAATCTAAAGCTATACTACTTTAATGCTCGTTCCCTGGTTATAAAAACTTTTAAAAATCTTGAAAAGCTTCTGTTAACAATCTGACCATGTTTACTTTCGAAAAAAGGGAACTAAGGAAAAAGCTTTTGAGTGCAGCAGGATATTTCAGATAAAATGGCTTAGCCTTAAGTAAATAAGTAAATAGTACTAAATATGTTATGAAAATGGACTTTCTAATGGGTTCAATATAATTGTATATTTATTATTTTATATTATATACAAATTGAACTAGTATGCATTGAAGTTTCAGATAAACTTAAATAATATATTTTATCATATTTTTTTAAAATTTTTATTAATATACTTTTGTAACAAAGTAACTCAAACTTGCAAACCAAAAGCAACCAAAAAATAAGTGTTGATTTGACAAAATACGTAATTATTAAGTATTTGATTTAATGTACTAGTTTGTAGATTTTTGTTCACCTTAAAACAATGCTTACCAATTACCCTAGGGGCTTTAATCTTAAAACCCATTATTTTGAAGAAAAAAATCAGACAAGGTGTGATTGTTGTATTTTTTGATTGATTTGCTTTTTTTTTATATGTTGTTGTTTGTTATGACTTATGAACAATGTGCAAGTCCATACAAAAGACCATAAAAAAATCTCAGTGTATTTGAAAAATGTCAAAAATTACGGTTTTGACATCATAGTACTTGAAATGTAAGAATGATCAAAGGGTATATCATGGGTGATCATGGTATCTTTTAAAGTAAGGTAAGGTAATCGTTTCCGGCTGCCTATTTCTAGCCTCCTTCAGGAGCTTTAACACAGCCAATAACGCCTCGTATTTTAGAACCCTGGTCAAGTGACGAGGTCGACACCTGAGCGGGCACCCAACGGAACTTCGAGCGACATCGTACGCTAACGCCGTCGGGACTTTGGACTCCACAGATTTTACGAGCACGTCTGTCCCTGTGTACTCGGGCCCATCCGTGATGAGGATTTTCTACTATTTCCAGCACGGATCCGATTTATAGGATGACTGGCAGTAAGTGGGATTCGAACCCCCGCACTCCTGAGAAGGTTGAACCTCTAGGCTGATGCCTTAACCACTCGGCCACGGACGGGCCTGGTATCTTTTGAATAGCAACAACATTCCAAAGTCTTACTTCAAAATACTGTTAGTAAAGACTACTTGTTTCTAAAAACTACTTTTTGACATCAAGTAATATTTTATTTAAATGGAAGATTCGAACGTGGCGGAACGTGGTTTGTTTGTGGGGTATAAGACAATATTTGAAGTACCTGTGAAGTCACTGTAGGCGTAAAAGTTCCAGTTGTCCATTTTAGTATGCGTCAAAGGTATAGAAAATTTGTATTTTGTGTCAAATTCCTGTAACTTGAATAAGCAGTTCCAAGTTACCGATAATAAAAGTTTACTATAAAAGGAAAGAATTTGACCAAAAAAACTTAATTGAGTGTTGATGCTATCAGGATAAATGTAGATTTAAATTTTCAAATAATGAAAAATCGATGCATTTACAAACAAGAATACCTCAAAAAAGCATCAGTGCCAAGAGAAACTAAGAGTATCACTGAATTGCTAATTATATAAATTATGTTAGGTGACCGTTTCTGGTTGTCTATTTGAAGCCTTCAAGAAGATTTAACACATACACATTACGTCTTGCAACTTAGAACCGTGGTCAATGACGAGGTCGACACCTGAACTGGTCGGCACCCATCTGGACTTCGAGCGTAATCGTACGATAACGCCGTACCGATGAGTAGCTAAATACAGGGTGAAGCAAATAAAAGTGGCCCCAACGTGGAGATAAGAATAGGACAGAAAAGTCAAAAACCAATACAAAAACAGGTTTGCTAACATGAAGCTATTGATCGCTTCAATATTAAGCCCAAACAAACGCTTGGCGACTTATTTGCCGGCAACTACAGTATGGTTTGAAAAGCTAGTTGAAATGAAATATAAACAAGGTTTGTAGAGCTTTGATCAAAAAAAGTTCCCCCCTAGTGATTATTTCGGTTGTTATTTATCGTAGAAAATCAGACCGTTTTGTTTTTGTTAATACAAAACATTCTAAATTTATTGCAAGACCCAGAATCTGGTGTCCCGACCCATTTAGGAATGTTTTTGGACCTGTTCAATACAAATCCTGTCTGACGCCATTTCGTAACTATTTGTTGCACAGCACTCTTTTTAGGCCCTTTTACACATTTAAATTCTTCAACAAACAACTGGTCACATTTTTTCCACGAATTCATTTTAATAAAATTTTCTACAATGAACACTCTCTGCTGTACTGTGAATTTCATCTTCACCTGTGAAGATGTGTTTCAACTTACACTCACACAGTCGCAACTCACACTGACGCACTACGATCTGAACTGGGCAATAGTCCATGAGTAGCTCTAATGTGATGCTAATCCAATCCAACCAATGCAAAAACAGGTTTGTCAAGTGAAACCATCTTTTATTTCCACTTGAAAGCTTTAGGCGGCTTTAAGAGTTTTTCTCGCCAAGCCTTTCAACTTTTTCCTATCTCTAGATCGAGACCACTTTTATTTGCCTCACCCTGTATATGTACAAATAAAATAAGGAGGACTTGTGCCATTTTTAAATAAAGAAGTTTTTCATTCAAACCGAATTTTTTAATGATGTTGCTTACAAAAGAAACATATACATTTAAACATGCTCACATTTCTCATTGGATGAGAAATGCGTTGTAAAACCATGAACTTCGACATTTTCTACATGGACGAGAAATAATTTTAACGACTCAAACTTACACAACACATTGTTCACGTCATAACAAACAACAAAATATAAAATAGCTAAACAATCAAAGAATATAACTATCAAAAATTCCTTTGTTGTGTCTGCTTTTCAAAATAATGGCTCTTAAAAATGTGGTCGATTTCAAAATATTTTATTTCTTATCAACAAAACAAACGTGTTTTTAAAGATAATACATAAATAATGAAATACATATTTATCTAAATCGGGATAACATGGTGAATACACAACACATACATATTGTCGATATACTAATGTAAATATAACATGTAACTATAAAAGTTTTCTACTAAAAAATTGACTCGACATTTAGAATATTTAATCTTTGCCACTTTTACTATTATGATTGACTAAAAAACTCTTTTTATAAGTTGTAACTTAAAGAAAGAAAGGCTTAAAGTCATACTTTAACTTTCATTAAACTTTTAGAAATTAGAATACCATGCCAAATAACAATATTTTTTTAAAGATAAAAACAAAAATTAGTAACTATAAGATATTTTAATTATAAAATAATGTATAACCCCTCATTGAAACATTAAAAAAAATTCAATTTATTGTAAAAATGTTAATAGATAATTTTTAATGCATACATGAATTGTTGAGAAATGAATGCAAGTTGAGGCCGACGTCAAAACTAAAGCCTCCAATAACTCTACTTTTGTCATTACACTAATCAACGTATATTTTATTAATATCTAAATAAATAAACATTTCTAAGAATTTTTATTTAAATATTCCAAATCAGCGCGACCGTTTCAAAAGAAATCTGTTGGTTTTGAGTATTTAGAGAGTCCACCAGACTAAAAAAACCAATTAATAATAATTATTTCGAAGCATAATAAAATAGAAAAATACGAAACTAGATTATTTTAGGCCCTTGTGAAGTAAGAAAAAAACATTTACCTTCTATTCTGCTTAATTATTCATTGCCCAATTTTTAAATATTTAGCTGAAATGTTTGAAAACTAAACTATCTCTCAAATTTTCTATCTTGCAAAAATTACAAAAAAATCAAAAAGAATTCTATAGAAATATGGTTTTAAGATAATTTTCTTAAATGAAATCATTTATTTATTTTGCCCATTTCGAATTAACTATTTCCTTTAAAGATTCATACGATAACGTACCATAAAAAAGTAGCATATTGTAGTTGTAATAAAAAGAAATTACTTTAATGAATTAATTAAAATTAATAGTTTATTATACATGTTGTTTTATTATAATTCATTTTAATGTATCTTAAGGTACACTGCCGTGGGCAGGTAAACTGCAGTAACTTCCATAATGGCTTGGACCATTGTTGCACGCACTCAATTAGTCTAACAATTAAGAAAAAATACTGGATTTTTTTTTTTTCAGATCAAAAATGGAACCACTCATTGTTGCGATTACTGCAGTTTACCTGCCCACGGCAACAAAATACAGGATTTTCTTATTTTTATGCCCAGCCATTTACCGTTTTAGGCATCGGTGCTACTAAGAGGTAGACTGCTGGCGGAGAAAGGTGAACCCATTAACACACTCCCTTAACGCACACTCATTCGCACGCACAAACCCTTTTTACAGGGGGCCCACATTTGAAGAGCTTTGTGGAAGAACGTGCTAATTGACATTTTTTAAATAAAACATTTCATTGAACGTATTATTCCACCCTTTAAAGAAAACAAGTTTCCCCTTTTTCATAAACTTAAAGTTAAGTACATTTTTTGCCGTTTGAAAATACCGTTTTTAATTGATTTAAATGCAAACTTGTGGCGGTCAAGCACGAATACCCAATACTAGCACTCGCGGTCGAGTAATTAGTTTGTCTCAGACGGTTCAATATTAGGCTAGCACGGAAGAGGTTCCTGGATCAAAACCGGGTCGATCCGTACCTCTTCTGGGGTGACTTTGGACGTGGCGCCCTATAAGGGCTTACATCTGACAACCTTCACGCAACCAAAGAAAAGTTCTTCAAGCTCCCAAAGCTTCAAAGCAAGCAGCAAATTCCCGAGACTTAAAATCAGACATTATCAATACCCCACATTAATGATTCCTCCTCCGACTCACTGGAAGGGGAGTACTGTGGAGGTCAACACAAATACCCAATACTTAGCTCTCGCGACTGAGTAATTACTTTGTAACAGACGATTCAGTATTGGGCTAGCACGCAAGAGGTTCCTGGATAAACCGAGCGGTCCGTACCTTTTCAAAACTAAAAACTTTAAAACTCATTTTCTCCTTTTTTAGGTTTTTTTTCACTTAGCGCGTTCTTCCACTAAGCTCTCCATTTATTCATCAACACAAGGACGGGAACAAACACATATGCCTTACCGGAACTCGAACAAGCAACGTCGTGGACCAAAGGCAAGTACGCCAACCATTAAGCCAAAGTAATGCTGTAGACGCCTTAGTTTTTTTGTTAAGAACAGAGTTTTTAATGAATGTTCAATATTAAAAAGTTTAAATTATTACATTTAGAGGAGTTTATTGCCCCCAGTTCTGTTCGTTGTACTTATCTACTTACTTAATTGTAAAGCATTTTCGGTTCCAGGAGCAGTTTGAAATTGTCCTCTTTTTTTTCTAATTTCTTCGTAATTAAGGTTTAATAAAAGTCAAATAAAAATTTTGCTAATTTCAAGGCATTCTTGATCGATTGGAATGATAAAGAAACTTTCGAATCCCCTTTTGACCCAGACATTGGTAAATCTGTAACGAAGATTTTCATTGGCATTGAAATATCCATTTGACCTCAAATGTCACAGTTTTACTTTAAAAAATTTCAAATATTTTCTAATTTTCTAGCATTTGAGATTTAATAAAACTGAAATCAAAGTTTTGTTCATTTTAATACATTCTCCATTGATTATAATGATAAAGATCTTGCAGATTCACCATTGACCAATGTATTGATAAATATGAAGTAATATCACAGTATTACTCTTTAAAAAAATATTTTTTTTTCTAATTTTCTTCGCTATAGTTGAGTTTTGAAAAAAAGTTAAATATTTTTTTTTCATTTTAAGAAATTCTTGATCGGTAAAAATAGTTTTAAAAATAACCTTCGAATTCTCCATTGACACGGACATTAATACAGTCCTGCACAAAATTTTAGACACAGAAGCAATTCATGAAAATATCGATAGTATTCATTAATTCTCACTAAATTCTTTTTAATATATATGTTAAACTCGTAAGAAAAAAGGGTAACAAAAGACATTCAGAAAAAATTAAATAAAATTGTCTAACATCAACAGTCGAAATTTTGCAAAATTGCCAGCCTTAAAAGTATGGACGCAAAAGTAATGTTTATGCAAATTCTTGAGCGGAGTGACGTGTTTATCAAAGGGAGTGTCTCAAAGCTGCTATAAAAGGATTGAAGATGTTTACTGCTTATAATGATGCTAAGTCAAAGCAATTTTCATTTGCGAGATATAAGATTTGAAATTAAAAGCCGAGGTAAATCAGTTTCGTAATTTCACTTGAACTGACCGATACAAAAGATGTATTATATAGTTTTTAGGCACGTGTGATGTATACCAGGCAAAATCAAGTTGGAAGAACCCGGCGACCAGCAAACGAGATGAAAGGCAAATAGGAAACTTGCTTCAAACAGAATTGCTTGCAAACCAGATTAAAACTGAAATTGCCAACAAGGTTTCCGAGAAAACTATACGTAGAAGAATTGTGGCATGTAGTATTTAAAACAAATCTAAAACTTAAACGTAAGCCGCGGTTGCAGTCTCATCACAAAGACGCAAGACTAAATGGGCTCAGAAGCACACGTCATATAGGGATAAATGGCTAGAGGTAATCAAAAAATCTTTAGTGATGAAAAAAAATGGAACCTGGATGGCTCCGACAGGTTTCTTACTATTGGCATGATCTTCGTAAAGGTCCTGTGACTTAGTTTAGCCGAAGTCAAGGCGGAGGGTCAGTGATGGTTTAGGGAGGATTTTCTGTAAACGACCAGACTTCCTCAGCGTTTACAAAGGGGTAGCAAAACTCTGAAAAATACCAGGAAACCCTCGAGAGTAATTTGTAAATGTTGGGGGAGTTTTTATGTGGGCATAACTGGAAATTTCAACAAGACAACGCTTCTATCCACACATCCAGCTCAACGAAAGATTGGTTTCGAGCCCAAAAAATCATGGTTCTCGATTGGCTTACATATGGCCCCAACTATTATTCTATAGAAATTGTATGGGGAATTCTTACAAAAGTTGTATATGCCAATGGAAAGCAGTATACCAAAGTTTCTAAACTTAAAGAAGCTATTGAAGCAGCTTGGTAACGATATCAAGCCTGCAACCCTGAAAAAGCTTTGTGCTTTCAATGAAAAAACGTGTTTTGGAATTGATAAAAAACGCGAGGAAGCTTTATCAACAGTTAAAACTTTTCATGTGTTTCCAAAAATTAAAAAAATTTATTTGTGCCTAAACTTATGTGCAACGGATTTTTGTCATTTTTTCTATCTTTGCGGCTACTTCGCCATACATTTCTTTTTTCATTTTCTAAATTTATATTTTTGAATATAGATGTGCATATGTTTACGTGTAATAAATAATAATTCTCCTCTTTAAATACTAATTTGTAAAACATCATATTTGTGTTGTGTCTAAACTTTTGTGCTGGACTGTAGATATGTAACGAAGATTTTCATTGGCATTGAAATAACCAATGACCTCAAATGTCACAGCATTACTTAAATACAATTCATGTTTAAAATTATTATTAGAAAATTTTACTTTTTACAGTCTATCATACTCAAATTACAGATAATCAATGCTCATTAATTCATTTCAATCTGCTTACTAGACACAAAACATAAAAAAAATCTTGATACTTTAAAATATTCATTTAAATATTTGAATAAAGTGAGTAAATCCGGGCAAATGAGTCAATCCGGCCGGCAATCCGGGTTTTTTTCTCTTTAAATCAATAATTATTGGTGACATTCGTATTTAATGAACATAAAATACCATTAACGATCACACAAAATGCAAATTGGGTCTTTTAAAAACTAAGAAATGGTAATTAAAACTGAAAAATTCAAGTAAGTAGTGCTTAATTCTTATCAAACATCCAATTAGCAATAATAATTATTTATATCTGAAAAGTCTCGTAATTTATTCACTAATGCCTAATCCTTATTTTGGGTACAGTTTTCTAATTGCATTATCCTAAAGGCATTCAGTACTGATAAATCCATTTTTTTTATCATGTGTTTATTTAAAATTTAGTACTTACATAGTTGCAATATAAGCTTCCCTACTACAAAAAAAACACTTTATATAAACAAAACTATTTCTTTCTATTACTTCTATCTTTGAATTCATTTTATAAAATCTATTTTAAGATTAATAAAGATACATATTTTTTTTTTAAATAAAACAAAATAAGTATGGATATCTTAGTCTTAAAGTAGTTTAATTAAGACGTAAAATATTAATAGTACCCGGTTTTTTGTATAAAGGAAGAATATAAGGGTGAATACTCTGAAAACGAACCATTCTTGTCCCTGCCAGTTTTAAAAGAAATATAGGCTTTTAAAAGCAAAGTAACTTAGGAAAAATGATAATACAGTTTATAGAGTATAAAACAGGAAGAATTATAGAAAACTTTCTTTTTTATTCTTGTTTTTTTTTAGTCTACAGAGCGTGACCCTCAATTTCATGACTTTGGCAGTTTATATCTAACTTATAAGATATGAATTCACTTTTGAAATTAGAGAATTAAAGAAAGAAACATTTTGGGAAAATATTAATGCAATTTTTATC
Source organism: Oedothorax gibbosus (assembly GCA_019343175.1). Taxonomy (NCBI): domain Eukaryota; kingdom Metazoa; phylum Arthropoda; class Arachnida; order Araneae; family Linyphiidae; genus Oedothorax; species Oedothorax gibbosus. The sequence continues at coordinate 24,643,013 of CM033272.1, read as the reverse complement.
TTTATTTATAAATTTGTATTCATTTTACTGAGTATCCATTGCTTGTCCCCAATGACTGAAGTCAAACCGTAGACATGAACAAAAACTTGTATTGAATTCAATAGGTAGCAGTACAATGCATATGGTCTATGTCATTTTAGTTTCATTTGCAGCCATATTGTATAGCAAAATCAAGAAATCAGTTTGTTTTTAGCTGTTAAGTCATTTTTTGTTCATTAAACTTAAGATTTAGTGAAAGGTCAAGATGGGCTCATAACGTCTGTGGCTAAGAAAAACTTAGGTTAGCTAATCAAGTTTCTATTCTTACATAATTATGTGTAGCATTAGATGCAAAGAGCTTAATTTTTAAACTCATGTTTCAAATATTAACATACCATGTGTTTTACAAGGATGAAACATGTAATTTGTCATGTCTGTGGACTTCACGTTCGTAGACCTGTATGTCTACAGACATAATCAGTTGTCCATGGATGTTATTATGATGTCTTGCTTGACTGTTTCTGGACTATACTATGTTTGTAGTACTAAATATATGTGTTTAGGCTAGAGTAACCTATTTAGAAGTAAAAGTAATAACAATGGAATAAAATTTATTTGATTTACAGATGGGTGATTTTAAAACTAGCTACTCTTGTTTATGGATAAATTATCAAAACACGGAAAATATTAAAAATATTGGGAAAATTTATAAAATTCAACTAATTAATGCATTGCACATTAAATTATTTTGCTTAAGTTGTCTGTTCATAACTCCTCAATCCGTATATGTTTAAAACTGCATTCAAGTAATATAGTAACCAGCTTGCGATTACACAGAAACATGTTCTGAAATTAGTTTTTTCCTGCAGATATTTTTTTAAGATGGGAGAATCAAAAAAGTTAACAGAAACAGCCATGAGCAAAGAAAGAAAAAAGGATCGCATTATGAATAATAGTTATTAATTCCCCGATAGAATTGATTCGTTCTTTCGCTGTTCATCCATCTGTACAATAAAATTTTCCAGTATTTTTTTCTTTGAGTTTCATACAAATAAGCATAATATGTCCGATGTACTTGAAAACCTATAATTCATTATGTCGGTAGCGAGGTAGTGATGTCCGTGGAAAGCCAAATTTTTAAAGTAAAGTTTTAATGAGAAAATTTATTGTATCATCTGGACCTATGTTATAATTTCAATGAAGTATGTAAGTGTAACTCAAATCCAAAGTTTCAAAAACTTTCATCAATATTTTTTTTTTTTTTCGAGATAGATTTTTCGCGTCAAATGGTTCGTTTTCAGAGTATTCACCCATAAATGGAACAATTAAATAAAAAAAATTAAATACTTTTAAAAATACAAACGATCATAATATTATGTTTGGAGGAGGAGGTTGAAGTGTTTAAGAATAAAATATTTTGTGATATTTTGATTATTGTCTGCGAAAAAAAATCCGCCCTTAATGGGAAAATTGAACTAATTCCTATGTAATTTTGGAAAATAACTTCAGCATCCCTCAATTTGTGATGAATAAACATAACTGAATTGAACTGAAAATGCTACTTTTCGAGTTAGGTTTGGAACTTTTGTGATTGTAACTCTTTTTTTTTTAATCTTTTATTATTCTACTGATAGCATGTATCAGGCCAGTATACTAATGTCTTAAAATTTCCTTTTTTGGACCTCTGAACCCTCAAAACCGTCTATTTTTTATATACTTTATGCCATAAGCTAAAGATGCCAATAGCTAAACAGACAAAATTCAGTTGCCATTTTTAGTTTTAATAATCCAAAAAAAATATTTTATTTGGCTTAAGAAATTTTTTTTACGTGGTTTTATGTCTGAAATGGAATTAACTACACGTCAACAGTACTTTAACTTAGTATAACACTTTAAAAATTGGATTTGCAGTTTTTTACATTATGTTTTTAAGACGAACAATATTAGTAAACTACACAAATTTAGTTTTGTTTTGTCTAAAAAAGCAGAAATAAGCTAGTTATTTACTTTAAAGTAGAAATTAGCTCATTATATAAGAGAGCTCATTATAGAAAAGTAGCTCATTTTTGGTAGGATAGCTACTTTGTTTCATTTGTTTTGTTTGATATGCAGCCGTGTTTAAATAGGAATTGCATAAGAGTAAACACATATAAAGGATTAATATTTTTTTTCTTCAAAATTCCGATTATGGTTTTAATTCTCATGAATCCACCACAATATTCTATAACACGTACATGTAGATTACAACTGTTACAATACCAGTAACTGTTACAATACTTTTCCTATACAGTGCAAAAAGGCAAACATTGGGAGAGGAAAAAAAATCAAACCAAATGGTCCAACTTATAACAGTGTTTAAAAAATTTATTTATTTTAATTCGAAAATTGTCGTATAATTTTTGCCAAATTTCCTGATTTTATTAAAAATCTTTATCATATTTTTTTTTACCTTTCTGCCTATCCAAACATTTTTAAGGTAGTTTCAATAGGTTGTATAAATTGTAATCATTTAAAAGTGCTTAGAATTAAATTTAATATTTTACAGAATATACGAATGCGATTTCACAATTTTTAATAAATCCAAACTTACAAAATGTCTGAAAGTGATAAAAAAAATTTAAATATTTAATTTTTTTAAATAAGAGTACAAAAATACTCAGGGAAAAACTATTAGACTTTAGTTCCCAGAAAAAAAGTTAAAATTTGCAGCCTAGTTTAATGTATCACTTTAAAATGCATCAACTATTTCACCAGGTATTGAAATATAAATCAAAACAATAGAAAACTAATTTGATGAGAAAGTTTCATCTAGTCATTAATTAAATATATATATTTATTTACTTTTAGAATAGTGTTGACATATGTCCCTAAACGACGACATTCATTATCAATAACTGAATAACATATAACAAAATAATCTGTCAAAATTTTAGTTGATTTGTTGTTATTACTATTTTCAGTCATTCCTTGTCAAACAATTCTTTTAGCTTACCGTAATTTGTAGCATAAAGAGATTCTTTTTATGGTTCATTATTTGTTTATGAAGAAATCAAGACACAGAGTTCCATTTATTATATAATAATTATACGAACTGCAAATACATTTAGTAAACGATAAAGAATATTAATTGAATTTTCGAAAAAAATTATGAAATTAGTCAGTTATTTTGGGTTTTAAAAAGTTTGAATTACAACTAAATACTGTGTTTGGCGATTTTTTTTTTGTAATGTGTATAAATCATGCGTGGAAGCTGTTCTAGGTGACAGTTAATGTTAAAAGCCTACATGTTTTTCTATAATACTTAAAGTGAGTATTAAAGTAACAGTAATGTAAGCTAGTTTAGTTCTTTTCGAATTTTGTGCTTTTCCTGAAGAAATTACAATTTCGTCAAAAGAAACTTTAAAACAACTTAAAGTTTATAAGAATAACGAGTTAATGTAAACAAATTGAAAGAATTTTATTTTGTTTGGATAAACGAAGAAGTAAACACATAAGGCTGTATTTTTTTAGAAACATAAGAATAATCATTAAAGATGTATAAATGAAAATGAAAAGTTGAATTACATAAGATTCTCATTCTATATTTTAACACTTCCTTAGTCTAAATTCATAACTAGTTGCAATATGCATAAACAGATGGCGACACTAAATTCACTTTATTGATCCGCTTGTTCAACAAATGCGATAATAAACAAAAATATAAATTCAATTTTTAAATTAGTTCCTCCAACCACAAAAAAATCATCTGTATTACAAAGGAAATATTTAATTCCATCAAATACAGTTAATTGGTAATTTCCATCTCAAAAGAGATCTCCATATGAAATAACGAGAGAAAAATTTCGATTTTAGATATTCCCACAGTGGAATACGCTTTTAGATTTACTATATAAGAATAAAGGATGAAATCTCCACAAAGCCCCGTGTGTCTCAAAACGTTTTACTAATGGGCTTATTATGTGTGCTTAAAGTATTAGCTGATGCGCTAGCAGAAAATCTTTAAACAAATACTTATTCAACTTAATTAGTCGTATTGTTGGTGTAATTAGCTATTTGGAGCAACTCAATGGATTCTTTTTAATTAATACTTATTTTCTGTCAATGTTATAAAATATTTATTGAAAGGAGACATAATACATTAATTTTGAAATCCTTAACCTTATACTTTAGCCTCTTTTTGCCTGCATGACAAGTATACCAACAATAAAATATAAAAAAAAATAACGGGAAAATATTGTTTATATTAAACTGTTTATTAAAAAAATGGAATAGATTAGTCATTTGTCTACAGTTCTGCGGATTTAAAATTTAAAAAAGTATTAATTAAACAACCAGCAAATTCACGGTATCAGGGTATTCACTTCAGAGTATCCCGGCATGGACAAGGTTCACTCAGCCTTACATCCTTTCAATAAGAAAATAAAATGAAAACTAAGTTAGTTTGGAAACTAAACAGAGAGGTTTTCACGTCAGTCTGAGTAACTGACCGAATCTTTTGTAAAGTACCCAATTGGTCAAGGTCTCTTAAGGTATAAGGGGAGAAGCAGGCCTCTCTGACCCTGAGTGGCTGTCACGTACCTGAAATCAACAACAGGTTAATAGACATTACATTTGTACATTTACTTGGCAATTCATGAAAAGTTTTCTTAACAATCCGAGCAAAATTGATCTCCCAAGGGAAGTATTTTAACACATTGAAGGGCTCAAATCTCACACAATTTAGAGTGTTCACCCTCCACAATTTAGAGGGTATGTCTTGCTAAAAATAAATGGATCTACTGACCCTGAGTAAACTAGGGATACTTGCTTATTAAATCTGTACGATCCAAACTTACGACGGCATTAGCGGCACGATGTAAAAGTTACGTTGTGTGCGAGCTTAGATACTGACTGTGGAGATCAGACTTTGTCCAACTCATCTGGGGGCGCCAGAGGGCGCCGCGATCGTCATTGTAAGTCTGGAAGAAGGGAAATTAAAATAACTGTGACCGTGTCGTTTGTATTGGAAAAAAAAACTAGGGAAGACGAAAGATGATGTAGTATTAAAAAGCACATTTTTGTAACTTTTTTGTATCAAACTTCCAAGTCTTTCATCGTATGGATTGGTGTTTCGAGTCAGCTTGAATTTCTATTTCTATCGCCATAAAATGACAAACATCTACACTGACCATTTTGTATAAAGGGAAAGCCATACAAAGCTAGCGAATTATAACTATAAAAGTCCTTCTTCGAAATATTGTCATAACCTTAAAAAACATTAAATTGAAAGTTGTTTTTAAACAAATATTTGTGGAATCTTTTTAAACGGATATTTCAGGCAAAATTCAGCATTTTATTATTTTATTTTTTGCTTTTGCGAAACTACTGGTTATAATCTACTATGCCGAAATGTATAATTAGTGCATTTTATATATGAAGCAATTTACCCTATAACAGAACAAACTGCACAGTTAATTTTATAGAACAGATAAATATAATCTTTTTGTTCTGTGTTTTACTCCCGTACAATTAGTTTTGTTGAAGTTGGAGATTCGTTTTATTTCTTTATTTGAGATCGCATGTTTATTGTAATTAATTGGTTAGAATCGCATGTTTCTCAAGTGTCCTAATTCATGCGAATCAGAAGTTTTATACTAATTAAATTAATAATTAGTTATAAGAGGATTTTTTATGTCCATTTATACCACAATATGAGCCTTATTATCATTTACTTAAAACACAGAAATATGTTTGATGTGTGCGCATAAATGAACTTTAAAAAGATATTTGATCATAAAACTGTAACTCACTGCGAAATTTTATTCATTCTATGTGATCTTCTGCAGTAATATGAAGTAGTAAAGATAAAAGCGCAAAAATATGAGTTTATGAGTTATGAAATATGAGTTATTTCTGAAAGAACTTATGTATCAATAACCTTTCGTCCCCAGACTGTCACGATTCTCCATAAAAAAAAACTTACATCTCTATTATAACAAAGTCAACCAGTGATTTATTATGATCGTGTTTACCATATTCATTACATTGGCATTTTGGCATCATCGGATCGTGAACGAAGAATTCCTCAATGTCTACGAAAAAAGTGCTGATATCGGCGAGTTCTTTACAGCTTAAATCTGATAAAATTCACAATGGAGCATATTCCCACGTCAAATTGACAACATAATTGTCAAAATTTATTGGTAATTTATAATATTATGTGAAACGTTATGATTTCCCGATGCTCTTTAAGACATAAATTGCTAAACAGGTTACAAAAGTCCCCATAATCTTACCGGGACTTTTCTAGAAGGAAGAAAACTCATTAGTTTACTATTTTTAAATAAAGTTTCTCATGCTAGTGTTGAAATGGCAACAGCGATGAGATAAAATAGTGAGAAACACTTTAAAAAAATGCTACTTAGTTTTTTAAAAAAATTAAATTATTTTACAGATTAAAGGTTTTCGCTCCATTTTATTAGTGAATTAGGGTATAAACGCAATAAACCCACTACTCAGTTTTATGGAATAAATTACAATAAATTTAAGAATTATGCATGCTTTAAAAACAGAATATATGATTCAATTTGACAAGATCTATAAATATTTATATAGGGATGCAGTGATTGTATTTTAAAATCATTAATACATTTTGATAGATTTGACTAAAAGTATACACATGAATAGTACTACAATGCTTTCCTGCGTTATAAATAAGAATCAATATATTTAGGAAAAACATTCGATAATTGTCTACTTCAAAATATTTGCTTAGCAACTTATTGTGAAAATATATAAATATGATGGAATAAACCACTATTTATAATCCAAAAAAGTTACTTGTAACTTAAGCAGCATACAATAATTCAATACTACTTTTAATTGGCCGTTTCTAATTGAACGCTACCACACTGTTGCGTTGGTAAAATATATTTGCATTAAACATTGATTTATATATAACAAAGACAATTTATAATGCTTTAATACATCCTGCAAGAAAGAATCCAGGATGGAAAACCAATATTAGCCTAACACCCAACATTAGTTCTGTATCATTCAAATGTGAGACTCAGGGCTAGAAAGGCGCAACGTGTTAATCAATGCTGGCTGGCAACGTTAAGAAAAGCTCCATTTAGAGGCTAGAAATAGGCGGCCGAAAACGCTCAACGACTAATAAACAGTGCTTGTTTTGAATTTCATACAATTTGTATATGATTTTGAATCTTTAAAACAAAGTATAGCATTAGTAACGTTATGGTAAGTGTTTCCAAGTGAATAAAAAATTTATTCTGTTTGTATTAAGCCAAATTATTGTTAACAGTTACTGTTAGTTCAAACCATAACAAAGTAGGAGTAGGGTACAAAAGAGGTTAAATTCATTTTAAAACGCTGTGTGAAAACTGAGATCTTTCTTTCTGTAAAAATTAAAAATATATAGTTACGTCTCTTTGCTTCTTAGGCTGAGAAGCTATTCTTTAATAAATGAATCTCCAACGAACAGGTAAAAGAAACACAATATTTCATAAAAGACCTGTATGTTTACTAATCGACAATTAAAATATTCATAAAGCCACAAAAGATAATATAAGCATGAAATTAACCCTCCGGCAGGGATTTCAAACAATTACTTATCTTCATTGTGTTCCGTCTCGGTGGAACAATTGGCTCAATTATCAGTCAATAATCGATTTTGTATCTATGTTGATCAAAATGGTAGGTTGTAATCTGAACACGTCCACCCTATAAGAAGCTATGTAATTAAAGATCCTTGATGCTGGAGGTTATGTAACTGTGTAGGCTGAAGGAATATCGTGTACATATCATAGTTGATAATATAAGGCTTGGTACTTTTTAGGTTGCTTTACTTCCAGGCGCTATTCAATAGGCTATAATTGAAGACTTAGCATCAATTACAACGTAAGCGCCATAAAACATTTTTGTTTTTTGCTAATAAGGATAGTCACTACAGTGATGTTTGACCAACTGAGGAGTTCGGAAAAGTATTTCAAGATCTGACACTTATACTTTAAACTAGCAAATTTATACCCGTTCTTCGCACGGAATAAAAAAATATCAAATAGATTCCAAATATGTGTACCATATAACCTGTTATAGGATCAGGAACTTATTATTGTTTCCGCCCGTTATAAATTATAAAATCCCGTTTCATCGCCTTAAAATTCAAAAATGAAAAATACGCTATAAAATGCACTCATAAATGTCATTACAATTCCCTCATAAATACATAAAACCTTTTAGCTCATTTGGCGCGTTTTGGGAAATAATTTGCTATAGCTACAAACACACCCATTATACAGCTCTAACACAATGACACGACCAGCTTATAAATTATTTATAAAAGAAATTCCCTATTTGGCGAATTTTAGTTAATAATTTGGCGAGTTTGGCAACGTATTTGGCGGAAAAATAAATACATAAAACACTAATAGCTCTAGTGCGATGGCCTTTATTAACCATCATTGTTCAGCTTAAATATACATTTATTGCTTAAATATGCATACATGCAATGCAGTCAACAGAAAAATCAATGAAAAAATCATCAAATAAACCCACAATAAAATCCGGGAATGAAGACTGGCGAAATTACGTCACTTGAAACATGTCAATTATTTTTCAAATAATGAATTTAGTTTCTGAAAGTAATGGCAAAAGAATAAAATAAACATTTTGAATTTAAATGTTTTCGTTAAAAGTTTTATTTAAATTTTTCAGCCGATGGCATCAGAAAAGAGAAAAAATTATCGGATTTGAGCGAAAATGGTGTATTTTTTCAGAAAATTCGAATTTTCTCTAAAAATGGAACAAAAATGAAAAAACTAAGCCTCAGGTGCACACGTTAGTATTAAAGGGAATCTATCTTAAAAATTTAGAATTTCTGAGGGCAGTATAAGTAGGTCTTTTACGATCCGAAGACAGACACACAGACAGACTCTTTCTTTTATTATTATAGATTGCGCAGTTGTGCTAATACGCATAAAATTAAATTAAAATATTGCGAATGTGGCTAAAATTTTCAGGGGGATAAGAAAACACTAAATAAATCCTTATAGATGACTATTTAAGCATTTATAAAATACATGTGGGCACGAATCTTCTACACCTTCTGTGAGCTTCACATGGTAAATGGACAGCTTTGAATAGATGGACACATCGGTGGGCTTGATAACGGAATTGGGGGGGAAGTTAGCGGGGGTTATGAAGAAAAAATGCATATAAACGGAGAATTGTGTTACAATTTTTATAAAACATAGAATTAGTTTTTATGAACTAGCAACCTTACTTTATTTACGAATGTTTTTTATTAAAAGTTATAATTAGGCAAGATTGTAGATTTTAAAATTAGATATTTTTTGCACCATACTTCAAAAATGTATTTATAACTTATCATAACGTAATAAAAATATTATCCTTGAATAAGTAAAAACATATTTAAGGCTTCGTAAGGAAATCGTAAAAAAATTGTCAGATCATCATGATGTATCTTGGACGTTATGAATGAAGCGTCTCTTGATTAAGCTATCTAAATGTCTTAAGGTGTGAAGTTAAAGTGACCTTGTAGGTGTCTATACTACTACTAGGACATTTGATTCCTCAGTTTTATACAATAAGATATTAGTAATGATTAGATAAGTTATTCGCGTCTCAGTTTTCCAAGGGGTAACATTGTCCATAATTATGCGAATTTGGTTAATTTGGTTTGGTTGGTTAATTGGCGAATTGGTTAATTTGTTTTTATTTGTTGTGAAACCTTATTTAATTTTTTTTCCTCGAATTGATATACTACCACTTTCCTTCCAAAATAAATCTCTACTTAAAGCTAAAGCCAAAATTCGATGGGTATGGCTGACTATACAAAACGTAAAACAAAAGGTATTTCAATAAAAATTCAATAATTAAAGAGCAAAGAAATGTAACAGATTTTGAACATACGCTAGATTTATGAAAAAGTTTTATCGAGTTATATAACATTTCTGGTGTAATAACTTTTTGAGCTTTAGACTGTGGCTACATACTTACTTAATATGCGAAGATTAGCGTTGCTATATTTCTTACAGGAAGCTGAGTAGGACAATACTGTTAATAATAGTAGTTATAAAATTGACGAAATCATCGAGAAAAATTATAGGGGTCTTACAAAAAAAAGTAAACCTGATGACACAAAAGAGTAAGCTATCTCCTATTTTCTGAAAGTTATCTGTGCCTTTGACGTAAACAACGTCACGTTAAAATGGATAAAGTACTTGCTGTAGTAGGTTTTCACTTTTGAATTATAAATATACGTCTGTTTTGCTTTTTAATTTCCTTTATTGTTGTTTTAGCATTCTAAAAAATAAAATTTCTCAATGAAGTTGGCCCCTCTTTTTCGTTTTCCTTCGCGTTTCTGCTTGCTATTAAAGTTTAAATGGTTAGTTATTTAAATTCCTTTTTTTTGCAGTGTTAGTTTGTTTCAGTACTTGAAAAAAGTACAAAAGATATTTGAAATCAACAAAAAAGTATTTTTTGAATAGCAAATACCCATTACTTAACTTACCGCTTGAGCTTGTTTCATTGGTAGTGGGAAGGTTAACATCTTTTTCGAAGTTCAAAAGAGTTATATTCCATTGGGCACGTGCATATAATCAGTGCCGGATTTCGGCCTAGGCCTACAAGGCCCGGGCCTAAGGGCCCAGTCAGGAAAGGGGCCCTTAAAAAGATAAAATCGCCTAAAAAAAATTAAAATCGCCAATCGCTAAACTCCGAAAACCTATCGCCAGACGGCCACAAAATTGCCAAATTTACGAAAAATCTCCAGACCTGGGGGTCCTGGTCCGTTTCCCCTGAGAGAGGGGAGGTGCAGATGCAGAAATAATACAGTCGATTGACTATGATGACATCAATCGATTTTTGTTTTTTTTTTGCACAGAAGAAAGTTAACTCTGTCGCCGTGTGATTTTATAAATTTTATAGAATAACTATGGTAACATACTGTATTATTCTGATGTTTATTAAAGTCGATTAAAAATTATATGTTCTGTACTAGTGTATTTAATTTGCTAAATTTCCAAAATAGCTTCGAGATGGTGGGTGGTCCCAAATGTGAAGTGCATAGGGGCGCTGTGTCTTTTAATCCGGCACTGCATGTAATCACTTTGATAAGTGTACTATACTATCTAAATACTGTTCAAATTAAAATATTTTGTATAGGAATTCAGTGAGATATGAAAACGATCGACTCTGAAAAACATCCACGTTTTAAGCGGCAGTGTTTAACATACCAGACTTAGCACGATTGCGCTACTCTCAATCACGAATTTTTCTATAATAATGCTGTTGTTTCGTGTGAATTTTCAACTATAATGGTTGAGATATCAATAGTGGTTAAGCAATTTACTGTCGTATTGGACAATTAGGTATAGTTTCTGGCGTTATTTTTGTTGGTAGGTAATTTGATAGCGTAACTCTTTTCTTAAGTCTTGTTGCATAGTTGAATGTACTGTTCAATCTGAAATTCTGTTCGGTAAACAAATTATAAAGAATTGAACAACATAAATAAGGAAATGTAACCCTTTCTAAATTTAAATTTTCAATATATGCAAGATCTTTTTAAATAATGCTTTAAATATATAAGATTAATTTTAAAAAATATGCAAAATATTCATGCTTATTCTATATATAAATCTAGACTTATAAACGTATGTGCAGCTAATCAAATTTAAAGGCATGGGTATTGATAGCTAATTAGAAATAAATATATATTTTTATAATAGGTATTCTGTTAAAGATATAAAATAATTTTGTTTCATATAGTCGTAATTTCTTACATAAATAACCAAAAATATTTCATCAAAACCCAACATATATCTTATAGACTTAATTCCCCTTTTGGTGAAAATTCTGTTCTCTTTATAATAATATTTGTTTAAAAATTCCAAACAAAATTTTATTGCTCAAAACAGTTTGCTTAACCCATTTATGACTACTTTGTGAATACCACTTCATTTCCTTCACCTTCATTTCCGTATAAAAACTTTAATTTTTTTTTCAATTCGTTCTTTCGTGTAACTTAATTTTTCCTATATAAATCGTTATAAGAAATATGGTTCCATCTGTCTTATATTTTGTTTATTTAGATAATTTTAAGCAGAAAGCTCATTTTTGAGTGGCAATTACTTTACCAATCGTCGTTAACGAGATGAGGAAATGTCACATTTAATGCAAGATATAATCTAACCAAAAACATGGGCATGAACATTTATCATGAACATGTGTTCATGATAATAAAATTAAGTCCAAATGAAGTTAATAATTGGTAAAATTCGGAAAATATTCTTTAGAATCGTTCAAGTGTGAAATTTCTAAATATACTTTTAACAAGCTGTATTTTCTTTTCGGAATTTCAGAATATTCCTTAACGACAACTATAAACCCAATTTGCACTTTATGCCGTTGATTAATCTCAATGTTATGCAAAGCTTTCTCAAAGTCATTAGCAACTGTGTTTACAAAATGCAGCATAGTGAAAATCCTTCGTCCTTATGGACTATTATTTTTAATCATTAAATTAAAGATCTAGAACTGACTTTTCCACCGTCGTCTAAAGGGAAAAGCATTTAAACATATTTTACTGCGAGTTTCGAAGTGGGCTTATCTTTGCTGTAATCTTTCTTTATCCTAGAACATTATTTTTAGTCATTAGTAAATATCTAAGGCTTTCCAAAGTTGTGGAATGGAAAACGGATTTAAACATATTTGTACCGAGAATTTCGAAAAAGGCTTATCTTTGCAGTAATTATTTCCTTTCCAAATTTCCCAAATTTCTTCTGCTCATTGGGCCTATAGTAAACTAAATTGTAACTGCTATATACAGATTAGAATTTGGAAATAACTTTTTAATTCCTTATAATAATTTGAAACAGTTACAAGTATATGAGGCTAGGACGAATTTTTCGAAAAATTAAAAGATATGCAGGGTGTAGTTGCAAAACCCACATTCACCAAAATATATTTAACTAAGATATAGGATCTGGTCCATTCATTAGCGACTATTGGTAATGGTAAATTTAGTTGCACGAAGTCGATAATGAACTTGTCAGACTCCATATCTTAGTTTTGATTTGGAGAAAGTGAATTTTTGCACTCCTCATCTATCATAATTAGGTATTGATAAACTATACTGGAAACAGATATTTTAAATATTAAGATAAATGTTTTCGGTTTCGGTGTTATGCAATGGCACATTAGCTATCACAGACCACAGATATTTATTATTATTTAATTTAATTGTACAAATTCTTCATTTCATCTTTGAATTGTCGATTTGTAAATATATTTGTATTATGGTATAAAGTAACGCAACACACGTCAATTTCTACGATTTAAAAATACGACATGAAATGTGTCGTTAAAGATTAAATTGAAGAAATATATATTTTTTTACATTCCTTACTTGAAATATATGTCGCCATAGTTCAAAATGTCGAAACAAAACACTATCAGAAAATTTCTTCTAAAGAACTTACTGTTTAAAAATATCTTTTTAATTATCGTCTGCTTTTATTCGTCTTGCTTTAAAAAAGTTTTTCAAAACTTGTGAAATACAACCTTTCTCAAAAAATTATAAGATTGTTTACCTCAACGGCTTTACCATCTATTATTCAGAAGATACTATCATCTACAAGACGTTGATATCAATATAAAGACGGGCTTTAACAAAACGCTGATATAGTTTAAAGTATATTCAGAACGGGGTTAAAGAGTAGTTGATTTCAAAGGTGGGTTCTAATGCACAGGTTTTGGAACCTAAGGCTCTAATACTAATCCGCCATTGTATAAGACCCATTAAAAGTCAAAGCAGCGGCGCCCCCTCAATTTACCCGATATCAAGCTGGCTTGTGCACATTATAACTTTATTTTTAGGATGAAGATTCTCAAAAGTAACCCTGGGACAATGTTTATCCAAAAGTTCCTTATTATTAGTTATATTTTAACCCCCTTCGTTTTCTTGGATAAATTAAATGCGATTCACGATACAGCCATCATTTGATGTTAATCGCAATTGATCTGAGCATCCACCAACAAATTAGTTAGCAACTGACGGCATTAAAATGGACCCGATTAGTGAGCACATTAAGATGTGTATCGGGAGGAAATACATTTTACAGTGAGTAATGTGTTTCTTAAATGGCCCCAACACGACCTGAAATCATATTTATACATGAGTGGCAACGAAACTGGAAAGTAGTGGATGAAAAACCTATACTTTTAAGGGGACGCGTTACCCAAAAAACTAAATCCAGTATTTTTATAGCTAGCATCCAAATTAAACTATTTTTACAACGAACTAACATTCAATAAACATATACGTAAAAATAATAAATATTGAAACATAAGTTGTTGTTTTTTTAATTTAAACATTTTAACGTTTTTTTTTTCAAAATGCTACTCCTCCTACAATTTAAAGAATTTGTTTATGGATTTTTTTGAAAAATGTTCCTACAACATCTCTTAATAAAAGTTGGTATGAATATTGAGCTAATAGTTAAACAAGATTAGTTATGAAGCTTTATGCATAAAATTTGCCAAAAATAAGATTTTTTGTGAATTTTCAACTTCATCATTTTTTTTAAATAACTATTCACACTAGACCTTATCCCATACCAACTTACCCCATAATGGTATATGCCTCAATACAGGAAAAAAAATTCTGGAGCTCTACATTAATTTATCTAAAAGCCTAAGGGTTTTAACCATTCACAAGCCGAAAAAATTAAAAAAAATCAACACAAAATTTCAAAAACCATTTTACCAAACCACTATATCATTTTCAATAAACCTCTACCATTATAAAAGATTCCTTCTTTTTTTGCAATATCCTTAGCTCACAGCATTCGAGCGTGTTTAATTATTTTCTGGGCAAACTTAACATGACTACTCTTATTTATCCAAGTCTTGTGAGTTGGATAAATGTAATTGCTTTTCATGCAAAACAATTACATAGTTACGGTTCATTTCATTTTTAAATATATATTTTACGGTTGTTTCATTTAGTTAATGTAAACATATACTGCAATGAACAAACAAGGACAGCTAAAGGAGAATATGTCAAGTCTTCGTCAAGCATTGAGTTACGTAAATAAAAAACGATCCTCCTTTCATACTATTTACATTATATAGCTTTTTTTTTATCTCCGCCTTTACCTACTTCTTACCTTTCGTTTCCCACTAATCTTTTATCCATTACTGATTCTTGTTTTTAAAA
This sequence comes from Oedothorax gibbosus, assembly GCA_019343175.1. Classification (NCBI taxonomy): domain Eukaryota; kingdom Metazoa; phylum Arthropoda; class Arachnida; order Araneae; family Linyphiidae; genus Oedothorax; species Oedothorax gibbosus. The sequence continues at coordinate 24,627,796 of CM033272.1, read as the reverse complement.
GAGTCAGTCAATAACAAAAGTTTTTCTACTCATCGATATTTCTCCAATCCATCAAACTATGTTGGAAAAATTCCTTCAAGCGAGAATAGAAATTTTTTCTGTTGTCTGCCCTAAGTATAAAAAAATACTTAAAAAATGGGTTTTTTTTATTAATTTGTTTTCCTATTTTATTCACAAAATATTTATACAAAACCATAAAAGGGTTCCCAATTTAAAAGAACCAAACAAATCCTTAAATATTTTCTAAATAATATCATTTTTATCAAAAATTGGAGTCTACATTTGAAGATAGCTTAATATAGCAGTGCGCCAAAAAAATATTTTTATTGAGAATTATCTGAAGTTTTAAGTTTCTAATGCATTTCAACTGCAAAAAATAGCGAATCTGCTTACTATAGTGCAACGTTTGAACTGATATCTTTTAAAGTTGTATCAAACAGTTGTATTGCTAAGTTCTGTGAATATTTGTACACTTTTAACTGAAAAATCACATTTTTTAGTTACATTACTTATCCATGCCAAGTATTCATCCATCTACATTCATTCATCAATTGAGTTCTATCCAAGATATACTAATACCATAGCAGTAAAAAAAAAACAGAATTGTTAAGTTGGCCGCACCTTGGAATTTATTTTAATCTGAATTGGTTTATATTATAAGTTACTTTATAATATAATGTTCATAATTCAATTATGAATACTGATTTAACAATACTAATATCGGGTTTTGCAACTGATTTAGTATATTGTGGGTTTCAGCTTTATGTATAAATTCCTACCTACATCCTGGTATTGTCATTTTAATATCGGAATATGTCTGACAGAGAGAAAAATCACATTCCTTCCTCTGAACCACTAGTCTCCAAACTAGGATCCACTGGTCAAACATTGCTCGATAATGATTTTATCCGGTCCGCGAGATTTGCTTGATGTATTAAAATATTTTTAAAACAAGACATTGAGAATATCGGAATTTGAAGTATTTTTTATTAAAAATATTTTGTAAAAAACTGTAACTTTTAATTTGCATATGTTTGAAATAGCTTTGTAAACGTTTGGACAGTAGATTTAACAATTATTTATGTGTTAATATTTTTTCTAACTAAAGATATTTTCTTAATTACTTTTTTTCAAGGCTAGTGAACCAAAAAAAAACAAATGGCTTCAGATGTGTGCTTGCTTCTTAGTACTATGTATTCAATGGCATATAAAGGGCTTGTTCTCTTAACTTTTATCTTTTATTAATATACATTAGTTTCTATTGCAAAAAAATATTGAAAATAGATGTGGTACTTAACGAATTAAAAATTTACATTACATTTGCACTTAGATTTTTTTTTTGTATCCCAAGTGGTAACTAGTATGTCTTGCGTGACTTCCAATCAAGCCCTTCTTCTACAGTCCCCGGACAAATTATTAGACGCACTGTATTTTTTTAGTAATTTTATGTTTCTTAAGAGTTTTTATGCAATAATGGTATATTTAAACTACAATATTATTGATTTTTATTTAAAAGAATTGTTGTAGACTACATATTTGTATTTATTTTAAGATAATTATGAATAATTATGATTAAGATTAATTTTTATTAATTATTTATTATAAGATTATTTATGTGTGGAATCATCATCCTCAAATGCAGGAGACAGTACAGTCTTGCATTGATATCATGCCGCGCAGAATTAAAGCTTTGATATCGGCTAAAGGTGGCTCAACTAAATATTGACTTTTACTAACATTAATTTCACTTTTCTGTAAAACTTAATAAACTTATGCTTTTCTAAATTAATGCTGTTTTTTTATGTCAAATAAATCGGTAATTTATTGGATAATATAAAAATAAAAAACAAATCAATTTAAAATAATTAAACGGTACAATATCACCCGGTAATTAATTTTTTACGTGAAATCTTGCAGTGCGTCTTATAATTTGTCCAGGTACTCTATAATCCTATTATCGCGTTAAAAATCTGGAGACCCCCTCTAATTCAAGTTAAAATGGAATCACTATTATTGCCAAACTCCGCAATCAATTGCCGAATTATGCGGTGTGTGGTCCCAATCGGCACAATCCATCTCATCTATGTAATCATTCATCATTACAATTAAACGAATCACTGAAAACCCTGTTGTAACTTGTTTCTTCGACGTGCAATAAGCTCCAGGCACGAACATAATATGTCGGAGACCTATGTTACTGAGGCCGTGATTATAGGAACGTGGTTAATCTGCTTATAAGGTGTCAATTTCAGGCATGGAGGAATCGATGCTAAATAAAAACATTGCCAGTGTGTGCAAGGCTTTTTATAAAGTTGCCCAACGACAAGTCGTGAATAAATTAACTCATTTCTTTTTGCACCCAATGGCCATCTATAAATGCGGAAGATGTTCGATGGTTATTGAGAGAAACTATATCAAAGTATCACCGTTAATAATTAGTAATCTTTCTTTTTGTTTTTTAATTTACATATTTGAAGAAGTGGTTGAAATATTTAAACTTGTGGGTCACATGGTAACCTAGGTACTTCGACTGCAGTTAGCTTTACTCAAGTAACTATACCGCCTTAAACTATCTCTCCCATCTCAATTTTTCACGTTAAAATGCCACGAATCTGTCGGTAATTGTCATAGATATCATAGTTAAAGTGTTAGATTGGCTGATCACGTGACCTCCAATGCTAACGACGGGACGCGCATGGAGGCATTTTAATGGGGCAAAATGGCCAGTGTGTTGCCCTTTTAAGGAGAAATTGCTACGGCATCATCGGAAAAATACCATTTAATTCTAAAATTACCAAAAAAAAATACTAGAAAGGCATTTCAAGTCACTAAAAAGATTTCAAAATGCAGCTAGTATTTTTACGATTTTTTTTTGTAATTTTAGAATTTATTTTAGAATTATTTAAAAGTACTAGCTGCATTTTGGAATCTTTTTAGTGACTTTAAATGCTTTTTTAGTAATTTTTTTGGGGTAATTTTAGAATTAAATGGTATTTTTCTGGTGATGCCGTAGCAATTTCTCCTTAAAAGGGCAACACACTGGCCATTTTGCCCCCTTAAAATGCCTCCATGCGCGTCCCGTCGTTAGCATTGGAGGTCACGTGATCAGCCAATCTAATACTTTAACATTGATATCTATGGAAATTGTACACTCAAAGATAAAAATTATTGAAACAGCACAAGGGAAACACAAGTATTGTGTAAAAATAGCAACATTACAATATTGTATTGTTTCAGTTCAAGAATTGTGTTACGCTGAGCCTTCATCATAAGTTTTGTACTCACCATGCACTATTATTTAGTACAACAACAATACAACTTTTGCGTTGTCTTTTCTGATTATATTATTATATGATTCTCTCTTTAAGTTTCACCAACTTGCAATAAGCTTACACTTATACCATAAAATGAGATGGTTAAACTTATACCATATAATCAGGTTAATAAGATAAACGATAATATTAGTTATTTTTTACCATAAAATTTATTTTAAAAAATATAGAGAGAGATTCTTAGCTAAAAACAACCGGTGTGGTACCCCAACAGATGAATTTTTTCCCCCTCAACATCCAAAAAGAAAATCCATCTTCATTCTTTATCGGTTGTGTTGATTTGAGAACACCGGTGTCAATTTCGAAATTGTAATTTCTCTCGCTTCATCCTATCAAAAAAAAACTTTCAATTGCCACTTTCACTAAAAAGTTTCAATCTCTCTTTTTAAGCTTTATTAAACTTTCGTTAAGTTTTATGAATGTTATTTGAGAGGTATAATCAACTGGAAAACCGTATTACAGTATACCATGATTTTAATCTGTTTAATGACAGAGACAACAACGGAGATGGAACCTATAAGTTAAACAATTTAAATTATATTTTAGCTAACCTAAATTTTAAATAATTATATAGTTATTAAACAGTCAAATTAAGACTTATTATCCTTATCATGAGAATTGGAAGTTCAATATCGTTAACAATGCACATGTAGACATTTTAATTAACTAAAGTTTCACTGGATAGTTAAGTAATCTAACAAACCTATGTTGATTCTACATCCCTTTGGGTGCACTTCAATATATGTTATACGTGTACATTGTCCATGAGTTTCAAATTACATTTGGAAATCTTCCATTACGTGGTTATGTTTAACTGACCTGCATTATAGTAACAAGGTACTATTATACCCTCAATATATTAGCATATTTTAATTACATTGAATCTTCCAATCCACTTCCAGTGAATTAACAAACATAGGATATAGTAATACAATTTTCTAGTAAATACATGAGAATTCTATATATAAGTTTGCACTAAAAAGTGAGATTGACAAAAATTGATGTAATCAATACAGTAAATATATAGTTTACGTTAGCGTGCCTGAATCACATGCTGTTGACGAAGGTTATTAAAGGAGCCGAGTAGATGGTCACAGACCAACTCAGTCTCTCGTACCATACGGGACTTTGAGTACCATACTTGCTTGGGATGTTAACGCGGGTCCATCATAGAACTAGCCACTTGGTATGGACAATTGTTAATACATTGAACCGCAGGCTGATACTACAGGAACGTAGACGGGAAACGCTCGATAGACTCTATAGTTGTGGTCAGAAATCATTATTTTTTTTACAAACCAAGAAAACAAATTATTGCCAAGTTAGCGATATAATGAATATCAGATTTTAAGCATTCACATGGCAAAACTCAAAGGAACTCTTTTGTTAATGTCTATTTGTCTAAAAACTTTATTTTATTCTCAAACCATATCATATTAGCATTATTACTACATTAAGGAATAAAAGAGCAATATATATATATAAACTCAATTTCAATGAAAACTGATTTCCATAGATGTTATTCTAACAACCCGTCTCCATATTTAGTTGTAATTGACAATTCATTTTCAATATATACCACATTATTTTCTAGAAAAACATTAGCTTTTTTTAAACTAGTGAAATATTTGACATTAAAATTACATTCTTAAAGAATCTCCTGCAATCATAAAATAAACCCTTCATAAATATTGAAATATCACATTTCAATAAAACTAGGCTCTAACCATAAAATCCTTCACATAATATCAACTTACAATAAATCTTAACTCTAATAACTTTCTGGTTACTATTTTATCAAAATTGTGCTCAACAGTATCCTATCGAGAATATAATTTGGTAAAATATCAATGGATATCTTCGCATTTCTTAAAAACTAACTTCAACTGGAATTCAGCTGCATTCAAACATTTAATAACCACACCAATACCATTCCCTTACATAGCTCAAATCAAATAACCCTTTTGACCAATAATCTCCTTATATTCTATTTTATTTGAATCAGGTTCAGCCTGGTCCCAATCAATCTTTACGAAAAAGGAATCAAAGAGGACTGCCCTTGTGGGGCATCAATTCAGTAGCTTGTCTAGAAAGGAAATAAGACCTGCAATTCCCAGATGCTGTCTTTTATTAGGGCTCCACTAAGTGGTGTGTCCTCTTTGTTTCTAGGCTTCCAAATAAGGGAGGACTGTTGTAAGAAATTGCATTTCGATTAGTGGTTATTTTTATATGTGAGAGTCATGGTGTTGGCTTTTTATGGCATTTTAAGTATTAATTATATATTTATATCAAGACACTTTGGTATTCTTAAGTGTACTTTGTTGCGGTGAATGGTCTGAAATTCGGTGCATGTGGATATTCATAGGAAAATGTCAGAAATCTTTAAATTCAAGAAGAATATGTTTTGGATATTCACCGTTACATGCCTACAGTCACCGGAATGGCAGCACTCAATGGACTTCGACCAGTTATCCTAACATAACTTATTAATTCACCGTTTTAAGGTAACTCATTAAATTAAAGTTTTTTTTTATTAATTCAAAGTAAATAATCTATAAAAAAAGTTATTTAATAGGCTAAAAGAAAAAGTGATATAACAAAGATGAAGAAAATGATAAATGTTTTTATTTAACTGTGTTTACTTTTGCGTTAACTGACTTGCTATTATGCAAAGAAAGAAAGGATATGAGTGTCAATGAAATATCTTAAAATCTTCTCCGCTTTCTGTTAATGTTCAACAAGCTTAATAGCAGTTTATGTTTACAGTAAAGTGCTTTTTTAAACAGTGCTAACATTAATTGAAACTTCAAAAATTAGAACTTTATTTACTCTTGTCGTGTGCTTTTGTGAGAGATTCACACATTCCAATCCCCAATATAATCCCCAAGTTATTTGTTTCAGTTTAAATCATTTAACTAATTTGTCTTCGCCAATACTCGTGTTCAGACTCACAGTACTTATTTTTTGTTTGGAGTGAAAAAAATATTTAGGAAAAATGAAATTCATTAGTGAAGTATAGCCCCAATATCATATATGGCTATTTCTATTCGTGACAGACATGACATAAGACTACTTTATTGCCTCTTTTTAAGTACTAAATGTTTATTGATTGGTAAAAAAAAATGCCATGGGGTGATGCAAATAAAGGTCTTGATTATAAAAAACACTAAAATTTTCATTCAAGAGAAAATACTTTGAATTAATTGGGTTAAAACATGCCGTGACAGACATGACAAAATTGAGACACAGATTTTGAGTGATCATATATTATTACCATTTGCTCTTAATTGGTAGCATGTCAAGTCTAGAATTTTGTGGGAATCAATATAAGATTCAGATAAGTCAAGCAGAAAGAAAAAATTTAAGAAATTTGTAAATAGTAAAATTTTATAAAATATTTACTAGCGTGACAGACATGACACGTGTAAAATTTTCTATGAACTTAAGAATTTATTCTCAAATATCACTTCATTTTTTGAATAACAACTTGGAGATTACATCATGATGTAACATATATGTATTATGTTATGTGTTTCACAATAAAGTATTAAAAAAATATATTAAACCCCGTGGAATTGACTAGTGTGGGAGCTGTAATATTTACTAGTATTTGCTCCTTCTCTCATACCAGATTGCTTGATCTACTATGGATTCAAAACTGAACATCCCTTTAATTTTAGTTGATGAAAATCCACATCGTGTTAGAACATGAAAATCCACATCGTGTTTCACGTTCACTCATTGGCCATATTGCAAATTCTGATCTGTTTCATTTTGCAAGAGGTAGTTTTCAATACATTCAACCTGTATTGAAATCGAAAAGAGTACCCATGTTTGATTCTGAAGTCAGACTAAGACTATATGGGGGGAGGGGGGGTTGATACAAGACATTGATTCCAGTAAAAAAAATTCTCGCAGCTTCACATGGTGTTCGACAATTTATATTTCTGGCTCGAGTAGCCTCATGGACTTGCCACTTAGTAGTCCCACCAATGCCATCAATAGATCCTTTGCCATGTGATGAGGGTAAGAAATGCTAGACTGTTGAAAGTTTACAATGTCATTGAAAATATTGTTCATTTTTGTTTAAAATGTTGACCTGAATTGCCCTGAATTTTTGTAATGACTAAATTGCTGATCACAATAACAGCATAATCACTATCAAAATAAAATATTATTGTAGCATTGCATTTGTTTCGAACTACAGCTTCCTCTTACTATTATTTAATTAAGTATAGATGGCAACAGCATTTTTTTACAACTCAACTCAATAAAATGCTTTATTTACTGTTTTGAGAATACACGTCACACATGTGATAGTGACCATATGTGGAAATGGCAATAAAACACTAATTGTGACAGACATGACAAACGTGACAGACATGACAAATGTGACAGACATGACAAAGTTTGATGTTCTATATTTCACTCAAATTTTAAATGTATTTTTCAATTTTTTTATGAACTGTTTATTTTAAGATATAGAAAGAGAAAATAAAGTGTCAACAATTTTTACCCAGTAGATTTTGTTTAAAATAAAAAAAATCCATGTTTTTCGTGACAGACATGACATGGAGACTAACACTAAGTTTGGGGGAAATAGCAAAATAATTAAAAGGTTTTCACTAAAATTTTTTGTGTTATTATGCATAAACTGATCTATTCTTTAAGAAAATCATTGTTTTCAGAAATCTATTAGTATTTAAATACTTTAAAGGACATCAAACTAAAGGTAAAAATAACAAATTTTCGGTCACAATAATTATCAATAAAAAATTATTTATGCATTTATATTATTATATCTTGTTATTTTCATAAAATTTGACTTATTATTTACTATCTCCTGGAACCAAAAAATAATAATTTCGTTGGAATTTAAAAAATGATGATGTTCATGTCGAATTTTCGTGGAATCAACCATATATATATTCTACAAAGTAACAATTATTAACATGGTGTTGTCCAATTTATGGGAGCGTTTTGTTTGAAAAAGTAATCCAAAATTGAATATTAAGTTTGATCAACTTGTTAAAAATTGTATACACATTTTTAAGAATTGCTGCATATCATTAATTGCTCTTGCAATGTTTTAAATACATTAGTACTGTAATAATATGTTAGAAATATTTACTACTCCTCGGCGCAACAGCCCATTACTGGGCCAAGGCCAGCCGTGCCCATTTCAGCTTTCGTGACCTAGGGCAAGAAATGTTTAGGCTTAGAAAAATCTTGTGGTAACTTTCAATAATAAAAATGTGTTTTTCTCAGTTATTACAAGTTGTGCTGAAACAATAGAAAAATTGTGTGGCGATCAAAGAATCGTGTGTTGTAAGCACACAAATTGTGATAAAAGTATGTTATTGTTATGCATTCTTCCGAAATGTAGTTCAGCACCTGTTCTTTAATGTTTCGGATAAATTGCTAATTAAAGCTTAAAAATGTGTATTACGGTACTTTATAATGAATGTCATATTTTTGTTACACATATTTTAGAGAACAATATAGTTTGTTTCAGATTTACTGTTGGGACACAAGTTTTCTGAATGCAATTTTTATCGAATGTTTATTCAATGAAAAGTAGATATTGAAGAAAGTACATAAATTACCCATATTAGTTATAAATGCATTTTTCAACAAATATTGACTCCAAATTTTCAAACTGTTTTCTTTCTTTACTACAATAAATATTTCCATGGTGGTAAATCTTTTAATGTTTATAAATATTGAAATTTTTAAAAATTAAGTATAATGGCAGTTTATTATTCCAATCACATTTAAGATCTAAACTAGAATAATTAACCCTTTCAATAATAATGGTGCTATTTGGGTAAAAAATCATTAACAATTTATTGCATACGCAGATTTTGAATACCTTTATCTTTATTTGTGAAAGAGAACTTATGTAATTTCTCAAAAGTTCCTTTTTTTTATTTCAATTGCTTTATTTGTTCAAACATTTGACGTTCGATGTTCCTGATAACATTCCTATAATATTTATCTCTTATAAAAATATTTATGCCGTTAATGCCTTATTTAGGGTCATTGACTTTCACATTTTACTTTAAACAACCCCGAGATGAAAAATTCTCTGAATTTAATACAAAAGGAATAATTGCACTGAACGTTTATTGAATATGCCTTAGTAGTTTAAACTTTTGCTAATTTGAGTCAATTTGCAAAGTCCGTTTCCAGCAATTCACATTCATCCTTGCTGTAAAGACAGTTTGAGAAATCCAAGGTTTTGTATTTTCTAGGTTTTAACGCCGATTCAAATAATTGAATCAAAACGTTCCTTTTCTAGAATCGTTAAGTTAAATCGATTCACGTAGAAGCGCCGGTTGCTTGACAAAAGTGGAACTAACACTTAATATTTTAAAGAAAATTGATTTGAAACTAAGAGCTAATAGGGGAGACAGTAAGAATTGAACATTACCAAGTCTTTCTAAATAACATATAGATTTTTTACGATAAATATAAAAGGGTGTTTTTAAAAGCACATGTAATAATGTCGATATAAAATGAAACTATTTTTTGTTAAATTGTCACATGCAGCTTTGTGAAACAAATGTATCGTAATGCTTTGGTCCAGAATCAACTTAAGAAAGGGTCGAGCAAAAACTTTTTTAAAAAAGTAGTTCAACAGCTTAAGTTTAACTTTGTTTCCACTTGTGCTGCAGTGGAGAATAATCCAGAAAAGCTCTAAATATCGATCTCACTACTTGAAAGATTTGACAATATAAAATTTTATGCTGTACATAGGTTCCCCTGGGTCATATCGTCCAAGCCAAATGTCAAAGGTTTTATTTTTAAAAAATGGTAACAAAATAAAGAAAAGGTGAACATTTTTCTTGAGATATAGGATTATGTTACCTCACTAAAACCTGAAATCCAATTCTCATATAGGTGTATAGACACGAAAATTATTGGCATTAGAAAAAAAAGCTATAAGCATATATTTTAAGAAAGTTCGTTACGTGACTTATGTTTAGATTCGAAAACTAAATTTGGAAGAAAAAAGAAATTAGCACGGATCGAAGGCTCGTTTGAATATTAAAAAGGGAAAAATCATTAAAGCTCTATTTTTATTTTAGGGAACTTTTATTTAAATTCATTAAGAGGTAGCTTTCATTTTAATTCATTAACCCTTTCACTCCCAATGATTACATTTTGAATCATCAGCTTGCGATTTTTTTCTCGCACTTATTTCAATAAATTTTATTAAATTCTCCATAAATATTTCTATAAAGTTATATTTTCTTTTTATTAGATGGAAGGATTATGTATATTAAAGAATTAAATAATATTTGTTTAAGTTAAATGAAAATATGAAGAACATGGTATAATAAAATTCTTTTTGAAAAAATTTAATTAAATAAATTGGGCCCCTTGAATTTCAATTATTTTTAACACAAAAAGTTTTAAAACAATACTGTTGTAATTTATTCAAAAGTTATGTTTCCAAAAAAAAAATATTTTTTAAATTTTAGATAAAAAATAAAGATTTTATCCCTGCTTTTTACTATTTCATTTTGGATGTATAATGAGTCTATTTCACAAACTTAAGTTTTTTAGAATAAGAAATAAAAAGTTGGGACTGAAATGGTTAAGAGGGAACTTTCATTTTAAATGTCAGGAGAATCAAGGCAATCCTCTTCAGGGTTAAGAGGGAATTTTCATTTTTTCGTTTTCATTCGATAAACATTTTCTAAGTTGAATTCGTTAAAAACTTTCGATCCCGATGGTTTTTATAGTCGTATTAAAAATCAAGCATTTTGTTGATTATTTCCCTTTACAATTTCAGGGTTTACAGACAAAGAAATCTCTGATGGTTGGCCGCACTAAACTCCGTATCTTAGGCACGTCCAAATGGACAAAGTGAGGATTAGCATGAGAATGAGAAAACACTTTGGAGGGAGGAAATGCTATGGGCCGTAAATGTTGGATTATGTGGGCATTTTGAAGAGGTTAAAAGGTTTTCTCTAACTCAAACATAAATATATTTTTAAAAATGATGACTATACTGGGCACTAACTCTGAATATAGGGAATCCTTTTTACAAGACCGCCATTTAATGCATCTCAACTTCAAGTTTAGATGTGGACATATAATTTGTTCATTTAAGGGACACATTTTCTAAAAATTAATTTTAAACATTTATAAAGTCATATACCCATTCACGACCATTGGCAAGAAAAAAAGCTTTCTACTCAAATTTATATAAATAAACATAATATAAGATAAATAGGGTCCAAAACAGTTTATCTAGTACAAATTAAGTTTCACTAAAAACAAATTTAAAAACTTAAATTTAGCGGGGTTTTTTATTCTGAAATGATGGTGTTTATGGTATTCACAAAATCGCCGTGGGGGGGGGGAGGTAGTACATATATATTCCGGCTTGTGTGGTTGATCAGAGACCCGCTTATGAAGCCTTCGTCAAGTAAGACAGTCACAGAAAGAATGTTTACTCTCACAGAGAAAGGAAGTACACCCAGGCGAAGGCGGGAATCAAACCCTCACCCGTTACAGCGCGCAGACTGCTAGCGTAATGGTCCAAACCACTCGGCCATCCGGGCCCCCAAAATCGCCGTAAATGAGTTAAGTGACTTCGTTTTATCGAAAAACAAATGTACTCGTTAAGTACACATACGCAATAAAAAATCGGAAATGACCAAAATGATTTTTTTTTTAATTTTCAATCTAGTGTAGAAATACTTATGGCTACCGATCAGTGCACTACTTGACTCATGATCAGAAGATTGTATTGTAGAAGGTGATGTGCATTTGAAAATAAAACTAGTTATAAAAAAAAGGAACAAATGTATTATTTAAATAACTAAAAGGTAAAATTTCCGCTGCGCTTAGGGTACAGTGCTAGAGGCAAGCTTACTGAGCGAGACTGCCGACACATAGGCAGTGCACGCTTATATAGAGAATCAAATTAATCCAAATTTGCATATAACAGAACAAGTTAGATAACAGATAAGATATGACATATCGGAACTGTTCGCTTTTCTTGGGAGGACCTTTACGGACTTTGGTTGAGATAGTTCATTTCACTAGATCATTCATTTCACTAGCACCACACTAGTAAAATCTCCAAATATTTTCTTTAAACTATACGAATTTGAAATATAAACTCCATCAGAAAAAAAGTTACAATGGGTTCACCTTCACTTGAAGAATAAGATCACGCATTGGAAATGCTCTTTACAAGTAGTGTAAATTCTATAAAAAAAAATAGTCAGACTAAAAATTTATGTGTATTATAATATAATTCTTCGATACTTGTCGTATATAAATGCATTGAAACCAATAAAAAAACATTTTAAAACCCATTCTAGTTTATATAGTTGGAATAAGTTGTATTTCCAGAGAATAAAATAATTATCATGTTATATTTCGTGAACTTTAATATTTAGGTATTTTACTTAAAATTTATAATGTATAGCAAACAAAATCCTTTAGTTTCAAGGTTAGACTTTTAACCTTCTAACTATGTTTTGTTTCGTACTAGCTAGCAAAACTGCTTCAGTTTGCTATTCTAAAACCAATCGCCAAGTAGTGAACCATAAAAAAAACAGTACAGTCACTTGGCCGACTCTTATCATGTTAGTTATTTTGGAGTATTTTAGAAATATTTCGTGAAAAAGACATTATTCCTACCAAATCTGGAAAATATTTGCGACTTATCTGAAAATACAAACATGTATAAAGAAAATAACGTGCTTCGTCAGGAAAAATCTGAATTATTTCATATTAGTGGATCCATAAATAAAGATAACTTTTCAAAACAATGTTTTTGGTAAAAATATTTTTTTGTAATATATTCAGCATAGAGTTGTTTCAATCGCATGGTTGTTTATCAAATATATCATTAGATATTTTAATGACATGCTTATTTATCAACTTAAGTCTAAATAACTGGTCAGTGATTAATTTTGATCATTAGTAAATATATTTATTAGAGTTTAGGAGAAAGTGTAATTATTAGTGACTGTTTATCCTATGAGCGAGGAGCAAAGTATAGTAAAATTATAAAATCTAATTGAGTTCAAAAATTAAATCAATTGCATGGTTATTTATCAAATATATCATTAGTTATTTTAATGGCAGGGTTATTTATCAACTTAGGTCTAAATAACTGGTCAGTGATTGATTTTTATCAGTAGTAAATATATTTATTAGAGTTAAGGAGAAAGTGTAATTATTAGTGACTGTTTATCCTATGAGTGAGGAGCAAAGTATAGTAAAATTATAAAATCTAATTGCGTTCAAAAATTAAATCTAATTGGGTTTACTTCAAACTCATTATACATGACTTGTCATATCTTCCTAAAAATTAATGGAGAATTAAGTACCGTATTGGAAAAAATGGGACTATTGTTTAAAAGGGGGAACTAATTTTACATAATAAGGCATTGTCAACTACTTTTTTTATCCACAAAGAAACCATGGTCTATCTTAGAAGTATATTTAGCTGTAACTTGTTCTGTTTGAATCTTGTTAAATAAAAATAACTAAAGAATATTTAACCTTTCACTGCAAGTTCTTTTTCGTTCTAGAAACTAGGATTTAATATCGTCATTTGGCAGGATTACTTGGAAGAATATTTTTCAAAATTATTAGTTTATTCTCTGGCGCCAAAATCGCTGTTTTATCTGAAAAGTATTAAACAAAAAATGCCCTAAAATTAATTGATTTACTGTTTAACTGTAAATTTTTTTGAATTGAAACTTAAGAGCTCTTTTGTTGTAGCTCTACCACTGTAGAGATCTCTTCATTAAATACATATTTAACTAAATAAGTTTTAAAACATTTTATAATAAATTTCTTATTCTAATTCCAATGAAAGGTACTAAAAAAACTGTTAAAAAAAATTCTTAGTTGCAAAGTCAAACAAGTCTTGTTTCACTTGGAAAAAAACTTGTTTCATTTCAAATTACTTTTATGTTGGGTCTTTTTTCTAGCTCTTACTTCTGAAGTGATTTTAATAAACTATATATGTTAGAAATACCATGAAAATAGAGATCCTTACCTTTTTTTCTTTCAAACAGCGGAATCGATTAAAATTTTTGTTTTTTAAATCCATTGATTGTTTCTCATGTTTCAAATTAAAGTTGCAATTACTTTTTTAATAAATATTTTGTATTAAAAACTATCTCTGCAGGTTTATCTGAATAGTTATACCGACTTTGAGCATGCAATTTAATCGGTGAGTGCAAAAACCACTTCAGTCACAAACATGCAAAAATCGTTTTCGATTAAAAGAAGTTTAGAAAGGCAAGATGCGTGTTCAGTGTAAGGTCAGTCAACTACATCAGTCTGTTGAGAAGTTCAGTAGATACATGACGGCTTTTGACGGCTTCAGATACCTTCACCTTGCTGAGAAGGCGACTGAAGTGGTTTATGCATTCACCGATTCAATAGCTTTGCGTATATGGGACTTTGTTCCAAATAAACTAATTGTAAAATTAATAAAAATTGCCTTAAAATAAATTTTTAAGTAAAAATTATAAACTTTTAAATTAATGATATATGACTTTCTCCCACTTCTCAGATGTCTGTAGAAACCATTCGAGTGCAGAACCAGCATAAGTACGAACCAAATATAAAATTTTCCTTGGCCAAATGTATGTTGAAATAAGGTAATAATTTTTCTGTGACAGCAACATAAATGTATGCTATGACAAAGAAAAAGTGTTCAAATATATGGAATAGTTATGACGTTTTCCCTCTCTTCTAAAAAATTTGAAATGTATGACTGAAGTAGTTTTTGCACTTACCGATTCAATTATGCTGTACCTTGTTTTCATTTGTTTTACCTTCTGGGTTTTCATTTCTTTAAACTGATGTTAGAACTGTGCATTTTGGGGGTTTCCAAGGGCATTTCAATCTGTTCCAACATGTGAATGCCTTTTAGAAACCCCTCAATCGCAACAGTAGATAAAGAAGTTATCCAGCTGAAATTACTATAAGAAAAGAATCGATTTACGAACTACTAAAGTAATTGCTTATACATATTAACAAACAGCATCTTTTTATTATTATATCTTTATGTTGTAGACTAACATTTAAATGCAAACGAAATAGTGATGAATTGAAAAAAAATAATTTTTCACTAAAATTGCCTGAATTTTTTTTGTTTTCATATCATTTCATCTGCGAAACATTCTCGGATTGGATTTGTTCATTATAACCCAAACGTGTTTCTTATCTGTGTATTGTAAATATGTATCAATTAAAACTACAACTTTAAATATTATGTTTATTTTAGTAATTTTTGCTCAAAATGCCCAATTTGTCATTTACATCACTGTTTCACACACAGTATGTTATCCGAACGGACCAAAGTTTCACATGCGTTTTTGATTTGGTTAAAATACGCCGGACTAGATATACATGATGGCTATTCGTGGCAAGCTTCGTAATTTTGAATCCTGGTCAAGTTACGAAGGTTTGTTCTTGTTAGGGTGACCAAACTTACTGCATTTCGCAGTACAGTTAAGTTTTTTTTAAATATATACCTATAAGAATTGTGCAAGTATTATTGCAGTTTGATTTTTTTATCGTTTTCTCAAACAAAAACAACGTAAAGAAAATAAATATTATTTATAAAATTTTTTAGTCGACTTCATTGTCTAGAAAATTTAATCACTGATACAAATCTGGTCAAGCTAGTTTTTTTATTTAATTAACCTGCCATACTTAATTTTTATAGTTCATTTAAAAATTCAATCAATCTCCAACATTAATTAAGAAAAACAAAATTGATAGCATGTGCTTTACTTTTTTAATTTTCTTTATCTGGTTAAAAAAATTAATGTTTAAGTGAGTTGAAAATATAACAAGGAAAGTTTTAAAAAATGCTAACAAATCTATCCCAGTAAAAATATTAATTTTCTTATGAGCTACACTCACATCTGCTTTATTGAACAAGCAGAAAAAATTGTCCGATTATTAAAAGTGCGTTAATAACTCTAGCTATATTCAGTATTAATTTTAAAAAAATATGCCACCTCTCTCTTTCTTACTTTCTCATATTGTGTCCAAGTTAATGGAATCTTAATGATCGTTAAAACATGGAAGGCGCTTGAAGAAAGATGACAAAAAGAGATTCATCGTGGGACTTAGCAGGCCAGTAGACACTGAAGTAATTGAAATCTGCTGCACTGCCAAAACCCACTATGTAACTCGACACAATATCCTCACATTCCTGCAAAATAATTGATTTTATTATAACAACAATACAGAATCTAAAAAAATTTCCAATTCCAAATTAATTTGTTAATGATGATATATTTTACGTAAATGTTGGCTTGAAAAGAATACTGCTCAAATTAATCTTTTTTGGGCAGAATTTTTTTCTGAAGGAAAGGCATATGTCTTTTTAATTATTTATTAAATATTTGATTAAAAACAGGAGATTTGTGCGCAGTTGTTGGTAAACAATACATAAACATTTTTAGAAATATTCCCTTTTCCTTTCTCGGATTTTTTAATGCTCAATCTTTCGTTTATTGGTATGGTTTAGCTGAGTTTCAATCGCGGCACTTCCTGATTGCAGAAGCAACGCATTACAGCTAATTTTCTACGTAATTTAATAGACATCAAAGTATAAAAATGTAAAATCATATAATTCAAATTATTTCAACACATGGGTTTTTATTGGAGAAAACAGTTCCATAAGCACCTTTCTTTTTCAGTGGAGGGAATCTAAATTCAGTTTTTCTGGCTTTCCGGAGCCTTGAGAACCTAAATGAGAATTAGATCTTATCATAAAATGCAAAGTTTAAATAAGGTATCAAGTTGTTGAGCAAATTTAATAGTCAATTTTCTTTAAAAAGAGTATCAAATAAACAGTTAAAAAAAACATCTTGATGTTTGTATCGAACTTAGCTGTCCCAGCTCAAATTATAAATACCAAAATTATTTAATAATATAGATATTTTTTTACGAAAATACTTTTTTGATAAATTTCTCTTTGATGATTTAAAGATTTGTTTTGAGGTACGATAAATATTTTATCCAAGTTTTAAAAAGTAATCCTCTGAAATCCGAAATCTTTCGGAAATACAACGAAAAAAAGCTTTGATCCTTAAAATCCCAGTGTAGTTATACTACATATTTTTTACAAACCTGCAGTTTTCTATAACATTGGCTTTAGTGGTATTTTGAAAACTGTTAGAATATTTTTTGATAAAAATTGCAGCTCTAATCCGAGTAAAATGTTTGTTAAATAGCCTGTCCAGATTTGCTTCAGTAATTACATTTTTAACTATAAAAGTTTGATAAATTTTCATAAATCACATTTTATTAAAGTTGTTTTCTTTCAGAAAACCCATTACAAGTAAAACAGATAACTGTTTGGGTAGTTCTTATAGCCAAATATAGTTTAATAGCAAACTAACCTGCACTACTTAATGCAGTACGCCTGGTCACCCTATGTTAAAGAAATTTGTATTACCTTTAGGCACAAAGCTTAATAAACTGTTTATATAATTCTTTATCCTTATACCTTACAAAATTCATAAAATGCAAAAATATATAGGATTTTTTATAATTAAATATAAGCATTTAAGGCATTATATAAAGGCCTAATAATACTTACCCAATCGTTATTCAACACAGATTACAATACGAGCATTAGTCCTTGGTTACAATGTCTGGGTTCGATTACTTTTATGCCGGATATGTGTGTGTTTGTATTCATTCTGAACTAGTTTTAAGAAGAAGGTATCAATAATATTTTTAAATTATGAATATTATATCCCATTAAAAATAGTACATATAAAGAAATGCAAATGAAATGCTATGCACAAATAAAAGTAAATTTATGCTTTTCAGTTTAACGAATTTTGATTTAAATTTTTCTCTTAAATATCATTTAACAACATGTAGACAAAATATTGACTGTTCTTGTATAAGTTAAAACTCTACAAATAGCATAAAATATCTTGGACTTTATATAGATTCTAATCTGAAGTGGAAAACTCATGTTTCCGAGTTATTAAAAAAACGCCGTTTTATATTATACATATTTTATTACCTAAGAAAAAAGTTTTAAGATACTTTCTTATTAATTTATATTATTCCTGATTCTATCCATCATTAATTATGGTAGTATTGTATGGAGAGGAGATTATAAAAGCAATATTAATCCGTTGACTTCTCTCTCTCTCTCTCTCTCTCTCTCAATTCAAAACAAATGTTTTAAAATTTTGAAAGGACATCTTTATTCGAACATCCGCATTTTTAAATTTACTACCAATTCGGCATAATGTTATTTTTCGAATGATTTTATTTTTACGTAGTAATAATTCTTTTTGTAATTTAAAAGTAAATATATCAGCTAGACGTTTAAATGAAATTTATCATATGGTCAATCAATATGGTCTGCCAGAGGATGTTGTGAGTTCTGACAGTGTTGATATTTTAAAAGAAGCTGGACAGACACTGGATATAGTCGGGGACTGTAAACAGGACCAATCTTGTTGGGCTTCGTGCCTGTTATTGGTCCTTTATTTTTGTATTTGTATTTGTATTTGTATATCCCATTTCCACATAAAGAAATTTTTCGAAAACATTTTTTATATTTGGCCCCAAAAGTATTCAACAAACTACCTACTGAACTTCAAAGTATCCCTTCTTTATACAGGTTTAAAATTCTGTATTTAAATTTATATTATCAATAGACGATATAATGATGTATATTTTAATTTATAGAAGCGAAATATGTTTTTTTATATATTCCTAGCTGGCCAGAGTTTTAAGCATTCTTTTGATTATCTAGCATTAGCACTGCCACATTTTTTCTCTTTTTGTTCATATTTATGTATTTAAATTTATTATTTTTTGTGTATGTTTGAACTTATAATGTGTCTTCCAATTATAATTATAATTAATTAGTCACATATACGGGTTTTTTTAACCCACTTGTGACGAAAAAAATTATTCTTGTAATGTGTGTTTTATGTTAATAAAGTGTTTGTTTGTTTGAAAAATAAGTATATAGTATGTCAATAACATGTTTCTTCATTGTTTCTTTGTTATTAGCATTATAACTAACATCAAAATGATAATTGCACTCAAATACTTAAATGCTAGTTTAAAAATATGAGCTGTGTGTTTCAAAAACGCTTTAAAACCAACACTGTAGCAAGGTAAGATGACGAGATTTTTACGAATAAGTAACTCAAATTCTTTTAAATCCATGACTTACAAAACAGTTAATCAAACTTACGTGATTTAACTCCGACTCATATTTAAACGAAACGCTATCGTTACAAAGGACTGTTTAAATTAAACTCGTTAAGGCGAAAACTAATTATGTAAAAAGTAATTTGTCTTAACGTTGAGTTATTTGTATAGATACGTTGTTGCCATTCTTGTATTAACCTACTTGTAACATATTAGACTAATGGAAATGGTTCTAACTGAAATGAGAATAAATAGAATTTATCTGGAGAAAGAAGCAGAAAATTAAAATAGTAAAATATTTTCAGCTTACATTTCTTCTCTTTTTTTTATTCGAAAGAATTTTTTAAAATGAAAAAGTAGGTATTAACATGCTGTCTGTCCGTATTCCCTTCCAAATTCGGTTATATCCATCGGATCTTCAAAATTCTTTTTTTTTTAAATTTTGACCACAAAGAACCATCATTCATACATTTTGTCCATCTGTCTGCTCGTCCGGATGGCCATTTGTCCACTGCCTGTCGACGAATTACCCATTGAATTAGCATTAAAGTTTAATTTTAGTCATTTAATTCGCTGTTGCCACATCACCAATGTAATGAACTTTATTTATTTAAAAATATTATTTGAAGCAAAATAAATTTGTATTGTAAATCAGTTTGGAATAACGTCATAAAATATAGCACAGTGTGATTCTTTGATTATTCATATTCGTTCACTTTGGGCTTTTAAAAGTTTAAATTACAAGCAATTACAGTGTTTGGCAATTTTCCACTGTTCACGCAATCACACATCGAAGTTTTGCTTGTGTAGTTTTAAATTTTGATTAATTTGTTACATAATTTTTTGTTACATAATTTTGAAAAAAGTTATTATTTTGTTTAAGATTTTTTGCATGGTGACATAATAAAATCTTTACTAAAATTAATTTAGCAACTAAACTCCACTGAAAAAGAAAGGTGCTTATGGAACTGTTTTCTCCAATAAAAACCCATGTGTTGAAATAATTTGAATTATATGATTTTACATTTTTATACTTTGATGTCTATTAAATTACGTAGAAAACCATTTCCAATGAGAAACGGTAAAAAGTAGCAATAAGAAAGTTAATTTCAATAGTTAGTTAGGAAACAAATAACATCAATATAATCAACAAGCAGTTTTTTTTAAGAAACTTTATTATATAGTATTTGGTGGTTCAATTCATCGGTTAGAATTTTTTATTTTTTACTCATTCTACAAATAGTTTAATATAAATTCAGTTTTTAAGCCTCTTGAGATCTATTACAAATCAGATAGTGGTCCATTTCAAAATTCCCAGTATTGAGTGCATTACTTGCATTAGTAACTAAAAAGGAATTAGTACATTAGTAGTTATTATATAAAGTTCGCGTCTAAATCAATTTTTAACGCATTGAAGGATTATCTAGAGAATTGCTTGTTTTTATGAAGTAAGCTTAAATTGAAGTTCATTTTAATATAAACATATTGATTTTCAGTTTGCATAATTAATAATAAGTTGTGCATAGAAAAATTATTCAAAAAAAGCATTAACCAAATAAGTATAATTAACACTTTTTAATATAATGCTTATCCTATAACCTTTAGAGCTACTTTTAAACTTATTTACAACATATTTAATTTACCATTACTGTTTTTAACTTCAAACTATATGGTTTCATTAAAATAAACAAAATAATCCATCAAATTATCATTACATTCCTCCTTGTTTACTGTTTTATTGCAGTTTAATAGTACTTGATCATTATTATGGATTGGATTCGATTGTTTTTAACTATGAAATAATTTATAAACTAGAAAGATAATCTTTCAAATTTTGTCACATCGTGACTAGTTAGTATTCAAAACTTTCGAAATCGCATACTTTATGCAAAGAGGAGCACATCTTAAAAGTGCGTGAGATCTATTAAAGATACATTTAAATAAAATAATTTTACAAAGGATATAAGTAAATGCAAACAGCTTCATAAAAACTGTTATTGATTTCCATTTTTCAATCATTTTTCATTAATATCATTGTACTATCTGTTTTTGACAAAACGATGGCCGAAAGCTTTTAAGCGTAAAATTAAAGTTTTTTTCGATGTGTATTCAAGTAATGGATTCAGGTTGCATCTTTAATCAACAAAGGATATATGTTTCCATGGTACACAGTAAAAAGGTTAAAGGCGTTTCCTTTTGCTTATACCTTTTAACCGGACTGTTAAATTAGATATGAAAAAAATGTCAAAGTGAATGAGATATATAATTCTCAGAATCAGATAGTTTTTGCAGATTGTGGCTTGGGTAGTAATATTTAAATTCGTATTATACTAAATTTTAAATTTTCAATTTAAAGATGCTTGAAAAGGTTCAGTTTATGAAATGCCTGAATAAAATCACTTCGCTTGATGAAGACATATCAAAGAAAGAATACCGAGATTTACAAAATAAGATGAAGAACAATAATGTATTTACATTTATTTTTAACGTTGCCTTGATCAATGGAATACCATTGTCTTCATCCGTTTTAATCGAAAATTCTAGAAGCCAAGAAATATCTAAAAAAGTTAAAATTTGGTATTATGGTTATTTTGTCTTGAAGACAATACTATTTTTGTTCAGCATGACTTATATGTACCAATTTTTCCCGGCAACATCAACAAGGATCACAGTTTATGGCTTTACTACTTGTGGTTATATCATCACTTTACTCTTTATGCGAAATCAGAAACAACTCCATAATTCCACAAGAAATCTCTGCCATCTATCTACAAGACTGGAACCAGAAAGGTATATCGGTGGCCGGAACATCAAACTCCAAATTACGGCACATATATTGGTCTTGGTGGCGTATATAATATTAATAATTTTCTTCTTTTACTTCCAAGAGATGGACAGTTTTCGCAAAGTTATATACACGCCACCATTAGTTCCAGATAAATTTAAAGAACTATACCTGAATTTCATCATCTTATCCATCATAATTAGTTACTCATCAAGCGTGTCTGTCTGCGGCATCACCTTCATATTCTGTCGCAATCTCTACATAGTCTTGGGAAGGATGGTTCACAAATTCGGACGTACTCTCCAATCTAGACTAAATCATCGAATGCCGATCGGATCTAGATTGATCACCGAAGACATGACCACCTTCAGGGACATCACCTTCGTCACCCACGAAGTTGACGACTCTTTTAACATGTGCGTGTTCTTGATGTATGTGTTCGTAATGTGCGGGTACTTCAACACCGTAAGCGTGATGTTCACGAATGATCCGATGATGAGGACCCCCGCTTCTCTGGCTTATGTGACCTGGGTTTTTGCGATTTCCACCTTTATACTGTTGGAACTGTCGTGTCGGGGTTCGTTCATCACAGATAGGGTGGAAGTACTCAAGAGGATTATGATCGGGTATTCGAATAAGATGGTGATTTCAGCCTCGTCCGGGGGGAATCAGCCGCTGGAATCTTTCAATTTCTTGTTTGAAATTGTCATGAAATCCAACGTGGCCGTCACTGGAGGTGGAATGTTCATCATCAACTATGGGCTGATATTGGCCGTCGCTGGCACTTTGGTGACTTATAGTGTCCTGATTCTGCAATTGGACCAGGATAAAAGTCAATAGAGTATTAAAATAGGCATTTCAATTTCTACTTTGAAATTGTTATAAAACAAAAGGTGGCCGTCACTTTAGGTGGAATGTTTGTCATTAACTACGGATTGATATTGGCCACAGGTGACCCTTTGTTGAATTATAATGTATTGATTCTTCAATTGAATCAGATTAAAAATGAGTAGATTAGTAGAATGAAGATTTAAATTTCTTGTTCGAAACTTTCATGAACTCTAATGAGGCGTCACTGGGAGTATATTGCATTAGCTTTGGAAAGATTTTGGCTATCGGTAGCAGTTTGGTGGCAGATAATATAGCCTGGTGATTCTGTAATTTGATAATGATAAAAAGTATATAAAGGTCAAAAGTAACACTTTGTTTTTTTGCCAAATGTAATTATTCGGTATAAATATGTAGATAGCAGTGTAGCATGATGAAAATTCTGCAAGTAACCTGAATGTTCCAAACATTACTATTTAACACTATTGCATAAAACGTGCTGTTTATTGCAAATTTTCTTCTTGCATTTTTCAGTTCTTTAGGAAGAAAAAAATTATTCATGCGCTAATTCATGCGCTTTAAAGTGATGCCCTGGCGATATTGGTTAAGAGACATACAAAAAAGAGCCTACTAATTGGAAGCACTTTAGATTGTGGTTGGAATACTTACGTACTAAGGGTGCCACTTATTCGTATTAATGAAGGGATGTTTGGTAGTTAGTTTAATTTGGTCGAATTAACATTTTGCTTGATTTTCCTAAAAGCTTTTTGACAGATGACTATACGTTACTGAAATCTCCTGTTTTCTGTGTCTGCTTAAAATATACACTAAAATATTATTTAGCATAGAAAACAAACCACAATAACACCGAAAAAAATATTATCTTTAGAAAACGCTGGTTTAAATTATGAGGCATATTGTCAAAAGCCCTTGTAATTCTAGCAAGATGTTACTTAAAAAAGTAGTTTCTCAGTAAAATAAATGCAGATTTAAAAATAAAGATAAAAACTGCATTAATATTTTACCAAAAATGTTGTTTTCTTTAAATTTCTAATTTAAAAAGTGAATTTATATCTTATAAGTTGAATACAAACTGCCAAAATCATGAAAGTGAGGGTGGAGACATACCACGGACGTGATATTTCACACTCTGTGGTCTAAAAAAAGTAGAATAAAAAAATAATCTTATATCAATTTTTTGTCCTGTACTATATAAACTGTATTATCATTTTTTACTAAGTTACTTTGTTTTTAAAAGCCTATATTACTTATGAAAACTGGAAGGTACAAGAATTTTTCATTTTTTCGCTATTGACCCATAAGTGTGCCCTATTATGAGTAAACCAACCATAACCAAAAGCACGTTTGACTAGTTGTCTACACTTTTTAAGTGAGCTATTAACAAATAACGCCCGCTCACCACACAATGGTCGGAAAAGACCTAAAAACATCCAAAAATTTTATTTCTCAATCAAAAAGTTTCAAAATTAGGCATAATAGGTTTCTAACACGTATCACTCTCATAACGATCTATTGTTCATCTGTTGACTTTTCGTATAACTATAAATACATCGAAACATTATTTTGAGGGGTTTAAGTTTCGTAATCTTTCTATTAAACTATCCATTTATCAATAAAACTGAAATTATAACTGATATATCTGAGTAGTATCAAGTGGGGTAAAATAGGACAATTTTAGCTATTTTCACTTTTAAAAATCTCTGGCAATAAAACCAAAATTGTTTTTATATTTTTTTTAATTGCATCTTAGCATTGCATTATTTCATTACATTATTATGTAGTTTAAGTAATTTTTTTAAAATTATAAAGGGATTGAACTTACTTCCATAACTTGTGACCCATTTTACCCAACCATGGGGTAAAATGAGTCACGGGGTAAAATGGGTCATACGGTAAAAAGGATGACTATATAATAATCTATTTATTAGGAAATACACTAAATAAAGAGAGGAGGTCAAGAACACATAAAATAAATTTAATGATACATAATTACAATGTTAAGTTTTCAAAATAATACTATTCGGGGTCGTTACTAAACTGGTCTTCCAAGACTCTTGTATCCTCTTACTTTTCTACAATATCCAGTCCTATCTTTATCGGGAAAGACATAAAAGTTACCTATACTAGATTATTTTACATGTAAATCATCTGCATCAGTAAATGTAATTTGACCAACAAATTATTTAATTGACTTTTTTCCTTAGTATTCAACTACCCCCCATTTTCCTGTCAAAAGCTGTTGGCTATCGTCAGCAATCTTGGTTTTGAATGGCTCCGATTTTGAATATGGTTTCTTTCGTTTAGGTTTTAGGGTTTGTAAGAAAATCCAAATTCTCAATTTTCTCGGGTTTTTTTTTAACATTCGTTGAAGTTCTTTTTGTAAATGCTCCATCTGCTTCCGTCATTACTTCGCCAGCTCTATGTCGAACTCTTTTCTCTTCTTTTAAGAGTTTGCTATCATTGCCTTTGTAAGATTTATATTTATTTAATTTCTGTACGTGTTGTTTTAATGTAGTTAAATATATAGTTAAAGCTAGTTCTATTCTAATTATAGACAAATTCTGTATTTATATTCAACTAGCTTTATAAACCCGGCATTTCACGGGTGTACCCTTAATAACGGTGATTGTTTTTTATGTAAACATTTATTTTATACCAAATGATAAAGTCTCCACTTTTCAGCACTCCATCGGTATATTATAATTTCCTCCCATTCTAATATCAGCATTAATTTTTTTTTTTAAAAATCGATTGTATCCAGACCCTTCTAAAAGTTAGAGGGCTTTCCCATAGGCCCTGTTTAAATTGCCAGAATAGCTGTGATATATATAATGACCAGTTTCTATTTTCTCTCCTACACCCGAAAATGCTTAAAATGTGGTAAACATTCCACTCCGTATTCGGCCACTCGACAGGGCTGGGGACCTCAGTCGGTTAAGGCGTTAGCCTTGCATACGATAGGTCTCTGATTCGGGTCCGGGCATCGTCAAAAAACTGCCTACCTTATACGGCCATGCAGCCAAAAATGTCCCATGTAACGAATAATACCCCGTGTGGTGAGAGTGCACGTTAAATATTTTTCAAAGTCCCGTCGTTGCGTACGATGTCGCCCTTAAAAGTTGCATTGGGTGCCTACTCAGGTGGCGGCGCGTCACTTGACTGTGGTTTTAAATTAAGACGACCATAGCAAATAGCCCTAGTGTATAGCTCTAGTGCGACGATAATCCAAACTAACCCTAACCCATACAACTGGATGGGAATAGCTACCCTACGTTAAATTTTAAACTTCGCCAAAAGCCGCCAATGTCAAAATTCAATCTGCCTCTATCTAAATTCAATCTAGAATAGTTATAGCCTTTACTGTCATGAGACATTGTAGCAATATCTTCATTTCTTACCATATGTAAACATCAATTAAATTAAATTCAAAAACAAAAAAAAATCAAAAGATTTAAATTCAAAAAAATAAAGTAAAATAATAATATTCAAATAACATTCCTACAAGTTAAACTCAAGTGCTCTTACGTGTTTATACTAAATTTTCGTTCACACTGAACGGCGCTGAAATTTCTTTTAAATCTATATATATAATAGAAAGTCGTGTTAGTTAGAACATTTATAACTCAAGAACGGCTGAACTGATTTGGCTGAAAATTGGTGGAGAGGTAGCTTAGGACCAGGAATAGGCTATAGAATACTTTTTGTTCGAACCCAAACGGGTGTAGGAGTGCAAAACGTGAGCCAATTTCCCCATAGGAATAGCATTGTAAGATTAGAATTTATATTTTTTACTTCAAATTTCAGCGCGTTCAGCGTGAACGAAAATTAAGTAAAAGCGCGTAAGAACACGCGAGTTTAATTTGTAGGATTGTTATTTGAATATCATTATTTTATTTTATTTATTGAATTTAAATCTTTTAATTTTGGGGGGGTTTCCGAATTTAATTTAATTGATGTTTACAAATGGTAAGAAGTGAAGATATTGCTCCAATGTCTCATGACTTTAAGGCGATAATGGGGCCGGGATGGCGAGTGGTTGCATGAGACTTACGCTAGCAGTCTGCGCGCTGTAAGGTGGGGTTCGATCCCGCCTCGCCTGGTGTACTTCCTTCTCTGTGACAGTAAAAATCTTTCTGTGTTGTTTTACTGACGAAGTATAAGCGATCTCTGATCAAGCAACAAGGAATATATAGTACCTACCTACCCTACCCAAAGGCGATAACTTTCTAGATCTGATGTAAACTTCTAAGAATGTAAATCCCTGTACGTATAGCATACCAACTTTATGTTTATGATATCTTATGTCATTTGTACAGTTATGATATAATGGCCGATTGAATTTTGGCATTGGCGGCTTTTGGCGAAGTAAAAAATTTAACGTAGGGTAGCTTTTCCCATCCAGCTGTATGGGTTAGGGTAAGTTTGAATTATCGTCGCACTAGAGCTATACACGAAGGCTACTGGCCACGGGCGTCTTAATTTAGAACCACAGTCAAGCGACGAATCGAGACCTGAGGAGGCACCCAATGCAGCTTTTAAGGAAGACTTCGTACGCATCGTTGGGACTTTTGAAATATATTTAACGTGCACTCCCACCACATGGGGTATTATTTGTCGGACATTTTTGGCTACATTTGCCGTTTATAGGTCGGCAGTTATTTTGACAATGTCCTTTCCCGAATCTGGGACCTATCTCATGCGAGGCAAACGCCTTTACCGACTGGGCTCCCCAGCCCTGTCGAGTGGTCAAATATGGAGTGGAATGTTTACCACATTTTGGACATTTTCGGGTGTATAAGGGCAAATGGAAACTGACTATTATATCACAGCTATTCTGGCAATTTAAACATAACCTATGGGAAAGCCCTCTAACTTCTAGAAGGGCCTGGTTACAATTGGATTTCTTTTTTAAAATTAATGATGATATTAGAATGGGAGGAAAATATAATATACCGATGGAGTGCCGACCAGTGGAGAAGGGATCAATTCGTATGAAATGAATGTTTACATAAATAGAAACAATCACCGTTATTAAGGGTACACCCGTGAAATGCCGGGTTTATAAAGCTAGTTGAAAATAAAAAGTTTATATTCTAATCTTACAATGCTATTTCTATGGGGAAATCGGCTAACGTTTTACACTTCTACACCCGTTTGCGTTCGAATTTCTAAAAATCGCTTCTTAAATGACGCCTACGATATAAATAGAATATTTTCCTAAAATGTGGTAGCTGTACCAGGGCTGGGCGTTGATACGTGAGTCAGTTAGTCAGTTAGTCAGGAATTTGCCTTTTATATAGATAATGAATTTTATATTAGAAATAAACAATGATTTTGCAGTTTATTTATTACAAGGGTGTTAAAGACAGTTTTACTATAAGATAAATGAAAATTTGCCATTTGCGTGTATTTCCATACTCTTGGCAGTTTGTATCATTTATAGAAAAAAAAAATCTAATCTGTGTGATTCGTAGTATGTATATAAATCTGTGTATGCTATCATTTTTAAAAAATGTCAATGTTAACAACAATCAAAAATAAAATATAATTTGACTTTCTTTTGTCAAAGTTCTTGTCTTCTATTTTATTTTCTATTACAAGTATTTGCCTAGGTTGGTAAAAGAAAAAAAAGATTTATACAACCTAACATTTTGATATAATTTGAATACATTTTACGTGGTGT
The DNA here is from genome assembly GCA_019343175.1 of Oedothorax gibbosus. NCBI lineage: Eukaryota > Metazoa > Arthropoda > Arachnida > Araneae > Linyphiidae > Oedothorax > Oedothorax gibbosus. The sequence goes on along the minus strand of CM033272.1, from coordinate 24,598,947 downwards.
GTGAGTTCTTAATATAGATTTAGTTATTTTCACTCAAATATGGATATCCACATAGTAAGGAATTTTTTCAAAAGATTGTTTTTCGGTTTTCTGTTTTAATATTTAAAATTAAAATTGACTTTATTCAAATTAAAGAACCACCTGATAAAATTTATTATTAGTTCGCAAAAGTATAAAATTTTTCAATTTCTTAACTTACTTACATAATCATTCAATTTAACTACATTAAAAATTAATTCATTTTTAAATCTCAAATAAAATAACACTTTTAAATTTATGTGCACTAAAATGAATTATGAAAAAAAACATCTGTCAATGAACAGTGGACATGATAAATACAAAATTTTCAATAGTTGTATCAATTTAATTCTTAAACTATATTCTGATTAAACTAATTATTTAACATTATTGATTCTCATTTTCTTATCTGAAAAATAATACTCGGTGACATTAATTATTTGTCCACATTAAACTACCTTAAAATTAATGTAATTTGAAATTATGGATTTATCTAAGAGTCTTTAAATTGTCAATGGATCAATAGCTGGTTAGATATAGAAACTGGTTCCCATGCATAAGCCATACAAAATAGCACGTCAAACTATGAAAGATAATACTTTGATTGTGAAGATATGACTAAAAATAGGGAATAAAATATTTCTTACTACAAGTTCAGTAAAGTATTATTTGTTACAGTTTAGATGTGTTAAACTTTATTTAAGAGATCGTGCTTCGGATGTTACTCGAATAGAGGACTCAAAGTCACTGAAGCAAATCAGGAAAACACATGCTGTCTTTGATCAAAAGAATTAGGTTAAACCTAATAAACTCGAAATGCATTTACTAAGATATTTTCGTCAAAAAATTAATAAATATTTTCCAAATTCATACAAGTGTAAAACGTTTTTGCGAAGTTCTTAAAATTATTATCTTTCATTTCTGGTGTGTTTCGAGTAAAAATAAAGTAATTCACCAATAATAAGGTATAGCTGCAAGTAGAGTAAATTTTTACGCACCTAATTAATTTTGCTGTACAATATATAACTATTCTCTATAAAAGGTGCATGTTCCAATTAAGTGAAGAGATTCAACTCTATACTAGAGTAAATTACAATATGCTGTTAACTGAAAATGACAGGTAAATTAATGATGATTGAACAAATTTTTTAGATCATGTTTTCTGTACTATTAAAAAGTTGTAATTTTCCATATTTGGTAGCCAATATTTCTGACACCATTTCGACAGATAAAAATTCTTGTATTGCTTAACCTATCATACTAAAAATTGAGGCTGCTTTCATGTTTTTGATGTAGTTAATAAACAGTGAAATAGAATACCTTGAACGTACTAATTTAAGAGAAAGGTATAACTAGCAAATACTGGTATAGATTCAACAAATGCTCTCATGGTTACAATAGTAAAAATGAAATCAGAAAGATATCATTTTAATATGCATGTTTAAATTGTATACATGATTATAAATGTTATTTTATAGTGTTAATATTAATGCCGTTTACTTAAAACAATTTAGAATTTATTATTTTCTCGTTTTTAAATCTTAAAACAATTATAAGCTTTTCAAGAATTTGTTTCATGTATATCAAAAAAGTATGGAAATCATTGCCAAACGTTTTGAGTAGTTTAAATACTTACAAATAATGTTATTAGCAAATAACACCGAGTTAAATATACAGGATAAAATACAATAAGAGTAAACTAGCTTAAGTTTACACTGGAAATATAAACGCGAAAATTAACAAACTGAACAACTATGTTACAACTGTATTCAATAGTTATTGATGGATTACAAATCCTAAAAGGAATTCTAATAATTCGATTGGAAATAGCAACGGATTTTACTATGAGAACATGTGTAAATTGCAAAATGTTCGAAGAATTTCAAAACGGAAAATAATTAGAACGGCAACTAAGAGTAACTAACGGAAAAAGCAAAACTGGAAAATTTAACAATGAGAAGAAATATATGTATTAATTGGAAGATTTTAGTATGCGGTTTGAAATATTAACGAAACGCGAAATGAGACTTTGCCGTCTATTCCCGTTAATTTCATAACTTTAAAACTATCCATAAAATCTGAGGTCAGCAGCATTAACTTAAAACTTAAGGTTAAGATTTTAATACTACAGTAAGAGCAAGTCCTACTATACGGTAGTGAAACCTGGAAGCTCACCAGACAACAAGAGAACAAACTTGATACTTTTCAATAAAATGCCTAAGAAAAATATTTAAAATAGCAAAAAAATAACCTTTCGAGAAATAAAAAATATCCAAATAAGAAAAGAATGTGGTGACATATACCGATGGATCAAAACTATCTCATTGGGCCCTGATAAAAAAAACACCACTACCCGTCATGCCTAAAAAAGAAACGTTAATGCAAAATGCAGACCGAAATGAACCTGTTTGGCTCATGGCGCTGTTTGGAAATAATTTGCTAGAAAATTAGATTAAGTTACCAACACATTATACACGCAAACACATTTCGCAAACACGCTAAAATTTCTAATTATTATCAGAAAGAAATGAGTTTGGGATTTTAAATATATTTTAAATTTGATTTGCGTATTTGAAAAAATAAGCATTTTACACTAATGTTTGCTTTAATGCGAATGGCGCTTTTTGACACAATCAATAGTTCTCATAATATGTTTAATTACATTTAAGATTAAATATTCATAAATTCTTAGGTCAACAGAAAATTTAAATTAAAAATCCTCAAAAAATCAAATAAAATTTTAATGAATTTGCATTAACTTCACTTAAAGTTCAATTATTTTTCCATTTAAAAAAAGTTTCCTCAAGTAATAGTAAGTAAACTTACATTTTTGGATTTTAAAGTTTTCGATTAAAGTTAAATAAACTTTCTCAAAATTGGCAACAATTAATAAAAAATGATCAATTTGAACGAAAATGGTTATTAATTTTTTCCAAAGAAAATTTGAATTTCGTTAAAACATACATTGAAAGGCTACTGAAGGCTCACCTATCCGTTTATAATGTGGAAACTAGAAGTCTATTACATTCAGTAATAAATGTGTGGGAGTTTAAGTATGTTTTTCATCGATAACATGCCAAGAAAACACACTGTTATTATTTTAAATATCTGCACAAAATAAATAACAAACTAGGAAATATATCTAGAAATCAATAGTATTCCTACATCATAAATAGAAAGAGAAGATGGCTGTGGGTTAGGACATTACTACGAGTGACGCATAGACCAACTCGCATCGCCTCATTTTGTATCCTGAAAGGAACAAGAGGAAAAGGGTCGACCCCAAACTAACTGCGTCAGATGACCTAACGGAAAAAGACCAGGTTGAATCAGTTGTATCGCAATGAGATGCATACTGAAGGTTGGACGCTTTTCTTGGTTGATTATGCCCACTTGAGTGTTAAGAGACTTAAGTCAATGGTTTAGTAATTATGTTCATAAAATTTCCATCTGGATTAAATTTTGTTGTTTATTTCCAACTATATTTTTATATTTTTTCTTTATCGCAAAACACTTTTTCTGCAAACTATCGCATAAAATTGTCTCAATTTTTTTACAATGAATCAAAAGGTAAAATTTGAAAGTTTGGGAACTTGTCAAAGTCATAAACGTTTTAATCATTGATTTGTGTCTGCATTGAAATGAATACAGCTATTTTATCAGCTGACTTTAGTTTTGACTTTAAGGGAATGGAGCAAGTCAATTTTTGACACATATCAAATTATTCATGACCTTTACACACTTATTGGTCAAGTCTACAATTACAGAATTAATATATCAGTAATTCTTAGTTATCGCGTTTTGTCAAAGCCAATTTTTAGGCAAAATTTAAATTAAAAATCCTCAAAAAAAATCATATATAAAAAATTTTAAATTGAATTTTTTGTCCATTTTACAACTTTTCAACTTAAAGAGATCTCATAAAATCCATAAGTTAATTTTATCCATTTAAAAAAAGTTTAGCCTCCAAAGGTATATAGTAAGCTTGAAACTTACTCATATTTCGTGTGCAGTGTTACTCCAGAAGGAGGCCGCACTTGCTTCTGCCATTTTTATGGAATAAACGCTGCACAACAAATACAACCAGTAACATTCTCAAAATTGCGAGCAACAATTACATAAAACATATTTTAGTCACATCTACATATATGCCAAACAGTATATAATGGCAACAAATTATATTAAATATGTATTTCATCGCCTAAATATTGAAAAAAATTGTGTTATGGTGATCTATCGGGATTTTATTGAAGACTCCAATTTCTTGAAAGGGACTACTGAATGTGACCCTATCTCTTCGTCTTACTTAATGTTGTTGATAATCATATTAAGGTTTATGTACAGGTTGCAGTAGAGTATAAAGGTGTTGTCTGTGTGAGGTTTTTAATGTATGATTTATTCATCTGTATGCATTCTCAACTGTAAAAATATCGATACCTCCGTTATATACTAAATGTTCATGCACGAAGAATTCAAATCAAAAATATTCTTTACATGTCAAAGGAAAGGTATATTCTTGTAAATTTAATAGTAATTGCTTAATTTAAACTGTAAAGCATTTGAAATAACGTTACTTTGCGCAGCTTTAGGTTGAAGTTTAACTGATATTTCTAGAGTATAGCATTGTACACATCTGTCTGTATCAATATTATGTAGTTTATATCAAAAACAAACTTTGTCATAAATCAATACTTGATCTTGCAATCCCTCGATACAAGACCGTGGCTTTACTTATTACCTATCGTACTACAGATTTGCTTACTTTATACTTTCCTTATTTGGTTATAAGATAATACTTGTTATTACCACCTTGCAGATGTACTTAGAAGCTAAAATGTCACATTTTGAAGACAATACATTCTAATTCCGATACCCATTTATGTTCAGCCGTCAGATGGCGCTGATTTAAGTTTATGAGACTAATTTTAGAGTTTTATCGAAAAAATGCCTTAAACAGCATCAATGCCAGCTACTCCTTAAAAACAAAGTCATTTTTTACACAAATAACGAATGGTACAAGTCAGCTGCTTCGGTATTGATATTTTTGAAAAGCTTGAACATTCTCTTTTATACCCGCACAATCGTGATAGCTCGGTATTAAAGGGTTATGACATGATATTCAGTGACGCTACAGCTCATGGAGTTCCCAGACTTGCTGAGCCTACTGCAGCTCACGGGGTCAATAGGATGCAAGTTCTAGTCAGATGGTCAGCCTAACTCGAAAATTCTATTACTTAGTGCTTGTCCAGCTAGCTTGGCACGTGGCACTAACAAGTGGCACGGAAGAGTGAAGCGATACAGCTAGACCTCTAATACTTGGTTTAATGACATAAACATATTCCTTTTCAAAATTCTAAATTGTAAATAGACTATAATAATAATTAATCAATATGAATATATAAGAAATAGATTTATATATATTGAAAATTTCCAACAATTGATTTTTGAACCAATTATCCAATACGTGACGTTTCGATCTTTCCAACATTAGTTTTAGTAAGTATTTTTATCTAATTAAATAATCAGAACACTTTGTTTACTTTTTATTATCTAATTGAAGTATAAGAACACTATATGTTATCATAGTTGAAACGATTGCAAGTATTAGGCTGTAATTAATCACAAACAAACCGTAGCCGGTAACTTCTATCTGTGACTTCATAACAATTTCGAATAAATAATGGAACACATCCATTGTCGATTTCGGCGGAGAAGATCTTATAAACTTATCTGAGCACACTACCATCTCCCTCTTCAGGCACTGAATTTGACTGGCGATGTGGGACCCGTAATGAGACATCTGAATGACGGTTATAGTGGCAGTAAGGAAATTGCCGATATTGTAAATTATTGTCGCGGGCGCTTTAAGAAATGTGTGGCTCTGTTGTAACATGACGCTGACTGTGTTGAAGAACACGCACATTATTGTGGCGTACAGAAGCAAAACTAATATTCCAAAGGCCTCTTCTACTTCGCTTACCATAAGGATAATGCTCTTGAAGAAGCTGATGTCGTTGGACATTGCCGTGATGGTCCAAGGCACATTTGACAGTATGCGTCTCTTGAGCTTCACTCTGTATGCATTGACGATATCTCCTATGGCCTTGTATATGTTCTTGCAAATCAAAAATATGAAACCTCCTGTTATCAAACTGAAGAGGTAAGTGTAGTCTATGCAGAATAAAACCAAATAAAGGTACTGAGCTTTCTCTTCTCGTGGTATTAAAGTCGGAAAGTAAATCATTCTCAAAAAAAATCTGAAGCCATCGCGAAAGAAGAATATGCTCATAGTAGTGCATAAAATTCCCATTGCCAATGCAAACAGAAATATTTGACATTTGATGTTTTTCCCTCCTACGTTTACAACAGGGTTAGAAGCGTACGCTAGGTTGCATAAAGTTTTCATAGAGATGTATAACGTCTTTCTCTTTAAGAAGATTAGTATAGTTGATAAGTTTCCGCAAACCAAAATTGCATAAACAAACATACAAATGGCAATAGAATCAAACAGTTGATAAAAAAAAGCTAAGCTACATGATAATAATATCAATTTAATTAGCAATAAAAAATAGCACCAGGATTTTTTAATTTTACTAATGTCTCTTGAGTTAGGTTTTAGAATAGAAGACGTTAGAGGCAGTCCAAAGAAAAAACTGAAGTTCAATAGTTCACTCAGGCCGTGCTTCTTTATCGACAGTACACGTTTGGGCTTTTTTACTTCTATCCAGCCAGAATGATTTAAGGAATATGTTTGTGCGTGTGAAAACTGCATTTCATCTGTACTGTATGTCAACAGTTGTAGCCTAGCTTCCGTTTTACTTTATAATACAGACAGAGTATTTCAGTTTACAACGCTATTATTGCACACCTATATACTTATAAAGCTTGATGTAAATGATGTCTTCAAATATAAATGTTTTTTTACTTGAAGTTGAGTTGAATATGGATAGTTTCGAGGAGGCGATTTTCAGAAACGTGATGGTTCTTCTTTCTATGATCCTTCCATCCGCAATGATTCATCCTAAGTTCCCCTGATTCATCCCTAAGTTCAACAAAACCTATACCGAAAAAATTATTTCAAATCAATTTTGAAGAGCTATCCACAAAGTTCCCTAACGTGAAAACAGTATCGTTTTAAAGGACTGATACTAGTAAATAAATAGTAATTTAAAAATAGTGATGAATTCCATCAGCTAAATTGAGTGTAATCAAATAAATAACTGTGGTACCTTAGACAATTTGTACTTTTAAACTGAGGGAAGTAAAGACAAATAAAGCTTACTGAAGTCAACCAGAAACAGAATTATTATCCTAATTCAAAAATATGACAAAATGAGTTATTCTAATGAATTAACTAGTATAAATAAATCAATTATTTATGCAAGTTATGAACAAATTTACCTTTTTTCTGCAGTACTGATTGGGTAAAACCATCAATCGATATTAATATATCTACTTATCTAAACACGAAAGTCCATTTCCTAATTGTTGTTATTTCTATGTTTAATAGGATCATAAATATAAAATGATAATATAATAAGCTTTTGTTAAAATATACTTAGGACAATATTTCCAAATTATCATGCAATGCATAACATATATTAGAAAGAAATATGTAAAGGCTTTACTAATTCATATTCAGTTCTTCTTGGTAAACATTTTAAGTGCATCATTCTATTTCAATAACAATAGCTCATGCATCTAAAATATATTAAGCTAAACGTGACTGTAATTCATTGAATAAAAAGTGTTTAATTGCGTGTTAACTTATCTTTGGATATTGAATTTATTAAATATATTTCTGCACGTTACTTTTTTAATGACCATATTCTAGAAAGCGTACTATTCTGTGGAACAAAAATAGTCATTAGCACCTTTTTTTAACTAATATCGTAGCCATTTTAACTTTTATTGTTTGGGAGGGTGACCACTGATACTCTTGCAGACCTTCCAACTATCCGTATTTAACCGGAAATACCGGATTTTTAAATTATCTCTGAATTTCCATGTCATATGCTCAAATTGCCCGATTCCGAGGATTTCACCCAATTACAAGATTTGAGATAGATACCAAATACAACCAAGCCTTACCCGGGAATCGAACCCAGACAATGCAGTCCAGAACATATCCGTTATACTACGGGGGTGATAAAAAGTAAAAACAAAAGTTTAAAAAAATATTAAGAAAATAGGCTCCGGTAATTTTTAAGTAGTTAATAAAGTACAAAAATAGAGCCGCCCTCTTTAAAAAATATTGTTATAATTAAATTTATATAATTAATAATTAAATAACCGCATGATATTTTCTCTTCGAAATTTGCTTTATTTTGCTGTTATAACGCTTCTCATATCCGGTGAAAAATACGTACAAAGCAAAGCAATACTTTCTTCAAGGTTGCGATTTCAAATCTAATGCATTAGCTCTATGGAACTGATCATATATCTAAGGTTTTTCTTTGGTGTTTCTGGAGGGGGGAAGGCCCAGGTCTTTGAAAATAAAGCTTTGAATACTTGATATTTTTAAGTACACTTTATAATGTAGAAGATTCATAGTTCTAACTTGGTTTTAATCTAATATATATTCTTTTAAAGTTCGCGTTTGTGAGGGAAAGTTTAAGAGTAAATGCAAATATCTTTGGTCTATATTTTCAAATCCTACTATTTGTGGCCTAACGAAATATATTTCAACATGAAATTCTGCTTAATGCCTATTCAGATAAACTACAAGTAGGAGGAGTACTTCTTGCTTTTGGCAAAAACCAAAGCAGCCTAGAGGGTTCCCTCCAAACATAGCTGGTATGCTGATAAGAGCCCTAAAATGTCACTTCAAAGCTCTTACCCAAGATCTGTCTAAACAGCTCAGTCGAGACTGACAGCACAACATACAAAGAGCCTAAGATTCAGGGCTTGAGAAATGAGCTATGCCCTTTGCCAATGTGGATAACCTGCTTCTCCTTCCTAAAATTATATTATAGTTATTAAGAGTATCTGCAACCGTAAATGGCATTGTTACACGAATCTCTCTCAATTTTTTCAAAAAAAATTTCATTGATGATACTTCACATAATAATTTTTTGACACGTTCGTGTTGATTTAATTCTAAAAGCGTTATTGATAAAAGTATTTATTTCTCTTCCAAAAAATAATATCATTAAAATGAAAAATGATTTTTTTTTCATAATTGAATGGAACAGATGAATTGGTCCTTATCGACTTTGTAAAAATACAAAAATAATGTTTTTCAATTCATTACCAATTCAATGATTTCTCTATGCTATACAATTCCCTTTTTGTATACTTCAACTCATTTTTCTAGCATTTGACTCCGAATCAATTTAATTGGTTTTTTAAACGCTTTCAACCTATCGTTTCTAAGTTAAAACGCACACATAAACATATTAAAAATTGGAAAGTTTCTTTTTCATAAGGGAAAATAGACTCAACCTAAATCATTTTGAGGTAACAAAGTAAATAAAAACAGGTATATTCCCGGGGGTAAAAACGAGTATTAAAGTGTTATCATTTTAGTATATTACTGACTTGTTCATATTAATTATATAAATATATATTTGATAAATTGATGAACTTTTCCAATAATACAAGATGATGCATGTCTGTTTCGTTTCTTTCTTTCGTCTTGTACTGTACAGTCTTGAGATCTGCGTAATTAATATTGAGTGTTGTATATAATTGGGTGATGTTTGCTACAATGTCTCATGACCAAAAGAAGCGATAACTATTTTATATTTTCTGAATGCTGAAATGTCAATTCTCTCTACATATAGCATGTTCGTTTGAATTAGAAGCAGCAGTTCAACTCTTTTTTTTTGTGGTACAGCTATGATATAATGGCCGTTCTGTTCGTTGACGACTTTTGCGAGATTGAAAATTTGAAGTAGGGTTTCTATACCTATAGCGTTATATGAAATGTGAATGAAAAATGTTTACAACGTTTTGGCATTTTCGTTGCCTGGCAATGTGAAGCAAATCACTAAATTGAGGCCGGTCATTATACCATGGCTGTTCCTTTTTTTATCATTTGTTATTGTATACTGAGCAAATTTTTTCTCTGTTTATGAAACTCACAATTTTAACGAGGGCCTATGGGAAAGCCCACAAACTCCTGGAAGGGCCTGGATACAATCGGACATCCACTCATCAAAAAGCAAATCACCATTATTCAGAGTACATCCGCGCAACGCCGGGGCCTCCGAGAAGAAGAAAGGAGAAAAACAGAAGACAGGGCCTGGCTCTTTCCGAAATCCGCCATTGACGAGTGACGTCAAAAGACTCGCTACTGAATTCGAGAGCGGAAGAAGCAAAAGGAATAAAAAAAAAGGCTTTTTATATCGATGATTTTGCTATTTTGGTTAGGTTACAAAGTTTTCAATTCATTTTTATGCAAAGAATATGAAAATCTTTTGTTTACAGGAAATATTAAATCTATTTCAAAATATATTGTAATTACAAAAATGGAAGATATAGTGGTTTGTTCTGGGGAATGTGAGGTTTGTGGGATTAGCAAATCTGACTTAATTGTAAAAAATTTATGAATTTTTTTAAACATTTTTCTTAATAACTACTTGATTGCAGAAAATGATTTTGCTCATTCGCAAAAAGGGAAGGAAAGAAAAATTAATGTTGTTTTTTTTTTTGTCAAGTACTTCAGAGACATAGATATATTTAGGTTTCGTTTCTTCCATTTTTTTTTAATTAAAAAAAAATACAATGATTCTAGTGATAAAATATATTTTTAGTTTACTTTGTAAAATGAATTGCTGTTTTGTAAAAATTGAAAAACTTTTATTATTTATATGTTGTTGCAAGTATAATCTTATAAATATTTTGTTGGGAGAAAGTACTTTCTTCTTTTATATTTTATATGTACGTATTATGAAATTATAAGCATTATGAAATCCACTAAATTTTATTTTTTTTAAAAAAAAAACTGTTATTGCGTAACACTATACGACTTTAAATTACCACTCCATAAATCAATACACATATTTAAAGGTAATTATATATGCCTTATAATGTAATTTTGTTAACTTTAAAGTCTAAAAAGTTCTATGGCAATCTCTTTCGCATGCGTAATTTTCCCGAAAATCTAAATTTTTATCCAACCGGTAATCTAAACTCGTGTACCAAATTTGAGGTATGTAGCGTTTTTCGTTTTTTTGTAATACCTTTAAAACCAAAGAAGTTCTACTACCGATTGCGTACGCGCAATTTTCTCAAAAAATTTATTTTGGCGTTCGATAGGTATTAGGAACTCGTGTGTCAAATATGAAATTCATAGCTCTTTTAGTTCGATCTGTAGGGTGGTTTCAAAGAGACTAATTTTGAAAAACCACTTCATCGAAATCAGTACCCTCCAAAACAAGTAGAAAACACAAAATGTCCATTTCGGATTTTTGACCTCAATGCAATACTTCCATTACCTTATATCCATTCCTTATATCCATTCCTTCCATTACCTTATATTAGGTCATTGAAAGTAATAACATTCGTAAATCATAAGTTCTCACGTATTTTTTTTTACTTTTGTATTACTATAGCCAGAATTGTCATTGCTGACATTAATTATATTGATTTTTACACACGATATATTTTAAAATAATTATACAATACAATTTTGTGAGGAGAAAAAAAATCATAATAGATTTGTTGAACAATTAGACTGCCGTGGTCAGGTAGGTAGTTTTGAATTATCGTCGCACTAGAGCTACACGAGGGCTATTGCCGATGGACATCATAATTTAGAACCACAGTCAAGTGACGAGCCGACACCTGAGTAGGCACCCAACGCAACCGTAAAGGGCGACATCGTACGCACTGTTGGGACTTTGGAGCATATTTAACGTGCACTCCCTCTACACGGGTTATTATTCGTCGGACATTTTTGGCTGCACGGGCCGTTTATAGGTCGGCAGTTGTTTTGGCGACGCCCGGACCCGAACCTGGGACTTTCCGCATGCAAGGCGAACACCTAATCGAATGGGCTCCCCAGCCCTCCTCCCTTGGTCAGGTAAACTGCAAAAACTACAACAATGAATTAGATCATTATTAACCCGATATTAATAAGTCATTTAGTATACTTCCTTGCTGGTTAAAGTTTTTGAGTTTTTTACAACAACAGTCGAAGTCATTAGTCGAGCTACTGCAGTTTACCTTCCCAAAACCATCATGCAATTGCCAAAGCTACTAAAATATTTATATGAACACTTGGTACATACTAATATCGGGTTTGTTACATTTTATCATAACTTAAGCAAATAAAGATGTAGTTTTTTGCTTGAAAATATGGAAATTCTAACCCAAATGCATGGGAAGTGCCTTTCCAGGGGTCGTGTGGCACAGTGCCAAGAATCAATGGCCAGGCCCGAATCCACTACGTTTTCCCCCTCTCTTCTTCTCGGAGGCCACGGCAACGCCGGGTTTATAAAACTAGTAAGTTTATAAAATTAAAGGTGATAATGTGTTATTCCTCCATCAGTCACCTACTTTTACCATGCCAACTAGAATGGGCTTGTTTCAGCACTTTGCCACAAAAAACCAAACAAACAATGGCATCGCAGTTCCGATCGCGTGACCTTTTTTAAACCAATGAACTGTTTCGACACTTTGTGATAGAAAACCAAAGAAATCTAAACAACCAATGAAATTGCAGTTTAGAGAACGCGACGTCAGAAGAAATATTCCCATTGATATACACCAGTGGAATATGTTATATAAAAGCTAAATCAATGGCACAATGTTATGCCTATGAATGATATACCAATAATATTAATGATGTTTAACAAACTATATTAAATAATAAACTAATTATACAAAGATATGCATTTTACAATCTTTTATGTGTATAAAAGGCATTAGGTATAATTGCAGTTGTTGTTGAAATGTGATTTTGAATGTTGAAACCTTTAACCAAAAAACATTATTTAAAAAAAAAAACACTTTATTGTTTTGTTTGTGCCATATGCTTTGAGTTTTGAAATAAATTGGTGAAATTTACTTTGCGTAAACTCATTTATTTTAAAAGGTTTAATTTATAATGCAATGCTTAAGTTGTTGTTTGTTTAAAAATATTTATGAATTTTAGATATTTAAATTTAAAATAATGATAACAGAAAAAAATACATTTCAAAAAGATAACTCATTTGTCAACTTAAGGAAATAAACTCTATACTCTTTTGTCGATTGGTAAGGAAATTACAAGAAATACCATCACACTTACCTTGCTAGAGAGAGAAGCAGCTACAAACCGCGACCTATCAACACTTAACATGCAAAGCAACTATGGTGGGTATCTATAAGTGTTTAACCCTTCATCTACAAGTGAATTACCCCGAGGTACTGACCGTACAAATAAAATAAATAAAAAAGTGAACCGGTAAATCTTTCAGCTAGGTCCACACCCAAAACCAAATTCTACCTTGGGAGGAGTTACGTGGGGAATGCAAAGATTTAATTCGCGTGTGTTGTCGGGACTGTAAACCAATTAAAGTGGCTTTGTTTTTGGAATTTGAAAAAGTAAATCAATTAATGGGTCATTCTTCGAGAAATTAAACAAAAACAGTTCGATTGCAACTCGGCCACCTCTGAATTTGAAAACAACCTTCATGAACAACCTCATTTGACCTTCTTAGTTAATATTTTATTTTTTAAAAAATTATTTAATCTTAGTTAAGAAGTTATGAATTTTCAAAAAAAATTAAAAAATAGCTTTTTTATAGTAAATTGACGAGGTAAAAAATAATCGTTACGAAATGAGTTCTATCGTGTTTGTAGAGTTATGTTAGGTATCTTACGATGTTTGGTTGGGTTTAGTTTGATTATTTCCGGTTAATTATTGAGGTCAACACCCGAAGGAAGCAAAATCATATCCACGCATATCTCAATGTGATCGGGAAATTAAAATAAAAATAACGGATAATTGTGGAAATTTAGGATGCACGATAAATCAGAACAGCTTCCAATTGGCTGTATGGAATAGTTTCAAATAAGTATACTCAATATAATCAAATAAGCAAAATGTGTTACATGTTCACTGTGAAACACCATGTAACGTTGCTTTATAATTTTCTGCCATAGAAATGTTATGATGGTGATGTAGCTCAATTTCCGCAAAAAAATGTGTGGGTGGCCCATACATAATCATCTAAGATCATGTAGTTCAAGATTTTGTAATATGCTATAATAAGAAGAGTAAATGCTATGAAAATGCGTAAAATTTTGAGACCAAGTTTATTACGAGTTCAAGGAAATTCAACTATTTTTATACAATTTAAATATTCGAAAGTAATATATTCTACAAAAAAAAATAGGCTAACCGTATAGCGACCATTACATGAGTCAGAATAACAAAACGTCAAAAGTTTTCCGGCGGTCGATCTCTAGCCTCCATGGAGCTTAAACACACCCAATTATGAGTCAAATTTAGAACACTGGTCAAGTAACAAGGTCGACACCTGAGCGGGCACCCAAAGCAAACCATCGTGCGCTTGTTTGAGGCTTTCGACTCCACAGATTTAAGGGAAGTCGGATGGTTCTATCTCGCCCTTGTTAATTTATCTAAATTTAGGAACATTTTTCCCAGGAACCATATGAGATATCATTCTAAAAAAATTATAGTTTGTTCCTTACATAAAGCTCTTTGATTTAAACTGAGGATATTTTAAAATATTAAGAAATACTTTTACAGTGATTTTTTTTAAAAATTTGTATTGAAAAACACAAAAAAAACCCCAGATTTAAAGTTATATAATTTTTTTTTGGAGCAGATATATTTAAAATTCCTGAGTTTAAATCAAAGAACTATTAATGGGAAAGAAATAACAAAACAAAATATGTTGATATCTTTTATAGTTCCTGAGAAAAATGTTCCTTACTGTTGAAAACCTTATATTTCAGGAAACGCAAAAGAAAAGTAAGGTTTAGGTAAGAACTGATATTAAGAGTTTCTCAAAAAAAATGCTTATAAAAAGAAAACCACTAAACAGAAATAGATAATCTTGGTCTTACATTAAAGCTAAAGGTGAGCAGAATACAAAAAGGGAAAAACAGAAAATCGAAATTTTTGACCCAAACACAAATCCGACCCCCCCTTAACGAGCACTTATGTCGCAATGTACTCAGGACTAATACAAAATGACACACACCACAAATATCTATGCCCATATGGCGGGATTTGAACCTGGGACCTGCTGACTGCCTGGCCGATTCCCTGACCGTTCAGCCGCTCTGTTGGCAAATGGGCATGCTTCATGTCTAGAGTGGATCTTCAGTGGCAATAGAAATATTGAATTAATAAATTCTTTCTTGAGCCACTATTGGTGAATCAATGTCACGTGAAAACAGCAAACAATCAAAGGATATGCACGAATGAAAGCTGGAAGTAACTATTTTCACATGAAACAAGCCCATTGTGGGCTTCAAAAAGCAGTCGAACTAACACGGCGAGTATTCCAGAGTTAAAAATTTTCAACAAAAAAGAATGATCTAACTGCCTGGTAGATCATTGGTTAGCTGGGAAACCAAACAACAAAAAGTAAACTCTTACTGAGTTATACAGGTCTAAACAGGCAGCTGGAAAAATAATCAGCTGGAAGCTTTGCCAGTTTCTTTCTTATACACTAACACAATGTTTTTCACACAAAGAAAAACTCGTCACAGAAATCATACAAATAAAAACCATGAAACCCAATACTTGGTAGGTAGAGCTAACACCAGCAAAAACAGTACATGTGGACAAGTTGTTTGTTGTTTGTGGATCGAAGTCTTTTTCCCAGAAACCTCGTACCTGGGATAAAAGGAAGGTTATCGGATACTACACCGTGAATTTTCCGCACCAGTAAACCGATTCCGAGTCAATGATTGCTTTCAACTCTTTGGATTTGTGGACAAATATGTATTTGTGTCGATGTGCATATGTGCATTGTGGTACATAATCCTGGGTACTAAGGGTAAATAAATATAATTTCTCAAACCTTTATAATGAATTTACCAAGTATTTTTGTATGTTTTATATTATTCATATGTTGTAGGAAACAAATAAAGATAATTTGTAGTTGTTTTTAACCTTCCACATTTTATCATATAAATCATCAAAATAAGTTTATATATACATAATTAAATAATTAAAAATGATATATAATTAAAAATGCGTGTTTACATAATTGTTTACATAATTACAAAAGCTGTTAAAAGATTACAAAATATTATTTGTAGCTTTATCCTTTTTTTTTAGTTAAACACACTTTCACTCTCCATTCGTCTCTTAATTTATGCTATGTTTTAATTAGTATTAATTATTTGTTCAAAAACAACGTTATTTTTTATTATTATTTTTTATCTTTTTCCACTCACCTTCTTTTTCTTTCTTGTATTATCCACCTATTATTTATTTCTCTGTCTCTCTCTCTCTGCAGCTTTCCTCCCTTTTTTTTCCCACAAGCATTTTTCGTTTATTCTGTAATTCCTTGGAGACAATATATGTCTATATACTTTCTCAGTGCTTATCTACACTTTTTTTTAGAAAAATCAAAAAGTTCAGCTTCTTTTTACAAACACGTGCCTCTCTAAAGAAAATGTGTTAGGGGGGAATGAGCGCACTGGACCGGGGGTCTCCAAAGCAAAGTGCATCAATGTTAATCCTATGGAGAGAAAAAATATTTTCTCTGCCACATTTCTCCGGCTGTATTGAATATTTTACTAGCGGATTTTTTTATGTGATACATGTAGCTGACTTACAGTTCCCGACCTTCCCACTTTTTAAAATTGGTTCGAATGTTTTTTTTTTAATTTTCAATAAATAATTTTACACAAAATATTCGAAGCAATTTCAAAAAGTGGGAAGATAGAGACCTGTAAGTTATCTACATTTATTATTTAAAAAAACCGTTTGTAAAAATATTCAATACAGCCGGAGAAATGTGTCAGAGAAAATATTTTTTGCCATTGGATTAACACTGAGGCACTTGAGTTTGGAGACCCGTGGTTCAGCGCGCCCATTCCCCTTAAAGAGGACCGTAATAAAAATATACAGTGGACCTTTTAATTGAAATATATTAGTCCCGCAATGTTCATAACGGAAAAAAAGTCTCAGCATGTTACAAAAATTCAATATTTAACATCCGTAAAATTATAGTATTTTGTGTGCTGGGATTCCTTCTTTGGATTTAAATGTCATTTTAGATATGAAACCGAAATTTAAAAAAAAATTGTGTTGGTGGCAACACTTTTGCTCGAGCCTGCAGTAGCAAAAAGGGCGTTACGAGATCGACCGAAGCAGATGACTGTTGGCTTATCGAGAATGCGACCCTTGACGTTCTGTTAAAACTTTTGAACTTAAATGACAGAACTATTTTAAAAACAAGATGTTTATATTTATTTAACTTTTGTAAACTTTACTTTAAAATGAATAAGCTAAAGATTAAGCTTGATTGATATTTGTTTAAAGTTGCAATCAATAAAATCTACAAGTGAATTAATCTCCAAACAGCAGTTGTTGTGTCTTCTATCTGCGTAAGTTATCTCGAACTTAACAACCTTCTATCAAATTGTCTAGTAGTATTTGAAGTCTCATACATTTCAGGAACATTGTTTAATGCAAATTAATTTTAGCACATAGTTAAATGGACTCAAGTTTCGGAATTCGGTGGCCTTTATGAATCCATTATTGCCCAAAAATACCTGATTTTAAAGAATTTTAACTCTTAAATGTTTTCTCAAAGATTAGGGATACTTTTATTTCTGAAGATGTACTTTTGTAGTTGGTGTAAGAATTATTTAAGCTGAAGTTGGACCGATTTTACTTGAATTTTGGAAACATTTGGTTTTTCCATGATATTTCAAACTTTAAAGCACAATAAGAGAGCATTACCAACACTATAAATCATTAATAAACATTTATGTGCTTTATTTTATTTAAATAACTTTCACACCACTCTGCCTTCAAACAAACATTTTACATACTTTTGTAATTATTTTTAAGCACTTTTAGAGAATGCCTTAAAATTATATTTTATTCGAAACAACAAAGAAAAAGTCAAAATTTTGGTGAGGTTTTGGCGCAATCTTTTTACAAATTTCTAAAAAGATTGCGTTTTGTAAGTGTTTTGTAATTTGTAAAAAAAAGACGTTTAAACGTCTTTTTTTAGTTAAGCAGAAGTCAATGAAAATTGATAAAAACTTCATACAATAATATTTAAGGGTAAGTTTAAAAAGAAAAGGTAGGTGTATTTTCGTTAAAAAAAACTACAAAACTATAGATAAAACTAAATTTTTTTTATATATAAAAAAGAATACAAAATTATTATTGGAAATAAAAAATTAAAATTCTGTCGAATATTGGTTTACATGATGCGACATTGCTACGTTCCGCATATTCCACTAGATTACTATATTCCTTTTTAATAAAAAATCATCCTATGGAATTTTTTTATTTAAGCAGCTGTCGATATTCTTCCTAAATCATTTAAATGGTATCTCAATCAATAATTATTGATAACTAAGTTTTACTTTCCTGGTTAAGCATAGTAAATCATGTTTCCAAAATCCACTACATTTCATTAAGTACCATCTAGAAAACATATGAAAGCAAATGGCATTTTTAAAAAATAATCAGAAATTAATTTTTTAAAAAATTCTGATTTAACCTCAATTTATAAAAAAAGAACAACGCTTACTACGCCTAATGCTGTCACGATTAATTGTACTCAAAAGACAATTACCCGTTAATGGTTAGAATAATCAACATCAATTGCTAAAGAACATCAAAATCAACAGCAACAATAATAAGAATGGGAAACCTCACTCATGGCGACTTAATGTTGCTGAAACATGGCAATTAGCCTGATGAACCATGAAACTTATATCGACTTATTAAAAAAATTGAAGCCCACTAATTAAAAAGTTTTCGCTTGCCTTATCTTAGCTCTTCTGGTTTCGTCCACGAAATAATTAGATCGTGTATGGCCCGTGGGTCTTTCGGCTATAGATGTTACAGAAGAGAACGGTCTGGGATTTTTATCTATTTTATAACCAGTTATTCAATTTGACTTCTAAGTTCATATTTATTGACTATATATAATAAGGAAGCATCAGTCGATAAAATAATTATAAATTTAAATAACATTCAACAGACGATAGACCGACATCACATTGTAAAAAACAAAATCCTCTTATTTGCCATCACAGTGTGATGGTAGAATTGCTGCCATCATCCTGTGCTGGAAATTTACATGTGATGTAAAATTTATCGTGTGATACCATTTGCTTTACTGACAGTGATTGGATGTACCTATATTCTCTGTTTAAACACTGTTGTTAAGTTGTTCATGTGACTCCAAAACATAAATTCACTGTAAAAAAACATTTTAACACTGTGATGTAAAAAAAACCCTAAAATGTGCTGCAATTTGTAACAGTGTAGATATAGCACCCACTGGAACCTTAATAGGCTTTAGAACTTTATATTTCTGAAAGATTCAACATGTCCTTCAACCTATTAATTGGTCGATCGACGCCTTGTACTTGATGAGTGTCGCATGTTCCCTTCTCCGAGATCCATGTAAATGAACAAGAAAGGCATAAATTATGCAACACACAAAAGATAATACATTTATTAACATAGGCTATGACTCCAGATGGAAAAAGTCGGGTGTGGTAAATCAGATGGAAAAAAGTCGGGTGTGGTAAATCAGATGGAAAAAAGTGGGGTGTGGTAAATCCGTGATTCATACCTTATTTGGGACTCGAGCCCAGGCTCATTTGAAGACTAACTAAGCATCATAACTACCTTACAGTCTAGTTGCAGAATTTAACAATGGTAAGATGTTTACAACTACCATATATAAGGTTATATCTCTTAAATGTTTCCTTTATTTTCCCGATCCATTAACCAACCAAAAGAAAACCGAGATTGTATGGAGTTTTTTGTCAGATTATAGCTGTATTTTTATTGAAGGACCCATTATTAGTTTCTCTTAAATTAAAGTAGTAGGATTAACGATGAAGTCATCTTATCTTGTAATAAAGAAAGACGAAAAAAGTTTTGAAGTTATTTTTTATAACAACTTTAAAGTGTTTAAAAAAGTCATCGTTAGAAACAATAATATATAAATTACTGCTCTTTAAAATAAGAACAACAACCGAGTACATGTGTTCTTTAAATAACGCTGTTGTTTAAAACTCTTCTATATTAAAATACTATCAAGTATTCGTCTTTCTTTTATACCACGTTCTTCTCTTGTTAATGCCGTGTTACCAACTTTACAGATACTCATCATCATCTAATGACTGTTTTACATTGTATATAATGAAGTGTCAGATTTAACGCTGAAGGAGGAAGGTTGGATATTACTTTACTCTCTTAACTAAATGGGTATTAAAAAATAAGTTACATAATTGGCTCCAGTTTTTGTTTAATTAAGTTTTTCATATGCTAAAAAAATTAAATGAAAAATGATAAAAAGATATACAAATTTATTTTATTTTAAAACATTTAAAATCCTTAAGCACAATGTTTGCATTTTATCTAAACTAATATAATGAATTAATCGCATTCAAACTAACTCTAAACTACTGTTTCAATTACGAATGAAACTAGTTCGTAAATCCCAAAATTAATAAACGGAGAGTAATTTCAATGGCAATTAATTACCTCCTAATTATCTGTAATTAAGGTTAATTTCACGGACCCCGTTTGTCGAATACATGTCCCTGTCAATCCCACTTAGTTACTTGAAGGAAGTGAACAGTGGTTTTGCTTTCACGGAACAATAAAGTTAAATTACACAAAAGTAAATATACTCGTAGAATAGATAAAAGATTTAGTGAAATTTGAAATCGACACAGTGGTTTGATAATTTAAAATTATCGTGACACAAAAGACACACGAAGGCTATTGATGACGTTCTATGTAATTTTGAAAAACAGTCATGTGACAAGGCTGACCTATGCTGGAACCCATATCCGCCATACAACAACATCAAACTAGACGTCATTACTACGATACATTTAACGTACACCGTAACCTATATACAAATCGTTATTTATGGGTGGGATTTTTTTTTCTCCGACGTGATCCGCTTATTAGATGGGTAGAATGAAGAACTTGTGAAGGTAACCTCAACAACATGGCACCTCAAAACCCACAAGGACAGAACAACTCCTAACGATACAGCGTGTTAGCTTTCAAATGTAGTGGCAAGCAACGACGTACATCGCTAAAAAAAATTCTTGTAGTAGTTATATTCGAGAGTAGTTTCGTGACTCGTCAAATTATAATCCTAAAGAGTCACTTTAACACAGAACAGTCACTTTAACACAGACGATTAAATTTAACACGAAATAAATACGCCATTCTGAAAACTATAACAGGTATATTCTAAACTAAATTGACACAATTTTACATTTAAAAGGGCCTTTAAAGGCAATACGTCCTTGCCCTGCTAAAATTTGTTCCGATCTACAAATATGTTTCGGCTTCGTTCTCCAAGCCAGGCAGTTAAATCACCGCTGATTGGTTGCCCGATCATGCATCAATCACGTGCAACGTCTCACGCCAGGCCAGGTGTGAAAGAAGAACTTTCATCTATTGGAGGGATTCTTTGATTTCGCTTTCTCCGTTTGAATTTTTCGCCGGGAAAGGCCGATTCCCAACATCCTCCCCACCTTGAGTTTTGGGAAGGGAAACTGAAAAACTCAAAAAAACAACATTAAAATTACAAATTAAGACAGTTTAACATATCAGATACAGTTTGTTTATCCTCTCCCCGAATTTCTAACGGGTAGAATCTCTGGATGGGTCTCAAGAGCATCCCTTTCGACGTCTTTACTTTAACAAGTCGCCTGATGTTGTCTCGGCCAGGATACAGTTCCTTCACCACCGCCAGTGGCCAGACCAATCGCTTCTTGTCATCGCTTCCAACCAGCACGACATCTCCAACTTGAATGGTTTCGGTGCGGCCGCCATGTGAAGATCTGAGGAACCCCAAATATTCCTTTTTGAAGCGTTGTTTCAAGTTCTCTCTCAGCCTTTGTATGTAATTCCATCTCTTCACAAGGCTCCCTTTGTCGACGCTGTCGAGTTCTGGCATTTCATTTCCAGGAAGACTCTGCAGAAACATTCCTGGTGTTAGAGTTCTTATTTCTGGATCGTCAGAAACGTAGGTCAATGGACGGCTGTTCATAATGGATTCACATTCGACAACCAGAGTAGAGATTTCATCCAGATCCAAGGAGGCTCGTCCTAAGTTCTTTCGCAGCAGATCTTTCAAGATGCGTATTAGCCTCTCCCAGAATCCTCCCCACCATGGGGCTGAAGGAGGATTGAATTTCCACTTGATCTGTTGTACTTCGAATTCTTTCTGTATCTTGGACCAGTTTAACTTTCGCAAAGCTGTGTGCAGTCCGACAAAATTCGTGCCATTGTCTGAGTACACGACCGAAATCCGATCTCTACGGGCTATAAATCTTCGGAGGGCAAGAATTAATGCAGGTGTACTTAGAGATGGAATAAGTTCGAGGTGCACCGCCCGGTATAAAGCACATGTAAAGATCACTATCCAGTGCTTTTCTCCAGTTTTACCAATGAGAGGGCCGGCAAGATCTACACCAGTTACTTGGAAAACATGAGACAAACTGGTACGATCTTTCGGGAGTGGAGGAAACGGTACCCTGAGAGACTGGACCTGGTACCTCCTGCAAAATTTACAATTTTCTATAACGCTCTTGACAGTCCTGCGTCCTTTCACTATCCAAAATTCATTGCGTAAAACTGTTAGCAATGTGAGAGTTCCTGCATGTTTGTGCAAAAGATGTTGCTGCTCAGTCAGTCTCTTGACTGCCAAATGTTTGGACGGAAGGATAACCGGTGAGAGAAATTCTTTGGTTTCATCTTCATCTGTAAGTCTGGTCCTCATCCTCAAAATTCCGTCTTCATCCCTGTAAGCGTTCAAATTTCTCAGAGATTCCTTCTCAGCTTCATCTTTAAACGACTCATTCTGCAAACATCGGAAAAGTATGTTTCGGGCTTTTGCGCATTCTTCAGGTGTCAAGTTTGGAATACTTCTGGACCTCAACTTTGGACCACGTCTCCGGGCTGCTGGTCGGAAACGCATTATCCAAGCGATGACTCTGATTATTTTCGTTAAGCTTGATATTCTTTTTAGTAATAGTCCTATTACTGATTCGATTTTCGTGTTGTTCGCTGACACAACAGTTCGTCTTGTTTCTGACTCGACTGCTCCTTCATCTGGGTTGACGGATGACTTAGGCCAATATTCTTGTGGTAACTTCAACCAGTCAGGACCTTCCCAAAATCTTGTTTCCGACAATCTCTTGGCTCCGCAGCCTCTGGATGGTAAATCGGCAGGATTTTGATCACCCGGGATGTGAAACCAATCTTCAGATGAAGTCAATTTTCTTATTTCTGTTATTCTGTTGTTCACGAAGACTGACCATTGTTCTTGTCTTTTTATCCATGTCAGAACTGTCGACGAATCAGTCCAAAAGAAATTTTGTGCTTCGTTCAACTTCAGGCTGTTTTTAACTGAGTCAAACAACCTAGCTGCAATTGTGGCGGGAAGCAGTTCCATCCTCGGGATTGTGATATTCTTCAAAGGAGAAATTCTGCTCTTAGCTTGAAGTAGCTGCACTGCTACCCTTTCACTGGATTCACATCTTGCGAACACTACAGCGGCGTACGCAATCTGACTAGCGTCACAGAAAATGTGTAGACTAATTGTGGTATCACTTGAGGCACCAATCCAACGAGGAATTCTGATGTTCACGAGGTACGGTAATTCCTTGGTCCATTTGAGAAATTTCTTCTTGATTTCTTCATTCACCTCAGCATCCCATGAAGCTTTGTCTCTCCAAACAGACTGCAACATAATTTTTGGCTGCAACAAGACAGGAGTTGTATATCCGATGGGATCATAGATTTTGTTGAGGAGAGAAAGGATTTTTCTCTTTGTCACCTTATTATCTTCATCGAAATGCAATCCTTCCGAACTTAATTCCACAGTGTCTGTTTGCTTATTCCACACTAAACCTAAAACATTAAGTTTAATGGGACCCATAGCTCTGCTGTTATCTAAGGATGTATTTTCCCAACCTCTTAAGTCGAATTTTCCCCTCTTCATTATTTCCGTAGCTTCTTTTATAAAAGGTTCCAGGTTGGATTCACGGTTGATGCTTGTGACGCAATTGTCGACATAAAAGCTATCCTTTAAGTTTTCAATAGCATTCTTCGTAAAGGAGTTGTCTGGTGCTATCAGTGCTTCTCTATTCAAGTGTTGGTCGATTACAGCTACCAAGAGAAAAGGACTACTGCAAACTCCAAATACTACTCTTGCATGCCGTAGTACCTTCAGTCTTCTTTCTTCGTCATACCAGAGGAACCGCAAAAAATCTCTTTCCTTGGTTGTAAAGAAATCTGTAGAAATGCTTTCCTAATGTCCGAAACTACTCCTATTTTGTATAGACGAAAACGTGCCAGAATCGAAGGAATCTTCTCGATGAGATTTACTCCTATCTCGAGGCAGTCGTTCAGTGAAGGTGCGTTCAGGGTCTTGGCTGAAGCATCGAAGCATATCCGAAGTGGAGTTAGTACTCTGTTCCTTTACAACGGGTAAGTGTGGAAGGTAATGCCCAGGTTTTGTCAATTCTGCATCTGGTACATCTTCTATAATTCCTTCTTTCTTCCAATCTTCAAGTACTTGGTGATATTCTTTCCGCAATCCGTCTTTTTCAAGCTTCTTACATGTAGAGTCCAATTTCTTGAAAATGAAGAAGTACCGCTTGTTTTGTTTCTTCTTTGCTCCTCTGTTCGATAGGGTCTCGAATTCCGATTAATTCTAGGTCCCATAAATTCGGAATAGGTATGTTTCCTTGACTTAGCATGGATATCACGGACATGTTGACGTTCTCTGACCGAAGCTCGGTAGGGATCTTCCCGGACAGGGACCAACCCAATTTGGTTTCAAACGCCACGAGTCCGGAAGAGAGTTGCTCCTTTCTTCCAGTGTAGAGTTTTCCAAGTACGTCTGAACCGAGCAGAACTTCTATAGGTATGTTTCGTCTTCCCATATCAGAGACGTTGATTTTCTTTTCCGTAATTCCTCCATCCATGGGCCTTCACAAATACTTGGGATTTCGTTACATATCAGTCCTTGGTCCAACGCATCCAGATTACACACATATCCTCCTTTGAGATTGCCTAAGTAAATTTTATAGCTTTGGTGTCTACACTCATCAGTTTTGGTTACCCCAAATAGTGAATGAGTAATTACATGTTCGCCCTGTGATTGATATCCCAACTCTTCGGCTGTGGACTTCAAAATATAGCTTTTTTGGCTACCCGAATCACATAGCACGCGAACATTCTTTTCTCCCTTATCACTTATCAATCTCACTACCAGGGTTTGGAGAAATACATTGCATTTTGTTTGCGGATAAGAGTGTAAAACGTCGGCTGACTCTGAGTTGACGACCTTATCGTCGACAACTTCATTGGACTCCATTGATTTCTTTTGGTCTAACGAGGGGCACATGAACTTTAAATGTCGCTTGGAACATTTAGCACAATTAACCTTGGACCGACAAAATCTTGCCAAATGGGTACCAAGGCACTGGAAACACAAACCATTCTTTTTTACTATGGCTGTTTTTTCAACTAAAGGGATTGAAAAAGCCCGTCTACAAAAACGGCTTTCATGATTGAATTTGTCAGGGCAGAATATACAACAAAGTTTTTCATCCGCTTTTTGAGTCGTCAACAGTTCTGTAGCGCTGTAAATTGGCCTTTCAAAAGCGGGAGTATGTGTCACGCGACCTTGACCCACTTCTTTTTTCGGGACAGTGAAATCAGTTCTTGACAATTTTATTCGTTCGGCTGACTCCACTTCTTGCTTTAAAAATGCCAGTAACGCGTCCAAGTGTGTTTCGTCATTTTTTGTTGTTGGGTCCTTTTTCAAATTTACCCTTACCCTTTCCCAGTTTTTAAGTACATCCAAAGGCAAATAATTTTCAACCAATGGGAATAAAATTACGGCACATTTATCGGTCGTAACTCCTAGTGTACTCAATGAGCGCAGTTGCGTCGATAATTTATTATACAACGTATTCAGAGAGAATTTCGATTTATTTCTGTTCGCATTATTTAATACCAGTGAAATTATTTCCCTGACGTACACTTCAATGAGTAGATCGTCTTGACCATAACGATCTTCCAAGCTTTGATACGCCAATAAATAATTTTCGTTTGTTACCGGAAATGATTCAATGAGTTCCCTAGGATCGGAATTCTCTTCGGTAGATTGTATCAAATAATGGAACTTCTCCGCGTTAGCTAAATGTTCACTCTTATGAATCTTCTCGAATTGATTACGGAATGTCAAATACTCTTTTATATCTCCGTTAAATTTTTTCAACTCGATCTCCGGTAAACGCGGACTTCTTTTAATCTCCTCGTAATTGATTGCATTATTACGGATCATTTCAGTATTATTTATAGGTACTGAAACCGGTTTAAATTTATTCAAAGCCCTCTTTACCAATACAGATATCTCTACTGACTTGTCTCTATAGACTTCGATTTCGTCAAATGCTACGTTAAATTCTGTGTCATCATTTATACTATCTAAAAACAACTTATGTGTTTTTTCTAATTTTTCTTCTTTTTGTTTAAATAAACTGTAACTCAATTTAATTTCGTCGCTAGTACTATTCTTATCAATTATTTCTTTCACAGCATTAAGCGCCTTTGTGAAAGCCGTACGTTCAGCCGCTTTTATTCGTTTCATCTGTTCCATTTTAAAATATAAATAAATTCCTTATTTTCTAATCTATGAATCAGTACTAGCAAAAACTTGGATTGAGTCCTAAACTATTCTAAAGAGGTAAGCTAAGCTTGCTTACCTCTAAGTCCTTCGCTGAGCTGTACACGTACTATGCCAGTTCGTGCCGAGCCGGGGGCGCCATGATTTCGTGACTCGTCAAATTATAATCCTAAAGAGTCACTTTAACACAGACGATTAAATTTAACACGAAATAAATACGCCATTCTGAAAACTATAACAGGTATATTCTAAACTAAATTGACACAATTTTACATTTAAAAGGGCCTTTAAAGGCAATACGTCCTTGCCCTGCTAAAATTTGTTCCGATCTACAAATATGTTTCGGCTTCGTTCTCCAAGCCAGGCAGTTAAATCACCGCTGATTGGTTGCCCGATCATGCATCAATCACGTGCAACGTCTCACGCCAGGCCAGGTGTGAAAGAAGAACTTTCATCTATTGGAGGGATTCTTTGATTTCGCTTTCTCCGTTTGAATTTTTCGCCGGGAAAGGCCGATTCCCAACATCCTCCCCACCTTGAGTTTTGGGAAGGGAAACTGAAAAACTCAAAAAACAACATTAAAATTACAAATTAAGACAGTTTAACATATCAGATACAGTTTGTTTATCCTCTCCCCGAATTTCTAACGGGTAGAATCTCTGGATGGGTCTCAAGAGCATCCCTTTCGACGTCTTTACTTTAACAAGTCGCCTGATGTTGTCTCGGCCAGGATACAGTTCCTTCACCACCGCCAGTGGCCAGACCAATCGCTTCTTGTCATCGCTTCCAACCAGCACGACATCTCCAACTTGAATGGTTTCGGTGCGGCCGCCATGTGAAGATCTGAGGAACCCCAAATATTCCTTTTTGAAGCGTTGTTTCAAGTTCTCTCTCAGCCTTTGTATGTAATTCCATCTCTTCACAAGGCTCCCTTTGTCGACGCTGTCGAGTTCTGGCATTTCATTTCCAGGAAGACTCTGCAGAAACATTCCTGGTGTTAGAGTTCTTATTTCTGGATCGTCAGAAACGTAGGTCAATGGACGGCTGTTCATAATGGATTCACATTCGACAACCAGAGTAGAGATTTCATCCAGATCCAAGGAGGCTCGTCCTAAGTTCTTTCGCAGCAGATCTTTCAAGATGCGTATTAGCCTCTCCCAGAATCCTCCCCACCATGGGGCTGAAGGAGGATTGAATTTCCACTTGATCTGTTGTACTTCGAATTCTTTCTGTATCTTGGACCAGTTTAACTTTCGCAAAGCTGTGTGCAGTCCGACAAAATTCGTGCCATTGTCTGAGTACACTACCGAAATCCGACCTCTACGGGCTATAAATCTTCGGAGGGCAAGAATGAATGCAGGTGTACTTAGAGATGGAACAAGTTCGAGGTGCACCGCCCGGTATAAAGCACATGTAAAGATCACTATCCAGTGCTTTTCTCCAGTTTTACCAATGAGAGGGCCGGCAAGATCTACACCAGTCACTTGGAAAACATGAGACAAACTGGTACGATCTTTCGGGAGTGGAAACGGTACCCTGAGAGACTGGGCCTGGTACCTCCTGCAAAATTTACAATTTTCTATAACGCTCTTGACAGTCCTGCGTCCTTTCACTATCCAAAATTCACTGCGTAAAACTGTTAGCAATGTGAGAGTTCCTGCATGTTTGTGCAAAAGATGTTGCTGCTCAATCAGTCTCTTGACTGCCAAATGTTTGGACGGAAGGATAACCGGTGAGAGAAATTCTTTGGTTTCATCTTCATCTGTAAGTCTGGTCCTCATCCTCAAAATTCCGTCTTCATCTCTGTAAGCGTTCAAATTTCTCAGAGATTTCTTCTCAGCTTCATCTTTAAACGACTCGTTCTGCACACATCGGAAAAGTACGTTTCGGGCTTTTGCGCATTCTTCAGGTGTCAAGTTTGGAATACTTCTGGACCTCAACTTTGGACCACGTCTCCGGGCTGCTGGTCGGAAACGCATTATCCAAGCGATGACTCTGATTATTTTCGTTAAGCTTGATATTCTTTTTAGTAATAGTCCTATTACTGATTCGATTTTCGTGTTGTTCGCTGACACAACAGTTCGTCTTGTTTCTGACTCGACAGCTCCTTCATCTGGGTTGACGGATGACTTAGGCCAATATTCTTGTGGTAACTTCAACCAGTCAGGACCTTCCCAAAATCTTGTTTCCGACAATCTCTTGGCTCCGCAGCCTCTGGATGGTAAATCGGCAGGATTTTGATCACCCGGGATGTGAAACCAATCTTCAGATGAAGTCAATTTTCTTATTTCTGTTATTCTGTTGTTCACGAAGACTGACCATTGTTCTTGTCTTTTTATCCATGTCAGAACTGTCGACGAATCAGTCCAAAAGAAATTTTGTGCTTCGTTCAACTTCAGGCTGTTTTTAACTGAGTCA
The DNA here is from genome assembly GCA_019343175.1 of Oedothorax gibbosus. NCBI lineage: Eukaryota > Metazoa > Arthropoda > Arachnida > Araneae > Linyphiidae > Oedothorax > Oedothorax gibbosus. Next base: position 24,569,662 of record CM033272.1, on the reverse strand, counting down.
AACAACCTAGCTGCAATTGTGGCGGGAAGCAGTTCCATCCTCGGGATTGTGATATTCTTCAAAGGAGAAATTCTGCTCTTAGCTTGAAGTAGCTGCACTGCTACCCTTTCACTGGATTCACATCTTGCGAACACTACAGCGGCGTACGCAATCTGACTAGCGTCACAGAAAATGTGTAGACTAATTGTGGTATCACTTGAGGCACCAATCCAACGAGGAATTCTGATGTTCACGAGGTACGGTAATTCCTTGGTCCATTTGAGAAATTTCTTCTTGATTTCTTCATTCACCTCAGCATCCCATGAAGCTTTGTCTCTCCAAACAGACTGCAACATAATTTTTGGCTGCAACAAGACAGGAGTTGTATATCCGATGGGATCATAGATTTTGTTGAGGAGAGAAAGGATTTTTCTCTTTGTCACCTTATTATCTTCATCGAAATGCAATCCTTCCGAACTTAATTCCACAGTGTCTGTTTGCTTATTCCACACTAAACCTAAAACATTAAGTTTAATGGGACCCATAGCTCTGCTGTTATCTAAGGATGTATTTTCCCAACCTCTTAAGTCGAATTTTCCCCTCTTCATTATTTCCGTAGCTTCTTTTATAAAAGGTTCCAGGTTGGATTCACGGTTGATGCTTGTGACGCAATTGTCGACATAAAAGCTATCCTTTAAGTTTTCAATAGCATTCTTCGTAAAGGAGTTGTCTGGTGCTATCAGTGCTTCTCTATTCAAGTGTTGGTCGATTACAGCTACCAAGAGAAAAGGACTACTGCAAACTCAAATACTACTCTTGCATGCCGTAGTACCTTCAGTCTTCTTTCTTCGTCATACCAGAGGAACCGCAAAAAATCTCTTTCCTTGGGTTGTAAAGAAATCTGTAGAAATGCTTTCCTAATGTCCGAAACTACTCCTATTTTGTATAGACGAAAACGTGCCAGAATCGAAGGAATCTTCTCGATGAGATTTACTCCTATCTCGAGGCAGTCGTTCAGTGAAGGTGCGTTCAGGGTCTTGGCTGAAGCATCGAAGCATATCCGAAGTGGAGTAGTACTCTGTTCCTTTACAACGGGTAAGTGTGGAAGGTAATGCCCAGGTTTTGTCAATTCTGCATCTGGTACATCTTCTATAATTCCTTCTTTCTTCCAATCTTCAAGTACTTGGTGATATTCTTTCCGCAATCCGTCTTTTTCAAGCTTCTTACATGTAGAGTCCAATTTCTTGAAAATGAAGAAGTACCGCTTGTTTTGTTTCTTCTTTGCTCCTCTGTTCGATAGGGTCTCGAATTCCGATTAATTCTAGGTCCCATAAATTCGGAATAGGTATGTTTCCTTGACTTAGCATGGATATCACGGACATGTTGACGTTCTCTGACCGAAGCTCGGTAGGGATCTTCCCGGACAGGGACCAACCCAATTTGGTTTCAAACGCCACGAGTCCGGAAGAGAGTTGCTCCTTTCTTCCAGTGTAGAGTTTTCCAAGTACGTCTGAACCGAGCAGAACTTCTATAGGTATGTTTCGTCTTCCCATATCAGAGACGTTGATTTTCTTTTTCCGTAATTCCTCCATCCATGGGCCTTCACAAATACTTGGGATTTCGTTACATATCAGTCCTTGGTCCAACGCATCCAGATTACACACATATCCTCCTTTGAGATTGCCTAAGTAAATTTTATAGCTTTGGTGTCTACACTCATCAGTTTTGGTTACCCCAAATAGTGAATGAGTAATTACATGTTCGCCCTGTGATTGATATCCCAACTCTTCGGCTGTGGACTTCAAAATATAGCTTTTTTGGCTACCCGAATCACATAGCACGCGAACATTCTTTTCTCCCTTATCACTTATCAATCTCACTACCAGGGTTTGGAGAAATACATTGCATTTTGTTTGCGGATAAGAGTGTAAAACGTCGGCTGACTCTGAGTTGACGACCTTATCGTCGACAACTTCATTGGACTCCATTGATTTCTTTTGGTCTAACGAGGGGCACATGAACTTTAAATGTCGCTTGGAACATTTAGCACAATTAACCTTGGACCGACAAAATCTTGCCAAATGGGTACCAAGGCACTGGAAACACAAACCATTCTTTTTTACTATGGCTGTTTTTTCAACTAAAGGGATTGAAAAAGCCCGTCTACAAAAACGGCTTTCATGATTGAATTTGTCAGGGCAGAATATACAACAAAGTTTTTCATCCGCTTTTTGAGTCGTCAACAGTTCTGTAGCGCTGTAAATTGGCCTTTCAAAAGCGGGAGTATGTGTCACGCGACCTTGACCCACTTCTTTTTTCGGGACAGTGAAATCAGTTCTTGACAATTTTATTCGTTCGGCTGACTCCACTTCTTGCTTTAAAAATGCCAGTAACGCGTCCAAGTGTGTTTCGTCATTTTTGTTGTTGGGTCCTTTTTCAAATTTACCCTTACCCTTTCCCAGTTTTTAAGTACATCCAAAGGCAAATAATTTTCAACCAATGGGAATAAAATTACGGCACATTTATCGGTCGTAACTCCTAGTGTACTCAATGAGCGCAGTTGCGTCGATAATTTATTATACAACGTATTCAGAGAGAATTTCGATTTATTTCTGTTCGCATTATTTAATACCAGTGAAATTATTTCCCTGACGTACACTTCAATGAGTAGATCGTCTTGACCATAACGATCTTCCAAGCTTTGATACGCCAATAAATAATTTTCGTTTGTTACCGGAAATGATTCAATGAGTTCCCTAGGATCGGAATTCTCTTCGGTAGATTGTATCAAATAATGGAACTTCTCCGCGTTAGCTAAATGTTCACTCTTATGAATCTTCTCGAATTGATTACGGAATGTCAAATACTCTTTTATATCTCCGTTAAATTTTTTCAACTCGATCTCCGGTAAACGCGGACTTCTTTTAATCTCCTCGTAATTGATTGCATTATTACGGATCATTTCAGTATTATTTATAGGTACTGAAACCGGTTTAAATTTATTCAAAGCCCTCTTTACCAATACAGATATCTCTACTGACTTGTCTCTATAGACTTCGATTTCGTCAAATGCTACGTTAAATTCTGTGTCATCATTTATACTATCTAAAAACAACTTATGTGTTTTTTCTAATTTTTCTTCTTTTTGTTTAAATAAACTGTAACTCAATTTAATTTCGTCGCTAGTACTATTCTTATCAATTATTTCTTTCACAGCATTAAGCGCCTTTGTGAAAGCCGTACGTTCAGCCGCTTTTATTCGTTTCATCTGTTCCATTTTAAAATATAAATAAATTCCTTATTTTCTAATCTATGAATCAGTACTAGCAAAAACTTGGATTGAGTCCTAAACTATTCTAAAGAGGTAAGCTAAGCTTGCTTACCTCTAAGTCCTTCGCTGAGCTGTACACGTACTATGCCAGTTCGTGCCGAGCCGGGGGCGCCATGATTTCGTGACTCGTCAAATTATAATCCTAAAGAGTCACTTTAACACAGACGATTAAATTTAACACGAAATAAATACGCCATTCTGAAAACTATAACAGGTATATTCTAAACTAAATTGACACAATTTTACATTTAAAAGGGCCTTTAAAGGCAATACGTCCTTGCCCTGCTAAAATTTGTTCCGATCTACAAATATGTTTCGGCTTCGTTCTCCAAGCCAGGCAGTTAAATCACCGCTGATTGGTTGCCCGATCATGCATCAATCACGTGCAACGTCTCAAGCCAGGCCAGGTGTGAAAGAAGAACTTTCATCTATTGGAGGGATTCTTTGATTTCGCTTTCTCCGTTTGAATTTTTCGCCGGGAAAGGCCGATTCCCAACAAGTAGAAAAGAGACTCTAATACTTAAACAAGTTGGTTTGTTACAGAATCTGTCACTTAAACCGCTTCCACACAACATTTGTGCTCAACAGGAAACACTATATAACAACACCTCAGAAAGAAATTCACCAAACAAGGCCTATAGCTAGTTCTAATTCAAACTTTTAAACGCCAAAATTAACTATTTTCTTTACTCTTCTTTTGCATATTTAATAATTAATCTTTATTGTTTGCTAAATTTCTTTTGAAGTTCGAAGAATAATGATGTATTTTTAATAAATATCTTGTTGTCTCCTACAGTTTGAAAAACAAATGAGTAAAATTGATGCTTTAAAATTAAAAGCGAAACTTTGCATATTTTGTTTGCAAAGTTCGAATTCTCTATGCATCTTCCTTCATACATATAAAATGAACCATCAAAATAACTCTATTGTGCTATTACAACAATCCAAATTAAATTATATCACAAAAATAAATATTTTTTCAAGTTTTATTTTTATTTTAAATAAAGTTTCTCGTACAATTGACTAAATGGCAGGAGTGAAAATCTATATATATATAAAAGAAAGTCGTGTTCGTTACACTATTTATATTTCAAGAACGGCTGAACTGATTTTTCTGAGAATTGGTGGGGAGGTAGCTTAGAACCAGGAATAGGCTATAGGATACTTTTTATTCGAACCCAAACGGGTGTAGGAGGGCAAAACGTGAGCAGATTTCCCCATAGGAATAGCATTGTAAGATTAGAATTTATACTTTTTACTTCAATTTAAAGAAATTTCAGCGCGGTCAGCGCGAACGGAAATTAAGAAAAAAAGAGCACATGGGTTTAATTTGCTGGATTGTTATTTGAATATCAGTATTTTATTTTATTTGTTGATTTTAAATCTTTTGATTTTTTATGGTGGATCTGATTTCCTCAAATAGATTTTAATTATGAGTCCGAATTTAATTTAATTGATGTTTACAAATAGTAAGAAATGAAGATATGGAGGAATATGTAACCTCTACATTCATATTATAATCTATGTTGCACAGCTTTATGTAGATTGCGATTGGCAACATCTATGTAACCCAGCAATCGAACGCGAAGCAACTAAGTTTTGAATAAAATATAAATGAATTGGTCTTCTAAAAATTTTCATGTAGAAGTTATTTTTATATAGGATTATACATTATTCTGAAGATGTAGTGATACCGCTACAATCTTATGGTGACCCGGATAATTGATAACTTAAGTGAACATTGATTATTGAAAAACTGCAATGAAGTTAGATGCGAAAAAATGGCTACTTCTGGAGTTACTCAAAACCAGTCGAATGATGCAGATTCTTCGGAAACTATGAAGGTCAGTATAAAAATCCACATTTTTGGACAGATACGCCTGAAATTTGGTTTTACCAAATAGAAGCGCAATTTAAAATAAGCGGAATAACAAATGAAGATACCAAGTTTAACTACATTGTCTCACAAATAGAACCTAAATACAACGACACTATTTCGAACATAATAACTGGCAATGCCGAAAATAAATATACATTGGCAAAACAGCGTTTATTAAATATATTTAAAGAAAGTGAAAACAAAAGAATCAAGAGCCTTTTCACTGGACTTGAGATTTGCGAGATGAATTCACGTCATCTATTGCAAAAAATGAAATCCTTGGCGACGAATGAAATTTCTGACGTTGTATTAAAAACATTATTGATGAAAAAATTGCCGCACCATATTATCACATATTGGTTTTTAATGAGGAAGGTATTGATAAACTGGCGATTATGGCTGATAAAATGGTTGACATGAATTTCACAAAATGAGGTATATGAGGCTCATTCAACTAAAGCTAATACTACGTGCTTGTCTCCAATTATCATTTCACAATTATTGGACAAGATATCTTCATCAGAACAACGGATTGAAGAACTTCATTTCCATCGCCAACCAATTGAAAAAGTCGTAGTACTAAAAGAAATAACAGATCGGATTCTGGAGGCAGAAGCAGGAGTCAGAGGCGTTATAACCCAGATGGTAAACTGTTCTACTACCACTTCACTTTCGGATCAAGATACTTTCCCGAAATATGTAAGGCACCATGTAACTGGAAGAATCAGGAAAACTTACCTGTGCAGCAGAATCATAATTAGTGGCAGGGGTGCCTACAAGGGGGGTTCAACGACGCAGACTGCGTCGTTGAAATTTTAGGGGGGTTGAATTTTTTAAATAAAAATTAAGAAACTGCCAATCTTTATAAAAAAAAACTCAGCTAACTCTTATTCTTACTAATTATCTGCCCCCCCCCCCCCGACGCAACCCCGGGGGGGGGGGGGCGGTTCAGAACTTGCACTCTGGCGAATTTTTATTTGGTTTAAAATAAAACACAAAGTGGCAAGAAAATCAAAAGTGGCTCCAATTTTTGATATTTTATTTGCCTTCAAAGAATATGAATGGGTAACCATAATTCGAAGCAACACCAGGAAAAAAAGGAGTTATAAATTATGTTCGATGGCGTCTACCATACCATACCAGACGAAGATTTCTGACAATTATGTCCAATAAACAATACGATCACTGTAACTAAGTTTAAAAACTCATAAATCTCACGCAGTTTATAAAACATTTCGGTGAATTGATGACGTTTGCCAATGGTATCAATGAGATGTTCCCGCCATATTTTGCAGCTGGCTCATAAATCTTTCGATTCTTTCGAACTTTGTTTAACAGTTTTACAAATTAATGACCTTCAGATAATATTTCTGACTTTTTCCCGCCAGATTAGACTCGAAGCCAAAATAACTAAATGATTGCTTTAGAATCAGTAGTTTCACGTTAAGAATTTTGTTATATTTAACTTTAATTTTTTAAATTTTAGTTTTTTTTAAGTGGAACTACCTCTGTAAACATTATAAAATAATTCTGATCTGTTTGATAATGCCAAATGTGTTGTATTAGATAAAAAGCTATACCAAGATCAACTTTTTTATGCATTAAGAATTGAGGGAATGAATTGGAAGCCGTTTTTGATTGGATCACGTGTTCGGCTATTTTTATTGATTTAAAAAATAATATAATTACATAAATTTTGAGCGGAATTTTTACCAATTATTTAGATACCGATAGCTTTTGCTGTAAAGAAAACCTTTTTAAAGGAAAATTAAAAATAGCTTGTAATTCCGTATTATAAAAGATATTCCAACAAAAGGTGCTTCCCTTTTTCGATTAGGGGCAACTATCTGCTTTGACCTATCATTAGAAAAATATTTAAGGAGAAAGTCACTAACTAGGGTTTTATTTCTTGGGACAAAGTTACGGTCCGGATTTAAAGATTTGCCGCTTGTAGGCTATACGATTGATTTGCCGCCCCTGTCACAATATTCTCCCCCTTCGGGGAAAGGTAGCTGGTTAGCTGCAAAATAGGGTGGTATGTGTTGTTTAAAAAAGATACACATATTAGAATCATCTATGTACCTTTACACGCTAAATCGAAAGCGAAATAGGCGATTTTTTTTAAAAAACTGTTCGACTATTTTTCTTTCAACTTCGAAATCAGGGAGGAGAGGTGCAATTGCCCTCGCAGCTACCATGTTTGCTACGAAATATTAGTATTATATATACATTTACGGTTTACGCATTAATGTAAAATATTAGTTTTCTTTCTTAAAAATATTCGTATCTTTATAATAATATTTTTTGCCGAATTGCCGCTTGAATTGGTCGTGAAATTTGCCGCCCCAAAAAAATTCGCCGCTCAAGGCTACAGCCTACTTAGCCTATTTAGAAATCCGGCCCTGGTTACCTCATTCGATGGTACTTAAAATATCATTTTACTATAAGGTTTTCTATATACACCGTAAAGATGTAGTTAGTCTACTTTGGTTAGGTACTCCATTAGCCCATATAAATAAAAAAATCCTCACCGTTTTTTTTTTTTTTTTGGGGGGGGGGATAATAATTTTCTAGGGGGGTGCGTCGTTAGCTCTGGGAGGGATCGGCACCTCTGATTAGTGGCCAGTTCTGTTGCGGCATTCAATAGCCGAGAATTCAATTATAGACTTTTTGTAACCGACAATAGAACTGGTATAAAATTTTTGGTCGATAGTGGAGCGGATGTAAGTCTAATTCCTGCCATGAGTAATAACAAAGTAAGAGATGACGACTTTCAACTTTATGCTGCGAATGGCATTAAAATTCCATGTTTCGGACACAAAATTTTGACACTTGATTTAGGACTTCGCCGTGATTTTCAATGGTCATTTATCATTGCCAAAGTCAACAAAGGCATTTTGATGGCAGATTTTCTGAACCGGTATAATTTATAGATCGATGTTAAAAACAAAAAACTAATTAATAGTATAACTAAACTGGGCACGATTGGTGAAATTACATCATCAGTTGAAGAAATAACAAAACCAGATTTACTAATTTCTAAAACAAAACACAACGTTGAACATTATATAACTACTAACGGTAAACCAGTATATTCGAAAGCAAGACAGTTAGATTCCAAAAGATTAGAAATAGCCAAACAAGAATTAAACTTTATGCTTGAAAACGGTATTATAAGAACCATAGAAATCACCTTGGGCAAGTCCACTTCACCTTGTCACAAAACCAGATGGCACTATGAGACCATGCGGATATTATCGCCGCTTGAATGATGTCACAGTACCAGATCGTTACCCATTACCAAGAATTGAAGACTTCCATCACATTTTAAAGGATAAAAAGATATTTTCAAAACTCGATTTACTTAAAGCATATTACCAAATACCAATAGAAGAGGAAGATAAGCAAAAAACAGCGATCATAACACCATTTGGACTTTTTGACCTCAGCGTCATGAGCTTCGGCTTAAGAAATGCTCCCGCCACTTTCCAAAGATTCATTAATGAAGTTTTCATGGGGGGGGGGGGGGGGGCTGGATTTTACTTTTCCCTGTTTGGACGACATTCTAATAGCGTCGGAAAATGAGGAACAGCATAAAAAACATCTCACGGAAGTATTTGATAGAATCCAGCTTTATAGTCTGCGCATCAACCAATCGAAATCAGTGATGGGAGTGGACAAATTAGAATTTTTGGGATATCTGATAACACCAAACGGCTCGAAACACCTTCCAGAAAAGGTAGAAGTCATAACAAATTATAAGCTCCCTGAAACTATTCACGAACTTCGTCAATATTTAGGGGTGATTAACTTTTATAGAAGATACTTAAAAGATGCAGCCAGTACTTAAGCTCCCTTAAATGAATATTTAAAAGGTTCAATTAAAAAATATCGAAGAAAAATCCCATGGACTGAAGAAGCAAAGAAGTCGTTCGAAAAATGCAAAGAAGATTTAGCCAATGCTGCTTTATTAACCTTTCCAAATCCAGATCTATCATTAGCTTTATGTACAGATGCCTCTAATTTTGCAATTGGATCTGTTCTTCATCTATATGAAAACGGAGATTGGAAACCTATAGCATTTTATTCAAAAAAGTTAAACGACGCTCAAAAGGCTTATAGCACATGTGATCGAGAACTTTTAAGTATCTATCTTTCCATCAAACAGTTTAAACATATGCTAGAAGGACGGGAATTTACAATATATACAGATCATAAGCCAATTATATTTTCATTAAAGCAAAAAAATAATAAAGCTTACCTAGACAACTGCGACATCTTCAGTATATTTCTTAATTTTCAGCAAATATAAAATACATAAATGGGAAAGCTAATATTGTTGCAGACTCGATCTCTAGATTGAATCAATCTCGGACGTCGATTATGGCAAAATTGGAGATGAGCAAATAAATAATGCCGAACTAAAAGAATTACTAAATAGTAGCAAAAACTTAAATTTTAAACAATACCCACTGCCATCTGGAAAAATGATTTGGTGTGATGTTTCAACTCCAAATATTCGACCGTTTATACCCCAACCATTTCGAATGAATGTTTTCCACAAAATACATGACTTGAACCATCCTGGAATCAAATCATCTGTAAAATAATTAACGTCAAGATACATCTGGAAAAACATTAAAAAAGATGTTAGAGAATGGGCTAAAACTTGCATTAGTTGCCAGAAAAATAAAGTTATTCGGCACACATTTTCCAAATTCAGCTCATTTGAAGAACCTGATGAAAGATTTAGCATTATTCATGTCGATATAATTGGACCCTATCCACCTTCAAATGTGAATAAATATTGCTTAACATGTATCGATCGTTTCACATGCTGGATGGAAGTTATACCAATAGAAAATATAACCGCGGAAGCAATCACAAAAGCATTTTATGCAAACTGGATTTGTCGCTTTGGCGTACCATACAGTGTGATCACAGATAGAGGAAATCAGTACAGATCAGAACTTTTCAAAAGTTTAGGTATAATTTGTAGAATTAAAATTCAAACAGCAACTTCGTACCATCCTCAAAGCAACGGAAATATTGAAAGGCAACACATGACATTAAAAGCGGCCGTTAGAGCTCACGATTCAGTCAAATGGAGCGAAACTTTACCAACTATACTCCTTGGTATACGTGCATCCCTACGTGATGATACCAACTGTTCCATTGCAGAAATGGTTTATGGTAAATAACTGAAGCTACCAGGGGAATTCTTTCAGGAACCAAAAACTAAACTAGAGCCTGATACCTTTACCAGTGAACTACGAAAACAAATGGAAAGTTAAAGCCAAAGGTACCCGACTACGTTTCAAACGTTAATTTCGATGAAAATTTGCAAATTTTTTTATTTTATTTCTATAATATGAACATTATAATATTAATACATTATAATATTTCGATAATATGAACATTTATCTTTTCAAATCTGCTTTTAGTTTTAAGCTCCGTTGTGTAGAAGTTTAGATATGTGGATTTCAAAATAGGTCTAGTGGTAAACCAAAACCGAAAGTAACCCTAAAAAATATTTTTTTTTAAAAAATTTTAAACCATTTTTAAATGATTAACAATTAAAAATATATTGTTCGAATAAGGCCAAAATTAAATTAATATTTTTTTAGTTTCAGATATTAACATAAAGAAATACGGTAACGCCGACGCGTGGTTATTATGGATACCGCTTTCGTCCAAGAAAAATATTTTTTTTAAAGTTTAACGATTAAGTTACATAAAAATTGACAGAATATTTTTCATTAAATACAAAAAAAATTACGAAATAAGTTTGCTACTTATAAAAAAAAAACCTATTTATTTTTAAATATTGAAAAAACAGATATTCAAACGTTAGAAAGATATTAATGTTATATCTTTTTTGCTTCAATCATTTTTATTCAAATAGTTTAATACAAGACTTTATTTTGACTTTTTGACTTTTTTTTAAAACCGTAAATGTTCTTTCAATCGAGTTTTTCGGCTTGATATTCTGCAATGGAAATATGATTTAAATTATTAAGTTAGATGGGGGGTTTTCTAAAATTTGTTTTGTAACGATGGATGATAAAAATGGTAATGCGTAATTTGCGTACGTCAATCAACAACAAAACCCGAACACAATTTAATAAGCGAAATTCTCCTTTATGTACCTTGCATATCGAAATATCTTCCGAAAACATTTTATATGAATGTTTAAAATATTTATTTTGCTGATGCTTTTTTTTTTTTTTTTGCTCTTCTATCACACGCAAAACAAGATTCATTGTGTGTTTAGCAACTGGAATGTTAAAATATCACAATAATTTAAATTTTAAAAATATTAACTATAAAAAATCAATATAAACTATAAAAAAAAGTTAAAATGGGAGGTTTCTTTCTTTTAAACAAATTATTTTTTTCTACAGAGCGCTAAGGCTTTTAAAATGTTTCTAGAGTTCAAATTATAAAAAGCAGCCTAGAGCTTTCATTTTTAATTTTAAAATCAGGTCTAAATAACTACATTGTTTATAAATAATAAAGATTTATTTTTATATATGGTGTGCCCGGACCAAATTTGTTTGGAATTTTTACACGAGTTGTATCATAAAAAATATATTATTAGTTGGAGAAAAGGTTGTTTTAATCATTAATTAGTTCAGTTTACAATTGAACTTGAAATGCAATAAACACATTTGAAAAATTCATTTTTCAGTTTGCCCTGTTCGTTTGAAAAAGGATAGAGGGTGGTATTAAAAACGTTCGGTTTTTTTTTCTGTCGTTATTTATTTTTATAACTTTGAATAAAAATGCCTCGGACAAGATTAATACATCGATTTCATACCATACTCAAGGTCAGGTTTATTTGAAATTTCGTAATTGAAAACATTATATACTGTTAAGTTTAAAATGTATGTCATACATATTGCAAATTATTTAATTATTTTTATTTCGTGTCTGCCAAAATCATCTTTAGCTAGAAAAAACATTATTATTAAATTTAAAAACCAGAACTTTAAGTTAGATTATTTTACTTGAAAAAATCCATTTTAAGTTAGTGTTTTAGAGTGAAAGCAATGTTAAAGTCAACTAACTTTTAAAATTCGACGATTGGATTGTTTCAGATGACGTAATTCCTACCTCCTTTCAATACTGTCCTTCCTTTGATCGGTTCACTGATTGTTCCCACGTGACATTCTCATCCCACGAGAAACAATTTATTTTCATTTGGAATTTCTGGTGCCACTCAAGACCAGAAACATGCCCATAAAAAACAAATTCCATTCAATTTGTTACTTCTAATTACAAATAAAACACTCTATCCCCGAGTATGTTTATTTAAGTGAGCATGTTAAATAATTTTGATATGAATATAAAGTTCCAATTTTTTTACAATGTCAGTTACATTTCTGTAAAACCTACAAGGCTATGCAAAAAACATAGTACACAAAAAAATAATTCCCAACCAATTGAGGTATATCTGAAATTATCTTTATCTCTAAAGCGAAGTAGGGTGAAACTAATTAAAATTCCTGGTAACATGATATAATTTACTAACCTGGAAGGCATCAAAACTATGAAGTAAAAAGACAATCAACTCATGATAAGAATCTAATTTAATCTAGTTTTTCATGACTAATGAACAATGGAAGAGTGTTTGAGCATTTGGCGTTTGAGAGCATCGATATTAAATTTCCTTAAACTTCTTAGAAAAAATTATTTTAATTAAATACAAGTCTTAAGAAAAGGTTTAAATACATGAAATTAGAATTGACAAATTTGGTTTCAACGTTTCAAAATTAGAAAATAACTATGTTTTAATATTTTATAAATAAAATATTAAGTAACTAGAGATAATATTAGTTACTGGTCTAAATATTTTATAAATAAAATATTAAGAAAAAATAAATTTCTTATTCCGTGTCGTAATATCAAAGAAACTAGAAAAAAAAACTTCTAATTGAGGTCGAATTTACATTGGTTTTGGTTGTAATAGCTGAATCATTAGTTTTAAAAAATACTGGAGCAGTGAAATTAGTATAAACTTGCAATCAAAGATACTTCCAACTCTTTCCTCAACTCAATTAAAGAAAGCAACATATAAATATGGTTGCTATCATTTTATTTATAAACTTAACATTAAAAATAGATAAACCTGTATTTAATAAAATTTGTATTTGACCCCAACCGTACATTACGTAAAAAATGCACGAAAAAAAAGTTTAAGCAAGTTTGCCTGAAAGAATTTCAATAAAAAATGCAAGTTGACATATCTGCTCTTTTAAAAAGAAAGGCTTACATTTATAGTGAGCTATCTATTCTCTCTTATAAAAAGATATATTATTTATTTTAACGGCAAATAGCAAACTTGGAAGTGGAATATGCATCTAATAACTCAAAAAACGGCAAGACAGATCTAACAGGATCCACTGAATTGAAGAAAGTATTCAGATTTTTGATAATTTATATCTATCCTCGGCGAAAAAACTATCACGTTCAAGAAAAATTACAAAGCTCGGAATATTCCTTTATCAGAAGTCTTTGAGCACAAAAAGGAAACGAAAAAACCCAAATTAAACGGTGTTGGGTTTAATCCCAATTACTCAGTGACGTGCTTAAATTACGCCACGTACAGAGGGGGAAGGGAGGGGTATGTTGGACAACGGAAATGTAAATACAATGTCGGTCAATTCCTATTAACAAATTATTTAACCAAGATAAATTTTATTTTTTCTTTCCGAGTTAATTCTTTAAAGAATATATATATAAATATGCATTTTTTTTCGAATTTCAGAAACGGGTGGAAATGCTAAAGCTAACTTTTTCTTTGGAAAGGGGGAGGGGGAGTGCAGCAACGTGGCGTAATTTTAGGGGGGGGTTGACCAAACGTGACGCAGCGTGACGTAGGGAGAGGGAGGGGTTAAAAGGTCAAAATTCTGCATGACGTAATTTATGTACGCCCCCTTTGGGATCCAAATTAAATATTCTGGGTCACAATTTCGAAAGCGTGGTTAGTTGATAAGGAAAATTTCAATAATAAGTAGCAGCCAACAAGATACAGAGCAACAGAGAACTTATTTTACACACTGCATCTGTTCAAAGCAGCTTAGCATTGAAAGTGCTCACAGATGTTACTAAAAGTGATAACCTGTAAAACTGCAAAGCACGAGTGCTTTTACGAACCCATAATTTATGAAAAAGTCGGCTTTAAAAATTATCACTTGGAATATCAAACGTAGAGATCCCTTTATTAACACATATTTAATTAAAATGATTTTCAAAATAAAAAAAATTAAGTTAAGAAGCTTGTTTACTGTTACCCGATCCCCATATTTTCTTAAAAATTAACGAATATCTACTGTAATAAAAATAAGTTGCATCAAGTGAAATGTAAGTAACTTAATAGGGTTGTACCATTAGTGAAAATAGTTCTTCATATCCAAGTAATAATAGTATTTCAATAAAAGAAACTTGTTTGGAAAATTCTATTGATGACTCCCTGTCTTATTTCATATGGAATTCCCTCAGTGCGTATTTGTTTTTTTCTATTCAAGTTATCCAGATTCAGTCACATCAAACAGAATTCAAACTTGCAGCTACATTACCTATGCGTCCTACGCAATCCTGGAAACGTCAATTCTTTTTAAATTGGTACCGAAACAAACAAAGAATACTTAAGTGAGCTATTTTATATACTCAAATCAGCTTTCCTTTCCAGGTGCATTGTTAAGAACTTACTTGTCCTGTTTTGTCAACTCCAATATTTGCTACATTGTAAGGAGAATAGAAACAAATTTAGTTTTACAAAATTGTAAATCACATTTTTTGTGAAATATATCATATAAGAAATGTTATTTAGTATCTATACATTGAAAGAGGTTTTCTTTAATACACAGGCGTTTTTTAAAGTCATTCGTAAAACAAATAAGTTACTTATCAATAAAAACAAATTTCAATAACCTAAAATCCGCAATGTCTATAATTTCTTAATTTAAACCCATCTTTCTCAATCGCAGTCAAAAATAATGCAAGATACTTTAGAAACTTGGTGTCTGCATGCTCAAATCCTGCTATGCATTAGTATTCGCATATCTTTGTAGTCAGCTTTACGCAGTCTATTTAGCCCTAGTGTAGCAAAAACTCACACATCAAAATTGCCCTAAAAAACACACACACAAATCAGTTGAATATAAGTTAGTTACACTTTTGTTAAACCAAAGCAACAGATCTCCCCCGATTGTTGGAATTCTTTTAAATAAATGCTTTCTCTTTTTCAGTTTACTTCTCAAAAGTAATAAAACATCTCTTTAGAAGTCTTAAATTCGCCCAGAGCGAATGGAAAGGACAGTTAGATAGATGCGGAGATGTGCATTTATGACGTCTGATCCTCCTGTTGCCTCAGCAAAATACAATACACATATATTCTTTATATAAACATGTTTTTTCAAACAAATATATTTTAAAAAGTACGTTTTGCAAATAATTTTGAAAAGCTGGCAATACGCTGAGGGGCACGTCAATTTCGTGAAATTTGAAGTCTTTAGCCCTATAGATGCATATATGCAGGGGTGCCTACAGGGGGGGGGGGGTCAACGACGCAGACTGCGTCGTTGAAATTTTAGGGGGGGGGTCGAAAAAAATTAGAAAAATTTTAATGTAAATGGTTTATTTTGTCTAAGATAAAACTCTAATGAATTCTTGTTCTTTATAATCATCTGTCTCCCCCCCCCCCCAGACACCTGGGAGGGGGGGGGGGGGCATAACCCTCAAGAATCAAAAATGATAACCAAAATCCTAGAACATTACGAAAAGTAGAACATGGATAATGGGATATGGCGTCTGCGCCTGACTAATATTTCTGACATTTATTACCCATAAACAACCCATCACTTCTTTAAAGCTTAAACAAAACTCTTGCAGCTGGCATTCTCATGTCATAAATCTCACGCAGTGACGCAGTCTGTATAACATACAACTCGATGAAATGATGACTCCCGCATATTTCTTTTTCACCACCAATGATATTCGTGCAATTTTCCCGCTTAGAAGTACTACTTTGTTTAGATTGTTGTTTTCGAAACGGAGGGAAGCTTCAAAGATACACCTTTATTAAATGAATCTATTTGATTTATTTTAAACTAAATGAAGTTAAAATGCACTGTGCTATAAATACTCCAAGAGCTTATTTTGAAGTGTTATGGCAGTGATTCCGGTAAGATTTTCGTAATTATATAACTTGAATATTTTAAGCTTGTTAACCCTCTGAAAAAGCAAATTGGCTGAAGTGTAAACTTGTTTTCACTGCTTGAGATTTAAATTAAAATTTTAACTGAAATTTTTAAAAAAATTATATTTCTGTAGTAGGTGGTTGATAAATGACTCCTCCATACTTTAAATTTTGGAATTAAATAAAATAATTAAATTTATAAAAATGTAAAAATTATGTGTGTTGCTGGGAAACCAGTCATTTGACGGATTTATACGTCTGTATCCTTCAGAAGGTTGGGCAAATAAAGAAAGGATACTAAAGGATTTTAATTATATTTGATATTACTGATAATTTGAGTTTCAAAGTTTACATTTTAAAACATTTTTGTGCACCAAAATATTAATCAATATTAATAATGAAAAACATTGTTTAAACTTTTTAATGTGCATCTGGATTTTAAAAATTATTACGTGGCTTTTTTTTTGTACAAAAAAGGACTAAATATATAAATTTACATATCTTAGTTAGAATACGGTAGAGTGGCGGGATTTTTTAACAGTTTTCCCTCTCCATTTCCAAGAATTAGATGGCAGCTTTTAAGACATTAGATTTTAAAAATGTTCACCCCCTCCCCTCTCTTCCCTTCATGAAGCACTCGAGATAGTAATAATTTTTAATATCTATTTCTAGATATTTATTTTGATAATACTATAAAATTACATGTTGAGGTTTAAGCTGTCTTAAGACGTGGCCACTTAGACCGCAAGGAAGGAACGGGGCCTTTTCCTGATAAGTGATTCTAAATTGTTGATTTTAATAGAAATTTTTTGCAATGATAACAATTTCAGAATTGCACTTTTTAATAATTAAACTAACCTTCTAAGTTATTTAATTGAATAAAACCCTTAATTTGGTACATTAATCACTTAATGCTCCAACTACATTAATAAACTGAAATGCGCACACTAATTTGAATAAGTCGTCTTAATAAATGTAATAAAATCTATTAATTCGTCAGTAATAGCCTTACTATCCTTAGTTTCAATATCTTAGATGAGTCTAGCCATCGTCTGGCAATTGCAATTGAACCATTCCCTCAGTCACATAAATTTCTGTTTTCAAGTGGTGCAGCTTTCAAACATAGTATGATGAACTCGAATTTCAAGAGGCATGTGGTGTGGTGCAGTATGGCCATATACTAGAATCTTACGTTTATGCTGATTGGTCGATTTTGTTGTTAAAAGATAGTTATATGTCTATGGGTATGAGCATTGCTTTAGTTTTGTGAAGTTGATTTTGAACAATAACAGTAACTGGCACTAAATAAGTCGTGATCAATTATAACAGAACTTCATGTTTATTATTAACAACAACAAAAAACTGAAAATAAAATTTCTAACAAAACGTATTCGAAATTTTTTAAAAATAACATAATAAAACAGGAATCGCAACTAAAATCTTTTCCAATCCAATCTGCAAAATGATAATTCTATTTTAAAAGGCCCGGCGTCGAAGAAAGCAATGTGCTGACAATTATATCTCATAAACATTTCTTAATCACTGTTATAGCATTTGAAGCAGACATCATAAATATTCAGAATTTTGTATATAACATTTCTATTTTCTATGAATGAATTACCTTCGGATAATATTTCTGGCCTAGCATACATACTCAGGCCAGGCCCAAGCCATTTTCCCGCCACGCCATTGCTTTAGTTATAAACAGTGGGAAGATACTTGTCGTCTGGTGTCAAATATGTGAGTGATTGGATATAGTTAAGAAAGTTCAATTCCGAGTTTCAGGGTAAGAATTTTGTTTAATATTTAATTTTAATTTTAGTAACTTAATAAATAGTAACTTTTTTAAGAGAAACTATATCTGTAAAACATAATAGAATTATTCTGATTTGTTTGTTAATGTCAAATGTGTTGCATAGAAGGAAGAAGGAATCTGTTTTGATTGGATCACGTGTCCGGCTATTTTTATTGATTTAAAAAATAATATAATTACATAAATTTTGAGCGGAATTTTTACTGATTATTTAGATTCCCGATAGCTTTTGCTGTAAAAAAATCTATTTAACGGAAAAATAAAAATAAGTTGCAAGTCCGTATTATTAAAGCTATTAAAAATGTGCTTCCCTTTTCAATTAGGAGCAACTCTGCGTTGACCTATCAGTAGAAAAATATTCAAGAAGTCAGTACTTGGGTTTTATTTCTTAGGACAAAGTTACCCCATTTTTCGATGGTACTTAAAATATCATTTTACTATAAAGTTTCATATATACACCGTAAAGATTCCTATCTATACACCATGTGGTGTAAATTACTTAGGTTCAGTACTCCATAAGTCCATATAAATATAAAAACCACACCGATGTTTGTTTTTTTTGCGGGGGGGGGATTAAAAATAAATTTCTAGGGGGGGTGCGTCGTTAGCTCTGGGGGGGATCGGCACCTCTGCATATATGAAAGCTAAAACAAGATGCAACAGTTTTTTTAGATAAATAGTTCATTCTAACATTGTTTTTAATACAAAATGCCTTTAAAATTTATTGCTGAAAAACTACTGCTTTTATAATTAACTGCTGTTTTTTGCAAGAACTGATATCGCGTTGCCCTCGTAAAACTTCAATTTTAGTTTCCACACTACGTTTATAACGTAAACTGTGGAAGCTTTTATAAAGGCTATGTCCGTACGTCCGTCTGTCAGTCACCCACTTTCATAGCCCAAACTACAATTACTACAGACAAATGCAATACGTCAAAAAATTCATTTCATCGAAACTAGAAGGCATTAAAAATCTCAGAAAAAAAATCTGAATTTGAAGCACTTCAAATAGTAAAAAAAAATACAAAGTTTACTGCTCTTTTAAAAAGCATAAGAACACCATTTTTAAGGAATTTAATCGCCATTGCTGCTCACAACAATCGCACGAGAAACTTTATAATAAATAAAAATGTCATGGATTTTTTTTTTTTGTGAAACAAATCAGTTTGGAATGACGTCACAAATACGTCACAATGAGATTTTTTTTTTGATTTCTAAATATTTGTAGGTGTCAGTTCATCACTTTTACTGTGGTTTTAAATTACGACGGCCGACACCAATAGGCCTTGTGTAGCTTTAGTGTGACTTCAACTCGTATATTTGTTTAGAAAGAATCACAAGTGGTTCTATTTTTTTATGTTATAAAGCCAGTGTAATTTTCCATTTACATTTAAGCATATATTAATAAATAATGAATATTTTAGGACTTATATTATTCCTTTTAGCAAGATTTTTTATTGTCTTTTGTTTTTTTTTATAAATGGTATTTAAAAATCAGTTTGTTTAAATATGCTTTGAAGGTGATAGATAGTTTCAATGTTGTGTGTCGATACGAAATGATTTACTTTTTTTTAAAGTGTGAGCAATATTACATATTTATTTTTTAAGTGATATTTATTAAATTATCGATGAAAAATAGTTTGTTTTATTTTGAAGTTCAAAAATTCAATATAAAAAAATGCTATATTTGACGATTTTTTTTAAACGCAATGGATTTTGTATGCAAACAGTTCTAAGTAACATTTTTTGTTACAAACATACTTGTTTATAGAAATACATTACTGATACCTTTAATCAAAGGCCGAAAAGGAATTTTTAGATATTTTTCTATCGAACCATTTCAGTACTTGAAGTTTAAAATAAAAAGTGTTTTCTACAGGGAAGTAAAATAAAATACCCTTTTAAATGGATGTTATGTCTCAGGAACATAAAATGTCCGACTGTCCAAATCTTGAATCCTAGCCCGTTTCTTACTTGCCTAGTGTCATAAACTGTCATCTACAATAGAATTTATTGCATTGTGCGATCAATTCCTTTGGACATTCGAATATGTGTTTCCATTTTCTTTGTACTAAATGTCACTCGTTTTTTGTGGACTCCGGCGATAATAGTTTGAATAAAAGCTTCTTTATAATAATAATCTATTATAGCTTGTGCATATAAATTAATTCTACCTAATCGAAAATAAAAGAAATTTTTCTGTTTTTTCCTTTTTCTACTTCGTTTTAAAAAATAGTCAAGGTAAGTACTTAGTTCTGGTTAGATCGTTCAATTTAAGTTTACAATGAAAAAAAATCGATAAAATTCGTTAAAAAAAATTATAATATCTTTATTTATTTTATTAGCTAGAATTATTAGCTATTTTTAGCTAGAATTTTGTATTAAAATCTTTTTCACCATAAAAACCTTTTTCACTATTTTACCCCACTTAACACTGAAACATTACCCAACATATAAAATTTTCTTTTTGAGCCCAAAATGCTATACTTTTACGCGTACTATATTCATTCCAATGTCCTCCACAATATTTCTTCAAATATTATACATGCGCATCAAAAGAGCTATGTAAAGTGGGTCAAAGATTCTGATAAATGGTAACTGAAAAGCATAAATCTAATTTGCCCACTTGACCCAAGGTAACATCCCATTGTTACTCCTCCCTGCCCTAAAGGCGACAGCTTCAGCTTCCTTCTCCTTCACAACTTCTCTATACGTAATCCTAATGTGAAAATGGGCCAAGTCCAAAGAAGATTTCCGTACTCATATATATTATTTTTAAGGCATGGCTTTTTTGTTATGTGAGGAATCAAGTAACATTGGAAAGGAGTCTTTAACTGTCTATCCGTGTACCTGTTTTGAATTCAGTAGCGATTTGCATGTTATATTTATTTTTTTGTTACACCATGCTTCAAAATCTTTTATTTATTAAATATTACTCAATTTTTTAAATATAATTTTTCGCAATCACCTTTTCGCCTTTTTAAGCCCCTTTCATTTCATTTTGTATGTGTCGCAATGCAAAAAGCTTCCTTTTAGTGAAAAGGAAACCTTTTAAATGCGTTTAGCTGTAAAGAAATTTAAGCAGTTATTAAAACTCTACTTGAGTTCTGTTATAATAGAAATGTGCTAAACTATATTTTCAGGAAAAAATTCTTTTTCAAAGATTTAGCCATAATAATCTAAATTATTTTTTAAAAAATTTATCGAGATTTATTTGATGGTTTAATAGACATTTAGGCAAGATTAGTGAGAGGACGAAGAAGGATTTAATGTTAAAAGATTTCCAGTGTTACCTTAATCACTTAATATAATGTGTTTTATATCTGTAATCTGAACAGGGTTAAACTACAAAAGAGGCAATAAAAAGTAGAACTTACAGTATAAAGAATCGTACATCCTATAATATAGCAACATTTATGTGTTAAAATTATATTCTAACTAATTTCTTTCTTTTTTCAGTTTTAATGCGTTATTTTTTATAATAATTAAACATACTACTATTTGAATATGCATCATTTTATCCAATAGATTTAATATAGCATACTTATCAGATTACTTATGCAGTTGTGGAGGAATGCATTAAAATACTAGAATCCAATTCCTGATAGATGGTCAGAAACCCTTTAAAACATTGAATTTGCTCAATATTTGTATGAATATATGAATTTATAAATGTCGAACACACATTTTAAATCCATAAAAATATAAATAATTCTCCGCCTAAAACTCATAACAAAAAACTTAACCGAAGTAAAACGATTGTGAAAATGTTAGTGGTGGACAATTCCTAAATAATTCAGACTCTGGAAACTAAATTTTTTGGAAACTGTAGTACAAATTTCAAAATTATTCTTTTTTAAATTATTATGGTTCGAATTGATTTTTTATCAACTAAAGAAAGCTTATCTTGTGAAAAACAAATAATAATTCAGTAAAAATGAACTTATTTTGAAAGATAAAACAAGTTTGAATTTCAAAGGATTGCTTTTTTAAAGAAAAAACCCTTATACAACAATCTAAACAGATAAATTCGCAGACGATGTTTATTTACTCCCATAAAAAATATTCGACCACGATTAAAACATACTTTGGTGAATTCTATTACATCTATTTTCGAATAGCACGATACGAAATGTTCACAGGATTTGGACAACGTATTGCTTTACCCACGAACATGTTTTTCAATCTTGTGAATAAAAAAGATTCAATTCCGTAGATATGAAGCTTGGAACGTAAGAAAAAAAGACAGGTTTCATTGTCATAGAACTTTTTGAGACGTATTCGGTGTCCGAATATAACACCGATAGTGAGGGATTTCTTAGAAATGGTATAAAAAAAAGGCTTATGTTTTCCTGTTTCTTGGAATCTAGTTTTTTGAGGAAAATAATATATTCATTTTTATTTCATTCAGATGAGAACTATTCATCCCACTTCATATTTACTTTAATAGTGTTTTTTTTTTTTTGGCGGGAGGTTGTCAAAAAAGAATTCAATTTTTTTTCTCTGTCAATCTTCAGTCTGTTTATAATCTAGATTATATAAAATAAAACTATTCAAAGAAAACTTAACTATTTTATATTTTGCCCTTTTTTAAGTGCATGAGTAAAAACATTAATACACGAAAACTAGATCTGAGACAATATGAGGAGCCTAGAAGCCATAGGGTATAAGTGCAGTTTTGTTATTGTTAGAGTTACGTGCACTAAGTAATTGCTGTAGAAAAAAATAATGTTGTGGTTAAAAGATACAAATGAATCATTGTATGGTGCTGATATCTAACTAATGGTATAAGTACAACATCTAACGTCAGCTACTCCTCTGAGACCCTATTAATCTTATTTTTCTCATTATCAAGGCATAGTCACGTGTACCCCCCTTCACGTCTAGGCTCCTCATATACTTTATTTGGGCACAAATTTCATAGAATTTTCTTAATTAGAAATTAAAAATAGATGGGAACTCCCAAAACCTCTAAAAATTCTTATATAATACATTTTTAACTTGATATATATTTATCCCCCACTCTAACATTTTCTTCTCTAGCTACAGGTTTTTGGTAGGCAAAAGTAAAAAAAAATTTACCTTCTTGCTTTTCCATAATATAAAAGTAGGTTAAATATTATTATAGATATCTACTAAAATATAGGATGTACGCTCAATAGTGTCAAATCATCTACTAATTAAAACTCATTTCAATGTGAGGTTTTGAATAAGATACATTTTGTAGGAAATTACAAATTGTCGTAAATAGGACCATGTGTCTACTTTGTACCTAGGACTATGACACTGCAGCAAAGCTAAGCCTCTTGCTTAAGTAGACTGCCAAAATTCATTTACAAGTAAAATTATGTTTCAATACTTTTTTTAATCTTAAGATTACTATAATCAACAGGGGAAAATGGAAAATCTATGAAATTGAGGCATTCTTTAACAAAATTTATTTTTCGGGTACTAGGTACACTCATCTCCCCTAATTTAACTATTCCTTTTTTCTTTTATATTTATTACATAATAAGGTTACTTGCCCTCAAAATGTGCTATCATATCAACCAACGCAATCATTATCGATGGTAAGTTTTATTTATGGCCAAAAACTGCATATGTTTATTGCCATTTAGCTTGGTCATTTACTTTTCCAAATTTATTCTCCTAACGATAATTTCTGTAGGAATAAAGTATGCCTCATAATTTTTTACTTAATAACAGATTTGATGACATTTCCGGCTAGTTACAAGATGAATACATTTATCAAAATAACACTTAAACTAGTAAATTAGGCTACCTTGAAAGAAAAGTACTTTAAACAGCTACCTAATTGGTTAGACTTAATGCAATTAAAACATGGAGATCGATTAGCAAATTAATTGTATCGAAAGGTCCAAGCCATTAAACTAATCAATACCTATAATGTAATCAGTGCAATGAATTCTGGTGTAAGCGCAACTTGGTTCGTTGGTTTCGAAAATGAAATCATTAGATTTTAGCTCGTGTTCAGTTTATGTATTATAAAAGTAAAATATTTAATAGTATTCCATAAACTTTACGGATCCAGAAGTACTATAGAGCTATTTAGATTGGCTATTTGTTATTTTGACTAATATACAGTTCAATTGTGCTTCTTTTTGTCGATAACTTTTGGATTGGATTTAAAAATTAACTCACACTGTCTGTATGTTTATGTGATGCCAATCACAAATAAAATCTGAAAATATAGCATACAATACTTAAAACTTCTTCGAAATATACTTACATAGCAGTTAAAAAAGTAAAACATTTCATAATCTCGGTGACCCATCCTCAATGTTCCAGCTACTATATTTTAAATTATCGCTTTCTATTCTTCTTTAACTATTACAAGTAAATGAGTAATTATTGATTCAAATTTAGTGTCATTTATATCCTTCTAACTCTCTATATTTCATGTTACTTAAATTTTTGCACTTATCTTTATAATAGATTCATACGAAATATTTTAAATAGCTCAAGTATGTATTTTCTAAACTTTTTATTGAATTTAGTTTACATTTTGAAGGGGAACTGATTTAGAAACTTTCAAAACCATTCAGAAATTTAACTAACAATTAAAAATTGTAAACATACGTTGCATTGATTTGTTTACTTTCCTGTGATTGGTTTAGAGTTTCACTATAGCTACACGAGGGTTATTAGCAACGGGCCTCATAATTTAGAAACACGGTTAGTTACAAGGCCGACATCTGAGCTGTTACCCAACTCAATCAAAAACAAAGGTTAAAAATTCTTAATTATTGATTTATTTATTTGTTTAATTATTGATTATGCCCTCTTAGATTAATGTAAGTGTTTTAAAATTTTCGAACACTGTTTTTAAAAAAAACTATGAAAATACATACGACAAAACTTAACGAAAAATACTGTCAAAAAAATATTTTAGTTTTCTAAACTTATAAACATCATCTTCGAATAAGAAACTGAAACTTTGGGAGTGACTTGTAAAGGAGAAAAGTTCTTCTCCAACAACTTTAACTTCAATATTTCGGAAGCAAATATAAAAGTAATTCTGTGTGTTGATCCTCAAACAAGGCGGGTTGTCCGAGATCCTGAAATCATGATTCTCCAAACTTTTTCACCTGTGGGTCGCGTGGTACCATATACTGAATTGGACCTGTGGGCAATATTAAACATAAAACTAAGAAAATCTACCATTTTATATCTCAGAAAAATATATATATATATAAAACCCGAGTTTAAAATTATTTTTTGGGGGGAGATCGTAAAAATTTGAAAGAAATAAAAAAAATTATTATAGTATGAGGAATTAGTTTTTTAGTGTGTGTATAAATCGTTTAGACACCCTTAGGCTTCTCATATCACTATAAAACATTTAGTGAAACGTAACTCAACAGCATAACAACGCTTTACTTACAATTCAAATGCCGGACATTTATTTTCATAATCCTTTTCCTTTTTGTTTTACAACATTTATAATTGCGCACACTCTTCCAAACTGTGGAAGGGTGGGGGAGAGTTACACCGTGTTTTTTGAAAGAATCCTTACCCATTATTTCTTCATAATGCTTTTTACTTCACAACATTTATGATTTTGAATGCGCTTGTGGTCTGTGGAGGAAGGGTGAAAGGTACACTGCTTTTGTGAGGTTCCTCACCTAATATGAGTTCCATCAGCTTACTCCATAATTAAATTTACGTTAAACCCCAAACTCAGGGCAATGTTATACAGTTTTTACAGTGAGTGGACCATAGCTTAGTTAGCAAACTGTTGTTTGTTTGGAGACCCCTGCATAAAATAAAAGAAAATCTTTAGCAAACCATTTCGAAGAAGTTTATTTAAACAGGAATATATAAAGTTTTTATATCTTTAAACTTGATTGGAAATTTCGGAGGATTGTTATAATAAGTGTTGATGATAGCGATTTCTGAGACCATTCTTAAAGTAAGTGCTAGTAAGTTACTTTATAAATTTCACTTAGTTCAAAAGTTTGTTAATTTTTGGAGCACAATGTTTAACATTCAGCTTTCACCAGGTTTTATTCCAACTGCAATCATGTTGAATAAAATAAATTATCACCTCTAATACTTTTTTGCAGTTTTGAGGTTTTCTAAAATGTGTGCAAATAAATAATTTAATCAGACTTAAGCTAAAAATGGAGAAACCGTGTCTTCGACTATTTCCAGCATAATGACACTGATGATCGTTCATGTATCTCTTTTTGTTCAAAGAGTTTACCATACTATTTTCGAGCAAAAATAGAAGCATCAAGGTCACATGCCTTTTCAGAAAGAATTAAATCAGTAACATTTAAAAATTAAAGTAACAGTTTTTATATACTAGAAAAAGTAAAATAAACTTGTTTTCGAATTTATAATTTGATTTTAATTCTTTCATTTTCTTCATACAACCGTCAGTCTGTAAAAGAAATATTCACAACAATTTTAAATCTATAATAATAAAAGAAAGAGTCTGTGTGTGTCTGTGTGTTTGTCTTCGGATCGTAAAAGACCTACTGATACTGTCCTCAGAAATTCGAAATTTTCAAGATAGATTCCCTTTAATACCAACGTGTGCACCTGAGGCTTAGATTTTTCATATTTGTTCAATTTTTAGAGAAAATTCGAATTTTCTGAAAAAAATACACCACTTTCGCTCAAATCCGATCATTTTTTTTCTCTTTCCTGATGCCATCAGCTGAAAAAATTAAATAAAACTTTTAACGAAAACATTTAAAATTCAAAATGTTTATTTTATTCTTTTGCCATTACTTTCAGAAACTAAATTCATTATTTGAAAAATATTGACATGTTTCAAGTGACGTAATTTCGCCAGTCTTCATTCCCGATTTTATTGGGGTTTATTTGATGATTTTTTTCATTGATTTTTCTGTGACTGCATGTATGCATATTTAAGCAATAAATGTATAGTTAAGCTATTACTGAACTATGATGGTTAATAAAGGCCATCGCACTAAGCTATTAGTGTTTTATGTCTTTATTATTTCGCCAAATACGTTGCCAAACTCGCCAATTATTAACTAAAATTCGCCAAATAGGCAATTTTCTTTTAATAAAATTTATAGCTGGTCGATTGTTCGAAGGTCTTGTTTGAGCTGTATAATGGGTGTGGGTAGCTATATCTATTTTTCTCGCCAAATTATTTCCTAAAACGCGCCCAAATGAGCTAAAAGAAATCTATGTATCTATGAGGGAATTGTGATTGACATTTATGAGTACATTTTATAGCGTATTTTTCATTTTGGAATTTTAAGGCATGAACGGGGATTTTTTAAATTTTATAACGAGCGGAAACAATAATAAGTTATATCCTGTAACAGGGTATATGGTACACATATTTGGAATCTATTTGATATTTTTTTATTCCGTGCGAAAAACGGGTATAAGTTTGCTAGTTATAAATAATTGGTTGAATACTATAAAAACACTTTTTAAAAAAAAATATTTGATTTAAGTGAGTAACATACTAACAATAAATAACATTAGTTATAAAATTTAATTTAAATAAACTATTTTAACAATTCAGAAATTAAGTTTTGTTGAAAAGATTGAAAGAGAAAACTCACGATTTTGCGTTTTATTATTGAGAGGTTTTAAAAATCGTTTTATACATTGCATTTTATACTACTGAAGCAGATAGAAAAAGATATATTTGGTCACGTCTCTAGCAAATTCTCAAGTGACACTCGAAGGTAAAAAGCTTGAAAATCAGTGCCGTTCAATACAAACAATCAGCTAATAGAAAATCCCGATTCTCTCTTTTATTATTTTCTAAATAATAAAACTCCGAAGAAGAACATCTAAAAAACAAAATGCAGTAGCAGGAAATATTCGAAAAGGGTAGTCTGATGCCTCTAAGCCATAGCAAACAATAGCTTAGACAACAAAATCTTTCCCTGTAAAATTCTACCGTTGTCTTGCACATAACCCTAATAAAGCTATGTTAAAGATTTTGCTTAATAGTGGTGCAGCGGCATTTAGAAATGCAGCGTCTTAATGCCAAGAGTAGGGTTAATTGCCAAATGTTAGATCGTTTGCAGTGGTTAGTACAAGTCCGTGTTTAGAATAAACAAGCTGCAGTGTGTAAATCTAGATCAATGATTTATTTATGAGTTAAACATATGAATTACATATCTACGAGGGGAGACTCATCTAGGTGAATGGACGCTACGCAGTGACAGGAAATAAATTGAGGATACCTGAGGTCGAGAGCAGAGGGTGCCGATCCCCCCCCAGAGCTAACGACGCACCCCCCCCCCCTAGAATTTTTTCACCCCCCCCCCCCCCCAAAAAAAAAAAACCCGGTGTGGATTTTTAAATTCAAATGATTTATGGAGTACACTGAACCTAAGTAATTTTTACCACAACAGTGTATATAGGAAAGCTTTACGGTGTATACATGAAACTTTATAGTAAAATTATATTTTAAGTACCACCGAATGGGGTAACTTTGTCCTAAGAAAGTAAAACCCAAGAACTGACTTTCTGCTTGAATATTTTTCTACTGATAGGTCAACGCAGAGTTGCCCCTAATTGAAAAAGGGAAGCACATTTTTTAGTAGCTTTTATATTACGGAATTGCAACTTTTTTTTAATTTCCTTTAAATAGATTTTCTTTGGCAGCAAAAGCTATCGGAATCTAAATAATCATAAAAATTCCGCTCAAAATTTATGTAATAGTAATTATAGAATTTTTTAAATCAATAAAAAAAAGCCGGACACGTAAATCCAATAAAAAATAGCTTCCATTTCCCTTCCTCTCAATTCTTAATGCTAAAAATGCCTCTTCGCTTTTTATGTAATGCAACAACATTTGACAATATCAAACTTTTTTCGGAACTATTCTATTATGTTTTACAGATATAGTTTCACTTAAAAAAAGTTACTATTTATAAGTTAATAAAATTAAAGTTAAATAGTAAACAAAATTCTTACCCTGAACTAGGAAATTGAACTTTCTTAACATATTCAATCACCCACACATTTGACACCAGACGACAAGTATCTTCCTACTGTTTTCTAACTGTAGGCAATAGCGGGAAATTGGCTTGGGCCTGAGTTAGTATGTATATAAGGCCAAAATATTATCCAAGGTCTTCATTCTGAAAAAGTTATATACAAAATTCTGAATATTTATGATGTCTCTTGAAATGCTATAACAGTGATTAAGAAATGTTTATGGAAAATTGTCAGCACATTGCTTTCTTCGGCGATGGGCCTCTTAAAATAGAATTATCATTTTGCAGATTGTTAAAGATTGTATTTGCTTTCCTGTTTTATTATGTGATTTTAAACAATTAGAAATTTTCGAATACTATCTGTTAGAAATTTATATTTTTCAGTTTGTTGTTGTTGTTATAATAAACATGAATTCTGTTTAATTGATCACGACTTATTTAGTGGGCCCGCTACTGTTATTTTTCAAAATCAACTTCACAAAACTTCAACACTTTTCAAACAAAAAGTCCCCCATTTCTTAGGATCCTAAAACACTAACTAGATCAATCGACAGAATATCACATTATTTCCTGTTTCAGATTGACAAAACTGCTATTTTAAAATCTAAATTAAAATTAAGGTATCGAAAACCGTAATTATTTTTTTGTTCAATTTAGGACTACATCATCGGTTGGAACAAAAAAAAAATGCTGTATTCCCATATTTAAATTTTCAATACAAAAAAGGGAACTATGTCCATAATTAGAGGCCCTATAGGCTGTTACCGTTTTAATGGAGTAAAAAATACACCAAAATTTCACATTGTAAAATGCCAATTGCAAAGCTCTTTGTTAAATATTTTTAACAGTGACATACTTTTAAAATTAAGCAAAAATCAATAAATATTGTTGTTGAATAATCTATAACGAAAATTTAATTAAAAGAAAATGATTTTTTAAAATTTTTTTGAATGCAAGTACTGAAGAGATTTAACTTTTGTGTCAAAATTTTTAAAATAACTTTGAAACTCAAATTATCAG